>CAWUFW010002870.1:1200000-1800000 GCA_963921515.1 Calotriton arnoldi | reverse complement strand
CCAAATTTGTCTAAAGCTGGTCTTGAGAAGAAGCTGTGCAGAGCACAGTCGATCAGGCTTCTCCTCTTGCAACACAGCACCCAAAAGAGACTGCAGCCAAGTGAAGAGTCAAGACATTTTTCTGCAGGGAGATGTAGCGCACAAAAACTTGTTACTTGGTCCCAATTGCTACACACCTGTTAAGAAGGCTGTTAGACAGTGGTAATATGAATGTTAAGCAGGACTACTTTATGCAGGTATATCACACTAATTCTGCCACAAATTATAATTGGTATAAGATACTATAACGCTACACTGATTGCCAAAACAGTTCAGAAAGTCACCATCTAGCATGAAACTCGGAAGACAAACCTCAGAAGAGAATTAAAAACAACCTCCAATGACGTGCTCCCAGGGAGGTTTTAATTAGATTTGTGGGGCCTAAGAGGAGATCGTTACCTCAGACATTGGAGACAACACATGCCAGCCACCATGTTTGTACCTTGTGCCTTCATGCAGCTTGGAAAGATGATCTCCCTACATTCAGGCTCCTACCCATTGCTTTCACAGCGACATAGGCATGGCTCCAGGAGTACCAGGGAGGGCATGTGGTTGGGTTAAGACAGGAAACATTGTTTTTTTTTGTTTGTTTAAAATATGTTATTGGGAACCAAATCAGTGATCAGGTGACACAAAAACATCATTTCCTCAAAAAAAACTATTAGACTCAGCAAAAAATAAAATAAAATATAGTGCCTCATACACTTTACAAAATAACTAAGAGCATAAATGCAAAACTTCCAGTTTAAACATCTTTTGGAGGGAAAGACGAATGTTCTAAGCAAATCAAATAGAACAGCACTCAAAGCATCCTCCACTCGCTCCTTCCAACAGAGAAGCCAATCTTAGGGACAGAAAAAATACTCACATTTTCCAAACTCCGTAGTGCATACCACTGGTCTTTCCAAGGCCTCCATAAAATTATTACCAATCACCCACCTACCTGACAGCATATGCCCTGCCCAATCAACCTTAGAAAAAATATGCAATCTGGGGAAACATACGCAATTTGTCTACATGTTGCACGGTTCACTTTGCAGGAAATTAAACGGAGGTGCACATCTCTGAACTCATCAGTTCTTGTCTTAGTTCTTGAAACTCTCTCTTCCTGCCCAAAGGTTTGCCATCAAGGTCTAGGAATAAAATATATTTTTATGTAAATTAAACATATCATTATCCTGGCAGTTACCAGTCACAGTATCTTCTCACTCACTGTGTAGTTCACTAGTGTTACTAGTATAGCACTATTGTCTCCTGAGGCATCTCCCTGATTTCTGCAAGGCAGTCTGATCTATCCATCTTCATCCCTCCAGCAGTGCTGTAAAATACAGTGTGTCTCTTGTAAAACCTATGTGGTTTTGAGGTATTAACTACAAGATTGTGAGTGGTCCAAGTAGTATCTACATGTTTGAATGGGGAAAAGCTGAATCACCTTAGCAACACATTTATTTTTATGACACCTATAAGACCAATTGTAATCAGAATAAGGGTAGTTCCTCCTAAGCCAGGTGGGTACACACAGTTGTACCAGATGGCTCCGGTATGTGTCGCTGGAAGATCTGAAAATCAGATCTTAGTGCCCTCACACACCTGTTAGGCTGTCATGCTTCATCATTGGGCGCTCCTCGTCAGGCCGGCGCTGCAATGCCTGACGGGCCTGGAGGCTTCTTTATCGGAGATCTTTTGATCTGAGGATGCCGTATAGATTAATGTAAGTGAGGGAGTGAAAGGATTGTGTGGGTGCATAGTGTCTAAAATAGGTACTGGTAGCCTAGGACAACATTTTTTAATGAGGAAGGGTACCACGGCTAAGTATAAACAGTGGTGCTATTGTGTGGTCTTGAGGTACCAAGATAGCTACTAGTCTATGGTGATAACTAGTTTGGTGTGGTCGGTCAACATGTTTCATGCCATGAAAGCCCCATGATCGGGCGGCACTTTGTCAGGACCTAGAAAAGTTTTGTTCATGCCCCTGTCTGGGGCTGGGGGTATCCTCGCTATCAGAGGATGGCCTTTTGGTGTTTAGCAGTTTCCCCAAGGTGGGTGCAGGTCAATGATTCCACCTCAATAGAGGCGGAGTGGGGCTCCTTAGGCGAAATGGAGGGTCCCGACCAATGTGAGGGACACTTTGTGGATGATCCGGACACTGCCGTGACACCTACCCACCTCCATTCCGCCTGGGACTCACTCATACAGGTCGACTTTCCTTAAAAACAGCCAGAAGCGGTTCCTCAGGATTGGTCAGGAAAAGTAAGACATCATCTGTGAATAGGCAGAGCTTCTGTTCCTCCCTGCAAAGGCTATTACTTTAATCTTACGTTTTGCTCTAATTCTCAAAGACAGGGGTTTCACTTCGGGTGTAAATAAGTGAACCCTGTACCATACCCCTCTGGATCGCAAAGTGGGAAAACCTCAAGCCGTTTACTTGGGTTGCTGTCCTCGGACTACTGTATCGCACTAAAATACACCCCCTCGTTTTTTATGAGGACCACCTCCAGCCCTTCTTGTCTATCTTTTTTTAAACTCCTTCCCTCCCTATGTGTTGTTTACACAGAATCACCACCCTTGCTGTCTTCGATTCAGAAGAAACCCAAAACCTGTGAGGGTATAGTATAATTTTTACCGCATACGAAACAGATCTTTTTGCAGAAATACAGCATATGGACTGCATTTCTGGATACAACTTTTTGCCATTTTCTCAGGGAGTTCAGACCGTTCATACTTAGTGGGAGTAATCTAGCAGTTAAGCGGCAGCTGATAAGCTTGCATTTTGCTAGTTCTAGCTCCCCTGTCCAGCGCCCAGTGAACACAAGTAATACTCACCAACGACCCAAATGAAAAATTTCCAATAACAAACCAGGCCCTAATGAGAATTCTGAAGAGACCAGTCCTTATGCCCCTAGCGTGGATTCAGGGAATCATGTCTCCTAACATGTTAAAGCCAAATGCTAGTGTAATGACTATGGTGAATTTCATGGAACAGAAGAATGTAACTTCTCACCTACCGTAACCACACACAGGCCAAAGAAGCCTGCTGAAACCCATTAGAGGAGAAGCCTCTTGGTATGCCCTGTAATGGGTATTAGTTAATCACCACCGACAGAGCAGAGGGAGAAAATGATGTACATGAATGGACAGGACGAACTGGCTTTTAGTAGAGAATGGAGGGTTGAGAGACTGACATCCTCAAGAGTGCCGCATCATACGGGCTTGTTGTCTCTGCCCTTCTAGAGTCCCACACTGCCGTTAGGAGGACCCCCAGTGTGGTTGCCACACCTGTCACAGTTTTCGCGCATCAACAGTGTTCTTCAGCTCCCCAAAGCAGAATCCCATCACTCCCGGGCAGCCCAACCGGGGCTGGCTTCGACAGGTCCAGCTTTTCCTTAGCACTTTGTCTATCCCTCAAGACATGAGGTGGGGCAGTGATCAGCACACAGGCGCCACCATCTTCTCTGACTCTACGCACTAGATATCTGCCTGGGACAGGCCAGAGTGTGACTTCTGGAGCAGCCTGACTGAGAGGTGAAACATAGAGTAGTACACAAGTGCTGTTACCACAAGAACATCTTGGGCGCAAATCATGAAACATGCCCCCCAGCTACGACACATTCAGAAATAGCCCTAAGATGAGAATGCAATTAGCTTTTCTTTTTCATCAAGCATGTGTTTTTTAACTTAACATTCCAGCTAGCAGGAAGATAAAGGTTTGTCAAGTCTTTTCTCGCCACAGATAGAGAGGTAATGGGAAAAAAAATCTCTATATTAACTGAGGACAGGAGGCATGTACTACAGACCAGGGCATTAGCAAGCATTTTCTTTTTCCAGTAACAGTTCAAATTGGATAGTAGGAGATAATGTTGTCTATACAATGCTCATTAACCACTGCGGACAAAAAGATGAAGATACAGCAGATGTAACTATGAATGTTTATTAGTGTGACACAGGATAGGCTCACTGAGGTTTCAAACGTTTGACAATATCAACATTGCACCTCACTTCTAATATAGTCAATATCTATTCCCCTTCAAAGTTCAAGTACTGTTTTGAATTGGGTGTTCGTATCACGTTCCTCACCAGTGACTGGACAGTAACACGTTCCTCACCTGTGATTGGACAATCAGTTGTCTCCTCTTCTTCCCAGTCTTGAGTGTTGTTCAGATGCAGGGATTGCGTGTTATTTGTTCTGAACAAAACACTGGAGTCAGTCATTCTATCACCTATTATGGGAGGACAGCAACTCATGAATTACAGTCACTTTAATATTATTTATTTTTTCTTTCACCCTATATTCCAATTTATGTGTTCATCCTTGTTTCTTCATAAGTTACTTGTGGTCTTCATGCCAAGATAGAGCCATGTGATTTTTGTTGGATGAATAAAACAGACTGTTAGCCAAGCAATCGATTCTTAGACAGCTAACATTCAGACATATTGGTTAGTATACAGAGATTGGTGGGCAGTCAAAATATCGAATTTTAAATATCGACCTACACTAATATCGAGTTTTTAATATCGTAGGGACAGAATATCGAAGTCAAGAATATCGTTGGCCAGAATATCGACTTTAAGGTAAGTAATATCGATTTTTTTAATATCGAAGTAAGTAATATCGAAGTCATTAATATCGTTAGCAAAAATATAGTTGTAAATAATATCGATTTTTTTTTTTGTGTTATGTATTTTATATGTATGTTTAACATTTTTTAAAGTTTTCATTATTTTTAAATATATGTATTAAATGTTTAGAAAATAGTATTTTTTTAAAGGAAATTTTGCGTTTTAGTATCAGAGCGGGTTTGTGGGTTTATAGGGGAATAGGGTGGGAAGTAATTTAATTATAATTATTTAATTAATATGTTTTTATTTATTGTTATTGCTAATTAATTTATTGTAAATTAATTATTAATTGGTAATTAATTGTAATTCATTGATTAATTGGTAATTAAATTAATTATGTTATTTTTAATGTGTAGCGGATTGTGGGTTTATAGGGGAATAGGGTGGGAAGTAATTTAATTATAATTAACATGTTTTTATTTATTGTTATTCATTGTTAATTTATTGTTAACTAATTATTAATTGGTAATTAATTTATATTAATTGGTTAATTTATAATTATATTAATTATACGCGATCCTACATTTTCCCTACTGTTGCACTCACTGGAGTGGGAATAGTAATTTTACCCCTACGCTATCAACACTTTCCCTACTGTTGCACTCACTGGAGTGGGAATAGTAATTTTTACCCTACGCTATCCAACACTTTCCCTACTGTTGCACTCACTGTAGTGGGAATAGTAATTTTACCCCTACGCTATCCAACACTTTCCCTACTGTTGCACTCACTGGAGTGGGAATAGTAATTTTTACCCCCCCCCGCAATCCAACACTTTCCCTACTGTTGCACTCATTCGAGTGGGAATAGTAATTTTTACCCCTACGCTATCCAACACTTTCCCTACTGTTGTACTCACTGGAGTGGGAATTGTAATTTTTACCCCTCCGCTATCCAACACTTTCCCTACTGTTGCACTCACTGGAGTGGCAATAGTAATTTTTACCCCCCCGCTATCCAACACTTTCCCTACTGTTGCACTCATTGGAGTGGGAATAGTAATTTTTACCCCTACGCTACCCAACACTTTCCCTACTGTTGTACTCACTGGAGTGGGAATAGTAATTTTTACCCCTACGCTATCCAACACTTTCCCTACTGTTGCACTCACTGTAGTGGGAATAGTAATTTTTACCCCTACGCTATCCAACACTTTCCCTACTGTTGCACTCACTGGAGTGGGAATAGTAATTTTTACCCCCCCGCAATCCAACACTTTCCCTACTGTTGCACTCATTCGAGTGGGAATAGTAATTTTTACCCCTACGCTATCCAACACTTTCCCTACTGTTGTACTCACTGGAGTGGGAATAGTAATTTTTACCCCTCCGCTATCCAACACTTTCCCTACTGTTGCACTCACTGTAGTGGGAATAGTAATTTTTACCCCTACGCTAACCAACACTTTCCCTACTGTTGCACTCACTGGAGTGGGAATAGTAATTTCTACCCCTCCGCTATCCAACACTTTCCCTACTGTTGCACTCACTGGAGTGGGAATAGTAATTTTACCCCCTGCTATCCAACACTTTCCCTACTGTTGCACTCACTGGAGTGGGAATAGTAATTTTTACCCCTACGCTATCCAACACTTTCCCTACTGTTGCACTCACTGGAGTGGGAATAGTAATTTTAACCCCTACGCTATCCAACACTTTCCCTACTGTTGCACTCACTGGAGTGGGAATAGTAATTTTAACCCCTACGCTATCCAACACTTTCCCTACTGTTGAACTCACTGGAGTGGGAATAGTAATTTTAACCCCTACGCTATCCAACACTTTCCCTACTGTTGCACTCATTGGAGTGGGAATAGTAATTTTTACCCTTACGCTATCCAACACTTTCCCTACTGTTGTACTCACTGGAGTGGGAATAGTAATTTTTACCCCTCCGCTATCCAACACTTTCCCTACTGTTGCACTCACTGTAGTGGGAATAGTAATTTTTACCCCTACGCTATCCAACACTTTCCCTACTGTTGCACTCACTGGAGTGGGAATAGTAATTTTTACCCCTCAGCTATCCAACACTTACCCTACTGTTGCACTCACTGGAGTGGGAATAGTAATTTTTACCCCCCTGCTATCCAACACTTTCCCTACTGTTGCACTCACTGGAGTGGGAATAGTAATTTTTACCCCTACGCTATCCAACACTTTCCCTACTGTTGCACTCACTGGAGTGGGAATAGTAATTTTAACCCCTACGCTATCCAACACTTTCCCTACTGTTGCACTCACTGGAGTGGGAATAGTAATTTGATTTCCTCCGCTATCTAATATTTTGTATTTTTTTAGCTAATGTACTGTATAATTATTTTTAAAAGATTTAAAATAATTTTAATTTTTTTAATTTGTTACATATATTTATATTATTGTTTTATGTGTATAGATGTATTTATAATTTATAAAAAATAAATTAAATTTATAAGTTATTAAAATAAATATTAAAACATATTAATAAGTAAGTATATATATATTATATGTATGTTTAATGTATTATCAAATTATATATATTACTTATAATTTTTAAGCATTTTAAAATATTTTTAACTTTGTTTCTTTTAATTATATGTATTATTTACTTTATTTTACAATATTTTTTAACTTAAATTAAAAACGATATTTTTAACAACGATATTTTTGACATCGATATTTTTTCTCTCGATATTTTTGTACTTACCTTAATGTAGATAGGATGTCAATATTCTTGTCTTCGATATTTTTGCTGCGATATTTTTGTAGGTCGATATTGTGACCTTCGATATTTAGTCAGTGATTCCAGAGATTAGAGGCAATTCACTTGCATTACGCACCATGTAAATAGCCCCACTGCCCCAAATACATACAATAAAATCAACCTTTTTTTCTCTATATGTCTTAATACCTGTTCTGTCTTAATATAAGTTCTTTCTCCTTTTTCTTTGTTAAACTTACCCCATCCTTCTTTCATATGTGCCTATTTGTCTCTCCTCGTGTCTCTCTTTCCCCCTTCTACACCTTTTATCTGGCCATTGCCTTCTTTTGCTCTCAGGTAGATTTTTTTCTGCAATGTCTTGGCTATAGGTTTGAACACATTGCTGATGTTGTGAACATAAGCGGATTCACTGATCGTGCCTTGAATGACACAATCCATCTGCATAGTAAGATATGCAACTATTTGCTGGCTGATTTAAAAATAATAGGAACCTCATTACCAATACCTGAGCCAAGATGGTGCTCAGTACTGTTTTTAAGAGATATAGGGATTATCTCTAAATATCAGACAAGTTGAAAAAAGCAAACTGCTGAACATTTTTACATGGGACACATTCCTTATTGTAAACTTTTGTGAATCTAGCCATTTCCCATAACCTATTCCAAGAACTTTACCTACTGTTTCCAACAGCGTACTCTTGACAGTTTTACAGACAATGGCATGCAGGCAAGCTCCTGACCAACAACAATGAACTTAAGATTACACACAAGAAACAAAAAAACCTTTGATGGAAACTTCTAAGTATCGCCCACCTCTTTTCATTTCCTCTTTAATGAGGCTTGGAAGACACCCTGCCAGTTGGTTCTCGCTCCCTATGGCTTCATAAGCAGAAGAAATAAAATGAAAATGGCCCCCCTCATATTTTTCTCCTAGCTCATCACTAATTAAATAAATGTATGCAAGACGTGAGTGTTGCTAGTATTTCCAATTAAGAAAAAGCTTAGATTATAGGGAATCCTAGAGGAGAGCTCCACCACAATAGCAGGAATCTAAAAATCGTAAGCGATGCATTGACTATTAGCTAACTGACATCCACTGTACATGCCAATCACTGCTAGCTTGATCTGGGATGCAGTTGATGCAAAACTTCTATGCCCCAAACTCTAATTCATCTACAAAACCTTCTATGTCAAAGGCAATTCAAACAGCAATCACACCAAACAAATAAGCAACTGAGTGCACCTGAACGCATCCTTCAGTTTCCTCACAAAGTGGATAAGAACACCCCATTTTACCAGAGGTCTTACACTAGGAAAATGAAAACTGGAAAAAAAAAACTCATCACTCCATGCTATTTATGCTATCAGTCACCTTTTACTTCAAAGCATCCTAGTGATTTAACAGAAAGTGCAGCACATAAGCATTCAGTTTTATTTGTGAGCAAAGTGAGAACTGCTACAACGGAGAAGTCACTGTACATTTTGTGAAGATGGATGAGACCAAAGTTCAGCTGAAACACACCCATTTCTTTGAATATGAACAGTTTCAAGCTGTTGTACATTTGCGACTACTGGAAGTGACTAAAAGGATGAAAACACTGGCCACATCTTCAGCATCGCTTTAAAAAAGATACCTGGTGCACTTGTATGATTGAGCATGTGTATCTGTGGTTAAGTAGGCATTTACATGTGTGTGATCTATGGAGGGGACCAGCCTGGGCATCACTGATAATTCACAGCTAATGTACATTTTACTCACTAGTGAAGCGATCAATCTTGCTTCTTCTTTCAGGGAGCTGGGAGTCCCGATGATAGAGTTTTTCTCTTTCTTTATCTCTTAATGAACAGACAGTGCTAGCAATAAGAGGCCCTGTTATAAAATGAAAACAAATGCAATTCATCAATATGTCCTTCCGTACTGACAGAAATTACTATCAGCGTTGTCAAGCGCACAGAAGTGTAGTGATGGGACCAAACTGCACTACAGCTCATTGAAATGCTGAAAACAAAACTTAAGACAGAAATTACACTTACATTTCATACATCCATGGCGAGAGAGAGAGAAAGAACAGTGTAAGCCCTGAAGAAATGACCAGGATCTAGTCTAAAAGAGCATCTCCCCCAAAATCTGATTTTGTTTTTACTTTTATTTAGGAATTTAGTTTACAGGTTCTCTCAGAAATGCACATTTACAGATGAAAAGGGTAATATGGGTATGTGTGTGCATGTGTAAGAGAGACAAAAACAGGTGGAGATCATAAAAACCCGCTGATGTGAGCATTACATTTATGTCATCAGCCCTCAGAATGTTTCTTGAAGATGTGTATGCCACATCCTTTGGAAATTAAGATTAAATCTCAGCAAGGTAATGTTTGGATCACAGAAAGACTGATGTATGAGGGCATGGTACGAAAGCTAACACTGCGGAAGTGTTACAGGTAAGCTCATCCTAATAATACCATGGCTTGCCAAGAAAACCTTTAAAAAAAGTGACAATCCAATATTAAACTTGGTCACAATTGGCAAGCAATTAAAGACATTACCATGGAACTTATTTGAAGAGCAATAGAATAGGTTACCACAAAACTGTGGTGACGAACACTGATCCCCTTTCTCATACATGGACAGGAGTGTGGCACATGGACACCAATACTGAGATGGCTGCTCGCAACTTGAAAGGCTCCATTCGATCCTAGGTCTGTCGGCTTTGAATTGAGGTGCAGCCAAGCCTCCCCACCAGAAGACGGAAGCAAGCTTAGCGCAAAGCATCCTAAAAATTGGATCGGAGTTGGCATGATAAAAAGAAAAGATAGCGTAAGTGGGTGGAGCAAGCAACACGGAGGAGGAGTTGGAATCACATATGGAGGGTGTGGGGGAGCAACAGGAGGGCGGGTGGAAGAAGCACGTTACGGGCAAAAGCAACAAATGGGGCACAGATGGGGGAACAAACAGAGGGCACAGAGAAGGAAGCGAAGAGCGAGAAAGGAATGTGAAGCTGTGGAAACAAGCTGACAAGAGAGTGTAATGTGGAGCCTGGGGTAGAAGCACATGGACGACAAAGCAAAAAGGGGGAAAAGCACACAAGGGCATCACAGGAAGAAGAGAAGCACACGGACAGACAAAGAGCAACACGGGTTCGGGGAGGGGGAAAGTACGAGGGAGACAGACGGAAAACGTGCATTTTTGTGAAGTGCTTAACCGAAAATAAATAAGAAGCGCCTGAAAAGCAAGCAGTGGAAGGACAAAAGTAATGCATCCATGCTCCAGGGGAGAGACAAATGTATGAAGAGCGCATGTGCCGTCTAGTAAGCAAGACCTAAAAATTACCACACTGTGGTATTGAATAGATTTCACCTCACAGAATCAAAATGGGTTTGAGTTGTTCAATAAGTACATTAAATGCATTGTGGTCTGACCCCATGCCAAACAGCAAGTTAGGCCCCCTGACCCTGCTGGCCTTGGTGGGGTTACTCCAGTTGTCGGTAACCTCTTTGGGTAAGCTGGGTGTTGTCCTGTCTAAGATAGGGCTAGCAGAGGTAGATACCTCTTACCGCAAGGAAAGGAGAAAAAGTGAGGAAACCAAAGAAAGTCCAGTTCAAAATGGGTCATATCACTGTTGAGATGGGTCAACTGCCCTGAGGCAGTGACCTTGACAGGAGGATGTGAGGCAGAGTAGGCCCTGCAACAATACAGCCTGTTTCCATACTTCTCTTACCCGCCAGACAGACTAGGAAAACCCTGGTTTAGGCGGAGTCTCCTGGCATGTTGGCAGGGGGGGGGGGTGTAGGAAACTGGAATTTTGTTGCAGTGGTCTCTCCACTTTTTGCCCCCTTTAGAACTATATAGATGCTGGTTTTCAACTCCGACAGTGAAATGAAGCCTGCTAATCAGGCTCCAGTGCCAGAACTCTTTCCTTAAAACAAAGACATGGTCAATTGTTCAACAATTGGCCAGGACTTTAGGACCCCTGTAAGTCCCTTGTGAATGGTGCCCCTGGTACCCAGCGCATGGGTACTATAGAGAGCCCCTAAGGGCTGCAGCATATAGTATGTATTGTGTCACTTAAGGGACCCACCACCAAACTCAAGCAGACTGCCAGTGCAGGCACAACATGGCACACACCCTGTGTGCCATGCCCAAAGACACCGCATGCAATATACGTAAGTCACCCCTTTGCATTCATCTGCCAGATAACAGAGGACGGACGAAACTCGGGAGGGCTGTGACCTACAACTCCGGGTCCTGTCGTGGCTGATGGGACCTCTGCCGCCTGGCACCTCTCGCCTGGACAAGCTAACTGCGCTTGGAGGAGGGTGACCGTGGCTGCTCAGGACTGGCTGGTGCCCAGCGGATGCAGCTATCGGAGGGCCCAAAGGCGCGGCGGTGAGGAGGGTCGGGCTCTCTGTTGTGAGCCGGCGTCCGGGTGGAGCCGGACTGGTGGGGTCTGGTTATCTTGGGCCTCAGCCTCCCCCGGAGAGCAGTCGGTCCACAGCTGAGAAGTCGGCGCACAGCTGCAGGGATGAAGCGAGCTGCCGTGCAGTATCAGCCCCATTCACCTTCACTTGCTAAAGACCGGACGGATCGTGGGCGTGCTGTGGCCTACAAAAGCAGGCCCTGCCGTATCCGAGGGAACGTCTCCCACCCACCCCACTCATCTTGGACGGGCCGACAGCATCTGGAGGGAGGCACTCGCAGTTGCCGGAGACCGGCTGGTGCCCACCGAACGGCCTGGAGCCATGGCGGTGAGGAGGGTCGGGTTCCCTGGTGGAGGATGGCATCCAGGCAGGGCCTGACTGTTGGGGGCTGTTTGCCCTGGGCCTCTCTCTTGGCAGTCCCCAACTGAGGTGAGAGTGCGCAGCTGTGAAGGAGAGGTGGGATACGGTGCGGTGGCCGGTCTGGTCGCTGCAGGTGGACGATCCTGGATAGGTCCTACAGTGTTGGAGCACGTGGAGCGTTGAGGCGCCCTAGACACCCCTCGGAACATCACAGTGTCACAGCGTGAGAAGGAATGAGGCAAGGAGCACTGGGGGGGGGGGGGGGGGGCATCATGGACCTTTGGTTTCCTGCCCATCATTAGCAAACCAGGGGGCAGTTATTAGCTGCGCGGGCCCTCCCCCCTCCTGGGTTACCACGACATTGCGAACCGCCTACGCACTGAAAAGTAGCGCTATTTCACAGATATCAGGTCCATATTGGGACAATATAGCTGGACTGGACCGTGAAGGAGCCTTCTTGCCCCTCTGGGACATTCTGGAACGGAGGGCCCACAGAACCCGGCCGCATCCTACGGGCTGCCTGCATCTGCTCACCCCTAACTCTGCACGCCTAGGCCTTCGTCTGCGGCTGGTGGGGCTTGTCTCTTCACATTGCTGGAGCTGGTTCGGGAACTCATCAAGAGGCGCCGCTCTCCCTCGCTCCCGCTCCACTGAGGTCCTCCTTGGGTGAACTCATTTGGGTGGCCTGAAAGTAGCGATAGAGATTCAGGAGCCTTAAACCTCTTTCAATTGGGGGCCTGTAGTTGAGGTCTCTGCGAAGATGAGGCCGTTTGCCGGCCCACATAAATCAATTAGGCACCTGTTGCAGGGAATGCAAAGTCCTGGGGGGTGACTCGGCAGGGAGAACCTGAAACAGGAACAGACCCAGAGGGAGGATTGCCATCTTAATCGCTGCGACTTGTCCGAGCCACGATAGTGAGTATGGTCACCACCGACGCCGGTCGGACTTAATCTGGTGGGTCAGGATCTGATAGTTAAGGGCCACAGTTGCTGAGATTGTGGGGTTTATGTGGAGACCCAGGTAGGGGATAGAGGTCGATGCCAACTGAAGGGGGAGGGTCTGCTGTAAGGCGTCTAGTGTGTGTGGATGGAGGGTCAAATTGAGAGCCTGTGATTTGTGGATATTTGCCTTGAAGCCCGCTGCCCGAACAAAAGCCTTCAGCCACGTACAGGAAAGCGGGTAGGGAGGTAGAGGGCTTCTTCAGGGTCACTAGGACATCGTCTGCATATAAGCTTATGGTGTGTTGTTCAACTTCAAAGAGAATCCCTCGTATCTTGGGGTTAATGCGTTCTCTGTACGCCATTGGTTCCATGTAGAGACAAACAGTAAAGGCGACAGAGGGCACCCCAGATGGGTACCCCTGACTATGGGGAATGGGGTGGAGGACTGTCCGTTGACCCGGACCACCGCTGTGGGTTGAATATAGCTGCTAAGAATCCACCTAGTAAACCTGTCCCCAAGAACGAAATGAGCTAGAGTGGCTGCTAAGTATGGTCAATGGCGTCTATGGCCAGGAGCATCCTCTCCTGGTCATATCTCTGGGCTTTATATATAAGGTGGAGGATTCGACTTGTATAATTGCGACATTGCCGATGTGGCATGAATCCGGCTTGGTCCGGGTCTATAAGGGCAAGAAGTAAGGGGTTAAGGCGGGCAGCTAAAATGCCCGTAAAGAGTTTAAAGTCCGCATTCAAGACGGAGATGGGCCTATAATGAGGAGCATGATAGACGTCCTGAGCATGGAGGGGGAGAGAGGAAGAATCCCCAATTGCGTTAAATAACCTAATAAGGAGTGGTGACAATATTTGGCAGAAGGTCTTATAAAAAGAAGGCAGAGAAGCCATCCGGGCCTGGAGATTTGGACAGCTTTTGTCAGACTATGCTAGAAATTACCTCCTCGATCCGGACAGGGCGGTTTAGTTCGGCCACCTGTCCCAGCGTCAGGGCAGAGGTACGGCCCTCTTGGAGGTATGCAATTGCAGCGTCAGGTCCTGCACTGTGTAGAGATTCCGCTAAAAATTACACAAAGTATCCACTATGTGTGGGTCGTCCCTACACTCAAGTCCTTTGGCAGCAACCACCATTTGGACCCCAGACTCCTGACGTTGAATGTGCAACCGGTTAGCTAGGAGACGGCCACATCTATCGCCGCCGATATAATATTGGTGACGAAGGAGAAGCGCCGTGTATTCCGCCCTGTCAACATTGATGCCCGCTAACTGGGCCCGGGCTGCATCCAACTGGCTCCAAACCCTGGGAGCACCGGTTCTCTTATAGATACGTTCCAGTTCTAAGACTTGAAGAGTTAGTTGCTCCCTCTTCTCCCGACGGAGCTTATTGTCGGCAGCAGCTATAGCAATGAACTCCCCCCTGACAACTGCTTTCAGGGCGTTCGAAAGCGTAGAAACTGCAACATCCGGGGTATCATTAATAGCCAAATAGTCGGTGATCGTCTTAGTGATCTGGGCAAGGAGCTCCGGGCGCTGCAGTAAGGTTCCACAAAGGAGCCAGGTTCAAGAGGATGGCCAGAGGATGGAACTCTAAGGGTAACAGACACAGCGGAATGATCGGATAAAGAGCGGGGTTCAATCCCCACCGCCTGAACTATGGAAGCAACTTCCAGTGAGTCAAGCAAATAGTCAAGTTTAGCATAGGTCTTGTGTGCATGAGAGTAGAACGTATAATCACAGGACAGTGGGTGTGCGGACCTACAGATGTCAGTGAGGCCCACGTCTGCCAACCATCTCACTCCCTCTAGGAAAGGGGCCCCTGATTGGCCATGGCGTTGCGCTGATCTGGCAATCTCATTATTAAGTACTAGATTCAGGTCCCCTCCCAGCCTGTCCTGAGAGCCAAACACCTCCGTCACTGCCCTGCGGAGAAATGGTTTCTGCCCCTCATTGGGAGAGCAAATAGTTCCCACTGTGATGGTACAGGACCCCACCATCAGCAAATACGCTAGCAATCTGCCCTTTATCGCAGCCTGCTTAGGTCCTATCTTTCCCCGGAAGGTATTGGAGACCAAACTTGCCACCCCTGCTGCTTTTGAAGGGAGAGATGAGAAGTACTGATAAGGAAAAGCTTTAGTGCTCAACCTGTGTTCATCCTTGGGTAGGAGATGCGTCTCCTGTAAGATGTGGGTGCCAGAGTGTTCTGAATAAGAGAGAATAGAGCTTCTCTTCAATGAGTGATTGAGGCCCTTAACGTTGAGAGTGAGAACCACCAATTGGTTAGTCATGGGGGCTTCCGATAGTAATCTGCTATAAGTGGTCCCTTAAGTCGTGCCGACCCCCCGTGTTGTGAGCCAAGCAATGGAGTGCCAATGAGTCTGGAGCATAAGTGACAGTAATGGATACTTATGGAATCTACCCTCGGGTCAAACAAGAAAAAAACAATGAATCGCCCCGTAGGGCAGAACAAACAATAGAGAAAAAACATCATAAACTGTGTCAATGTCCAAGGTGTACAGTCCCATGGTTTACTGATCAAAAAAAAAAAAAAAAAAAAAGGATATCAGTGACCGAGACCTTGCTCCCCGCCGGAACCCTGCAGAGAGAAAGGAGAGAAATAAAAAGGGGAGCAGCAGAAAGGAAACAAGCTACACCATTCATATCTCTGTGGGGCTCGCCGGGTCTCCTGCCAGTGAGACCAGGACTGCTTGTCTCTCTTTGGCAATAGTCTCTGGGTCTGGGAGTAGATTAGCTGAGGAAGCTCTTGTGCTCCTCCGGGACCGCTCCCTTCACTTATCACGGCTGCAACGCTCTTTCTGGGAATGCTCTGGAGAAAGGTCTTTCAGATCGAGCAGTCGGCATGCCTCATCCAGCGACCGGAATTGGTGCAATTTCCCCTCCAAGCGGAAAACCAAATGAAAGGGATGCCCCCAGGAGTACGACACCCCAGCCGCTCTAAGATGAGAGGTGACAGGGAGGAAGGCTTTGCCTTTCTGGAGGGTTGTCGCCACCAGATCCTGATAAGGAACTGGGCTGTGACCCCGAAACCGAATATGATGCCCGTCTCTGGCCTTCTGGTGGATGAGTTCCTTCAAAGGAAAATCGTGAACACAAAACAGTATGTCGGGGGAGGGAGCTGCCGATGATCTCCTGGGGCCAACCTTGTGAATGCAGTGGAGCTTAATATCCATGTAAGGGAGTGCTTCCAAAATCGACCGGAAGAGGTCCGTCACGAAGTAAGCGATATCCGATCCCTTTGCCCCAGAGGAAATGCCTCGGATGCGAATGTTGTTGCGATGGGACCTGTTCTCCAGGTCTTCGTCAAGGGCCTGTAGATTCAAGTGTTGATCCCTAAGGCATAGGATTTCTTGCTGAAGCTGCTCAATTTCTTCGCCCCTCCCCGATTTGTGATCCTCCAGGGTCGAGAGCCTGTCCCCCAGACCGTCAATGTCGCATTGAACCTCCTTAAGTTCACCAGCAAGTTCCTAAGATTGGAGGTCCTCTCGCAAGGAGGCAAACAACGCCTCGAGGTAGGGGCGGGTGATCGGCACCTCTGAACTCTCAGAGTCCGATGCCTCATCCGCGTTCGGGGTTGAAGTGGAGTCTCTGGGCTGGGCCCGAGGCGTCTTGAGGAGCATATCTAAGAGGGTCTGGTCCCTCTTACCCCTTCCGGCGGCCATGGCCAGGAGCAAGGTGCTGCGATGACCCCCCAGTAGTTGCAGGTCCAGACGAGCCGAGGAAATTGTGTAATGGAAGAGCAGAGCTCCAAGGCACCCAAGACGGCGCGCGCTGGGAAAGCTAGGTGTCCCTGCCTGATGCCGGTGAGTTAGGGTCTTTGTGGAATGGTCACACGAAGAGTCAGAGAAGCACTGGTTATTTATGGACAGGGCTCTGGCGGGGCAGATTCTGTGGAGAATTCCCTTTCTCCCCAGACACACCTGACCTAAAACCCTCTATCTTTCTCCCATCACTAAGGCTTCGCTGGCTGCCTAGGATGGAATGGCCTTACATCTTTCCCATCCCTGCTAACGCCCATTGTTGGAAATCCTGACTTCACCCCGGGCTTACATGACCCTATATTCCACCTCTGGAACTGAGCAGGCTGTAGATCTATTGGCCACCTGTTCGACCTGGAGGGACCGGTCTTCTTCGAGTCACTACGCACAACCCAAGCGCTCCCAGAGTGGGAGCTCTGGCATTACACCCAGATCTGCCATTGGGTACTGCACCCATCTGTTTGTACGGGAGCAGAGCGACAGCTTACCCCCTTTGAGCGTTGGCTGCTCTCCAAGACCTCCAATAAGCGTCTCATTTCAGAGTTATACCGCATGACGAGCCCCACTGCGGAGTCTTCCAAATATACGAGCCAGAAACGCTGGGAGTCAGAAATTGGTAGAGAACTGACATTGGAAGGGTGGGGAGATATTTACTACTGTGCAAGACACACCCTCAGCCGCAACCTCCCACCACACTGCATCTCAAAGAGCTTCACTGACTCTTCATTCATAAACACTCTACCTTCAAACTCCTGACAGACACATTCAAAGCCTTATATAACATAGGACCAGAATTCCTCAACAACAGCCTCAGCTTTCAGAAACCTACTAGCATGCACCCCATGCAAAAGCAGCACCAGAACAGGCAGTAGTGCCTTCTCTTACCTGGCTCTAAAAGCCAGGAACTACCTGCCCCTACACATGTTGCCGCCTCTAAAATTCTTGAATTCCACAAGAAGCTGAAGGCTTGGCTCATCAACAAGGTGAGTCCATGGATAAGCCCAAACTGCTCCTTCGTCAGTGGCAGGATACCACCCCGGGTAATTGCGCACTTTACAAATATGGTTCATATTTGTGGCCTGCTTGCCATAGTCATCCTCTGCCAGAACCTGGTAGATGTTCAGTTTGCCATATGACACGTGCATTACAGTCACAGCACTGCACATAACAGTGGACGGGACATATGCAACGTTGTCACTGAGTACTTGTTTCCACGGTAGAGAGGCTCACTCAGTTCGAGAAATATAGGCCTCGAGCCATCCTCAGACAACCCCCAAAAAACGTAAACAAAGCTTTTTTTCATTTTTCAATCTTGTTGAGGCACCAACCGCCATGATGTCTGGCCGTATGTGTGTAGAGGTTTGCTTGTGGTGTGTTTGTAAACACGCTGGTTCACGAGTGGGTGAGAGGGGGTTTGAATGGAGATTCTGTCCAAAATGCAACATGGACACATCACCTTTTTCTGCTGAAAACTACTCTTTTTTTTTGCAATCTGCTAACTCAGCCGGCAACTATGGAAAACTATCAAACCGGCACATTTCTGAAACCTAGACACCCGGTAAAGTCCAGGGTGGCATGACTTGTGTGGCTCTCACTTGGTGAATCTACCCAGAAGCCTCCTTCCGGAATCAGCAGCAATCCATAGAATTCCTACCACCCAGCGTTACTCCACTTGTCCCGTTAAAAAGATGCCCCACTTGGGTGGTTGGACCTAGTGCCTGCGACAGGAATGGATCAAACCAAGGTCAATGGGAGTTTCCCTCGGTGTCCGCTGAGATAACGCCCATAATCCACAGCTAACCAAAATTGCATACAAAAGGGTTGTTTTACAGTGAACAGAAAGTGAATTAATGTGTCCATGTTGAGTTTTGGGCCGTTTCCTAGTGCGAGTAGGCCCAGCAACACAAGCAAACTACCATTTTTTATCAGGAGACTTGAGGGGTCGAAGGTGGTAGGAAATATGTGGCTCTCTGCAGATTCCACAACCACGAGATAACAACAATTTTACATTTTATCCATTATATATTTTTATAGTACATTTATATTTTGGGATAGTTAGTTTGAAAATGCTATTTTTAGGTCTCGCCTAGCGACGCAGCGCTAAAGCGCTGTTGCTAGCGAGATCTATTGTTACCGACTTACTTCGGAAGGGAGACAGGAGATGTGCACGCGCAGGACGGACTGCAACCGTGAACACGCACGTACAGACACGCGATGTGCACATCTCCTGTCCCCCTTCCGTCCTCGCCAGCCGCAAAACATGAGCTGTGCACGCACTCCCCAGCTGTCCTTGCACCCCCTCCAGTGTCAGCCAGCCATGCGCCCCCCACCATATTCCTCCACAACTACACACTGACGCTATTCCTTACCGTCGTTCCGCCATGCCTCAGCGCGATGCCCTGCAGCATGTCCCCAGAGCTCACAGGGTGCTCGGTGTACCTCGCAGCCCATGCGGCCGCCGTCACGCTGGCCGTGCTGCGAGCGTGCCAGGCTCAAGGACTGTTCAGCCTCCGATTCAGACTCGGAGCCTCAGCGCAGATAAACAGCGTGTCTTCTCCGGCGATCCTCAGCTTACGCCGGGACAGCCGATGTGCATGCTCACGGCGTCTCATGCGCTCCCACCACGCTTTCAGTTTCGCGCGCTGAGAGCGGCTCCATGGGCAATGCAATAAGTCTCGTTTTTAGGTCTCGAGCGCTGTCGCTAGATTAACTTGCAGGACAGGGGATGTGCACGTGTACGGCTGGCGCCGTGTTTACGCGCCTCCTGCTTCCTTATGCAACAACTCCCAGGACAGGAAATGGGCGCGCGTACGACTGGCTTCCTCGCTAAATAAAGACAGGAGATATGCACGAGCCAGCTTACACCGTGCGGCATGTTTATATACCTCCTGCTCCTGTTTTATTGCTAAACAACGGAGAGGATTTCACATATGCATGCAACAGCCTATGGCGCGTTGGCACGGTGTGGGCTCCCTTAGTCGACAAGTACAGTATAAATGCAGGGCAGCTTCAACCATGCGCTGTTGTATTACGCTTCTTCCTGTTTTTTTGCTGGACAACTCAGAGCGCTGCGAGAGTATTTCACATATGCATGCAACAGCCTATGGCGCGTTGGCACGGTGTGGGCTTGCTTAGTCGACAAGGACAGCAGAAATGCAGGCTAGCTTCAAAAACGCGCTGTTGTCATACGCCTCCTTCCTGTTTTTTTGCTAGACAACTCAAAGCGCTGCATATATGTAGTCAACAGCTACGGCGCGTTACCGCCTAGTGCTTCCTTGATGAACAAATGAATAAATAGGAGAAATGCATACAACAGCCTATGGCATACATGTCGCGTTCTTGCTTGTAAGCATACAGGGACGTTTTAATACAAGTTACTTTACATTTGCATGCGACAGCCTATGGCGCGTTGTCACGGTGTGGGCTTCCTTGCTAAACAAGAGCAGGACATATGCAGGCGACAGCTTACAGCGCACGCCGTGTGACTACGCCACTTTTGCTGCATACCGTGATCGTATGCTCTGCTCAGTGGCTTCCTAAGGTCACTCACCCATTATTCTAAAAATATTTCCTTCCCAATTATACTTTTTGGGGTTTTTCGCATATTAATTCCTCCGGCATTTACACATTGTCTTGTGCTTTTCCAATATTTGGTGCTGCAACTCAAAATTCCCTACTTCGCAAATATTTTATGCTGCAGTTCCACAATGTCTTTTGCTTTACATTAGTCAGCTCACCTCACTTAAAATAACACATTCTTACCCATACGAACACGGTAGAAGCCAAAAGGTGTATGCGTACGGGTTGCGGCGCATTAACAGGCCTAAGTTGCTTCCTGGCATGCGTATAGCAACGTACAACTTGCACAGTGTAAATAGTTTAGAAGTCCTCTAACGCTTTTAAAAAAAAATACATTTACGCATGTGCAACTCACAATATTATATCACATTGTAGTCTCTTGTATTCTGCCATTATCCCGCTCCTTATGTGCTGCTTGTTCCTTTTCTGAAATAGTCAAATTATAAACATACCTTGCGCTATTCTTTTATTGTTTTCCTTGCTAAGTTTCTTTTTCTGCTTACTGCCTGCTCTGTCACTTGCCCTTTCATACTTTTTTGCTCTCACGCATACTTTTTTTTATGTTCATACCTTACGTTCGGTTTCAAAATGCTGCCGCTACTTTTACATTTTGACATGTGTGCGCATTGGTTTTCAAAAACGTTTCAGCAGACAGCTTTTTCATCACTTTCTCTGCTGTCTCAGACCTAATTATAGAATCCTTTCACTCGCATTAACGATAATGCGCTTTTAGTTACTTTAAGAAACTACTCTGCTTTTCTATTGCTTTGTGGCGCAATAGTTTTTAATTTTGCGTTTTATTTAGACTTATATGGTGTAACGCTAACATGTAATGCGCCGCGTAATACACCTTTATGTACTAACATACTTTTGGAGACCACACTTGTGCCTCACAAACCTGTTTTTGTCTAAGGGCAAATTCCTTACGCTAATCTACAACACCATCTCACCTCCTTCTTCAATAAGACACTTTAGTTCGTATACCACATGCTGCGCTCTTACCCGTTCTCCAAAAAACTTCCATGTCAATTACAAGCAAAAAAAAAACAAGCATGTGCAATGCAATAGGTCTCGCAGTTACGCAAGTTTAAGCTATTTGCATTGTAAATGACAATGCCTTTTATTTATGTTTTTAAAACGAAAACAAAAATAAAAGGCATTGTTATTTGCAATGTCAATAGCTCAAACTCGCGTAAATGCGAGACCTATTGCATTGCAAATGCTTGTTTTCAAAGTGCTGTTAACCATGGACTCTGACTGGAATGAAAATATTTAGGTATACCTTTCATTAATACGTTGGTGATAAAATAATGAGAAATAGGCAGGCCAGTGGATGTATACAAATATGTGGTTACAGTGTTTACCGCATAATTATGGATTTACCCCATCTGTCACACAATGTGCCACATAATTTGCTAAATTCACCAAAAACATTGTTTTTAGCACAAATAGATGAAAATAATACTGCAAGAAAATGTGCTGCATAATTTGCCTTTTTTGCCGCACAATATACAGTCCTATCTATCACACAATACCAATGTCAGTAACAATGGTAAAGCTCTGAAGAGAGTTTTGAGGGCTGTCATTGTATTGAAACCCATATTTCACAGTGGACCGCGATATACTTCCCATACTTCACTGATCCCAATGAGATATGCGTTTTTATATCAATTTATTTTGTGCAATAAAAGCACCCAAGCATGTAACAAATACATATGTACACATTTATATTAAATATATTATATAGAGAAAAGTATACATAGACAGTTTTCTAGATAAATCCAAGTTGGCCTTCAGAAAAAAAACTCAGTGGTTTGGCAATCCCAGCCCTAATGAGATTGGATATACAGCAATCTTAAAATTCTTAAGGGCACTTCAAAGACAGAAAACCAAAGCACAGTCCAAGGATCTTGAAACACCAATGAAATTCTATAGATGATGAAGCCTGTAAGTAACAATGCATGCTACAGCCTTACCCAGTGACATCAAAGCATGGTGAATTTCCTTCATCACATTCCTATACAGATCCTTCTGCCATTCCTCTAAAAGTTTCCACTCTTCCTTGGAGAAATGGTCAGGCGCATCAAGGAAAACAACCTGTGACTGGGGCAGAAAATATTATGTTACTGTCTAAGGAGCTCCCTTCACTTAAATACAATGACAAATTAAGACGGAATATGATTTATTTATGACACCCCTTGTCTAGAGTGATGAAGAGTGTGTATGTGTGTTTGTAAGAATGTGTTCATATTAACAGGCAGTCTGTGTTTAAAAGACAACATAATTATTGCCGTGAGAAATACCCTTCAGCTAGGGTAGGGTTAAACTCCAAATTCCTATGTTATGGACACTCCTACATATAAAAGAATAACCTTGCTGCTGTTACAATATTCTTGCAGCAGTAGTAACAGGGACATATCCCATTCCTGTTCGCCTAATCGGTATTTCCCCACTACCATTCTTATTTAACACTCTAAAATACAATTTCTTTGATTGCTACAATCCACTATTACGACATTCCTGTTGGCGGGTAGACACGCCTCTATTGCATTTTGGAAATGCGTCTTTTTTTCAACCAATGACGGAGGACTGCAAGTGGCGGATGTCGCTTTATATTATTATGCCGGCCAGTTTATACTCCTAAATGACTGGTTCTTTGCAGACTGCGATGACCAGAGCGTACGTTCTGGTCTAGAATCTCTTGAAGAGTATGACATTTTTTCCTTGCTTTATGGCCCATTCTTAAGATTGAGATTCCCATACACCACTAACACAATGTTGTCCTGTTGGCACCGGGTGTTCCAGTGGATCAGGCGGAACAAAGTTCTAACCACAGAAACTCCATTGTGATAAGGTACCTCTAAATTGGGTGACATTTGCAAAGGCAACAACATCAGGTCATTTGCACAGTTAGTGGGCACTTGTGACATGCACAAATCCCAATTCTATCAATACCTCCAATTGTGCCATGCCTTGGATGACCGCGCTGGGAAACTAGATGCCAACCCGAAAATAGCCCCCTGGAAGCTCACTTAACAGTATCAAAGCTTGGGAAAAAGGGAATATCCAGAATATACCGAACACTACTTGTTGA
This sequence comes from Calotriton arnoldi, assembly GCA_963921515.1. Classification (NCBI taxonomy): domain Eukaryota; kingdom Metazoa; phylum Chordata; class Amphibia; order Caudata; family Salamandridae; genus Calotriton; species Calotriton arnoldi. Next base: position 1,776,470 of record CAWUFW010002870.1, on the reverse strand, counting down.
GTGATAGGTGGGTACAGGATGTGGGTCCCCTAAATGATGCTGACTGGGTGGAGGCGAAGATTTGCTCTCAGGTCCTCACTATATCTATGTGCCTTAGCCTTATTCAAATTAAACACTTACATCGGATTTATTATAGCCCCAACAGGCTGAGCTGGATGAAAGAGGGGATTGGTCCACTTTGTCTACGTTGTAAAGACGAGCTAGGATCCTACTGTCATACAGTCTGGGGTGCCCGATCACACAAACATACTGGACCCAAATACACTGTCCAGAATCATGGCAGCACAATTCAACTTGTGCCCAAGATACCACTCCTGGCCTTAAAGGATGAAGGAGGAGGCCCTAGCGGTACAAGACTTTATGTAGCAGCAGGATTACTAATTGCAAAAAGAGACATCGCCCGCAACCGGAGACAAGCCACAGCCCCCTCTCTCGGATAATGGAGCAAGGACATGGACTACTGTTGTTTATTAAAAGCAATAAAATTAAATGTTTAGAGTTAATTGTGCAAAATGGGTTGACGAGGAGTCAAAAAACATCAACAACATTTAGGGCTTTTTCACAATTTTTTCCAAACAATCCCAACTTTTAAAAATTTCAAAACAATATTGGGGCTTGCTTGTGAAATAGATGCAACTTTTTAAGGCTCAATATAATTTATTTATTTTTTAAATCATAATTAAATATTAGATTTTACCAAAAACTTGGAACTTCCACAAATTAGAACTTTAAAAAACAAATAAGTGTAACTAAGTTATTCAGAAGCTTTTAAACAGCTAACATTTTTAGCTTAACTGTTAATCTTATTGATGTTTTTATGTCCTTACTGTAAGATAAATGCCTCTTTTTTAGTCGAGCTTGGGCAGCGCATGCGCTGCTCTGCGAGGCATGCTGTATTCACTCTATAAGCTTTCAACACGCCCAGAGCTTTTGGTTGGTTGGCTTTGCCATTCGAAATTCCTTTACTCTGGTTGGTCAATAGTGTCCATCTGTCCTGCCTTTGGGTGCTTGGTTCCCTCCCAGCGGACTTCACGGATTGTTTCTTTTGGTTGGCCAGCTCTGGCCATCTGTTGCCTCCTCGCTCGCACCCCCTCCCTCCCGTCATTCCTTCCGTCCCCACACTACCATCTCCCATCGTCGCTGCCTATGTTAGCTTTTTTTTTTAACACTGGAGGAGAGGCAATGTAGAGCTTCTGTTAGGCTTTTCTTTCCAGAAATGCGGTGGCTTCGGGAGGCCGGCACTTTTAGTGCACAGCGTAAAACTTACACAGCGCTGCGCATCATTCTTCAGCACGGCACCCGTTTCATCAAATGCGGCGGATTCGGGAGGCCGGGAGCTTTTAATGCACCAGTAAATGCTGCTGTATCCATATTAATGTGCTGCATGGCTAAATACTTAGGTCCCAAAGGCGAGACCGATTGCATTGCAAATGCTTGTTTAAATAATGCAGCATGTATTATGTTAATAAAAAAGACTGCAAACGTCCGTGCATAGCAATGTAGCGTTTTCTGTCCCTAACATGAAAATTAATCAAATTTGCTATCTAGATTTATGGGTAGGAAATTTTGCTCAACCCACTACAGGTTTTTTTTCCATCTGCTTATTCATCCCTGAAGGACTACAGTGGCAATGCAAGGACAACACAAGGGTCCCATTTGTACATTAAGATGCCAAAAATATTTCTCTGCTAATGCAGGATGCTAGTTTTAGTGGAACGTAAAAAGAGATATGTCCATGGGGCATAGCTATCAATAATGCAGCAGGTGCCATGGCACCGGGACAACAGCATTTCATTTAAAGCTGTATTTTACTACCCAACTGGGGAGTAGAGGAGACCATTTTCCTTGTTTGCAACAGGGCCTATGACACCCCTGCCTCGCCACTGGATATGACGCTTAGGTCTATATGAAAATAATTATACACCGATATCTTGCGTGAAGTGCTCAGGCTGCTGAAAACAGGTGTATGTGCTCATCGCAGTTTGGGTGATAACTACTATAATGTTTCTGCCCTCCAGGCAACCCACTACTCCTTTCTCTTTGACCAATGAGAAGCTCGGTGGTAAGATGCGCCACGTGTTGGGTCTCTCATCCCCGTAAGAACAAAAATACAGGTGATTTGGTATAGCACTTAACTCTTATGCAAATAATAAATTTACTGATTAACACTTGCACCCTTGTGGTACATTTCTACAGTGTATATATCCAATCTCTGCAGAGGAACACATTCTTGTGATAGGCACATGTACATGGGCTATTGAGGAGAAATAATCCCATTCTGTTATTGAGGACAACTGGACAACCTTGTAGTAGCTGATCATTGTAGAACCCTGCCTAAGAACTGCTTTTAAAATCTATGACTTTTAACTAATATATCTGGAAAAACGTTGTTAAAATGCGTCCATTTGCCCAAGTTTTGGTTAATCTTCTCTTCAGGGCTGATTGCAACCCCTGTTGTTTTGATGATAGAATTCCCGAGGCGACAATTTGGATACCCCTAAGTACTTACAATACTTAAAACTTGACAGAGAAAATACACAAAGAAAGAAGCACACAGGGACACAAACACACACTCCTTCCTGCACAGGACTCACCTCATCTGAATCTTTCCGGGGCATGTCTTTTTCGATGGGCACTAATTCAATCTAATAATCTGTAATAACCCTGTTCCGGGGTCGAGGTTTTTAAAACAACCAACGAAAATATGGCTATTGACGAGAGCCAAACCAAACAGCTGCCTCGTAGAGAGAAACACGCGTTGTGGCATGAAAGGGACCAACTGCGCCTGCGCAAACCAAGCGAACGGTAAGAACATGCGTAAAGATCACACTGCCAACGCGCATGAGCACAGTTCATATACTAATCATTAATACAGATTCTCAGATAAAGCTGGGACAAACTCTCTAGGCTGAGACACATTCACAGGGACATGCGCAAGTACAGAAATGGAAAATTCAAAGCCGGCACAATAATTTGTCTGAGACACCACTATCAGAGTAAAGATCGGAAGGTCGTTCCGCTTCTTGCTGTGCCCGGCTGGAAATTTACTCTGGGTGGACACAATAGGAGATAGAAGGGGCGCTGCATAAAGAGTCCGGAGTCTTACTAGGCAGAAAGTTATTATCTACGGTTTATATTTACATAGCTCTTTCGTAGTTAAATACCTCCCCCATAGTTTCATTTGTCGTGTTCTGTCTTGTTATCTGTAAAGAGCGCTGGCTCGCACTTCGCCAACTGGCTGTATATAACCTGTTGATTTATATTGCGTATCTAAACTGCAGTAAAGCTGGTATGACTTTATTTGTAACAAATAGATTTAATTTAAGATAATAGGGGAAGAGTTGTGTGAGGAAGAAGGCCTGTCATTTGTTAACAGCTGCTAGTGACTGCCGGAAGACCTAGGCACACCCAGAGCTGCGTGCACATTTTTGAAAACCAAATGGAGAGCTCCAGTGGAGATGATCCTCTTGAAGGTTGGGGATGGCTCTGGCAGAATATTTTCTTTCCATTGTGAAGAAGAAGAATGTTTTTTATTTGCTTGAACGTCTTATTAGCCATTTTGTACGAGAGATAGGGGCACAACTAGTCTTGAACTTCGGAGTGGGGGGAGGGGGGGGCTAGTAGTTCGAGCCAGGGTGGTGAGGCTACCACTTCATGCAATGGGGCGGAGCTTCCTGAGAGCCAGTATGGGAACACACATTAGCAAAGTCAACAGGTTTGACTTTCATTTGCTAAAAAGCATTTATGCATGCCTGTTTTTTCTTTAAAGCCAGATACATTGGCTTTGCCCATGCTTTCCCCTGAGAAATTTAGCAGCGCTGGAGCTTCAAGTGTGTCCACCGGACCTTCGAGCATCAGATGTCTGCAAGATGGTACCAAGAGAGTACTGTGTCTGGTGTTTATGTCTAACACAGATAAATGAAAACACTGAAGCCTTTTTTAAATAGTGTCTGTTCTTACTAAAAGCAACGTAAGTCGCATAATAAACAAATGCTTCCAAGAAACGAGATTTTTGTTGGAGGCTCTCTCAATGAGCACATGAATGTGCTCCCACAGACACAGAAGTAGATTTTATTAATCCCATTAATGATGTGAAGCATGTACTGGGATCAATAAAATTATGGGGGCTTATATCTGCCTGTCACAAAATGAGGATGGGTCACCGAGAGCTCAAACGGCAGGGGCATTCACAAAGCTGAATAAGTGGAATACCTGGTCACAAATGTAAAAACAAGTATTTGTTGATAATTATATTGCAAGGACCTAGCTGGTTAGCACCGGTGCACTATAAATTATGGGATGTGCTCTCAAGTGGGGGCTTTATCTTTGAATTACACACATTTCCACTAACATTTCACAAATGTAAAGTTTAGGCACAGTGAGATTAAGTGATTTGCCCAGAACTGCACAATTTTCAGTCAAGTGCCAATCTGGATTCAAACCCAGATCCCCAGGTTTTCAAGGTACTGGTGTTCAAAATATTATGTTGGAGATTTTTTCCTGCGGCATCCACTGGCATCACCCATTGGCAGGGTGACATCCAGACTTCTGGTGAAGAAGAGAGCAAAAACAATTCTCAAAATGCCCTATATAATTTGCCTTAGCCCAGGCATCTCCAACAAGTAGCTTGTGAGCAACTCCTAGCTCTCCAGCTACCTGTAAGCAGCTCTCCTGTATGCAAACTAACCTACTAACTTATGCTTGGTTAAATTAATGTAAGCATAGCAATATTGAAAAGTGTTTATTTGGTACAACAATGTATGTATTTTCAATACGCATAAGCTGATGTTTTTTTAAAAACTGGTTGAATTTCCAAAATATATTTAAATCTGATATTTGAGTGGTGAATCATACTGCGTTTTGAGAGCCTTATTACTTGTAGTATTACCCTGGTCTAGGGGAGTTGCAGCTATGACTGATATGTATTACGCACCTAGAGCATTCCATATTGACAAAGCCTTTTTACATTACTGCTGGTAACTTTGCCTGCTGAACTGAGGTGACCACTGCTGGTAATCTTGCATATGGTAAGTCACTAATGCCATTTATCTGAAGTGGTCGCTATTACAACACTAATAATATTAGTAGCTCGGGATGATTTACATTGAATGTAAGTAGCTCTTATTACAGAAATGGCTGGAGACCCACTCCTTAGCCTCATTGTTGTGCTGGTTGTTCACACTCCACTCACTCTGCTACCGTTATTTCACACTCTTCTTTTCTTTGATGTCTTAGTCACTTTCTCCTCTCATTTCTATCTTTTCCCTCCATATTCTCGCAAGCTTTCACTTACTTCTTTTTCACTATTCTCTATCTTTTCTCTCTATCTCGTTCCACAATTTCTTCCATCAGTCCTTTCTCTCTCATTCTCATCCTCCTTCCCACCTTCCCCTCACTTCCTATCATAGACTCAACTCGGCCTGTAAACTGGCTTTCAATGTTTACCAGGGAATCAGCTCTAGTTCAGTGCAAGAAATCAACTGTCTGTAAATAAGCTCAACAATATATTTATCTGGCCACTGCTCCATCTGTGCTTGGACTTTGCTCTATCTGGATAGGGGTTCATCGCTATGTATGCAGGTACTTCGCTATATCTGTGTTCCAGCTCAGCTCTACAAGAAAATGGAGCCTGTTTATGACAGAATCTCACTCTTTCCGAATGTGCAGAAACTAATTGTATCAGTGCAGGAACTCATTTATGTCTACTATATGTTTATCCCTATCTTGAGATGAGTAATCAACGTTAGTGTCAGGTTACTCTCCTTAACAAAACAGGCGCTGAAATTTGCTTCTCAAACCCAAGCAGTCCTAACCCTTCAATTGATACGTTGTGCAGCAACACACTATAGATGTGATGGTTTGCATTGCAGTTGAACCTCTCAGCTGTATTTACCTCATCTTCTATTCCAATCTCTACTGCACACTCTCTTCCTCCTCCGCCTTCCTCACCATCCAGGTGTTGTTGTGAATGCTGTCTTGACAGTAATTGCTTTTTGGTCAATTTAATATTTTTTTTGGCTTACATTTGTAGTGAGGACTTTTAGAAAGAGCTGGGCAGTAGAGGCATTGGGACGGAGCCAACGGTAGAAAGAAGGCAAAAGTGAAATGTAAGGAGTGGAAAGCGGCAGATGGTGGAAAAATGAAAAGGGAGGATGATGTTGCAGGAAAGGAGGGAGCGGCATGGGGAGAGAGGAGAGTACCTACAGGGATATAGGGCAGGATAGAGGGTAGGATGTACACTGCTAAGGCTGAGGTGACGGCTTATAGATGATGTAATAGTAGTCGAAATACACTGCAGCGCATGGGAAGAAAAAAGGGGGCTTGGGCAGAAAAGCAAAAGGCAACTAATAAATATGTTAAATGTCAAGTTTTGTTTCTTGGCATCATGCTTGAGTTTTAAAATCCACTCTTCATGTGGACATTAAAAAAGGCAAGTTACCTGGACTGTGTCACAGCAGCAGGTGTGATAACCAACAGAACAGGACTTGAAGGTTTGAAATTGGCATAGAGTTGTAGAAGGTGAAGCAGGCACCAGCCGATTGCAAAAATGTATCAACTTGAGGAACAGCAGCAAAGCTGAGAAGTCAATCTGCATTTCAAGTGAGCCTTTGAAATGTATGTGTGTCTCAGTCCTCTTTCTCCCTTTATTTCAAGGTTTTCCAAGCACAAGCTGTCACTTGCAGAAATGGGAAAGATGACCAAGAGGTAGACCCCACAAATTGCTGAGCTGTCTGGGGCATACCATGCTGCTGCAGCAGAAAGCTTCAGTAGGAGCAGTGTCAGGTTCTGTACACACACAGTGCCAAGATGATCCGCCTCTTTAGTATATTATGTGTCCATCCACTAAACACAGTAGGCGACAGGCACAAAAGGGCCATCTATTAAGTGGACTATGAGAGGTTAGCACTCAGTAGTCCTCGACAAAGGAATAGGGAATATTGCAACTCATATGTGTCCCTTCTGTAGTGTGCATATACTGCTCTAGCGAAACTTAGCCACAGAGCAAGTAAGAGACAGAGAAGCACAGTGACAGGCTGCTCTGCACCACAGCCTGACTAATGACTGGTAGAGTAACTGTGTGACATGATGTCAAGCCATCACCCTGAACCAATAAGGCATGACAGACTCACAAGCAACATCAGTGCTGGGGCATTAGCTCTCTTTTCTTCTGAGATCGAACAGGATGCCAAGGATATTTAACTCAGAGGATCCCGACTGCTGGCTGTGGGACCATTTTTTGAAAGACCCTGTCCCCACTAATAAGTGGTGCCACTGGAATTATGCAATTCTGCGGCCTCCGCCTTTTTTGTGAACAAAGCAAATTAAGGCGTTTCACAGAAAGGGGAAAAAGCCAATAGAAGGGAAAGCTTCTGGAGAACAACCTGCACAAGTGTTGCTATAAAGTCAGAGGAAGAAGTTCATAGAGCAGAACCGTGCAGTGACAATCTTGATGTTTGTTTTTGGCAGCAGTGTAACTGCGGCTGTCCGCGGCCCCCGCAGGGGGCCACCTCAGCAGGGCGGCCCTTTAGTGCCATTTCGGCACCGCCCAGCCGCTCCTAGTCTCTGGAGGGGTTCTTGGAGCCCTCTAGCTTGGTCACCGCAGTGACGTCCTTCCGGTGCGCCGAGGTGGGGGAGGGCATATATGCCTCCCCAGCCCCTCCTGGCGTCCTCTTTGCACCAGCCACGCCGTCTCCCACCCCACCTCTTACCCGGCGGACAGGCTGGTGGACAAGCTACTCAGAATGTTTTAATGTATTCTTTTGTGTTGCAGGCGGAGTTACAGGGCGATCTGGAAGCAGACCGGTACAGTAAGGGTACCTCTGCGGCAGACCGGTACAGTAAGGGTACCTCTGCGCGGCACAGTAGGGGTGCCAGAGCCAAAGACCAGGAGCCTCAGGGCAGGTTCCGGGAAAACCGCGACGGCGCCCCGTTAGTCCTTCGGGCGGTTGGGGGCCTGACCAACCGGGGGTTTGCCCTGCTACGCTCCGCCCTGAAAAGGGCGTGAGTAGAACAGACCAACGTGTCACGTGATCCGGAAGAGGATCATCAAAGGTAGCACTGACTGGGTGTCCCACAGTGCTGGCTCACCAGGCGGGCGGGGGCAGCATAGGTTGGTACAGCTGCCCGCCCTTGGATCGCCCGTAAGATAACCCACATATTGCATACTCCTGTATGGAATAAACCTGCAGCAATATTTTCCCACTACAAAGTTGTCTCGTGTATTTATTTATTCTTGCATGCTCAGACGGGGGTTGGGAGAAGTTGACGGTAATGGCACTAAGTGTCTCCCAGCGCTGTCTTTCCTAAAGCTTTTAAAGAGGATTCAGATATGTGAACATCACCATTCATTAGACAGCCACAACAAGCTTTAAAGGGTAAAGAAAATGTTATTGATGAAGACAGTGTGAGGCAGACATTCAGTTCATCTTGGAAAAAATATTGCAGGAATCGAAGACCAGGATGCGAAGTCCAGTTCAGCAAAAGAACCCAGTGCAAATGGTACTGCAGTTTGTCACCCAATCTCACACATCTTGGGTTGCCAAAATGTGATTGGCCATTTCTCCATCAGTGACATTGAACAGATAGAACGTCACCTCCCATTCTGTATTCTTTCTGTCCATTTCCGTAACGATTCAAGCGGGAGTGAAAAGGTTTGTACAGCAGTCCTGCATGTGTGAAGAGAACAAGGATGACCAAACTGCTGTAGCAACAGTGCATTGTGTCAGCAGTTCTTCATAGGTAGTTGTAGTAGTAGTATATATTTATTATTCCAGTTACTTAAAGCCATATACAATATCAAACACATGAAAAATGTTAGAGACTTAAGACTATAGTTAATATCATCCACAACAAATTCTAAACAACTTTAAAAACATTAAAAGATCATTCTGCTTGATCCAGCCTTCCCTGTTTTACCATAGTTAAGACATTACAGTCCAGTCCACCTTTTGATGGTCAATGTTAAAAATGTAGTTATATGTCCCACATATTTTGGAGTAAGCCCTCTGAAGCAAAATAAGGTTGCCTCTGATGTAGCTCTTATTCATTCCATGTAAAAAATCTGTTTCCGGTATTTCTTTCAAATATCCTTTAACTCGGAGCACAAGCAAATAATATGATCCAAGGTTTCCATGTCCAAATTACATAACAGGCACATACTGTGGTATATTGGAGGATTTCTCCATTGATGGTCTAAAGGTAAATATAGAAACCTAAATCGTAGGAATGATATGTTTGCCTTCGCTTTCATAGTAAAGTCCAGATACGGTTGTTGTAGTGTTGTTTATGATTCCAAGCTATATTTCAAGTTTAAATTGGCTCTTCCTCTCGATGTCTAGAAGGCAGTGGGTTGTTCTGATTTCCTGTTTTATTAGATTATTGTGTCTCTTTTCGACATTTTATATAAATACTTTATGGGCGGCAATTTGTAATGCAACAAAATGTCGTTAATGCTATCCCTTTGTTCTGCCACCAGTGCGCCGCTATTTGAATTTGCCAGTTCTTTATATAAAATCTTATGGTCGTATTTTCTGTCCCTTTTGACTATCTACGCAATAGTTGATAAGACTAGTTATAATCCGGGCTGTGAGCAACGTAATTCCAAATTCAAATCTTATCATAGTTTGCGGTGTTGCATTCCGTAGATTAGATATCTTTTTAATCACATTTATAAACAGAATCTCCGCTCTGCTGATGATATGCGGAGGCCTACAAACTGATCCGTATGTGCAAACTGGATGCAGTTTAGCATTTGCTATGGTTAAGGTTGGACGCATTGCACCCCCACCATATTTAAGCGCAAAGCTTTTTATGGCCCCTGTGACTGCCACAGTTTTCTGTCTCAAATTATCCAAGTGGGCATTCCAATTTAATTTATTGTCAAATGTAACCCCTAAGTATGTGTAAGTAGTCACTTGCTCGATTTTATTAGTGCCCAGAGACCAAATGTATCGAGGGCTTTGACAGCCAAATGACATTATTTTAATTTTTAATATTAATCTGTAGGTTATTTTCCAGATTATAGGAGTGAATTCTTTTCAATTGCTATTGGAGGATACACTGTGTAGTTGAGAATACAACTATTGCATCAGCATATGCCAGGAATTCAGTTTTAGGTATTTTGGGGGGATCCCTCTATTACGCTGTAATACTGCTATAAGATCATAGATGTAAAGGCTAAATAAAGGCGGCACTAAAATACAGCCTTGTTTCAGGCCAATATAGATCTTAAGTTTTCCTCTACCGTCCGAGAGTTTCACCCTCACCCAGGTGTCGGTGTGGAGTTCAATTATGAGTTTCATTAAGCCATACTCTATCCCCCATGCCTCCAGTTTTGCCCAGAGATTTTCCCCATTTACTCTGTCAAAGGCAAATCAATAAAACATGCAAACAATTTCTTCTCTTTAACTCTTACTGCTTTCTATGCCAGGATAGAGAGCACTAGAATGTTACATATCGTAGAGCATTTTTTACGAAAACCTGCTTGGTGGAATGTTAGTCTCCTGACTTTTTCTGACTACTTTTGAAGAGACCTTAGTAAGTGCTTGGCAAACATGTTCCCATCTGCATCTAGCAAGGCGATCAGTCTGTAACTCTGAGGGGAATTTTTCGGGCCTCGTTTACAAATAGGCTGAATGATAGAGCCCTTCAAAGAGGGTAAAACGCACCCTTGACAGACCACAAGTTAATTTTAGTGGCTATTAGAATACTCCAAAATGGTGAGTCTAATTTCATTACTGCCATAGGAAGGCCTTTCAGACCTGGGCCCTTGAGATGTTACATTCCATCATAATCCCTTGGGTTTCATGTACTGAGATGGCATAGCTATTGGTGCCCTTTTGTAATCATGGGTCAATGGATTTTGAATTGGCCCTCCGTACAATGTCTCTATATGTTCTTTCCAGACCATATATTCAATTTAATAATCCCCTCCAGTTCTATATGTATTGGTTCCTGTTCCCACCAAGTAGCAAAACCTCCTTGGATTTTTATTGTGGATTGCGTTTTGCAGGTCAGTCCATATTCCTGAGGCTTTCTTTTGATAGTATCAATTTTGCTTGTCATCACTTTTTGTTAGCTGTCTTGCAGCCTGGCAATTTTCAGGGCTTTGCTTCAGCTTAAAAGTTGCCTTAGTTGTCTTCTCGCAGCTTTTTTAATTTTGAGAATTTTAACGCAATATGGATTTAGCTGCTTTCCTGAGCTTGGTCTCCTTTGTATTTTGGATGCCAGTTGATCAAATATATCGGTATGTAGCCTTGTACACTTCAGGATATCCAATTCTAACGTGCCAGTCGACATCTGTATCTTGTTCATAAAGTTCATGTAAAAAGGTTGTAGCTATAAATGTTGTAGCTGTTTAATCAGGCTACAGGACCAAACGATCCTATTCCCTGATTTACTATTAAATGATCGCCATCTAGTTTTTTTCTCCCCACTGAACACCTCAAAGCTGTTGGTGAATGTGATGTGCAAAGGGTTATGATCGCTTTCTGGCCTTGTTATAATTTTAAAGTCTTTTATCTTCTGAAAGTTGGTCAAACATATAAATGAGTAGTCAATTATTGATTTTTGCCCCCTCCTGCTGAAGGTTGCTTGGGCAGGTTGATCCTTAACAAATCTCCCATTGAGATATCGTAGCCCCCTATCGAAAAGCGTGGAGACAATCCATTTTGCTGTCCCTTTCGTACTAATTTTCCTGAACACTGCTTCAGGAACTTTGAAGGTCTGATCAAGGGGGACTTCACCTTCCACTTCTCCATTTTGTAGCAGAGTGTTGTTAAAATCACTAGATCACCAGTTAGGAGCACTATACATTACTTATTAAAATAAATCAAGGATTCTAACTGGTTCAGTAGTGCAACTAGTACTTTCCTCTCTTTAGCCATTGTGGCGGGAATGTAAACATAGATCACACATAGCTGCACATAAGAGTTAAGGAGCACTCGAGCAGCTATTATATATCTGGAAAGCTTAATATCTTGGTAATTTATTAATCCCACCTTTGACTTTAATAATATAGCAAGCTCACCACATGGTCTCCCCTGTGGACCTTTGTGGCTGGTACTTCCAGACTGATATTATTTTGCAATACATTTTCCGAAGATTTCCAAGTTTCCTGTATAGATCACTTGATAGCTATTAAGGAAGGGGACTAGATTGCTTTCAATTTGTTTTATTTGCCAATCTCATCCAGCGATGTTCCAACTGCAAACATGCAGGTCAGCTCTGCAAGTGTTAAATTCCAAAAATTCAACAGTCCGAAACAGTAGCATTAAAAGTGTGGAATGACACTATCTTTGTAATAACATCGAGGAATTGTTGGAATAGACATGGATTACAATGGATGAAATTATTTAAAATTTGGTTTCGGACTGTTGAATTTTTTAAATTGAACGCTTGCAGAGCTGCAGCAGCTTGAGCCTGGGTGGTGACTACCTACCAGTTTAGAAAGAACTTTATAAAAGTGGCATTTTTAAAATTGTGACTTAGGGGCCCATTAGGATGGCGGGCGGAAGCACCACCGCCGTGCTGGCGGATGCAAAAACCACCAGTTACCGCCCGCATGCCGCAGCCCACACGCCCGCCAAATTACGATGTGAAAAGGCAGCCAAACACCGCCGGCAAGCCAGCGACGCTGTCCGCCATCAAAGTGCGCCCGCTCACGTAGCGGCGCAGCCCAATGGAGACACACCGCCAGACGAAATCACGTACCGCCCGGCGTACAAATTACGATGCCGCAAACAAACAGCTCCCACGGCTAAGAGACATCGCACGTGAAAGTGAGGCGGAAACCCGAACGCCGAGCACAGACACCGAAGAGGCGACCCCCCGAGCATGAATCCAGCACTGCAGGCCCTCCCCATGCTATACCTGATGCACCACCAAGGAGGCAACGTACCGCGGAGACGCAGGTAGGCACACACACAACAAGGGCACGCAAACAGCGCACACAGTGCAAGTGCGGAAAAGGAGGACATGGCACCCCCCAACACCCCTGCGTGGACAAGACACATCCACCACTGCACCCACAAATGTAACACAGGGCAAATTGCAACATCTCGCAACTATCATGGGCACACCACCTGGGACCAGGAACTAACGACCCCGTCACGGCACCGCAGCACAGCGGCGATGACGCAGCCACACATGCGCACAACTCAGCGCCCAACCATAACGCCATGTATGCGTCGCACACAAACAACACAGGGACACAACCAAGCACCACACACACCAGCCACACCCAGAACGCACATGACACGTGACAGGCCTGCCACAGTCATGTCCCCAACGCCCAATTCACGGACAACACCCAACGTCACACAACCGACGCCCACATGTCAGTGAAGTCACGCAACATCAGGACACACCCCTGTGTGACAAACATGGCGAAGCACACAGCGGCGGCAACACCACCCAGTAGAACATGGGCCCCGTCGGGAAGAGGTACGCCAGTACCACACAGAAACACCCATACCACCCTGCACCCATGAACCAGACATACAAAACGGAACACCAAAGAGCCCGGGGACCGACAACAGGTGGACCCAAGAATGACACCCACACACAAGGCCCAACGCATAGCGGAAACACAGCCTGCCGCCCACACACGGGAGAGCAGACAGCACTGAATGACCTTCCATTCCAACTCCGAAACCACAACCCGACTAAACAAGCCGGAGAATACAGCCATTGTCCCAAAAAAAGACCAACACAGGCATGCAGAGGAAACCGACCACAGGGCAGATAGCGCATATCACCTAAGAACATACCGAACGGGAAAGAAAAAATATAAAACTCCCCCATGCCGTTCCCATGCAAGTTATCTGGAAGGAGTCACACACCACTGACCTTGAACATTCAGAGAAGCACGTGGGATGAGGGCCCGTGTCCTCCGCACAAGCTAACAGAACACAAGTCCTGCCCCCTACGACCATCACAGACCTCACAGCAACCTCGGAGCTTGCACACTGCAGACTGCACACACAGCCGGAGCACGCCACCACATCGCCCCGCAGCAAAATGGCACCTACAACACACCTACCCAACTACGCCAGACAGGTCAAGCTGTACAAACACAACCTGATACAGATAATGGGATGCGAACCCCTATCCCTGCTGAACGTAAGTTACCGACTGACTTACCGCATCGCATTGTTCAGCTGCGTCATACCCGTCTTCTACTGTCGGAGGTGTCCCTTCCACCATCCTGTGGAGTTGTGCCTCTCCAACCCGGCATGTCCAAGGGCGGACCTGCTACCACTATTCCACCCTCTGGACGCACACGACAGGGTCTGTTCAGCCTATGGGGGCATGGCGTATGTGGCGAACATCGGACCCACACTGCAATGGGACCACTGTGCCTCCACACGACGGATCATGGATCACAGCTACATCGAATGTCACCCAGCATGCCCCATCATGCTCCTACAAGGGACAACTTACGAACAACACCGTGACAGCCACCATCCGCTACATTGGCTGGCAAACATGTATACCACCAATGAAATGGAAGCCCTGCAGGAAGCCATCGCATACCTGTCAACCTGTCAATTCGTAGGACCCCGACGCAATCCCCCAATTGAGCCATGATGTCCGACACTGTACCCATGCTTAGCTTCCGCACGGACTGGCCAGTAACCACTACAACAGCCATACCAAACGACCTGCAACTGATACCACACCATCAACGACACTGCCATGACATCGGATGTGTCCGGGACATGCACTCTGTTCCCCATCACATCCAGGAACTCTGCATGTATCGGGGGAGGCAGTGGCATGGGATATGTGTATCGCACCCACATGGACAGAACTGCACGTACAACTATGCCATGACATGGATCCTGCGCCCATGGACATATGCACCGCACAGTGGACAGGAATCGCCCGGCTGGAGTATGTGAGAGCTGCACCCCTTCTCCCCCTCCCCGGAAATCCCGTAACAGGACCTTTGCATGGACGACAAGTGCATACAACAACAACACGACCCCAGTGACTGTGACATGTCCAGTAGCCACCATATGGCAACAACAAGTGGGACGCCGTTGCATGCACGTAAGCCCATGCCCTGATGTCAACTCACACGCACGCGTGCATGAGTAACAACAGCAGCACACCTGTCACATGGAACTGAGATGGACTGTGCCCATGATGCCAAGCGGTCTGGTAGGCTAAATGTATACCGTCTGTGTCAAAGTCCGCAGCACCGCAGCTATTTGCAAATGAACATTAGCACAGCAACGGCCAAGCAGATGTAACTCTGAAGCCCACATCCCACATGCAACAGCTAATCACATGTACCCCTACACCCTTAGCTATGTGTAATCATGCTCAGTATATCCTCCACATGCATACCGCTGCCAGTAGTGTCCACTATACTGCATCACAGAGGACATAAGTCACAATACATGGTTTGAAGAAAGAAACTGTCTCTGCTGATTCCTTTCACAAGTACGAATGTGAGATGATGAGAGTGTGTGATGTACACGGCAGTCGTGACATGACTATGTAGTCCACTGTCATTGGATGTCAACGCAAATGAGTAGCACAACTGTGGAAGACACACATGTGTCGTGTGAAGCGGGAGTGACGCTTCGCTCAGGTGGGTGGGTGTGACGGGTAGATGCGCACATGCAAAGTTGAAACACGCTGTGTCGGGAGGGGTCCGGAACTGCACATTACCGCTTCCCTGGGCAATGTTAAAGGCCACCTGTCGGGGGGGATGTGAACACGTGTGTGCACAGCAGCCGGGCACACGAACAATGCGGTATCAGGCGTACACGTCAGCCCACCCTCTGTGGACAAGCTGGATCCTGTTGTGCGCCCGCCAGGCCCTTGACAAGGCACACACAGCCCCTGCCGACCAGGTGTATCCCCAACATTGTCAACCTGCACAGGCAATCCAGGGCACGGGATGGCAGTGGAGCATGGTGGGGGAGAGGACTCGGCGCGCTCCTCCGGGACACATCACGCAGGCAAAACATCCTCAATGTGTAGCATGGCTCAAGTCATATGGAAGTATTGGGGGACGCACACATCACGAGCAGGAGTGACGTCACGGAAGGTGGCTCGCACCATCCCACCCATTGCCTACATCTCCACACACGTCACATGCCGTTGCAACAGAGAAGCCAGCGCGTGCGCAAGCACCTCCGAGCCCGCCCCAGTGAGGCAAAAGAGTGAATGTGTGGGTCCATCAGCCCCAGATGGACGCGGCATGGGCCGCTAGGGCAGCTACAGCCTCTGTGTGTCGCAGGTGGTGTATCCGGACTGCGGAGACTGCTATGCATTGTCTATGTTGCCCGGGTCTCGAGTCGGGGCACCACGCAGGTGGACGGCGTCCCGCCACACATCATGCCGTGAGACAGACCACTCGTTCAACTGGACCCACACATACACTCCTTGGCCTCTCCGGGGCGAGCTTGGGGCTGCATCTGCATGCGCTAGCCCCACAGGTGCAAATGCATATTGGGGGGAGCGAGGGGAGGCCATGAGGACAGGGACAAAGACGACTGTATTACTGTCAGTGAGTTCAAGGAATGACCCTGATGTGGACAGGAAAAGACGTGCCCCGTGTGTATTGCAACTAGTCGCTAATCCGATCACCCTCCCATGTCCTGCATGTAAGCCCGCACCTAGCCCCGCCCACCCACCACATTGAAATTAGCACCAGCACAACCTCATTCACATTCGAAGCACTGACTGGGGGTGACAACCATTGGACACACTTGTTGAGGCCACCCACGCGTACATGTGGGCCCTCCATGATCCATGTCACCTGCGGCAAAGTGATGACATGCGCAATGACGGAAGTGAGGAGAGCTGTCCGCCCCACGCACAGATGGCGCATCAGCTCCACAGACCCAGCAGCGAGTGCAGCAGGGGTCACATGTGCAGGGGCAGCTGTGCCTGGTGTGAAGGCACATTCAAATTGACAGCACATCGACCAATGTGTAGTCTGCCCACATCTACAGTCCATTACGGAGAAGTGTGGCTCAATGGTTAGAGCGGCAGACCCTGATGCAGAGATCTGGCCCGGGACCAGGGTTCAATTCCCGCCTCGGCGGGTCTTGGGCTCAATTTCCTCGGACCTGATAATTCTCGCCTCGGTGCCTATTCTAATCATGGGTCCCACTCTGCAACTCTGGGCAATAGCTTGCTTAATCTCCACAACGGCCCCAACAGCGCTGGGATGCCTGGCTTCACCCTGGGGGTGCCCAGGAGTGGACATTTCACAGGGAAAAGCCAGGAAGGGTTCCACAGCGGTATGCGTACAGCGCCTGGACACCCCTTTGGGGGTATGGGTGCGCTTTACAAGTACAAATTTCATTTCATTTCATTTCATTACCATGCGGACATTGAAAATGAACATAGGGCAACACATCTGTGTGGGTGCACCCACTGTGACCAACACTGCGCAATCATCGACGTACTCACCCTGTGCATGGCTCACCACGCAAATGAGGTCACATTCAGTGCCACCATCCCACTCACACATCCCTATCACGAGACATGGTGTGTCCAATAGTCAGTACTGAGTTAGCGCCCATCTGGAGGGTCCTGAACAGGAGACACATGCAACCCACTAGGCAGTCGGTGCTGTCACCTACTGGCATTGTGCAGTCAATGTGCAGGCCAGGCTTGCTGGGACTGAGAGGGGCAGCATGGCCCAGCCTGACATTCACACGAGCAACAAGTGCACTGAGACCTGCATTGGCAATTGCAGACGTTGGCCTGCACCCAGCTGGCCCGGGACGCCTACCTCCATAGTGGAACACGCAGGGTGCAACCGCGAGGGTCATCGGAGTAGGCCGTAATGGCCTGGCCCATGTTGGTGACAGTCCGCTGATGCCATGTGCACCACACAGTATGATGTGCGCACTGCATCTGCAGGTGTGGCCATGATGTGCGTGTGGGTGCAGGTGCACAATGGACGGGGCCACAACATGCCGTGTGCATAGGCAGGGACGGCCAGTGGCCGGCCCCCACATGTCTGTTAGCATGTCATCATCTGCACATTGGCATGGGTGCATGGTATACGCATATGCACACGCATGTCATCTCTCACTATGTACATCTGCCACTTGGCACGTGCAAGGTTACGTGTCACATGTGATGTGTATTTGCAAGCACACAGCCGTGTTGGCATGGGGCTGTCAATGTGTACACCTGACAATGCTTCTGGAGGTGTGATCCGTACAGTGCTGCACATAGGGTGCAGTGGTGACACCAATGACTGTCTCATATCCCCTCGTGCCACAGGTCCCACTTGTCTTGGCCGCTCAGCCTGTGCCCACATCGTCGTTGGTGTGTGCCATACTCATCCAGCCTCGGAAGCAGTGTGATGCACAGCAGCCAGTCATGTTGCCGTGGTGTTGCCGCTTGCCGAATATGCAGTCAGTCCCCATCAGCACGCCTCACAGGTCATTGAGGCCTGGATCCCCATGTGCATGCACATAGCAATGGTTTGTGTCACTGCCCATTGCTATTGGTGGGAGACCTGTGTAAGTGTATTGTGGCTGTGCTGTCCCTGCATGACAGCTGTTCTGTGACTCATGTTCTTGCTCTGTCATATCAGTTATGTGTATGTGAAAATGCCATGTGGCGTGTTGCTTTGACATGTGTCCACTTCCATCTTTCCTAGGCGGAGACCAAACATTTACCGCCCTTACCAATTGTTGGCGGACATTGAGGATTCTGAGGTCATCCGGAAATTTCGTCTGGACCGACCAACCCTGCATCGACTATGTGCCATGTTGGAACCCCACCTCCGTCCTCGCAGGGTGTATCCGACAGCATTCACCCCCACGGCTAAGGTGATGGCTGCACTGCATTTTTCGCCACTTGGTCATTCCAGCACACAGTGGGCAGTGGAGGTGGGATGTCCCAGCCCATGTTCAGCATGGTGCTGAGGGATGTACTGGCAGCCATGATGCTGTACAGGAACAGGTACATCCGATTCCCCAGGGCACGTGAGTTGGCGGCAGTGAAGGGTGCATTCTATGCCCTTGGACGGATCCCACACGTCGTTGGTGCCATTGACTGCACCCATGTTGGCCTTGTCCCACCACAGGCCACTGAGCAGCTCTTCCGCAACCGGAAGCACACGCACTCCCTGAATGTGCAAGTGGTGTGCCTTGCGGACATGGTCATCTCCCACGTGTGTGCAAAGTTCCCAGGCTCGGCCCATGACGCGCACATCATGCGCAACAGCATATTACCACGACTGATGACCAATCTGCAACAGGACCGTGGCTGGATTGTCGGTGAGTATGTGGAGTTGTGTAGCGTGCTGGCTTAAGGATGCTGTCTACTGTCCTGTTTGAATTGCAACGGTTCTCTGTGTCCCCCACGCCCAGGTGACTCGGCTTACCCGAATGGGCCCTGGCTGCTCAGTCCATTACGAAATCCTCGGACCCCAGCAGATGACCGCTACAATGAGGCACATGGGAGGACCAGACGTGTGGTCGAGCGTACCTTTGGCCTCCTCAAGTCCAGGTTCAGATGCCTGGACCGCACCGAGGGTGCGCTGGCGTACTCCCCACAGAAGGTGTGCCAGATAGTGGTGGCTTGCTGCATGCTGCACAATCTGGCCATTCGAAAGCAGATCCCCCTAATTGTGGATGACGGAGATCAACCAGGGCCCCAGCCTGCACACCAGGACAGCTCCAGTGAAGAGGACAGTGGAGAGGATGAAGCTGTGAATGTGCGTCAGCAGCTCATCGCCCGCTACTTCACTTGACGGTGAGTGACCATGTACGACGGCTGATGTAGCTGTAGTTGTGCAGGTGTATGTGTGCTCTGTTACTGGGGCCTTTTGTTCACTGAGTGCTGTGTGTCAATGGTCCATGTCCAGGTTGGTATGCCACTGTCAGTGGCTGTAGCATTGTGCCCTGTTGCTCTCTGAGATGTGTGTGCATTGCTTGTAGTTGGTGACAAGTACTGTGTGATGAGTGTGTGACACACTCATTGAATGTACTCTTGTTCTGTTTTTCACCCCTAGGTCCCTGCAGCCTCTCCTGTCCCATCGACATGCCACACAGCAGATGCTATTCTGCTCATGGTGGCGATTGCACATCGTGGAATAAACCCAGGACACATTATGCCGATTGTGATCAAGGTGTATTTATTAACAGCGGTGACATGTGATTGTGTGCAAGGTGATGACAAATGTGGTGCATGCTGTGACAATGAGTTGACGGTCATGGCTGCGTGATGGTCAAGGTGTACCCATGGAGTTCTATGTCCACAGTCCAACAGACACATGCCATTCACATGGCAGTGTGGGCTAGGATCGTATTACAAGTCAATGCAGTAGGTGGTCAAGGTGGCTGGCTGACTCACTGGCGTTTGGTGCGGGCGAAGTCCTCTCTGGACACCTGTTTCCACTTCGGACGGCCCCTTCCACGTTTGGTAGGGGGGTGTTGATGTTCCGCTGGTGGTGGTTGAGGAGTGCTCACTCGCTGTGGACGCAGGGGAACGCGATGCTGCACGAACCTGCGCCACAGCAGGTGGTGGCAGAGGTGGTGTTGCTGGCCTTGCTTGTGCCCTCCCCCCACCACCAGCTGGCCCATGAGGTCCGCGATTTGGGCCATGTGGGCGTCCATGGACCTCAACACCGCAAGGACCTCCCGCGTGTCGCTTGCCGACCTGGCCCATTCGCCTTGGGCCTCCTCATAGGCCCCAAGGACTCTGTCGATTGGCGGCAGGGCTTGGCTCCCAGGCACAGTTGGCGTTGGCCTGGCCCTGCTCCTCCTACCAGTACTGCTGCCACCGACCTGCCCACTAGCCACATTGCTCACCACGGTCCTCGCTGTGGCTCCCAGGGTGGACCCAGTCGGCCGGACCACCAGTTGCGCTGGGGCTGGGGCCAGTGATGACGTGGTGGTGGTTGCGGCAGTGGGAGTGGCCGCAACGACCGTGGGAGTGGCCGCCACAACAGTGGTAGTGGCCGCTACGACAGTGGCAGCAGGGGGCTGTGAGTGGTCATCAGCCCTGGATGATGGGTTGGTGGGTGGGAGGGTGCCTGGGGTGCGGTTGGGCCCTGCCACACCAGATGGGCCTGCTGGGTGGTCCGTGTCTGAATAGGAGGACAGATCCTCCACATCCGTGAGTCCTTGTTGGGGGCTTGCAGGCTGGCTGTGCTGGCTGCTGTCTCCATCTCCAGCATCCAGCAGTTCGTCACCTGTGGGGGAATGAGATATGTTATTGTGTTGCACATGACAAAGTATGTATAGGTTTTCTGACATCCACAGTTCGTGCACAGTCGTGCACAGGTTTCCCGGAGCCGTGTGTGTGGCTGTGCTATTTGTTGTTGTGTGGGCATGCCAATGGGACTGTGTGCTGTGGACATGTGGCATGGGACGGATTGGCAATGCCGATGGGTGTGTTGCTGTGCTCCTGCTTTTTGTGGCTCTGGTGTATGCGGACTCCAGACCCATCGTGGAGGTTGGTTTGTACTATGCTCTTGGGGTTCAAATGTAACGCTTCAAAACGCAGATGGCAAAATGGGGGTCAGCCCCCTGAAACGCATTTGAGATGAACTATGCTTTGGGGGTTCAAATGTAACGCCTCGAAACGCAGATGGCAAAATGGGGGTCAGCCCCCTGAAACGCATTTGAGATGAACTATGCTTTGGGGGTTCATATGGAACGCTTAGAAACGCAGATGGCATAATGGGGGTCAGCCCCCTGAAACGCATTTGAGATGAACTATGCTTTGGGGGTTCATATGGAACGCTTAGAAACGCAGATGGCATAATGGGGGTCAGCCCCTGAAACGCATTTGAGATGAACTATGCTTTTGGGGTACATACTGTGTGCCATGGGTGCAGAACGTGACATGTGTTGTGGCAACATGACAGTGCATGGTCTGAGGTGTGTGTATGTCTGACATCCCCTGCATATTTGCTGTCTGTTGTGATTTCTGGCCATGTAATTGGACGCATTGTTATGAGTGAGTGATGGTTGTGTGCCACACGACGTATTGCAGATGGTCCAATTCCTTGGTGTGCGTGCTGCCCTGTGCCATGTGCATCACTGCAGTGCTCGGTGGTGTGTGGGCCATGTTATGTGTGTTGTTGCTCACAGTGTGACGTGCGCTTCATTCACTTCTGGCACATGAGTTGTCATGGGCATGTTTCTTTGCGTGACTACTGTATGTGGACCAGCTGTTCGGATGACATACCTTTCATGTGTCTGGGGCTGACGGATGAGATGGATGGTATGTTGTATGTGCATTGTGTGTCTGTGTGTTTGATGGGTCCAGTGGTGTTCGTGTGCATTTATGTTGTTCCACGCTGTTGCGTCTAGTGTGGTATGTCTTACATGGGCGTAGTTGTGGGATGTGTGGTTGACATGCAGTAGGGGCTACATGGACAGGACTTCGATGGTGTTGCAGTTGTGTGTGATGGGTTGCACTGTGCCTGCCGTGTGGTTCTGTAATCAGTGTGACTTGTGCATGCAGACGTGGCTCCTTGGGTGTTGCTGTGTCTGTGATGGGTCATGTGGGGTGTGACTCTGTGGTTCATGTCCGTGTGCACATTGTTCACATGGTTGTGGCAGGGAGCAGTGCTGCGTGTTCCTCTGCTACTTGACATGTCCCATGTGTTAGTCGTAATTCAGTCCTCATGCCTCCAGTCACCCCGCCCTGTCCAGTTTCCCACCTGCAGGTTGTTTTTGAGCGTGCACTGGACTGGATGCAACATGGTTATGGGCGGGGGGTGCTCCATGTTGCAGGTCTGTGGGGGTGGGGGCGGTGTTATGGGTCGTGGTGATGGCTGGACACCCACTGACACCGTTTGTCCTGGGGCGGGATGTCTACCTGTCGGCTGCCGGTGTGCACTGCAGTGGCTGCTACGTGGGTGTGGGGTGTGGGCTGTGCTCCTCCTTGCTGTGCTGTGGGACTAGGGGCCTGGTGGGTGTTGTACTTCAGCTGTCCCCCCTCCCACCCACTGCCTTTGTGTTGCTGCTACTTACCTGTTACTTGTCGGTTGGTGCAGCTACGGCTGCCACATGGGTGTGGGGGTGCTCCGCCTTGCTGTGCTGTAGGACTAGGGGCCTGGTGGGTGTTGTACTTCAGCTGTCCCCCTCCCACCCACTGCCTTTGTGTTGCGGCTACTTACCTGTTACTTGTCGGTTGGTGCAGCTACGGCTGCCACATGGGTGTGGGGGATGCTCGTTGTGGCGCTTCTGGAGTACTAGGGGACCTGTTGGTAGTTACGTGGCTGGCTGGGTGTACACATGCCCCCATGGTTTTGTTAGTTGATATGTTTGGGCTGTGTGTGTGGTGGTGCCTGTTGCATGTGTGAGTGATGTGTTGTGTATTGTGTACTGGACATGGGGGTGTTTGTCCCTCGGAGCTATGGCATGGTGGTAGTGCATGTGAGTACATAGCGGTGTGCTGGTGTACATTTGTTTGTACTTACCAGCCTCCACTCCCCCTGGTAATCCGGTGAGGATCTCCGGATGGATGATGACTCGCACCTTCTCCTCCCACGCTTTGAAGGTCTTGTAATGCGCGGGATTCCCTCCGCCAGTCGTGGCAGCCAGCTCTCGATTTTTGCTCTCCTTCTTCTTGACCAGGCTTTTGATGTCGTTCCACCGTTTGTTTATCTCTCCTCTGTTTCTGGGTACGGTCCCGACTGCATTGACCTGGTCTACAATTCTGTTCCACATTCTGTATCTGGTGGCTAGTGGTGTGTGCTGGACCTGGTTGCCATAGATTTGTGTGTGCACCTTGACGATCTCGTCGACCATGACCGTCAGCTCAGTGGAAGTGAACTTGGGCATTCTGTGTGATGCCATGGTGTTTGTGGTGCTGGTGCGGTGTGTGATGTGTGATGTGCAGGGGGTTTGTGGTGCCGGTGTTTGGTGGTGGTGGTGGTGGGTGTGATGTGTGCGTATCTGTGGTGTGCTGCTGTCCTTGCTGTGTCACTGTGTCCTCTCCTCTCCTCTCTGCTTTGCAATGTTGCAAGGGGTTGTGGTCTGTGGAGGGGCTGCTTTTGTACTTACCTGTTTGGGTGTGTCCTGATGGTCTGTTGTTTTCAGGTGTGTTGTGGCTGGTGTTCTGGGCTTTGTAGTTTATTTGTTTGTCCAGGGGTGGTGTGTTTTCGGGATGTGTACTTTGTCTGTGTATTTGTGCGTGGGTTGCTGTGTGGACTTGTTTGCCATGTTGTGTGTGTTTGTTAGAGTCCGCGGCTGTTTCTGTGCAGGGACGTGGCCGCCATGGCTTCTGCCGTGTCCATTTTCTTCAGTGTTGTTTACGCTGGCGGGCGGTGTATTTGTTGTTTTTCCGCGCTCATGTCGGTGCGATCGTAATTTCACGTGCGGTGTCTCGACCGTGAGGGCGGGCGGTTTTGTGTTGTCGTGCGTCTTTCCGTCCGTGGCGGGCGGTTTGACTCCGACTCGGGCAAGGGCGGGCGGTATTTTGTGTGTTTTTTCCGCCGCTGGCGGTTTTTGGTTCGAGGCATCATGATTGCTGGGTCGGTATTCAGACGGTGTAGGCGGGCGGATTTTTGCCGCTTTCATGGGTGGCGGATTTTTTTACGCCCGGTATCGTAATGGGCCCCTTAAAACTCTATTTTACCATTAAAGAGGATTTTAAATTACAATTTCGTAGACACCAAACATGAATTCTGTACTTGCTCCCAATTAAAAGTCAGTACTTATTAAATGTAATAAGGCAACCGCATGGCATCCTATGGGAGATGTAGGCCTCACAGTAGTAAAAAACGAGTTTAGGAGCTTTTCGCTACCAGGACATGCAAAACTTAAAAGTACATTTCCAACTTTTGAATTACAGTGCACCCTGCCTTACGGGCTATTTAAGGTCTACCGTAGGGGTGATTTACATGTAATAAAAGGGAGTTTTAGACCTGGCAAGGGGTGTATACTGCCAGGTTGAATTGGCAGTTTAAAACTGCATACAGGGTACGACAGCAGGTGGCCTGGGACATGTGTTAAGGGGCTACTTAAGTGGGTGGCACAATAAGTGCTGCAGGCCCACTGGTAGCATTTAATTTACCGGCCCTGGGTATATGGTATACCACCGTTCTATGGATTTATAAGTAAACTAAATATGCCATCCAGGTGTGAGCCAGCCTTATCATAGTTTAGGTAGTGAGCACAAGCACTTTGGCACTGGCTAACAGTGGTATAGTGCACAGAGTCCTAAAGCCAACAAAAACGAGTTCAGAAAAATAGGAAGTGTGAAAGCAAAAGGTTTGGGGGTGACCCTGCAGAGAGGGTCGAGTCCAACACCTACTTAGTTTATTAGTTCTTGAAATCACCACCATAGAATCTAGTGGATGCTGCTTTTAAAAAAGGTTGATGGCTGAATCTTAAGGATGTGATTATTATTACTAATTCAGCAAGAACTCTTTCTACAAGACTGACTGCATTGCAGCATTCAAGAAAGATTGATTGCATTCCATAAAAGTATCTTCTTAAACCTAGAAGTATTTGCTGCATTTTTCTTGCCACATATACTGTCACCATTAGATTCTTGCAACCATGCACTTTTAAAATTAGCTTTTTTGTCCATTTTGTGTTATACATTTCAAATCGAGACTTCTCAGTAGCTAGTGAGTGACATTGTGTGTGTTTTTATATGTGAAGAACCTACTTGATAAAAGCAACAAATAAAAATGTAAAGCATTTTGTAAAAATTAAATAAGGGTGCAATTTATAATAACATATTTTTGGCCAGATACTTTAGGGGTTAAGGCATCTTCTGCACAGCTCTATATGGTAAACAGTCTAAATATCGAGTTTTAAATATCGACTAGCACAAATATCGAGTTCAGAATATCGTATGTCAAAAATATCGACAGTCAGAATATCGTGGACAAGAATATCGAGTCTAAGATAAGTAATATAGGGGGTCATTACGATGACTGGCGGATCGCCACTGCCCGTATGGCGGTGGCGATCCGCCCGCCATTCCCCTCCGCCCGCATGCCATTTCCCCCCGCCACATTACGATGGCGGGGGGAGCCCGGCAGACGGAAAGACCATCCGCCGGTTTTCCGCCGGTCACACAGGTGACCGGGCGGAAAAGGGCAGTAATATGGTGGCGGTGTCTGCAAGACACCGCCATCCATATTATGATGACTGCAGAGATGTGCCCTTTCATGGCGGCGAAAGGCATACGGTCTTTTACAATGGGGGCCCGTTGCGGGCCCCTGGGGGAGGGAGGGGGGGTGCACTTGGGGGGTACCTATGGTACCCCCCTGCATTGGCATGGACAAGGTGGCAGGCACCGCGCGGTGCCTGTCACCTTGTGCATGTCAATGCACGACGTGCATTCCCAGCATTGTGGTGGGTGGTGCTGTGAACACCGCCCGCCACAATGTTGGGAATAGGGGCTACCACCGCCACCGTGACGGTGGCATCCTAATACTCGTGGCGGGACCGCCGCTCCTATGGCGGACGGTCCCATTCACCGCTACGGTGGCGGGATCGTAATGACCTCCATAGTTTTTAAAAATATTGAAGTTGTTAATATCGTTTAAAAAAAATATAGTTGTTAAAAATATCGTTGTTTTAGTTACTGTTATGTATTTTAGTGTGTATTTTAAATGTATGTGCTATATTTTTTTGTCTAAGTATTTCATTTATTTTTTATGTATGTGTTAAATTTTTAGAAGTTACTAATTTTTTTTATTTACCTCTTGCGTTTTAGTTCTGTAGCGGGTTGTGGGTTTATAGGGGAATAGGGTGGGAAGTAATTTAAATATAATTAATTGAATATTAATTTTATTTGAATTACATTTTGCGTTTTAGTTCCGTAGCGGGTTGTGGGTTTATAGGGGAATAGGGTGGGAAGTAATTTAAATATAATTAATTGAATATTAATTTTATTTGAATTACATTTCGCGTTTTAGTTCCGTAGCGGGTTGTGGGTTTATAGGGGAATAGGGTGGGAAGTAATTTAAAAATAATTAATTGAATAATAATTTTTATTTATTAGTATTTATTTACATTTTATTTTATAGTGTTAATTATGGTAATTAATTAATTATTAATTAATTAATAATTGGCTGCTAATTTTTATTGATTAATTAATTGGTAAATATGTTAATTGTGTAATTTTTTTAGGAGTGGGTTGTGGGTTTATAGGGGAATAGGGTGGGAAGTAATGTAATTATAATTAAATTATTAATATTTTTCATAATTCATATTTAATTAATTTTTTATAGTGTTAATTGTGGGAAATAACATAATTAAATATTTTGTAATTTGTTATTAATTATTATTAATGAATTGGTAAATATGTTAATTGTGTCATTTCTTTAGGAGTGGGTTGTGGGTTGATAGGGGAATAGGGTGGGAAGTAATTTAATTGTAATATATTTATTAATATTTAATATGTAATATTTTGTATTTATGATTTTATAGTGTTAATTGTTTGAATTAATTTATTAATATATAATTATATTTCCATTGTTAATTGTTATTAATTAATTAATTAATTGTTAATTAATTATGTTAATTGTGTAATTTTTTACCCCTCCGCTATCCAACACTTTCCCTACTGTTGCACTCACTAGAGTGGGAATAGTAATTTTTACCCCTACGCTATCCAACACTTTCTCTACTGTTGCACTTGCTGGAGTGGGAATAGTAAATTATTTCCCTCCGCTATCCAACAGTTTCCCCACTGTTGCACTCACTGGAGTGGGAATAGTCATTTTTACCCCTACTCTATCCTATACTTTCACTGATTTTGCACTTGCTGAAGTGGGATTAGTAAATTAATCCCCTCCGCTATCCGACACTTTCCCTACTGTTGCATTCACTGGAGTGGGAATAATATTTTTTACACCTACGCTATCCAACACTTTCCCTACTTTTGCACTCGCTGGCGTGGGAATACTAAATTATTTCCCTGCGCTATCCAATACTTTCCCTACTGTTGGACTCACTGGAGTGGGAATAGTAATTTTTACCCCTGCGCTATCCAACACTTTCCCTACTGTTGCACTTGCTGGAGTGGGAATAGTAAATTATTCCCCTATGCTATCCAACACTTTCCCTACTGTTGCACTCCCTGGAGTGGGAATAGTAATTTTTATCCCTGCGCTATCCAACACTTTCCCTACTGTTGCACTTGCTGGAGTGGGAATAGTAAATTATTCCCCTCCGCTATCCAACACTTTCCCTACTGTTGCACTTGCTGGAGTGGGAATAGTAAATTTTACCCCTGCGCTATCCAACATTTTCCCTACTGTTGCAGTCGCTGGAGTGGGAATAGTAATTTTTTCCCATCGCTATCCAACACTTTCCCTACTGTTGCAGTCATTGGAGTGGGAATAGTAATTTATTCCGCTCTGCTATCCAACACTTTCCCTACTGTTGTACTCTCTGGAGTGGGAATAGTAATTTTAACCCTGCCCTATCCAACACTTTCCCTACTGTTGCACTTGCTGGAGTGGGAATACTAATTTTATCCCCTCCGCTATCCAACACTTTCCCTACTGTTGCATTAATTGGAGTGGGAATAGTAAATTATTCCCCTCTGCTATCCAACACTTTCCCTACTGTTGTTTTCATTGGAGTGGTAATAGTAATTTGTACCCCCTGCGCTATCCAATATTTTCCCTACTGTTGCACTTGCTGGAGTGGGAATAGTATTTTTTTCCTCTTTGCTATCCAACACTTTCCCTACTGTTGCAGTTATTGGAGTGGGAATAGTAAATTATTCCTTTCCGCTATCCAACACTTTCCCTACTGTTGCATTAATTGGAGTGGGAATAGTAAATTATTCCCGTCCACTATCCAACACTTTCCCTACTGTTGCACTCGCTGGAGTGGGAATAGTAAATTATTCCCCTCCGCTATCCAACAGTTTCACTACTGTTGCACTTGGTGGAGTGGGAATAGTAATTTATTCACCTCCCTATCTAACACTATCCTTACTGTTGTAATTAATGTAGTGTAAAATGTAGTTTTAAAAATTAATAAATATTTTAATTTATAATATATATATATTTTTTATGTTAGAGGTGTATGTATATATATATATATATATATATATATATATATTCACTGAAAAAACCATAGGTTTTAGGGACAGTTATAGTTAGTTGGACATTTCACTCGTACAAAACCATAGAAATTCCCTCGTTATAGTTAGTTCAGCTAACTATAACTCGCGCCCCGCAATGCACTGCTGATGACGTCACATATTACATCACTCATGACATGGTCAGTGACATCACTGATGACATCACTGATGACATCTCAAATGACATCACTGATGACATCATCCAGTGACTGTGTGTTTCTGTAAAGTTTAAATATGTTTAATATATATAGGGAAAGGTGTATTGAAGAATGAGTGGGTGTATAAGTGTCTGAATGGATGATTTAGTACGTGCGTGACTGACTCTACAAGTGAGTGATTAAACGTATCTTTCTGAATGCATGGGTTAGTGACTAAACTGTGTGAATGTCTGTATCCGTCTGTCTGTTGGTGTGTAAGTGGATGCATGGATTTGCGAATAGCTACATGAGTGTCTATATGGGTTATTGATTGGTTCTCTGAGTATCTGTATGGGTGCCTGAGTGTTTGTGTGGGTGGGGTGTGTGTGACTCTGTACATAGATGTGTGAGTGGGTGATTCACTGGGTGCATGATTTCAAGAGTGCATCTGTGATGGACTGCTTGGGTGGGTGAGTGTGTGTATGGGTGTGTTAGTGAGTGAATGTATATCTCAGTGGTACATGTGCGAGTAACTACATATGTAAAAGGCAGTATATATGTGTGTTAGAGTATTTAAATGGCTATAAGTGAGAGTGTGTGATTGTGAGAGTGGCTGTATGGATGCGTGTGTGTTTGTATGAGTTATTGCATAAGAGCGTAAGAATGTGCTAGTATTTGTATGAGTAAGTGAGCTGGTGTGTGTATAACTGTATAGGTGAGTAAATGGGTGTGTGATTAATTTTTTGCATGACTGACTAAGGGGCCGATTCCGATTCGGGCCGGAAAACGAACCGACCGACTCAGTCCGGGAATAAAGTCCGACCGACACGTACCGGCGCCGTACGACCCTGGTAGTACGATGAAATGCATGTGAAATCAGACCGACTCGGACGGAATACAAAACGACGACCGAGCCGGACGGAAACAAGCCATCCGGCCGGGAAATCACGCGAAACGAACCGACCGACACGCACCCGGATTGAACCCGAACAAAACGTTCCCGCGAACTCCGACCCGCGTAGTACGATGCTGTGCGTGCAAAACACGACCGACTCGCCCGGAGCACAAGCCGTACGACCGACACGCATACAAAACCCAACCGAAGCAACCCAATACTACGCGACCGACTCGTACGCCGCATATGAAACCTAGCTGACACACAGCGGGAACGAGTCGGACAAGATCGCACCAGACAACTGCAGCGTCCTACTCGGACACAAGAACGACTCCTACATGCAGCAAAAACACCAAGGAAAAATTTGAAAAAGAAGGGCCAAACAAGCAACCACAAAGCCAATAAATACAGGGAGGAAAAAAAAATGGAACAAGGACACACCTCCAACTCCACCTACATAAAGGCCACAAATCCCTACCATGATCCTTTGCAAATTCCACTGACCTGCCAGCACACAACACCATCACACAGCAACCACAGACACACTCACAGCTCATACATCACACAAGCCACACACCATTACCACACCTACAAATTGCACCCTCACACACACCCAGCTAAACCTACACTCACACCCCCCACTTGCACACACACACATCAATCACCACCACCACCCATCACCATGCCCCCAAAGAAGAACCATAAGTTCCTAGATAGTGAATTGGAAGTCCTGGTAGACGAGATCCTGAGGGTAGAGCCACAGTTGTTTGGTACATTGGTACAACAGATCCCCCATGTCGCAGAAAACCAAGATGTGGGCGAGGATTGTCGACAGGGTGAACGCACAATCACCATGTTTGCGCACAAAGGAAGACATCCAGAACAGGTGGTATGATGTGCGCAGGAGGGTCCGGGACCTACTCAAAAGGACTACCTCCTCAGCCAGCACACCGGCAGTGGCCCTCCTGCAAAACCAGTGTACCTCAGGCCCTGGGAGGAGAAGGTGCGGGCCATCCTACCACCAGTGAGCGTATACGGACTAACAGACATCCCAGAGCCTGGTGAGTACACAACTAATATAAACAATATGGTGTGACAACACACACACATCACAGTCAAGGGGATAGGCAAACCATGCACCCTTAGCAAATACACAGCAACCAAAAGATATTCATCCCAAGATGTGAATGCTAGTCAGACAAACACAATACCTCCCATCTCATAGTGATATGTAACTGTGTCATGACATGTACAAACCTAACAACAAATACAGCAAGGCAGTGGCACAAATAGAACCAACAAACACTCCCAGATATTTAAACACCACTAGAACACCACCTCACAGGGAAGCTCACTGAAAGGAAGGAAGTCTGTGTATGCTGGTCAAGTCAGTGTAGCCAATAGCATGATGGGAGTGGTAGTCACAGATATTGGTCACACCCACAATTGGCCCATCAACACCACTCTGAACCATGCTCACATCACAGGGAGTGGAAAACAACTGACAAGATGGCTGACACTGGGTACTGCTGGGGGGAGCACAAGGCCCTGCTGGGAACTGTGCAACAACCAACAGCAGGACACCACTGACTGACATCCTGAAAGACAACTTGCACTCCCTGCAATGGAAGCACGTTCCATGGTGGGATATCTGGCTGGGTGGGAAGGAGGACTCACAGCACTGACCATAGTTACAAGCACCTCCACTCACACACCCCCTCAACACTAACTCCACATTATCCACCTGGGAGAATGCAATGCCTCACATCCTAATTGAAGATCCCACAAAGAACCACCACCCTGGGTTATGCTGTGTGAAGCACAGGGACACTCTTGGGACTTGTAGCCAAACAACTGCCAGGACAACACTCCCAGCCATCCTGTCAGCACAGGCACCCCACCCCACCGGGAAGCAGAGTCAAAAGGAAGGAAGGATGGGCATGCTGGGAAGGGGGGTGGAGGCAATAGCATGATGGGAGTGGTAGTCACAGATCAACATCTCACACCCACATGGCCCAGCAAGTTAGCACTGAAGCATGCAGACCTCACATGGAGTCAAAAGCCACTTCAAAGATGTCTGACACGGGCCACAGCTGTGGGGAGCACAAGGCCCTGCTGGGAACTGGGCACCAACAAACAACAGGACCACACTGCCAGCCATCTTGCCATTGCTGTCACACTCACACACAGTGAAGTCCACTCAAAAGGAAGGAAGTATGGGCATGCTGGGAAGGGGGTGTAGGCAATAGCATGATGGGAGTGGTAGTCACAGATATTGGTCAGCCTCACAATTGGCCCATCAACACCACCCTGAACCATGCTCACATCACAGGGAGTGGAAAAGGACTCACAAGATGGCTGGCACTGGGTACTGCTGGGGGAGCACAAGGCCCTGCTGGGAACTGTGCAACAACCAACAGCAGGACACCACTGACTGACATCCTGAAAGACAACTTGCACTCCCTGCAATGGAAGCACGTACCATGGTGGGATATCTGGCTGGGTGGGAAGGAGGACTCACAGCACTGACCATAGTTACAAGCACCTCCACTCACACACCCCCTCAACACTAACTCCACATAACCCACCTGGGAGAATGCAATGCCTCACATCCTAACTGAAGATCCCACAAAGAACCACCACCCTGGGTTTTGGGACACTCTTGGGACTTGTAGCCAAACAACTGCCAGGACAACACTCCCAGCCATCCTGTCAGCACAGGCACCCCACCCCACAGGGAAGCAGAGTCAAAAGGAAGGAAGGATGGGCATGCTGGGAAGGGGGGTGGAGGCAATAGCATGATGGGAGTGGTAGTCACAGATCAACATCTCACACCCACATGGCCCAGCAAGTTAGCACTGAAGCATGCACACCTCACAGGGAGTCAAAAGCCACTTCAAAGATGTCTGACACGGGCCACAGCTGTGGGGAGCACAAGGCCCTGCTGGGAACTGGGCACCAACAAACAACAAGACCACACTGCCAGCCATCTTGCCATTGCTGTCACACTCACACACAGTGAAGTCCACTCAAAAGGAAGGAAGTATGGGCATGCTGGGAAGGGGGGTGTAGGCAATAGCATGATGGGAGTGATAGTCACAGATGTTGGTCAGCCTCACAATTGGCCCATCAACACCACCCTGAACCATGCTCACATCACAGGGAGTGGAAAAAGAACTCACAAGATGGCTGACACTGGGTACTGCTAGGGGGAGCACAAGGCCCTGCTGGGAACTGTGCAACAACCAACAGCAGGACACCACTGACTGACATCCTGAAAGACAACTTGCACTCCCTGCAATGGAAGCACGTACCATGGTGGGATATCTGGCTGGGTGGGAAGGAGGACTCACAGCACTGACCATAGTTACAAGCACATCCACTCACACACCCCCTCAACACTAACTCCACATAACCCACCTGGGAGAATGCAATGCCTCACATCCTAACTGAAGATCCCACAAAGAACCACCAACCTGGGTTATGCTGTGTGAAGCACAGGGACACTCTTGGGACTTGTAGCCAAACAACTGCCAGGACAACACTCCCAGCCATCCTGTCAGCACAGGCACCCCACCCCATAGGGAAGCAGAGTCAAAAGGAAGGAAGGATGGGCATGCTGGGAAGGGGGTGGAGGCAATAGCATGATGGGAGTGGTAGTCACAGATCAACATCTCACACCCACATGGCCCAGCAAGTTAGCACTGAAGCATGCACACCTCACAGGGAGTCAAAAGCCACTTCAAAGATGTCTGACACGGGCCACAGCTGTGGGGAGCACAAGGCCCTGCTGGGAACTGGGCACCAACAAACAACAGGACCACACTGCCAGCCATCTTGCCATTGCTGTCACACTCACACACAGTGAAGTCCACTCAAAAGGAAGGAAGTATGGGCATGCTGGGAAGGGGGTGTAGGCAATAGCATGATGGGAGTGGTAGTCACAGATGTTGGTCAGCCTCACAATTGGCCCATCAACACCACCCTGAACCATGCTCACATCACAGGGAGTGGAAAAGGACTCACAAGATGGCTGACACTGGGTACTGCTGGGGGAGCACAAGGCCCTGCTGGGAACTGTGCAACAACCAACAGCAGAACACCACTGACTGACATCCTGAAAGACAACTTGCACTCCCTGCAATGGAAGCACGCTTCATGGTGGGATAACTGGGCTGGGGGAGAAGGAGGCCCGGATGGCAAGCAAATACCACCAATGCTGGTCATGCACACACCTCAACATTCACATTGACATGCCACAGGTTGGCAGGACAATGTGCTACACCAATATCACTCTCTGACTGTCACAATTTAGGAGAATGCAATGTCCAGGCCCACATCCAGAGGTACAGTCACAACTGTCAGGTGTTTGAACAATTGATGCCAGTAGAAACATAACATACAATCTGTGTCTCTCCCCAAAACAGGTGCTGATGGGGACACAGCAGCAGACGAGGAGGAGTCCCTGTCCCAGGCTCCAGGGAACACTGAGCTCACTGGTGTGGATCAGCCTCTGCACTCCTCGGATAGCGAAGAACCAGCTGGACCCTCCGGTGTGAGTCATCATGCAGCACCAGCAGGACCAACATCTGCACCCCCTGCACCCACCCCTCCAACAACTGCCAACACACAGGCCACCCCTGCCAACACGGACAGGCCAAGGACCACAGATGACAACAGCGCAGGGACCCAGACCCAAACTGGAGCTGGTGACAACGAGCCCAGGAACAACACCCAAGTGGGCCCACGGTCACCTGTGCGTGCCACCGCAGGTCCTGCACGTGTCGCCAGGGGTGGTGGGAGGGGTGGTAGACATAGGTCACTCTTTGCAGAGGGGTCTGGACTGCATGATGACCCACAACTGGCACGCATCGCGGATGCGCACTAGACTAGCACCGGAGAGGTCAGCCAGGTAGTGGGGATCCTCAAGGACATACAACAGCAGCAGGCTGCACATCATGCCCGCTTGGACTCCCACATGTCCCGTGTCGAGACACACATGTCACGTGTCGAGACACACATGTCTGGCATGGAGTCCAAGTGGGACACATTGGAACAACTGACAGCAGTGCATAGGGACATACTGACATGCCTCCGCCAGATCAGCACCAACATGGCCACACCTCCCTGTGTGCCCACAACATCTGCTGCTGAAACAACTGCAAATGCCACAGGTAGGGAGGAGGACTCTGGCAGAGAGTCCCCTGCACCGCCGCAGCCTGCACCTGAGGGAAACGACTGCTTCCACCTTGCAAGTTGATTCATGGATTCGTGGGATCCAAGTTGATCAAACAACTCCGGCAGCACCCTGTGAAGGACAGACATGACACACAGTCAAAACCACTGAAGAACAGCACAGAACGGCAATACTCATGTCTAATACATGTCACGAGATAACTACACAAAACCAAGTTAGCATGTCAACACTGTTGGGCAGTACAGACCACCTGCAAGGACACATCGCTGCACGCATCCAGTCAAGTAGCACATGGCCACACTCAAACAGCAACAGAGCACCACACACACATATCATGCAAACTCAAATCATTGATATTACAACCCTCTGGAGACTCACATTCAGCTGAAGAAGTTGGTGATGAGCTGTGTGCGGACATCACCATCATCATCTTCACTGGCATCGTGACCCAGGCCAGGATCTTCCACAGGTGGCGGACGTTGGTCATCGTCATCCAGGATGAGAGGCAACTCCTTCCGCACTGCCAGGTTGTGCAGCATGCAGCAGACGATGACAATCTTGCACACATTTGCTGGGGCATATGGGAGGGCCCCTCCTGTCTTGTCCAGGCAGCGGAAGCGGCTCTTCAGGAGACCAAAGGTCCGCTCAATCACCCTCCTCGTCCGACCATGTGCCTCATTGTAGCGCATCTG
The DNA here is from genome assembly GCA_963921515.1 of Calotriton arnoldi. Lineage (NCBI taxonomy): Eukaryota > Metazoa > Chordata > Amphibia > Caudata > Salamandridae > Calotriton > Calotriton arnoldi. The sequence goes on along the minus strand of CAWUFW010002870.1, from coordinate 1,740,482 downwards.
GGCTGGTGTCACAGGGTTCCTGAGGGGTGTCAGCAACCACGGCATGTTGGGGTATCCCGAGTCACCTACAGACAGACAATTGCACATTAGCCGATTAGAAAATGTGTGCGGAAAACAACATAGCAGAACACACACAATGGTACAAAGTCAGTACACACCAACAAGCCAGGCACGCTGGTTCGGCATCTGTGACATCATCCTCGGGATGCGACTACTCCTCATCACGTAGGCATCGTGTGCCGAACCGGGAAACGGGCACACACATGTGTGATGGTCATATCTGCAAGACATACCACCAGAGCATTGATCGATTGGTAATGTTTACGGTTCCGGTATGCCTGCTCATGTGCCTGTGGTGGTATCAAAGCCACATGTGTCCCATCAATGGAGCCAATTACATGTGGCATCCTCCCCAGGGCATAGAAGTCACTCTTGACGTCAGTGAGTCGTTGACGTGTTGGGAAATAGATGTACTGGTTCAGGTATATCAACATTGCCCCCAAAACATCGCGTAGCACACGGCTGAACATAGTCTGTGACATCCCACCGGCAGTCGCCACAGTGTGTTGAAAGGTACCGGTGGCAAAGAAGTGTAGGGCTGCCATCACCTTCACCTTGCGGGTCAGCGCTGTAGGATAAGGACAGCCAGGCTGCAAATGTGGGTCCAACCGCACTGCCAAATCCTCAATCAGCTGCCTGGTGAAGCGGTACCGTCGGATGCTGTCACGTTCCACCATCGTTGCCAGGTCTGGGAATGGTCGATGGACAGCAGGAGCCCTGCAGTGCATAGGTGAAGAAAGCAAGATTGTCAGTCACCCCAACTATGTGCCGTTCACCATACTCAATTTCACATGATACATCATTAACAAACACAAGTACTTGATGTGTGTGTCGTTCTGTTTGGACATATATGGCACCTACATGGACATCATCTAACATCTCTGTTCAACAAGTGTTGACAACAGGTTCCAGGGTATGCTATGGGAAACCATTAGGCTGTGTCACAGTACCCATTTACTGCTCTCACGTTCCACACACATACCACAGTGACATGTCTGGACAGATGCTCCACAGGCATCACAGCTCATTGACAGGTAGATTCCCAGGGACCCTGTCTTGCCACATGGACACTGGCATGACATTGCGTATCATGTACACGTCAGATAAACTAACATGACACCCACAGGTAGTGGCCCCTGTAGCCTCTGCAGGACAGACATGGACGTCTGTGACACACATACACACAACATCAAAGTTCATGCACAAACCACGTGGATGTGGAGACTGTCTCCCATTGTGCACATGGAGTCAGAGACATGCGAAACACAACATGCACACAGACTGCGGAGGGACATCACTATTGTGGCAATGGGCCACCCTGTGACGTACATGCCTTCCCACATGTGAGTCTGGGGGTATGTGACATGTCATACACATACACAACCTCTGAACTGTGACCATGACACATGCTCATAAATGAAAAGTTGCACACCACAGTGGTCAGGTGCACAACAAACAAAGGACCCTGTCCCCATGAACACGTGCACAGCCTGGGTGTGTCTGCCCCCAAATGCCACCCCAAAAACCACATGTTCACCCCATACACAGATAAGGTTATGCGGCCACACATGCCTTAGATACAGTGTGGACTGGGTGTGGTGTTGTAGGTGTGCCCCTGAGTCCCTGGAAAGTATATGTGGCTGGCATAGGTTCACCAGTGACCAGCATGGTGACATATGCGTGTGACCTGTCCAGGGACGCGTTGAACAGCAATGGACCGATAGGTGTGCCCGGCCGGCCCATTGCATTGTATGTGAGCGGGTACGCATTGTATCCCGGGTACGCGTTGAACAGCAATGGACCGATCGGTGTGCCCGGCCGGCCCATTGCATTGTATGTGAGCGGGTACGCGTTGTATCCCGGGTACGCGTTGAACAGCAATGGACCGATCGGTGTGCCCGGCCGGCCCATTGCATTGAATGTGAGCGGGTATGCGTTGTATCCCGGGTACGCGTTGAACAGCAATGGACCGATCGGTGTACCCGGCCGGCCCATTGCATTGTATGTGAGCGGGTACGCGTTGTATCCCGGGTACGCGTTGAACAGCAATGGACCGATCGGTGTGCCCGGCCGGCCCATTGCATTGTATGTGAGCGGGTACGCGTTGTATCCCGAAATACGCGTTGTACAGCAGTGGACCGAACGGTGCGCACACATTGGCTGGGGCCTGGCATGGCAACGGACGCGTTTTCGAAGCTCCAACGAGTCTGATGCAGTGAATTCAGTTGGCCAGCCACAACAATGTTGCAAAATCATGGGTGTCATGAAGTTGAAGATTTGAAGGATGCTGTGGGCGTGTATTAGTGCTGCTATTCCATGGATTGGTCAGATTCAGAAGATGCAAACGACTTGGACCTATCACTTTGGACACATGGGACAGTATCTGCCTCTGCAGCACACATATAATGCTGGCTGTTCCCCTGAGAGCTCACTTGCCTGCACTACATGCTCCAGGACGACATCTGCCACCAACACTGCTGCTGTTTATGCATCCTCTGGCTCCTGCAATGGCACGTACTGTGGAGAGAGCCCCAGCCTTCAGCCTTGAGGAGAACCAGGCCCTGCTGGACAGCCTCCTTCCACAGTACAGCAAGCTGTATGGGAAACCAGGGGAGCAGGTGAGTGTGCTGTCCACTGCCTCACTAATTGTGCATGTTGTCTGACTAGCAGGGCTTTCAGTGTGCACACCACTGGCTAGCATGCCCACTGAGTAGTTGTCACACCCCAAAGTGTGTAGTTACATGCACTGAACTGGTACAGTGCAGTAACAGTGCATTCCAACTAGGTTTACTTCCCATGCAATGATACCATGTAGTGACTGCTGGCAAACTGTTCATAGCCATTGTTGCACTGCCTGTGTACATCATATGCCCCTGTGATTGAGACATGTATATCCAACTGTGTGATGCACGTATATGTTGCATGTGTAGTAATGGCCTTTTCACTTTGTCATCCTCACAGGTTGATGCCCACCAGAAGCAGGAAATCTGGCTGACCATCGCCCGGAAAGTAAGATCCGTGGGGGTCTACAGGCGCAGGATCCGCAACTGCCAGAAGAGGTGGCAGGACCTTCGTGGCTGGACCCGGAGGATCGCAAGGGTCCAGCTGAAGCTGTCGCCTCCTCACAGGAGGGGCGGACACCGGACCCTGACCCCCCACATGCTCCGGATCCTGGCGGTGGTCTTCCCTGACCTGGATGGGAAGCTGAAGGACAGACAGCAGCAAGGAGGGGGTGAGTCCATGACTGCACTGTGCACTTTGTCTGACATGCTATGTGCCCTCCTCTGGCCTGGTTAAATTTCCACAGTACATCAGTCATGTGGTCCAGGACCCATGTCCCTCATTTGTGACATGCCCACTTCTCCTCTGATACGCATATGTGTGGCCCTTATAGTCAGGAAATTGTGTCCTTTGGGGACTGTGTCATTGCATTTAGCTTTGCTCAAGCTGGGGGACAGCATTTGTTCCCGTGACTATGTTGTGCGATTCATGGGTGGGTCAATTGCTTACACAATGCCTAAGTTCTGACATGTAATCTGGGTGTAACTTTGATATGTGGTCCGCTTGCTGCTCTGACTCACCACATGTCCCTGGGGAATTTGGCACACACCCATGCTGCTGGTGGGAACAATGTTTGGGCCTCAGGAGTATGTGTATCCAGTGTGTCACACATGCTTAGCCACCTGCCTACTGTCCAGGACTCATCCCTCTTACAGGTGGAGCTGGACAGTCATGCCTACTCCAGGGCATGCAATGCACTCTGTACTCCCACTCCCGTGTATCATCTGGCATGTTGTGATCAGTGTAATGTACCCTCAGGTGTCTGCCTCTGTCTCATTGTGCTGTGTCTTCGTTGTCAGGACTACTGGTATGGTTATCGGTTAGGGCTCAGCATGCCATCTGAGATGTGACCATGATAGACGATACTTCTGTGACTTATAGGTGTCTGATCACTTGACTGTGCACACAGGTGTTTGCGACTGTGACTTTCAGGCAGCTGTATTGTCATTCACAGCACACTGTGAGGTGCTCATGTTCAGAGAGTTGTGTGTCATGTCCCCCATATGTCCAGTTGGTATGACGTGGACAAATAGTAGTACAGATGATGTGGTATTTGGGGGATGGACATGTGCACTTGTCAGTCACATAACTTGCATTCCCCATGCCCTCGGATTGTGACACAGTGCAGACTGTTGTTGGCTGGCTGCCATGGCCATGTGACTTGAGACAGTAATGTATGACTTTGCACGCATTCCTGTGTCATGGCATTCAACTTCCTGAGACTGATCCTGCAGGGGAGTGACATGTGCAACATGCACCCCATTGACTATCCGGACATGGGTGCATCATGGTGTCTGGTGCTGGTATGCATCACATGCATTTCTATTTAGACTCTGCCATCCCTTTATCCGGACACCTGCACTGACTCAGTGGCAAGAGATGTGATGTGTGCATGTTCACATACTTCACCGTGTTCCCTGCAATGTCCAACAACTGTGTAGGTGGTGCATGTGTCCACACTGGGGTCTTACCATCAGACAGGCACCAGACAGATGGGTGCAAGGGCAGGAGGGGTGTGAGTCCCATGGTTGACCATCAGACTGACAATTGGCTTCCCCGAATCTGTGTGAGGACTTTAGGCAATGTTCAACTAAGGATGCAAGGGCTTGCTCTGTAATGTGCTGTACTTACTGTGGTGTGTGCGGTCAGTGCAGGTGACTGATGTTTGTCTGTTTCCCTAATTGTTTGCAGATACATCCACGGCCACAGGAGGGGACAGCTCCACGGACCAGGAGGAGCAGCGGAGCCAGACTGGGTCAGCATTGGACGAGTGGTCAGAGGGACCCAGTGGCACGGAGGGCGAGGGGAGCCACACCGAGGAATCCTCAGCACCATCCACCTCAGCTGAGGACCACAGCAGCTCGGAGGATGACTCCCTTGTGGAGGCGGGTCTCAGCAGCCACCAAAGGCCAGCTAGTCTGTCTGGTCCCGCCACCACCACCACCACCACCACCCTCCCATTGGCTCCCATTCCTGAGGTCCGTGGAGGCTCCCGTACTCGGGAGCGTGTCTCCTTCGTGAGAGGCACCGCAGCCCCTGCCCCTGTGTCCCCTGCTGCCCTGAGTGAGGAGTCTGTGTACCTCCTTCGGCAGCTCCATGTAGGGAAGACAGCAATGCTGAGTGTCCTCCATGCACTCACCACTCTGTTGACACAGCTGGTGTCGTTCATGGAGGGCATCTCCACGGGTATGTGTGCCCTACAGAGGAGCAATAGGTCCATGGACTCCTCCCTGACGGCAGCAGTGTCCCTCCTCCAACAGTCCCTCACCCCTCCCACATCTGCCCCATCCACACTTCCTGCCCCCCTACCTATCCAAAGCACATGCACACCTGCACAGTCACCCAAACACACAGACACGAGCAGCACAGACACACCCAAGAGAAAGGCAAGACGTGCACACACGCATCCTCAGGGGACTGATACCACAGACACAGGGGACGGGGAACACACAGGCATCCACATTAACTCCGTAGTCCTCCAAATCCTTTCCCTCCAAGACCCCTTCCCTTGCCTCGCCTGCTAACACACCTACACAGCAGATCTTCCTGTGTGACCTCGGCCTCTTCCCCTCCAATCCTGCTGATCCAGCATACCGGGGGAAGAGGAAGTCCACCCACACAGAGGGGAGTGCCCCTCGCCCCCGGACACCCTCCCCCAGGCGCAGGCAGAGTGAGCCCCCACCCGCAAGTCCCCCCGGTCCCGGAAGAGCAAGACCCCGCCACCGCCCTGCAAGTCAACCACCCAGTCTCTCCCCTCCATCCCCCAGGCCACCACTCCACAGGTTCCACCGCCACACCCTGCCCCAGGTTCCCCCACACACCGATACCGCATCCCCAAACTGCTTAGGCCCACCCCCTGCCACTTGCTCTTCCACCCCCAAACCAGACGCTCTGCCTGTTTGTGCCACTGGTGTGGAGACCGTGTCCCCCCCTCTGTCCTGCCCAGCTCTTCTGCCCCCCCCTTCCACTACCTTGGAGTCATGCACTGCGGTGGAGTCCACAAACACCCCGTCTGACTCGGGCACTGCATTGGGGACCCAGTCCACTCCATCTGACCAGCCCACTGCAGTGGTTGCAGCACCAACTCCATCTGACTTGAGCCCTGCGGTGGTGCCAGCCCCCCTGAGTCAGACACCTCCACTGCAGTTGCCGGTGACACTCCTGCACCCACCTCCCCTTCACTGCCTCCTTCTGGCATCCCCTGATCCTGTCCCTGCGGTGCCTGGCCTGCCCCTCGTATGCCCCTCCAAGGGGGATGTCCCCTGTCCGTACCTGTGCAGGCAAGCAATTGTTGACAAGTTGTCACACATCACCCTGTTGGGACTGTATATTTGGACTGGCCATTGGCCTTAGTTTATTTTGGACTTTTGATTTGAGTTGCACACTTGCTGAATAAAGCCTCTTTTTGTTTACTTGTGGTTAATCTTTGGAGGTACATGATGTAGATGTGTAGAATCATGCATTTGCTATTGTAATAATGTTCAGATCAGGTAAATGAAGATTTGCTGTGATGGGCTCCAAGTGGTCCATGGGATATGTGTCCTAATCTAGTCTGGATCTATAGCATCCTTTGCTGCAGTCTGAGGGTGTAATGTTCAGCATTTGACACAGGGATGTACGTTTAGCATTTGTAGATTACCATCTTTGTCCTACACTGATGCACATCTGGTGGGCTTACCACTGTCCAATGTTCCTAGTACTCTGACTGTGTGCCCGTCTCCAATGGACATGAAGTTTAGCACATCAAATTTGGAGGACTCATCTGTGTACACAGTGCAAGTTGCTTGACACGTGTCTTGGGTGTATGCAGATGACTGACGTGACACTCCCGTGCCCATGCTGATATGAGCAGAGCCTTCAGTGTGTTGTAGTTGTTGACTCACTGACCGAGTGTTCTGCTGACATGTTTGAGTCACGCACAGACAAGGTTTGGCACAGCTGACCTTCCACAGGAGTGGAGTGCCCTCATGGCAGTGCGTGATTCCGTGATATAGGCTGTGCCCATGTTGTGTGTTGTGTAGGCATGTCTGTGCGTGTTCCCTTCTCCTTTTCCTACACAGGCTGTGTCCCTACGGATGTTCCTGTTTGTGATGCTTGCTGAGTTGTTCTGTGTTCATCCAGCATCTTGGACCTGGTTACTCCGAGATGTGGGTGCATGGCAAACTAATGTTCATGAGGTTGTCATCCCTAGTTGTCTTTGTTGTCAGGGCTGGGGATGTGGGCAAACGCAGATGGGACACAGTCAGGATTCCTCTTGGCACTTGTTGGTTACACGAGTAATGTGATTTTCTGTTTGTGTATGCTTTCAGTGATTGTGACACGTTGTGTGTGTGACTGCTGCCACTCCTCAGGGTCAGAGCTGCAATGTTGGAAGTTGTCTATGTGTGTCCTTTGTGGGTCAGCTTGGCTTCTTCATTGGTGTGTGACTATGGCCAGGATCCCATTGTTTGGGGTGGATTTCACGTCATGCCCATGTACGGCATACTGTGCAGTGTGTCAGACATTCACAAGTATTGTTGACTGGCCATGTGTGATGGGTTTCTGCACCTTATTTCCCCCCACCACCCCTGGGATTGTCATGGGTGCATGTGCAATGTCAGCAGTCCATGTGAGCTTCAACGCTGCACATTGGTGGAGTTCAAGGTGTGTGGCGTTGAGTGTGTGCAAATGTGAGTTGTTGCACGGCTGGGGCACTACCTCCATATTTTCCTTGGCTGGCATTCCGTGCTGAGTGCTTTGTGCTTGTATAGGTGTGATGGTAGTTTGTTGCTCAGGACACATGGCTGTGGTTCACAGTGTGGATGACATCTACCTTTGTCATCACAGTGTGATTGTCATGCAGGCTAGTGTCACCACAATGTGGGGTCCCTGGGGGGAGTGCTGTGGTGGTTCTGTCTCTTGCTGTGTGTGTTGCTGTTCCTACAAGCTTGTGTGACATGTGTAATTTGGGCTCCCTCTCATCTCACAATGCCTGTTTGCCCACATAGGGGAATCCAATCCATGAGTTACTTTTGTATGTGACTGTGTTGACATCTGTGTATCAGTGAATCTGGCCTCCTCATGTGTTGTGTGTTTGCCTGGGGACACTGGCACACAACCCCCTCACCTGTTGTGTATGATATGCAGTGTGAGTCTGCCTGTTTGTGTTTGTGCTTTTGCACCACTGCATTGGCATATCTTTAGTTTGCCATTGGCTGTATGTTGTTTGTTGGCTTTCCCCTGCTGGCCCTGGGACTGCTAGGTCATCAGTCAGCACATTGATCATGGTTAGTATGTCCCATTGCTGCCATAGTATGGTATTTGTTCACCTGACATCTACAGTCTCCACAGGATATCTACATTTGTGTGTCCATTGGTGCAGATATGTGGGTCTGCATTATGATGCTCACTTCTGTCATTGTGTTATTTGTGAATGTAGACAATGTGGGCCCCCATGGCTGATGTTTGTGTGCACATGGCCAGAACGATGTGTCATTGGCACTGCACTGCTTGCCTCACACAATCTATGTTGCTATGGGACACAAGCACTACAATGCCACTGTAGTGTTTGGTGTTGTGTGGCCAGGAATAATCCCTGCAGTTATGTTTTTGCAGCTTTTACCAGGACTACACTTCCCTTTTGGGCACTGTGGTGATGGGGCTTTGGGCCCCATTGCCACACTGTTCAAAATGTGCCTCAGCTATGGAGCACACACTTACCTTTTGGGCACTGTGGTGATGGGGCTTTGGGCCCCATTGCCACACTGTTCAATATGTGCTTCAGCTATGGGGCACACACTTACCTTATGGGCACTGTGGTGATGGGGCTTTGGGCCACATTGCCACAGTGGTCATGGTCTGCTTGCATTGTGTAGGCCACACACACAATTATGTGTGACACATGTGTTAGGGGGTCACATTGTATGTTCAATGTCATGTTCAGTGTTGTATGCATTTGACACAGACCACACACGCTTGTCATGGTGTTGGGGGCTGGGATGTAATTTACAGACAGTCCTTATGTGGGAGTATGCTAGTTGTGTCATGCATTACCCGTCCTATGAGTAGGGGTGGTTGTAGTGACAGGCATCCAGCCCCCCATGAGTGGGGATGGTAGTAGTGGCAGCCATCCAGCCGCCTATGGGTGGGGATGGCAGTAGTGGTAGGCATCCAGCCCCCCATGAGCGGGGATGGTAGTAGTGGTAGGCATCCAGCCCCCCATGAGTGGGGATGGTAGTAGTGGTAGGCATCCAGCCCCCCATGAGTGGGGATGGTAGTAGTTGTTGGCATCCAGCCCCCCATGAGCGGGGATGGTAGTAGTGGTAGGCATCCAGCCCCCCATGAGTGGGGATGGTAGTAGTGGTAGGCATCCAGCCCCCCATGAGTGGGGATGGTAGTAGTGACAGGCATCCAGGCCCCCCTGGGTAGGGGTGGTAGTAGTGGCAGGCATCCATCCCCCTAAGGGTGGGTATGGTAGTAGTGGCAGGCATCCAGGCCCCCCTGGGTAGGGGTGGTAGTAGTGGCAGGCATCCAGGCACCCCTGGGTTGGGGTGGTAGTAGTGGCAGGCATCCATCCCCCTATGGGTGTGTATGGCATTGGTGTTGGCCATCCCACCCCTATGGTTCTGCTGTTGCTAGTGTACGTTATTTGTGCATCCCTATGTGTGTGTGACATATTTCGTGTACGTGTGGTTTGTTTGTATTGTTGGTGTTTGACTTACCGTCTGCGCCGTACGCGTCCGTGCCGGTCCCGGTAATAGATGTAGAGTATAGGTAGGACCTGCGCAATGGGATTCATGCTTGGATCGTCTCGTTCGGGTTTCTCGTGTCGTACTCGTAGCAATCTTGTTCGTCTCGTAGCCGTGGATCGTCTTGTGGCGCGAAACGGAGGTTATGTACGGCTCGCCCGGATGCTCAAACGTGCCGGACGTAGCGACGAGTTCGGCGCGTACGGAAGACGCATCGTACTAGTCCGGCCGGAAGGTGCTGTGTATTTGGTTCCGTGCGACTCGATTCGGCGTTTACGGATCCGGCTCGGGCGGGGAACAGGAGCTGGAATGGGTAAGTACGGCTCGCTCGGAATCTGGGCTGTTATGCGCATCGTACTTGTTCGTTCGGTAGAGTGTTCGAGTCGGTCGGAAAACACGCGTTCGGCTGGTATTTTTTCCGGACGAATACTGTTAGGTGCGCTTCCGGCCGACATCGGAATCGACCCCTAGGTGTGTGAGTACCTCTATGGATGAGTGGCGGTGTGTGAGTGTTTATATAGGTGTATGAGTGCATATGATAGTCCTGTACTGAGTGACTAAGTATGAGTGACTGTACGGGTGAGTGAGTAGATGTGTGTGTGTGTAGACCTAAGAATCAGTGAGTGGGTATGTAGTTATTGGTATTGGAGTGTGTATGGTTTTGAGAATGGCAGTCTGTAATTTAGAGTGGGTGTATCAAAAGTTATATTAGGGTGTGAGAAGATGCATGAAATTTTCACATGGATGATGTCATCAGTGATGTCATCAGTGATGTCATTTGAGATGTCATCAGTGATGTCATCAGTGATGTCACTGACCATGTCATGAGTGATGTAATATGTGACGTCATCAGCAGTGCATTGTGGGGCGCGAGTTATAGTTAGCTGAACTAACTATAACGGGGAATTTCTATGGTTTTGTACGAGTGAAATGTCCAACTAACTATAACTGTCCCTAAAACCTATGGTTTTTTCAGTGAATTTCAAAGGTTTTTTAAATGCTAATTTCTAACTATAACGTGTCTGAAACCTATGGTTTTTTCAGTGAATTTCAAAGGTTTTTAAATGCTAATTTCTAACTATAACGTGCCTGAAACCTATGGTTTTTAAGTGAATTTCAAAGGTTTTTTAAATGCTAGTTTCTAACTATGCCTACAGAGGTAGGACATGTGAAGAAAGAAGAAAAAACGCACAGAAAGAAGCAAAAGAAATGCAGAAAGAAGCAACAGAAGTCCACAAAGACGAAGAAAAGAGCAGGAAGAAGCAAGACATGTGCAGAAAGAACCAACAGAGGAGCAGAAAGAGGCCTTGTTGCAAAATCATCCTGTGCCCACAACTTTTTCAGACGGGTACTGGTGGTAACTGACTCTGACTAACCAGAGCCAGTGCTATGCTAAAAGACACTTAGAATACAGTGAAAACACCTACATACACTAGGGAACACTATGCGTTGGGGTACCCCTGTGATTAGCATGACCTCCTCTGTAAGTCCCTAGTACATAATAGGGCAGGGGGATTTAAACTACCTCTTAAAACGCGCTACGGGGCGCGTTTGCACAGTGGTGAAGGGAGGGGGGTCCTGAGGTGACATGTGTGCAAACGTGCCCCGTGGCGCGTTTTAAGTTGCGGGATTAAGTCCCCTTGAATCCTGAGGGTCCCTGGGGCCCAACTAGCCCACCAGGTACCTACAGTTAGCACCACAGAGCTGAGTTGCAGAGAGGTGTTCAGAGGCCACGCCCCTTTTTACAACACTCTGCAACGCAGCTCCGTGGTGCTTACTGGAGGTACCTGGTGGGCTAGTTGGCTCCCAGGGACCCTCAGGATTAAAGAGGTATTAATTCCTCAACTTAAAATGCGCCACAGGGCGTGTTTGCACACATGTCACCTCAGGCCCCGCCCCCTCACTTCACCACTGTGCAAACGCGCCCTGTGGCGCGTTTTAAGTTGGGGGATTAACCCCTTGAATCCTGAGGGTCCCTGGGGTGCAACTAGCACACCAGCTACCTCCATTAAGCGCCACAGAGCTGCGTTGCAGAGAGGTGTAAAAAACGGGCGTGGCCTCAGAACACCTCTCTGCAACGCAGCCCCCTGGCGCATACTGGAGGTTCCTGGTGGGCTAGTTGGCCCCCAGGGACCCCCAGTATTCAAGGGGAATTCGTTCCCCATCTGCAAACGCGCCTGGGGGCGCGTTTGCAGAGTGCTGCAAGGAGGGGGCGTGGCCTCCGGCGCGATGCCGGTCTTTTATTTTAATTTTTTTTAAGAAGGGGGGCTGTGTGGCCCCCCTTCTTTTTCTAATTTATTGGCCCTGGGGACCCCATCCCCCAGGGCCTGCCCCCTAATATTTAAAAAAAAAATTTGGAAGGGGGCCGCGTGGCCCCCCTCCCGAGGCCCTAATCGGCCCCGGGGACCCCATCCCCCGGGGCATGGCCTTTTTAAAAAAAAAAAAAAAAAATGTTTTGGAGGGGGGCTGCGTTGCCCCCCTCCTCAGGCCACTTATGTCCCCGGGGCCGGCCTTTTTTTAAAAAATAATTCTTTTTTAAAAATAAATTTTGGGGAAGGGGGCCGCGTGGCCCCCCTCCCGGGCCACTTGTAGCCCCGGGGACCCCATCCTCCGGGGCTGGCCCTCTCCGTTGGGGACCGTGGGGGGGTCCCCAATCTCCCCACGGTCCCGCCGGCTCCCCGCGTCCCTCGGGAGCCGGCATTGCTTTTCCACATGGGGAGCTGCTAAGATGCAGCTCCCCGTGTGGAAAAGCAATAGTCTTTGGTTTTGGAAGAGAGAGCAGGTTTCCTGCTCTCTCTTCCAAAACCAAAGCAGTTTGCTATGGCAGGGCGGGAGCCGTGAGGCTCCCGCCCTGTCATAGCAAACAGCAGTGTCCCGGGGTGGGCACCCGGGACACTGCAGGAGCCGGCCCTGGGGGTGGTGGTCCCCAGGGCCATCACAGGCTCCAGGAGGGGGCCGCGCGGCCCCCTCCCTACATGTGCAAAGCCCCGGGGAGGTGGTGTTCCCCGGGGCTCGGGGGTCCGAAACGGACCCCCACATTGAAATTCTTAGTGCCCCGGGAGGTGGCGGTCCCGGGCGTGTGGGGAGCTCGAGCCCCCACACAGGTAATTTTATTTTTTTAAAAAGAAGCCCCGGGGGGGTGGCGGTCCCCGGGGCTGCGGGAGGGCCGAGTGCCCTCCCGCACCATTTTTAATTCAAAGCCCTGGGGGGTGGCAGTCCCCGGGGCTTGGGGGGGCCTTAGAGGCCCCCCCACACATTTTTTTGATTAATTCCCGCATGCCCCCGGGACTTGGCCCACCCGGGGGCCAAATAACAACGAAGCGTGGGAGCCCGCGCTTCGTTTTTTTTTTCACGGCGGGATCCGCGCACCCCGCAGATTTAAAAAAAAAAAATGCTTTTTTTGGCCCTGGGGGTCCTTGTGGGACCCCCTGAGCAGGCCTAGGGGGTCAGGGTGTTTCTACCCTGCCCCCTTTTTGCGTTTTTCACGATTGTTTTTCTGATTTCTTGTGCCTCGGTTCTACCGAGGCACAAGATGGCTGTCAACACTTCCTGGTTTGGAGTGTTGACAGCTAATCAGAATACAGCTCGTGGTCGGGAGGGTGCGCGGATCCACCGCGGCCATAGATATCGAAACTTTTATTTTTTGATTTTCTCAGCAACTACAGAACGGATTTACACCATTTAAAAAAAAGGGCGCTTTCTGAACCAAGCACTACCTTTTTGCCAAATTTGGTGTAATTCCGTTCAGCAGTTTTGGCTGTAACCGTGTCTAAAGTTTCCTATGGGAAATTGATTTTTTGACCTCTATTTTTTTATTTTCTCCGCAACTACTGAACAAATTTACACCATTTAAAAAAAAAAGGGCGCTTTCTGAACCAAGCACTACCTTTTTCCCAAATTTGGTGTAATTCCGTTCAGCAGTTCGAGCTGTAGCCGTGGCTAAAATTTCCTATGGGAATTAACATGGAGAAAACACGTTTTGGGACCCCCCTTTTTTCTCGGCCCCCGCTTGCCGAATCACCCCGAAACTTTCAAGATAGGAGCGGATCGGAGCGCCCCACTAGTTTTGAAAATTTCGCGAAGATTCGTCATCCGGCGCCAAAGTTATTGGGAAAAGAATGTTATGAATTTCCTATGGATAATAGGTCCTAACTATAACTATCTACTGGCGACCGCCAGTAGATAATATGTATTTATAATTTTTAATACATTTCTAACATTTTATAATTTATTAAATTAATTATTTATTAATAATTATTAAGTAAATATATATTTTATATTTTATATATGTATGTTTGATTTATTTCTATATTACATTTATTACTTATAATTGTTAACATTTTCTAATAATTATAAATATTTACTTTTAAGTTATATGTATTATTTAATTTATTTTACTTTTTTTATACATAAAAAAAACGATATTTTTAACATCGATATTTTTAACAACTATATTTTTGTTTCGATATTTTTGTATTTACCATGATGTAGATAGGATGTCGATATTCTTGACATCGATATTTAGGTCCCGATATTTTGGGACCTCGATATTGTGGTCGTCGATATTCTGTCAGTGATCCGCTCTATATGTAGCCAGCAAACGTCTGTGTACTATACAAGAAAGATCATTCTGATGGTTAATGTGCTTACTGAAGGTATTTCTCTGTAATTTCTGGTCTCCCAGTTTGAATCCTCAAAAACCAACTCAGTGGCCTGCCGCCGAACATTGTGTGCAACCTGAAGGTGACAGATTTGTGTACAATTGCTCAGAAAGTTAATGTGTTTACTGCAGACATCCCTATGCAATGTACAGGCCATGTTAGAAGTGGATAACGTATCTCAGTGCTTATGTTCCCATTGCAAAAAGCTGTGTTTGAATCCTAAAATGTGTACCAAGTGTAGAAGATGATTCTGCTTATATTGAGTGGCATATAAATGGTCATTAATATTGTTATCCTATTAGATAAAAGGGGCACCCCCCTCAGAAAAGGAACTTTAGGTCAGGGAGAAAAGGGGGAGAGAACAACAACCAGAAAATAATACGTCTCCCTCTCGACCTCTATTTCTTTACCTATAGGAAATAAATCTCAATGGGTTACATATCAAAATCAAAAACAATCACATTTTCTGATTTCTTTTTTTGTATTTATTCATTTCTTTTTTTTAATTCTTTAAAAAGTTGACAATTTCACAGGAATTTTTTTTAATTTCTCATAAAATCACAGAAATAGTCATACAAGATTATTTTTGAAATTTTTATACAGTTTTTTTTAAACTTTTAAATTGACAATTATTTCCTTTTTGCCAGTTCAATACTTCATCACTTGACCCCTACAAAAGAAAACTTACAAATTACTAAAGAAATACCACAGAATCATATGTACATTCACTCACACCAATCATACTATCAAACAACCCCAAATAATACACAAATGTCCTGGTCAGAAGGGGAATCAATTATCATCAATCTCCATGACCAAGTCAGGGGTTGGGCGCATGTAATATGGTCGACGCGCGCATTAATATTGTTATTACAGACAGTTGTACACACAGTGCTCAGGAAAATAAAATATTATTTCTAGGCCAATATGCACAGAAACACATAGGGGCTCATTACGATGGCGTAACGATCGCCACCTCCGAGCCGGCGGTGGCGACCGTTACGCCATCGTAACGAGAAATACCCCCGCCATATTATGATGGCGGGGGGTATCGCGGCGGACACAAAGTCCGTCCGCCGCTGCCGGTCGGCAATCGTTCCGATTGCCGGCCGGGCGGTGCTGGGGCAGTAATATGGTGGCGGTGCCTAGCAGGCACTGCCAGCCATATTATGATGTGGGTGGAATACTGGCCCTTCCATGGCGGCGATGCCGCCATGGAAGGGCTGGCGGGGATTGGCTTTGGGGGCCCGTTGCGGGCCCCCAGGGGGGTTGAGGGGGGTGCACTTGGGGGGTACCCATGGTACCCCCCTGCAGTTCCCTGCTCCAAGTGGCAGGCACCGCGTGGTGCAGGGAAATGCCAGGCATGCGATTTTGACATCGCAGTGGTTGCTGCTGTAAGCAGCACCCGCCGCAATGTTAAAATGCGGAATGCGACCGACAGGGTGGCGGTCGCATCCTAATCCGCGGTGCGGGACCGCCGCATGTCTGGCGGCCGGTCCCAACACCGCGAGGATGGCGGGCGGACTCAGGTCCGCCCGCCATCCTATTAGGCCCCATAGTGTTTGTTTCTGCTGATGAGCTACTAAATCCGGTGGCCATTATGATTGTCAAGTTTTGCTCCCTTTAATGCTTGCTCTGAGCCAGGAGACATTTGAGACAAAAATAATTACAGATTCCCGCCACCCCTACATAGGGGTCGATTCCGATTCGGGCCGGAAAAAGCACCGACCGACTCGGATCCGGAAAAAATACCGACCGACACGTACCAGTGGCGCCCGACACGCCAAGTACGATGCAAGCCGCGATAAATCCGACCGACACGTCAGGAAACCAAGCCGACCGACCGAGCCGCTCGGAAAATAGCAATCCGGCCGGAAAAACACGCGAATCCAACCGACCGACACGCACCCGGAACAAATCCGACCGAATCGTACCCGCCAACTCCAACCTGCAAAGTACGATGCAAGGCGCGAAAAACACGACCGAGTCGGACGGAGGACAAGCCGTACGACCGACACGCATACAAAACCGAGCCGAAGCAACACAATACACCGCGACCGACGCGTACGCAGCATACAAAACTGCACAAACACAGCGTGAACGAAACGGAAAACACCGTACGAGACCAATGCAGGGTCCGACTCGGTCACAAGAACGTTTCCAACATACACAAACAGCACAAAGGAAAAATCAACCAAAAAAGGCCAAACAAGCAATTACCAAGCCAATAAATACTGGGGGGGTGGGGACAGAGAACAAAGACACACCAACAACTCCACCTATATAAAGGACACAAATCACTACCATGAGCCTTTGCAAATGCCATTCCACTGCCAGCACCCAAGAGAAAGCAACCACACACCCACAGCTCATCCCTCACACAAGCCACACACCAGCAGCACACCAACAAATACCTACCTCACATACACCCAGCACAACACACACCCACACACCCTCACCTGCACACCAACACACACATCACCCACCATCACCAACCATCACCATGCCCCCCAAGAAGAATCCCAAGTTTCTAGATTGTGAATTGGAAGTCCTGGTAGACGAGATCCTCAGGGTGGAGCCACAGCTGTTTGGCACATTGGTCCAACAGACCCCCATGTCGCAGAAAACCAAGATGTGGGAGAGGATCATCAACAGGGTGAACGCCCAATCACCATGTCGGCGCACAAAGACGGACATCCAGAACAGGTGGTATGACGTGCGCAGGAGGGTCCGGGAGCTGCTCAAGAAAGACTACCACCTGAGCCAATACACCGGCAGTGGCCCTCCTGCCAAGCCAGTATACCTCAGGCCCTGGGAGGAGAAGGTGCGGGCCATCCTTCCGCCAGTGAGCGTATATGGACTAGAGGACATCCCAGAGCCTGGTGAGTACACAACAAATGTACACAATAAACTGCCACAAAACACACACATCACTGTCAAGGGGAGAGTCAAACCATGCACTCATAGCAATTACACAGCAACTAGAACAGAATCATCCCAAAATGTGTATGTCAGTCAGATAAACACAACACATGCCATCAAAAAAGTCACATCCAACTGTGCCAACACATGTACAAACACAACCACAACTACAGCTAGGCAGTGGCACAAATAGAACTAACACACACATCCACACATGTAGCCACCACAACAACACCAACACACAGTGAAGACCACTCAAAGGAAGGAATTCTGTGTATGCTGGCCAAGTCAGTGTAGCCAATAGCATCATGGGAGTCGCAGTCACACATATTGCCCCCCCACAACTGTCCCATCAACACCACCCTGAACCATGCTCACATCACAGGGAGTGGAGAAGGACTCACAAGATGGCTGACACTGGCTACTGCTGTGGGGAGCACAAGGCCCTGCTGCCAACTGTGCACCAACAAACAGCAGGACACCACTGACTGACATCCTGAGAGACAACTTACACTCCCTGCAATGCAAGCACGTTCCATGGTGGGATATCCGGCTGGCTGGGTGGGAAGGGGGACTTGCAGCACTGACCATAGTCACCAGCACCTCCCCTCACACCCCCCCAACACAAACTCCACAGTACCCACCTGGTAGAATGCAATGCCCTCCATCCTAACACAAGATCCCACAAAGCACCACCACCCTGGGTTATGTTGTGTGAAGCACAGGGACACTCTTGGGACTCTTAGCCAAACAACTGCCAGGACAACACTCCCAGCCATCCTGTCAGCACAGCCAGCCCACCCCACAGGGAAGCAGAGTCAAAAGGAAGGAAGCATGGGCATGCTGGGAAGGGGGGTGGAGGCAATAGCATGATGGGAGTGGTAGTCACAGACATTGCTCAGCCTCACAACTGTCCCATCAACACCACCCTGAACCATGCTCACATCACAGGGAGTGGAGAAGGACTCACAAGATGGCTGACACTGGCTACTGCTGTGGGGAGCACAAGGCCCTGCTGCCAACTGTGCACCAACAAACAGCAGGACACCTCTGACTGACATCCTGAGAGACAACTTACACTCCCTGCAATGCAAGCACGTTCCATGGTGGGATAACTGACTGGGTGGGTGGGTGGGTGGGAAGGAGGTCTGGCTGTCAACCAAACACAATCAATGCAGACCATGTTCACACCCCAGAGAATACATAGAAATGCCCAAATAATGCAGGACAATGTGCCACACCAATATCAACCCCTGACTGTGACGACTTAGGACAATACAATGTACAGGCCCGCACCCCGAGGCACAGTCACAACTGTCAGGTGTGTCAACCACTGATGCCTGCAGAAACATGACATACATTGTTTGTGTCTCCCAAAAACAGGTGATGATAGGGACACAGCAGCAGACGCTGAGGAGTCCCAGTCCCAGGCTCAAGAGGATGCCGAGCTCACTGGCGTCGTACAGCCTCTGTCCTCCTCGGACGATGAAGAACAACCTGGCACATCCGGTGCAAGTCAACATGCTGCACCAGCAGGACCACCAGCTGCAGCACCAGCAGGTCCACCAGCTGCACCCCCTGCACCCACCCCTCCAACGACTGTCACCACGAATACCATCCCTGCCGACATGGACAGAATAAGGAACAACACCAGCGCAGTGACCCTGGACCAACCTGGGGCCATGGACACCACCACCACCACCAACCCCCGAGGTGGACCAGGGTTATCTGTGCGTGCAACTGCACACACTGCACATGTCAGCAGGGGTGGTGGGAGGGGTGGGAGACAGAGGTCGCTGCTTGCAGACGTTGCTGGTGTGCATGAAGACCCACAACTGGTACGCATAGCTGATGCGTACCAGTCCAGCACCGGAGAGCTCAGCCAGGTAGTGGGGCTCCTCAGAGACATCAAACAGCAGCAGGCTGCCCATCATGCCCGCTTGGACTCCCACATGTCCCATGTGGAGTCACACATGTCACGTGTGGACTCCCACATGTCACGTGTGGACTCCCACATGACCCGCGTGGAGTCCAAGTGGGATGTACTACATGAGATGACGGCGGTGCACAGGGACATTTTACAATGCCTCCGCCAGATGAACAGCAACCAGTCCACACCTCCCTGTGTGCCAACAACATCTGGTACCGAACAAACTGCAACTGCCACAGGGAGGGAGGAGGACTCTGGCGGAGAGTCCCCTGCACCGCAGCAGCCTGCACTTGAGGGCCCCCCCCAAGAAGAGGGGTCGTCCGAGGAGGGGAAAGTGAGAGGCTGATGGCCAAGCGCAACTCCCAGGAAGCCTGAACCTGTTCTGGATTTTCGCCTTTGTGCACAGACTGTTCACCCTGTTGATGGCAACACTACTCCCACACATTGCATGGGGAGTACAAGTTGGAACAATGTGTCAGACAACTGTGGCCCCGATACTGGGGATCCTGTCTACCTGGACTTTCTATTCATCTAGGAACTTGGGATTGCAAGATTCATGTACAGCACAATCCATCCTATGCACTATTATCACAGATGTATCACAATAAACACAATAATACACCATACTTGCCTCTGTCGTGATTCCAACGTGGGTGCTGTTATGGGGATGATGAATAACAAAATTACACTGTGTATGCGAACTGCAACAGCAAGGACAACACAGGCATGTGAGTACAGGCAACGTGACACATATGAGGGAGACACACCACCAGGGCTACACAACACATACACACCTAGGCCATCTGACTCATTGCCTACACTGATGTTGCCAGGGAAGACGGTGCAATGCACAGACACCACACCCATTCCCAGTTGTAGTCAAGTAGCCCACAGGTGCAGTAAGCAAATGGCAGTCAAATGTGTGACCACAGACAACGCACATCACTAAGTGAAGCACAGGTTTATTACACAGTAGCAACATGCCGTAACCACTACAGATGCAAGGTAACCCCACCTGGTAGCGGGCACACAGTCAACAACTGTAGACAGAAGGAAGTCCATGGGTGTGGCGCACATCACCTGTAGGGACACAACAGCTACCAGCCTGGATGTGCAATCACGTTGTCGGTGGACACAGTTGACCAAACGAATCTGAAAGTACCCTGTGAAGGACAGAAATGACACACAGTCAAAAGCAATGGAGTACAGGACAGAACAGCAAAACTCATGCACAATACATGTTACAAGATACCCACCCAGAACCAAGTTAGCATGTGAACACTGTTGGGGAGTACAGCCCACCTGTAAGCACACATCGCAACACACATCCAGTCAAGTAGCCCATGGACACACTCCAACAGCACCAGAGCACCACCCACACATCATGCCAACTCACATCATTGACATGACACCTCAGGATACTCACATTCAGCTAAAGAAGTTGGTGATGAGCTGTGTGCGGACATCACCATCACCATCATCATCATCATCGTCACTGGCATCGTGTTCCAGGCCAGGATCCTCCACAGGTGGCGGATGTTGGTCATCGTCATCCTGGATGAGAGGCAACTCCTTCCGCACTGCCAGGTTGTGGAGCATGCAGCAGACGATGATAATCTTGCACACTTTCGCAGGGGCATATGGGAGGGACCCTCCGGTCTTGTCCAGGCAGCGGAAGCGGCTCTTCAGGAGACCAAAGGTCCGCTCAATCACTCTCCTGGTCCGACCATGTGCCTCATTGTAGCGCATCTGGGCAGGTGTCACAGGGTTCCTGAGGGGTGTCAGCAACCACGGCATGTTGGGGTATCCCGAGTCACCTACGGACAGACAAGTGCACATCAGCTGACTTGGAAAAGTGGGCGGAATACTACAGATCAGATCACACACAATGGCACAAAGTCAGTACACACCGACAAGCCAGGCACGCTGGTTCTGCATCTGTGCCATCAACCTGGGGATGCGACTACTCCTCATCACAAAGGCATCGTGTGCTGAACCAGGGAAACGGGCACACACGTGTGTGATGGTCATGTCTGCAAGACACACCACCAGTGCATTGACCGAGTGGTAGTGCTTGCGGTTCCTGTAGGCCTGCTCCTGGGCCTGTGGTGGTACCAAAGCCACATGTGTCCCATCAATGGAGCCAATGACATGCGGCATCCTCCCCAGGGCATAAAAGTCACTCTTCACGTCAGTGAGTCGTCGCAGTCTAGGGAAATAGATGTACCGGTTCAGGAAGAGCAACATTGCCGCCAAAACATCGCGGAGCACACGGCTGAACATGGTCTGTGACATCCCACCAGCAGACGCCACAGTATGTTGGAAGGTACCGGTGGCAAAGAAGTGTAGGGCTGCCATCACCTTCACCTTGGGGGTCAGCGCTGTAGGATACGGCCGGCCAGGCTGCAAATGTGGGGACAACTGCACTGCCAAATCCTCAATCAGCTGCCTGGTGAAGCGGTACCGTCGGATGCTGTCCCGTTCCACCATCGTTGCCAGGTCTGGGAATGGCCGATGGACAGCAGGAGCCCTGCAGTGCAGAGGAGAAGTAAGCAAGATCGTCAGTCACCCCACATATGCGGCATTGAACACACTCAAGATCCCAACATACATCATCATGAGGCACAACTACATGAAGTGTGCAGTACCGGAACGACATGTATGGTACATACATGGCCAACATCTGTCAACACGGTCCTACAGGTGGCATCAATTTGTCCCAGGTTGGCCCATTGGATATCATGATGCTGTGTCACAGTCACCCCCCAGTGACATGTGAGGACAGATGTGCCCCAGGCACCACAGCTCAACGACAGGCACATTCCCAGGGACCCTGTAATGCCACATGGACACTGGCATCACCTGGAGTATCATGTGTACACCACAACAAAACAAACATGACCCCCACAGGTAGTGGCCACACTTGCCATGGCAGGAGAGCCATGGACGTCTGTGACACACACGCACAACATCAGAGTCCATGCACACACAACGTGGATGTGGAGACTGTCTCCCATTGTGCACATGAAATCAGAGACATTGTAAACACTACATGCACAAAGACTGTGGAGGGCCATCACTATTGTGCCACTGGGACACCCTGGCTCAAACATACCGTCCCACATGGGACTCACGGGGTATGTGACATGACATACACAAACACCACTGTGAAATGTGACCATGGCACATGCACAGATATGAACAGTTGCACATCACAGTGGTCACGTACACGTAACACCCAGGATCCTGTCCCCATTAACACGTGCACAGCCTGGGGGTGGCTGCCCACAGGTGACACCCACAGGACAAAATGTACACCAACATACACACAATAGGAAATGCAGCCTTACATGCCTTATGATAAGGTTTGGACAGGCTGTCGTGATGTAGGTGTGCCCCTCACTCCCTGGGAGCTATCTGTGGCTGGCATATGTCCATCTGAGACAGGCATGCTGACATATGCCAGTCACATGTACAGTGATGCGTTGAACAGCAATGGACCGATCGGTGCCTCCGGCCGGCCCATTGCTTTCAATGTGTGCGGGTACGCGTTGTACCCCTGTGCGCGTTGTACTGCAATGGACCGATCGGTGCCTCCGGCCGGCCCATTGCATTCAATGTGTGCGGGTACGCGTTGTACCCCTGTGCGCGTTGTACCTCAATGGACCGATCGGTGCGCACCCATTGACAATGGGCTTGCCTGGCAACGGACGCGTTTTCGAATATTCGAGCGAGTCGGTTGCTGGAAAATCAGTTGGTCACCCACAACAATGTTGCAAAATCATGTATGTCATGAAGTTGAAATTTTGAAGGATGCTGTGGGCGTGTTTTGGTGCTGCTATTCCATGGATTGGCCAGATTCAGAAGATGCAAACGACTTGGACCTATCACTTTGGACACAAGGGACAGTATCTGCCTCTCCAGCACATATATATTGCTGCATGTTCCCCTGAGAGCCCACTTGCCTGCACTACATGCTCCAGGACGACATCTGCCACTGCACTGCTGCTGTCTCTGCCCCTCTGGACCCTGCAATGGCACGTACTGTGGAGAGAGCCCCAGCCTTCAGCCTTGAAGAGAACCAGGCCCTGCTGGACAGCCTACTTCCACAGTACAGCAAGCTGTATGGGACACCAGGGGAGCAGGTGAGTGTTCTGTGCACTGCCTTTCTGAATGTGCATTTTGTCTGACTAGCAAGGCTGAGAGTCAGCACACCACTGGCTAGCAGGCTCACTGAGTAGTTGTCACCCCCCATAGTGTGTAGTGACTTGCACTGGACAGGTATGGTGCAGTGACAGTGCTTCTGAACAGGGTTTTACTCCCCATGCTATGATACCATGTAGTGACTTCTGGAAAACTGTCCATGGGCAGCCGTGCACTGCCTGGGTACACCATGTGCCCCTGTGATTGCGACATGTATATGCAACTGTGTCATGCACGGATATGTTGCATGTGTAGTAATGGCCTTATCACTTTGTCATCCTGACAGGCTTCTGCCCATCGGAAGCATGAGATCTGGAAGGACATCGTCCGGGCTGTCCGGTCCGTGGGGGTCTACAAGCGCCGGATCCGCAACTGCCAAAGAGGTGGCAGGACCTTCGGGGCTGGACCCGGAGGATTGCACGGGTCCAGCTGAAGCTGTCGCCTCCTCGCAGGAGGGGCGGAACACGGACCCTGACCCCCACATGCTCAGGATCCTGGCGGTGGTCTTTCCAGACCTGGATGGGCAGCTGAAGGCCAGAGAGCAGCAAGGAGGGGGTGAGTCAAAGACTGCACTGTGTACTCTGTCTAACATGTTATGTGCCCTCCTCGGGCCAGGTTGAACTGCCACAGTACAGCAGTCATGTTGTCCAGGAGCCATGTCCCTCTATTGTGCACTGCCCACTCCTCATCTGATACCCAGGTGTGGCCCTTACATGCAGGGAATTCTGTCACTTAGGACTGTGTCCTTGCAGTTTGCTTGACTCAAGGTGGGAGACAGCATCTGTTTCCCTGACTCTGTGGTGGGCATCATGGGTGGGTCCATTGCTTACACAATGCCTGTATTCTGACATGTATTCAGCGTGTTACTTTGATCTGTGGTCCAATTGCTGAGCTGATCCACCACATGTGGCTGGGGTACCTGGCACACACCCATGCTGCGGGTGGGAACAATGTTTGGGCCCCAGGAGTATGTATATGACGTGTGTCACACATACTTAGCCAGCTGCCTACAGTCCAGGGCTCATCCCTCATTCATGTGGGGCTGGACAGTCATGCCTACTCCAGGCCATACAATACACTCTGTACTCCCACTCCCGTGTATCAGAGGACACATTGTGCACAGTGATTTGACCCCTCAGGTGTCTGCCTCTGTGTCAGTGTGCTGTGGATTAGTCGCCAGGACTGCTGTGGAGTTTCTTGGTAGGGGCTCAGCATGCCACTGGAGATGTGACCATAGGAGACGATACTTGTGTGACACATAGGTGTCTGATCAGCTGCCCATGCAGACTGGGGCATGTAAATGTGAAGTTCAGGCAGCTGTTCCCCATGCACAGCAGAGTGTGAGGGGCTCAGGTTCAGAGGGTAGTGTCACAGGTCTCCCATATGTCCAATAGGTATGACCTGGACAGATGAGGGTTAAGAGGATGTGTTGTGGGGGGATGTACATGTGCACTTGTGCAGCTCCAGGACTTGCATTCCCCATGACCTACTATTGTGACACAGTGCAGAGTGTTGTTGTCTGGCTGCAAAGTCATACATCACTGAGACAGTGATGTATGACTTTGCAGTCATGCCTCCGCCATGGCATGTGTCTACTGATTGGTGATCCTGCAGGGGAGTGACATGTGCTACATGCACACCATAGTGGCGCTGGCTATCAGGACATGGGTGCATCATGGTGTCTGTCGCTGGTATGCATCACATGCATTTCCTATTTGACTCTGGGCATCCCTTACATCCGTAAACCTGTACTGACTCAGTGGCAAGAGCTGTGATGTGTCCACACCGTGTCCTCTGCACTGTCCAACTACTGTGTACTTGGTGCATGTGTCAACACTGGGGTGTTGCAATCCAACAGACACCAGACAGATGGGTGCAAGGCCATGTGGGATGTGAGTGCCATGCTTGGCATCAGACTGACAATTGACTTCTCCTGTTCAATTAGGGCACTTTTAGCAATGTACAACTAATGATGCCAGGGCTTGCTCTGTAATGTGCTGTGCTCACAGTGGTGTGTGCGTTTGGTGCAGGTGACTGATGTCTGTCTGTTTCCCCATTGTTTGCAGATACATCCACGGCCACGGAAGGGGACAGCTCCACGGACCAGGAGGAGCCGGAGAGCCAGACTGGGTCAGCAGCCGAGGAGTGGTCGGAGGGACCCAGTGGCACGGAGGGCGAGGGGAGCCACACCGAGGAGTCCTCAGCAGCATCCACCTCAGCTGAGGACCAGAGCAACTCGGAGGATGACTCCCTTGTGGAGGCGGGTGTCAGCAGCCACCACACCCCAGCTAGTGTTGCTGTCCCCGCCACCACCAGCACCACCACCGCCCTCCCATCGGCTCCCATTCCCCAGGTCCGTGGAGGCTCCCATGTCCGGGAGCGTGTCTCCTTTGGGCCAGGCACCGCACCCCCTGCCCCTGTGTCCCCTGCTGCCCTGAGTGAGGAGTCTGTGTACCTCCTTCGCCAGCTCCATGTAGGGCAGACAGCCATGCTGAGTGTCCTCCATGCGCACACCGCGCTGTTGACTCAGCTGGTGTCGTTCATGGAGGGCATCTCATCGGGCATGTCTGACCTACAGAGGGGCAATAGGTCCATGGACTCCTCCCTGACGGCAGCAGTGTCCCTCCTCAAACGGTCCCTCACCCCTCCTGCCTCTGCTCCATCCACACTCCCCAGCACCTTACCCATCCCAGGCACACACACACTGGCACAGGCACACACCAGCACACACACATCCAGCACACTGACACACACGCCAATGACAAAACGCACACGCACGCACATTCAGGGGACTGAAGCCAGACTCACAGGGGATGGGGCCCTGGAACACACACACGCATCCACATGCACTGCGCAGTCCTCAGTTCCCTCTCCCTCCAAAGCACCCTCCCTTGCCTCACCTGCAACCCCAAAGTCACAGCAGCTCTTCCTCTGTGACCTCGGCCTCTTCCCCACCGATGAAGCTGCTCCAGCATCCCGGGGGAAGAGGAAGCCCACCCACACGGAGCAGAGTGCCCCTCGCCCCCGGACACCCTCCCCCAGGCGCAGACGGACTGAGGCCCCCACCCGCAAGTCCCCCGGAGTGCTAAGAGCAAGACCCCGCCACCACCCTGCAGCTCAGGCACAAGGTCTCCGTCCTCCATCCCTCAGGCCCCCACTGCACAGGTGCCCCCACCACACCCTGCCCCAGGTTCCCCCACCCACAGATATACCATCCCCAAGATGCTCCGGCCTTCTCCCCCTGCCACTTGCTCTCCCAGCACCACACCCCCGCTGCGCTTGTCTGTGCCACTGATGTGGTGAGGGTGTCCCCCCTCTGTCCAACCCACCTTGCCTGTTCCCCATTCTCCTCCCCTGGAGGTAGGCACTGCAGTGGAGTCCACTACCGCCCTGTCTGACTTGGGCACTGCAGTGGCGGACCTGTCCACCCCATCTGCAGGGTCCACTGCAGTTGTGCCGGCACCCACGACATCTGTGTCATGCCCCCAGTTGTGCCGGCACACACCATGTCAGACACCTCCACTGCAGTTGTCAGTGGCTCTCCTGCACCCACCACCCCTTCCCTGACTCCCCCTGGTGAGCCCTGATCCTGTCCCTGCGGTGCCTGGCCTGCCCCCGGTTGCCCCTCCTAGTGGATTGTCCCTGGTATTGTGCAGGCATGCGTAGGGTGACATCTGCCAGTGTCACCCTGTTTGAACTTTGACAATGGACTGGCCATTGGCCTTTGCTCTTTTTCAGGACTTCGTTTGGCCTCAACACATATGCTGAATAAAGCAACTTTCTTTTCTCTAGTGCTCATGCTTCAGATGTACATGTTGTTGGTGCAGCTAACCATGCCCTTGCTGCAGTGATGGTGATATCTGGTCTCATGATTATGAAGTGTTACTGTGCAGGAACCCATGTGGTCCAGGGGGAATGTGTCCTATCATGTGGTGTATCCATGTCATCAATAGCAGCATCTGAGGGTGTCATGTGTTCAGTATTTGGCAATGGGTTTCCTACTTACATTGGCAATTTCATATCTGTGGCTTCCACCCCTGCACATCTGTTGTGCCTGCCATCGTTGCATTTGTCTACTTCCCTGACCGTGTTGCCATCTCCAGTGGACATGCAGGTTTGGGCATCAATGGGGAGGGACTCATCCGTGTAGTCAGTGCAACATTGCTATACAAGTGTGTTGGATCTGTGCTGATGATTCCGTTGGCACATCCATGACCAGGCTGATGTGATGGGAGCCCTCATTTGGTGCTAATTGTTGATTGTGTGACCAAGTGCTCAGCTGACATGATGGGGCCCTACTGAGGCAACATATGGCACAGCTTTCCTCACACAGGAGTGGAGTCCCCTCATGGCAGTGTGTACACGTGTGACATTGCCTGCGCCCAAGGTGTGTGTTGTATGTGCATGTCTGTGTGTTCACTTCCATTCATCTGCGCATGCTGTGATCCCTAGTGTTGTACCTGTTTGTGATGCTTGCTGACTTGAGCTATGTTCCCCCAAAGTCTTCTCCCTGTGTTCTCTGTGATGTGGGTGCATGGCACATTACTGGTCATCAGGGTGTCACCCATAGGTGTGTTTGCTGTCAGGGCAGAGTTTGTGTGCTGACGCAGATGGGTCACAGTCAGGTTTCCCTTTGGCACTTGTTGTTTGCCCCTGTCATGTGATTTCCAGTTTGTGTTATCTTTCAGTGATTGTGACACGTTGTGTGTGTGACTGCTGGCACTCCTTAGGGTCCGGGCTGCAATGTTGGTTGTTGTCTATGTGTGTTCTTTGTGGGTGACCTTGGCTTCTTCATTGGTGTGTGACTGTGGCTGGGATCCCATTGGTCGGTGTGGTATTGCCGTCATGTCCATGTACAGAGTAGTGTGCAGTGTGTCAGACATTCAGGAGTCTTGTTGAGTGTCCATGTGTGATGTGTTTCTACACCTTGGTTCCCACCCACCACCCTGGAATAGTCATGGGTGCATGTGCAATGTCACCAGTGCATGTGTACTTCACTGCTGCACATTGTTGGAGGTCGAGGGTGTGGTGTTGAGTGTGTGCAGATGAGAGTTGTTGCCCGGCTAGTCCCCTGCCTCCATGTTGGCCTTGGCTTACTGGCCATGCTGATTGATTTGTGCTTGTGTAGGTGTGATGGTAGTTAGTTGCTCAGGACACCTGACTGTGGTTCACAGTGTGAACGACATTTAGCTTTGTCATCACAGTGGTATTTTTCTTCAGCCCAGGGTCACCACATTGTGGGGGCCCTGGGGGTGGTGCTGTGGTGTGTCTGTGACTTGCTGTGTCAGTTGTTGTTCCTACGTGCCTGTGTGACATGTGTGTTTTGTGCTCCCTCTCACCTGTCAATGCCTGCTTGCCCACATAGGGGATTTGGATCCATGAGTTAGCTTAGTGTGGCAGTGTATGCACATCTGTATGATTGGTATTCAGCTCTCCTCATGTGTTGTGTTGTTGCCTGGGGACACTGGCACCCCCACCCCTCACCTGCTGTGTATGATGACAGTGTTGGTCTGCCTGTTTGTGTTTGTGCATCTGCACCACTGCATTGGCATATCTTGGGTGTGCCATTGGCTGTATGTTGTTTGGTGTGTTTCCCCTGCTGTCCCTGGGACTCCTAGGTCATCGGTCAGCACAGTGATCATGGTTTGTGTGTCCCATTGCTGCCATGGTATGGTATCTGTTCACCTCACATCTGCTGTCTCCACAGGGTATCTGCATTTGTGTGCCCATTGGTGCAAATATGTGGTTCTGCATTCTGATGGTCACTTCTGTCATTGTGTCATTGATGACTGTTGACGGTCTCAGCCCCCATGGGTGTTGTTTGTCTGCACATGGCCAAAGGAATGTTTCATTTGCACTGCAGTATTTGGCTCCCCCAATTTATGTTGCAATGGGACACATACA
Organism: Calotriton arnoldi; assembly: GCA_963921515.1. Lineage (NCBI taxonomy): Eukaryota > Metazoa > Chordata > Amphibia > Caudata > Salamandridae > Calotriton > Calotriton arnoldi. The sequence continues at coordinate 1,711,014 of CAWUFW010002870.1, read as the reverse complement.
CTACTTTGCCACAGATGAGTTTTTGGTTCTGTGACCAGGAATGATCCATGCAGTTTGGCAGTTGCAGCTCTTTCTTTGTTAACAATTACCTTTTGGTCACTGTGATGATGAGGGTGTAGACCCCATTGCCACAATGGTCAAAATGTGCTTCAGCTATGGACCCCACACTTACCTTTTGGTCACTGTGATGATGGGGGTTTAGACCCCATTGCCACAATGGTCAAAATGTGCTTCAGCTATGGACCCCACACTTACCTTTTGGTCACTGTGATGATGGGGGTTTAGACCCCATTGCCACAATGGTCAAAATGTGCTTCAGCTATGGACCCCACACTTGCCTTTTGGTCACTGTGATGATGGGGGTTTAGACCCCATTGCCACAATGGTCAAAATGTGCTTCAGCTATGGACCCCACACTTGCCTTTTGGTCACTGTGATGATGGGGGTTTAGGCCCCATTGCCACAATGGTCATGGGCTGCTTGCATTGTGGGTGCCACACACATATATGTGTGGCACATGTGCTAGGGGGTCACATTGTATGTTCAATGTCATGTTCGGTGTTGTAGGCATTTGACACAGCCTGCTCACACGCTTGTCATGGTGGTGGGGGGATGTCTTAATCTTGCATTCCCTAGGTTGTGGTGTGCTTGTTGTGTCATGCATTGTCCATCCTATGAGTGGGGGTGGTAGTAGTGGTAGGCATCCTGCCCCCTGGCTAAGGGTGGTAGTAGTGGTAGGCATCCAGCCCCCTGGCTAAGGGTGGTAGTAGTGGTAGGCTTCCTGCCCCCTGGCTAAGGGTGGTAGTAGTGGTGGGCATCCTGCCCCCCTGGGTGAGGGTGGTAGTAGTGGTAGGCATCCTGCCCCCTGGCTAAGGGTGGTAGTAGTGGTAGGCATCCAGCCCCCCTGGCTAAGGGTGGTAGTAGTGGTAGGCATCCAGCCCCCTGGCTAAGGGTGGTAGTAGTGGTAGGCATCCAGCCCCCTGGCTAAGGGTGGTAGTAGTGGTAGGCATCCAGCCCCCTGGCTAAGGGTGGTAGTAGTGGTAGGCATCCTGCCCCCTGGCTAAGGGTGGTAGTAGTGGTAGGCATCCAGCCCCCTGGCTAAGGGTGGTAGTAGTGGTGGGCATCCTGCCCCCTGGCTAAGGGTGGTAGTAGTGGTGGGCATCCTGCCCCCCTGGGTGAGGGTGGTAGTAGTGGTGGGCATCCTGCCCCCTGGCTAAGGGTGGTAGTAGTGGTAGGCATCCAGCCCCCTGGCTAAGGGTGGTAGTAGTGGTGGGCATCCTGCCCCCTGGGTGAGGGTGGTAGTAGTGGTGGGCATCCTGCCCCCTGGCTAAGGGTGGTAGTAGTGGTGGGCATCCTGCCCCCTGGGTGAGGGTGGTAGTAGTGGTGGGCATCCTGCCCCCCTGGGTGAGGGTGGTAGTAGTGGTGGGCATCCTGCCCCCTGGCTAAGGGTGGTAGTAGTGGTGGGCATCCTGCCCCCCTGGGTGAGGGTGGTAGTAGTGGTGGGCATCCTGCCCCCCTGGGTGAGGGTGGTAGTAGTGGTGGGCATCCTGCCCCCTGGCTAAGGGTGGTAGTAGTGGTAGGCATCCTGCCCCCCTGGCTAAGGGTGGTAGTAGTGGTGGGCATCCTGCCCCCCTGGGTGAGGGTGGTAGTAGTGGTGGGCATCCTGCCCCCTGGCTAAGGGTGGTAGTAGTGGTGGGCATCCTGCCCCCTGGGTGAGGGTGGTAGTAGTGGTGGGCATCCTGCCCCCCTGGGTGAGGGTGGTAGTAGTGGTGGGCATCCTGCCCCCCTGGCTAAGGGTGGTAGTAGTGGTAGGCTTCCTGCCCCCTGGCTAAGGGTGGTAGTAGTGGTGGGCATCCTGCCCCCCTGGGTGAGGGTGGTAGTAGTGGTAGGCATCCTGCCCCCTGGCTAAGGGTGGTAGTAGTGGTAGGCATCCAGCCCCCCTGGCTAAGGGTGGTAGTAGTGGTAGGCATCCAGCCCCCTGGCTAAGGGTGGTAGTAGTGGTAGGCATCCAGCCCCCTGGCTAAGGGTGGTAGTAGTGGTAGGCATCCTGCCCCCTGGCTAAGGGTGGTAGTAGTGGTAGGCATCCAGCCCCCTGGCTAAGGGTGGTAGTAGTGGTGGGCATCCTGCCCCCTGGCTAAGGGTGGTAGTAGTGGTGGGCATCCTGCCCCCTGGGTGAGGGTGGTAGTAGTGGTGGGCATCCTGCCCCCTGGCTAAGGGTGGTAGTAGTGGTAGGCATCCAGCCCCCTGGCTAAGGGTGGTAGTAGTGGTGGGCATCCTGCCCCCTGGGTGAGGGTGGTAGTAGTGGTGGGCATCCTGCCCCCTGGCTAAGGGTGGTAGTAGTGGTGGGCATCCTGCCCCCTGGGTGAGGGTGGTAGTAGTGGTGGGCATCCTGCCCCCTGGGTGAGGGTGGTAGTAGTGGTGGGCATCCTGCCCCCTGGCTAAGGGTGGTAGTAGTGGTGGGCATCCTGCCCCCCTGGGTGAGGGTGGTAGTAGTGGTGGGCATCCTGCCCCCCTGGGTGAGGGTGGTAGTAGTGGTGGGCATCCTGCCCCCTGGCTAAGGGTGGTAGTAGTGGTAGGCATCCTGCCCCCTGGCTAAGGGTGGTAGTAGTGGTGGGCATCCTGCCCCCTGGGTGAGGGTGGTAGTAGTGGTGGGCATCCTGCCCCCTGGCTAAGGGTGGTAGTAGTGGTGGGCATCCTGCCCCCTGGGTGAGGGTGGTAGTAGTGGTGGGCATCCTGCCCCCTGGGTGAGGGTGGTAGTAGTGGTGGGCATCCTGCCCCCTGGCTAAGGGTGGTAGTAGTGGTGGGCATCCTGCCCCCTGGGTGAGGGTGGTGGTAGTGGTGGGCATCCTGCCCCCCTGGGTGAGGGTGGTAGTAGTGGTAGGCATCCTGCCCCCTGGCTAAGGGTGGTAGTAGTGGTAGGCATCCAGCCCCCTGGCTAAGGGTGGTAGTAGTGGTGGGCATCCTGCCCCCTGGGTGAGGGTGGTAGTAGTGGTGGGCATCCTGCCCCCTGGCTAAGGGTGGTAGTGGTGGTGGGCATTTGGCACCCCCTGGCTAAGGGTGGTTGTGGTGGTTGGCATCCAGCCCCCTGGGTTGGGGTGGTGGCGCGCATTCAGGCCCCTGTGTGCATATGTGGCATTGGTGATGGGCATCCCGCCCCTATGGTGCTGCTGTTGCAAGTATATTCAGATTCCCCGTGTATGTGTGTGATGTGTCGTGTACGTGTTGTATGTGTTTTGTGGTTGGTGTCTGACTTACCTTCTGCGCCGTACGCGTCCGTGCCTGTTCCGGTAGTAGATGTAGAATATTGGTATGATCGGGACGAAGGGATTCATGGTTGGTTCGTGTCGTTCGTCCTTCTCGTTGCTTCGCGTCGTCCTCGTCGCTTGGCTTCGTCCTCGTCGCTTCGCTTCGTCCTCGTCGCTTCGCGTCGTCCTCGTCTGTGCTGTGTTCGTCTCGTAGCCGTGGATCGTGTTGTGGCGCGATTCGGAGCTTATGTGCGCCTCTCCCGGATGCTTTGACGTGCCGTGCGTAGCGACGGGTTCGGCGCGTACGGAAAGCGCATCGTACTTGTCCCGGACGGGGCTGCATTTTCCCTTCCGTGCGACTCGATTCGGCGTTTCCGGATTCGCCTCGGTCGGAGAACAGGACCTGGTTTGGGTGAGTACGGCTCGGCCGGGAATTTTTGCTGTTGTGCGCATCGTACTTGCTCGTTCGGTGTGCTGTACGGATCGGTCGGGAAACTGGCTTTCGCATGGCTTTTTTCCCGACCGAATAGTATTGGGTGCGCCTCCGACCGAGATCGGAATCGGCCCCATAGTTGGGACAATTAGCGGGGGAAGACCCTAAACCCAGTTCAAGCCTGAGAATAGATACCAGCCTGCAGAGGTGTAATTTGGTATTTCCTCCATTTATTAACACACTTTAGACGTTGGAGTGCTTCATATGTCTTGTGGCTAGGGTATATGAACATCATTAAAATTAACATCCTCCCCAGGGTATTATACTACTTTCAATCTCTTCCAATAACCATTTCCGAAACTGACATAAGCATGCTACAAAAGAGACTGATGGAATTCATAGGAGGGAGAGAAACCTCAAATTTCACCAAAGTTGTTGGCTTGCCTGAACATGGTGAGCTATTTTAGAGCACCACACTTACATTGTGTTTCTGAATGGTCAGGGAGAGAAAGTGAAAAAACTGGCTCTACGTGATAAGGCAGTAGGATTTAAATGGCTGGACCAAAAGCAGCGCAATTTAAACACCATGTGGCCAACCCCAGCAAAAACAGTATTAGAAATCTGGGACTAGATACGGTACAGAATGGTCTGACCTCCTTTCCCTCTCTGAATGTTCTAGTCATGTACAATCCAGTTTTCTCCTCAGCTACAGATGAAGTCCCTTTTTATACAGATAAAGACTGTAGAATACTAAGCGACTTATTCACCCAAGGAAATATTACATTATTTGAACAGTGTAAAAAGCAATTTAGTATCCCTGAATTGAGTCACCAGCAGAAAGACGTATAGGAGTCCCGTGCTCCATTCTATTGGAAATACGTCTCAGAGAGACAGTCTTCTTGGAAACTTCAGCACGCAAACGTTTTGACATTGCGTGTTCTCGGCGGTGGCGAAATGATCTAGCCACGGTTCTCCCTATTGCTGAAAGATGCCCTATGCCACCTCATAGTGTAACTGCCACTAGTGATCCGCCAGGCACCACCGGCTGATTTCGTCCACCCTGACCCTGATCCTGCCAGGTGGTTCATGAGAAATACCCAGGCACTCTAACCACCTCTAGAGTTGAAGTGCCTCCTCCAGGGCCCTGAACCGCACTGCTTGTTTCAGTACCACATGGTGGTGGTGTCCGCGAAAACTTGAACCAGCCACCCTTTGATGGATGGTAGGAAGGCCTTCAGTGTCAGGCAAGTGGCCAGTAACTCCAGTAGATCAGACTTCTTCAATCTGTGGGGCGCGCCCCGCTGGGGGGGGGGGGTGGCGTGCCATCATCTCAGGGGGGGGCGCGCACTCCACCTGAAAATCTCACCTTTGTTTTCGAATGTCCCACGTCGAAAGTACGTTTACTTCCTGCATTTCTTCCCCATTTCAAATGGCGCTTTTGGATTGCCTAACTCCTGCACAGCAGCCAATCAGCACTTAACAACGTCATCACTGACGTTACACCAATGAAGGGGACAGCATTAGAGATGGCAGGAAGTGCCGCTAAATCAGGAGCATAAAGCTCCTGAATTCTTTTACTTTTGTGTGGCGTTTCTTCTCTCCTGCCGTTTGCCTTTCTTTGGTTGCTGCCCTGTCGAGGTTATCCTGGTCTGAGATCTGCACACAATGTTAGTTTGAACTATCTTGCACTGGGGCACGACGTGCTCAATCTTTTGTAATTTAAAGAAACCTCCCTGGGGGTTTCAGCAAGGCCTGTCAGGAACAGAGGAGTGTTTCTTATCTGGGAGGCTTGCAAATATCTTCTCTGTACCCCGGTTTTGCAAGGTATTGTGAGCAGAAACTGCAATATTGTTCTGTTTCTGTACACATGTTATTTTTTTTCTCGATGGAATAGGATGCATCAAGTAAAATTGATGTGGGAGAGGAGAGGGAAGCTTGGAGTGAATGTCTGCCCACCCTAGTAAAGTTACCAGCAAACTCTAGAGCTCTAGTGTTCAGCAGGTTATTTAAATCAAATCTATTTAGAAAGGGCCTGTGGCTCTCCAGACCTCCGCCCTTCCTCCCTCTCACACACGTGCCTGCCATGGACTTTTCTTTTACAAATCAGCAATGTGTTGTCTTCAGTTGGACCAACTAATCCGGACCTGGTCTGCACTATAGCTCCCAGAATACATCATGTAGTTAATTAAAGTGAGCTGAGCAGCGCTGGTCACACCGAGTCACCTGGCAGGAAATATTGAAATGTTTGTTGTTAAGGCCTAAATATAGTAATTCGATTTATTCAGCTTCAGTGTATTGTGCAGTGCACTTGCCACCCGAGTGTGTGTGTGTTAATTAGCAAATTCCTTTTTGGCAGCGCGCGATCAGGCAACTGCCTACAGTCAGTGGGTGCCAGTTGTACAGTGTGTCACATTACAACACATTTAGTTACTCACTGTGCTAAGGTGACACAGGTCAGACCTCCATTGCCCCGGTGCAGGAAGAGAGTGTAAATCATGATCTACTGTTACACTGACTTGGTATGCTATGAAAATGTGCTTTTGCTGGCGCAGTCACGTTGCTCAAATGGGTGCAATTTCAGATATTTATGTTTCCCTCATCTTCACTGATTGATTTTGCTCGTGAGAAAGTGTCACTCATAGTCATTGAAATGTCACTCACAATTACACTGAAATTATGAAAATGTCACACATAGCAATCTGAAACCTTGGCACACCTATGCAGAGCAAGGTAATTTAAAGAAAATTGCAACGGGGCACGACGTGCCTATACTTCTGTAGTGTAAAGAAACATCTCTGGGGGTTTCAGCAAGGCCCGTAGGAACAGAGCAAGGGAGAAAAAAACTCTGTGTGCCCAATTATAGACAACAAAAACCTGGAGCTCGGCGCCTTCTGCTGTTCAAAGAGATTTTCATTTTTACATTATTACAAAAACTCATATCCACATGGGAATCACCAATTCACTCTTAGGCAGCCACTTGTTACCAGACAAAAGAAGAACACAAGAGAGCAAAGACGTTTTATTTTCAGGAAGTAAAGCAAGAGTGCCTCATCCTCACGTAATCTGTACACACAGCACAGACAAAAACACACATGCAACCAGAGAGTCTCGCACCACAAACACATGAAGGGAGTGAACAGATTAAATATTTTGGGAGAGGCTGATAAGAAAGCTTTTGACGAACTGGACTGTAGTTTTGCAGGTGTTGTGCACGCAGGGCGTTGCTTTCTTCAGCACACTGGTGCCTTCCTGCTTTGATTCTAGTTGCACCACTATACTGGTATCTAATGTGGGTCATTTCCATTGGTTTCTACAGCTTTCACTTGGGTGTTTAATTTACCCACCCACGCCTCACCACTTTTTATTTGCAGCAGCCGCCACTGGAACCAGGGCAACAAAATGGACTGGCGATCAAAACCTTGCCACCACTGCCAGTTTAGGCACATCTCAAGCTAATTGTGCACTATTTGAGGAGCCCGTCACATTTTGCAGTCTCTATTTCCCATTGTTAATCCAATGTGAAAAGCCATTTAAATCTTATTTTGAGGACTCTATTTCATTTGCTGTCATTTTTATATATATATCTATTCTATGTTTCCACAAAAAAATTGCAGGCTTGAGAGACTGCTTCCTTTCTCCAAGCCACTGCCAAAGCAGCTCAACTATTCTATGTGCTCTCTGAATATGAGGCTTTACGAGTAGGAAACACCCTGGGTGGTTGCAGGACCAGCTTTAGAGTTAAGGGCGCCTGGTGCGACAATCTTTTTTTGGTATCCTAACCCCCAATAACCTCCATCTCCACAGACTCCCTCACTACCACCTTCCAATAGTGCCACTCAACTCTCCACGGTCCCTTTCTCACATGCATTTCTTTTGTTTTATAGTGCTACTCATACCAACCATAGGGTGTCAGAGCACTTTGCATCACACACACGTTATACACGGGAAACAACCTTTAGAACGCATGCATTACATCGCATGCCATTAGATCGCGGTTTTTACAACGCAAGTCGTTACAACGACTTGCACTGGAGGGCGCTATAGGACAAAGAGTAGTTTAATTTACTATCCAACACCTTCCCTACTGTACGTAGGCTGGAGTTGGAATAGTAAATTAAACTACTCCTAAGTCCAGCGCCCTCCAACGCAAGTCGTTGTAACGACTTGCGTTGTTAAAACCGCGATCTAATGGCATGCGATGTAATGCATGCGTGATATCGTCATACATCCGTTATACACAGTGCTTAAATTGTAAAAAAAAAATGAGTGCTGGTGCCCAGAGCTCTGCTCAAATGCCCAAAGCCAACAATAATAAATGTTAGTTTTCCAAATGCGTTGTTTTGTAATCTGTCATGCCTTTAATCCACTACCAGTCACACCCTGCACCTTTCATCTCACTTTTGCAGTTTCCTCCTTTCTCCCTCTGTGACCTATTTCCGTTTTTCTTTTCCTTTTTCTTTCCCTTTGTGTGTTTGTTTATTCCTCGCAACATCAAGTGATCGTGGACGAAATAATGTAATTTATCCATGCGTAATGAAAACGAATCTGACCCTGTGTAATGTAACTGGTGCTCATTTAAAGTGTTCCAGTGCCCGGGAGCTGAGTTTGCACAATGTAAAACTATGAAAAAATAATATTAGTAATTATTGGCACTCATTTTTCCCAATATATCAAGGCGGTGTCTTAACCGATTGAGTCTTAGCATTGGCATAGGAAAAATTTAAATTTTGAATACAACATTTTTAGAAGGTACAGTGTTGCGGTACGGAGTATCCCAGGAGCTCTCCTTGTCCCTTTACAGATGCCATTGAGCAGCACACGTTGTATGTACCATTGTTGATGCTGTATAATTAGTTCTTTTCCCCCAGTGCTTTTTTGCCCTGGCCTTCTGTCTGTAATATGGCACATGCCTACGAGCAAAGGCCAGGGCCCCATGAAAATTATGTACAACCTCTTGTGTTTGTCAGAGATGTGACCGATATTGAAGTGAAGGAGCTACGAGGAAGTACATGCAAGATCAATTTAACAAACTTGAAAGAATGGAAAGCTAATGTGGTCCTGCCAGAAAACAAATTTTCAACTTGGAGATCATGGCTATCTTACCAGCCATCAGAACTTCAAACTAATAACTTGCAGATCATGGCATACTTTATTTGCCCTTAAGATAAGGCAGCAGGTAACTTCTAGGCATGTCATTCACTCCCTTGCCCATCTCTATGATTCTGATCCCAGGGGAGCTTTCATGATGTTCATGCAAAACATATTGAGAACATGCAAGTAATATTTCTTAAACATTTTCTCTTCATTGCAAGGGAAAAAGCTATTTGATCGCTAGGCCGAGGACTCCTATTCAAGCAGCAGGAACAGCCGAGGAAGTTAAGAAGAAGGTACGCATTTGCTTTTAGTGATGGGTGAAGGGGCAGTGCTGAAGTTTGCCCTCATTAACCTTTGAACAAGTAACTTGCAGAGCCTCATCGGTGGTATACAGTATATGCATACTGCAGCAAATTTGGGAGCACCTACTTAAAGCCCGGATGAGCTGGAATTACTTTTTATCCACTTACCACAGAATTATTCTTTTATTCAAATTTATTTTATTTAAAACCTAAGAAGATTTTTTTCAAGATTTTTTTTGAAACTACAAAGTTAAAAACCTGCTATACTTCATGCAGCTGTAAAATTGCAGCCATGTACTATTCATTAACATACAGGTTCGAATTTTGTATCTTAGGTTAAGCAAACATTTGCTCTCAAAAGATGGTCATGTGCTCAAGCGAAAGGCTGAAACAGAAACAGATGGAGAGAGAAAAGCTGCAAAAACAAGAAAATATGATTCCTCCTATTTGGACATTGGTTTCACCTGCATTGTTGTTAGTGGAGAAAGTAGACCACAGTGCGTGGTTTGTGGCGTGATCTTAGCTAACGACATCTTGAAGCCAACCAAACTAAGGCGTCACTTTGAAACGAAACATGGGTCTCTAGCAGGAAAAAGCAGAGATTTTTTGCCAGGAAGTTGCAAGAGATAACTCAGCAGAAAGAAGCGGTGAAACATGTGGCAAATACTCCTGCAAATGCATTAAAAGCATCATACCAAGTAGCATACCACATTGCCAAAAACAAGAGGCCCTTTGTAGATGGAGAAAAAGTGATTCTCCCAGCATTGCTCGACGTAGCTAGGACAATGCTTGGTGAAAAAGCAGCAGAGAAGTTCAAAAGTATACCCATCTCAGACACAACAGTTTGCTGCCGCATCTCTGACATGTCAGAAAATATCCAGGGACAGCTCATAGCCCGGTTGAAATCAAGTTTGTTTGCTTTGCAGTTGGATGAAGCAACTGATGTGTCAAAGGATGCCCTTTTAATTGCTTATGTTCGATACTGCTATGAAACGCTATTATTAGAAGATTTTTTATTTTGCAAGCAAATCAAGGGGCGAGCAACAGGATCTGATTTGTTTGCCATTATCAATGACTTCCTGAATGTCCATGGCTTAAAACGGGAAAACTGTGAAGGCCCTGGACGGCACTATGTGTACCTCCCCCGAGGCCGTGGTCCAAGCCTTTGCTTCCTTTTACGCCGCTCTGTACGAGGAGCGAGAGGTGATAGCTGAGCCCCTTATAGACGAATTCCTTTCTGACATCCCCCTTCGCCGATTGTCCGATGAAGTGCGTGACTTGCTGGATAGCCCCATCGCGTTAGACGAACTGCAGGTGGCGTTGGCTAATGTCCACCCAGGCCGGGCTCCGGGTCCGAACGGGTTCCCAAGCGACTTTTTGCACCCACACATGGCGACCCTGGGGTCCCACTTACTTGGGGCACTGCACGAAGCCCTGGAACAGCGCATTTTGCCACTTGACTGGCGGCACGCCGAAATTGTTGTTTTCCTTAAACCCGGTCGTCCCGCGGAGGACCCAGGTTCATACCGTCCCATTTTATTGTTGAAATTTCGAACCCAAGCTTCTGGGGAAGGTTCTGGCCGACCGCCTTCGTACCTGTATTCAAGACCTGGTACACCCAGATCAGTCAGGCTTTATGCCACAGCGCTCCGCCAGACACAATATCAGGTGAGCCCACAATGCTATTGCAGAGGCCCCCAGCCTGGGTTGTCCCGCGGCGGTTCTACTGGCCGATATTGACAAGGCGTTTGACTCGCTGAGCTGGACTTACCTTTTTAAACTCCTGAAGGCCGTCAACCTGGGTCCTCGGTTCATGGCGTGTGCAAAGCTACTGTATACGGATCTCACCGCCTCGGTTCGTGCGGCCGGATGCTGCTCGGCCCCCTTTCTCATCCGTAGGGGTAGGCACCAGGGGTGACCCCTATCTCCGCTCCTATTCGCCTTAGCGATAGAGCCTCTGGCCACGTGGGTGCGCCAAGACCCCCTCATTAGGGGACTGGATTGGTCGCCGGAGCATTCCGACAGAATTGCGCTTTACACAGATGACGCCTTGTTCTTCATGTCAGACCCGTGGTCCTCGGGGCCTCATGTCCTCCAAATTCTCCGTATCTTTGGGGAGACCTCTGGTCTCTTCGCCAACTTGTCAAAATCTACGCTGTTTCCTATCCACGGCGAACAGAGGAGCCAAGCCTGGGCTTCGGAGCTGATTATCGCAGAAACGGGCTTTAAGTACCGGGGGGTCTATATCTCGCGGTGTCCCACCATTGCCTGGACGCACAACATTGCTCCACTACTCCCGGCCGTTCGCGATGAAACAACGATTTGGTCCCAACTACCCCTATCGTTGTACGGCAGATCTGTAATTTTTAAAATGGTGTCCCTACCGCGCTTACTCTATAGGCTCCAGAATTATCCATACCCTATCCCCCGTCGTGGTTTACCCAACTCAACGCACTTTTGAATAGATTCCTTTGGCAAGGGGGCGCGGTTTGTGTGGCCCTCTCAACGTGTACACTGTCCACGTATTGCGGGGTTATCGCTGCTGCAGACATTCGCGCGTACTACTATGCCTCGCACCTCCTGGTGATTAACGAGTGGTGGTACAGTTCCCAGACGGACCCGGCCTACGCCATGGAACGGATTGCCATGGCGGGTACTCCTTTGCTCCATTTCTTATACAGCAGCTCTTCCCTGGATGCGCTTCCTCCGGCTTGCCGGATAGTTATCCAGACATGGAGGTGGGTGGTTCGGTCCACGGGCTGGTGGGGTAAGCTGACGGGCGCCACTCCCCTCTGGCAGGGTACTCATCTACGGCCGGTTTCGGCGCTCGTGGGATTACGCAGGTGGGACCTTATTAGCATATCTACGCTTGGGGACATTATGCGGGGGACCACTCTTAAATCCTTTGAAAGGCTGCAGTCTGATTTTGACCTTCACAAATCGCAGTTCCATCGATATCTGCAGCTTCGTCACGTCTTGACCCCCCTGATTCGGCAGCTAGAGTCTCTACCGGAGTTCCACCCGCTGGAGGGCCGCCTGCTGATGGGAGATCTTGGGGCCCACAAAATCCGGCAAATTTACCAGACGCTCAATACACATTCCAAGACCACTATTCACAAAACCCGGGAGGCATGGGCAGCTGATCTGCCGGCCCTCACAGGTGACGACTGGGCTGAGGCGCTGGCTAGCCCTCGGTATGCCGCCGTCTCTACCAGATATAGACTAATCCAATTGAAATACCTCCACAGGGTATATTACACTTGTCTTCGGCTTTAGAGAATGGGGGCAATCCAGTCCCTGGTCTGTCTTCGTTGCGGTGCAGACGAGGGGTCGTTCCTCCATACGGTGTGGGGCGCTGCAGCTATTCTGGTCCGGCGTGTTGTCTTGCTTAGGGCGCGTCCTGGTGTGGGATATCCCGTCAGACCCCAGACTGGCGCTCTTACATAGCACGGAAGACATTGGGGGGAACCGGTATAAGAGACACCTCTTATTTTTGGGCCTCACCTTAGCTAAGCGCGACATAGCGCAGCATTGGAAGGACGCGTCCCCACCCACCATAACTAACTGGAAAAAGGCACTGGACAGGTGCATGTCTGCGGAGATTGTGGTGTTTCAGGCGAGGGGGTGTCCTCAGAAGCATGGGAAGAGTTAGGCCTCGGTGGGCCGCGTACAGAGGTATAGATCTGCCTCCAATGTCACAGTCCGCCGCTCGTGATCCTATTGAACGATTGGTGGTGAATAATTTACCAGTCTAATGTATCGATGTTAAAGAGACGTGGCTGGGAATTTCCTTGGCTTATACATGCAATGTTTCCTAAGTATGTACGGTGCGCATTAGGGGGGTGGGGAGTTACATGTTTTTCCTGGTCTGATGTTCTGCAGACTATTGGGGGGGGTTTCGTACAGTACCCAGAGACATTATTTTATGCACTTCCTCTGTACTTTGCTTGTCGGGCTCCGCCCCTCTGGTACGCTGAAAATTCAATAAAATCTGTTGTTAAAAAAAAAATGGTAAAACTGTGTTAGAATCTGCACAGATGGTGCTCCTTCAATGTGTGGTGCTAGGGCTGGCCTAAAAGCTAACGTATTGAAAGTGGCTCCACATATTCTGTGGACCCATTGTATGATACACCGGGAAGCCCTTGCTGTTCGAAACATGGACAGCGAACTTGAGGATGTGCTGAATTCTGCTATAAAAATAGTACATTTTATAAAGACCCATCCCACAAGAGCTCGTCTATTTGCAATTTTAAGTGCAGAAATGGGAGCTGAGCATGATGGCTTGCTGTTTCACACAGAAGTGCAGTGGTTATCCCGGGAGAAAGTGCTGTCTCGCATCTTTGAATTAAGGAATGAAGTACGGCAGTTTTTGTGTTTGGACCCCTGCAAAGCAGAACAACTATGCATTCCCCGCTGGTTTGTGCTTCTAGCATACCTTGCTGACATTTTTGTCCCTGCAAGGAGCTGACATCACTTCTTTTACCATGAATAAAAGAATAACTGCATTCAAGAAGAAGTTTGAATTATGGCGAAGACTAGTTGAAGATGGCCTGTTTGAGCCGTTTCCATGTTTAGTAGATGCTCTTGAGGAGACTGAATATGAACTTCCAAGTCTTGCTGACATAATAAAAAATCACCTGACTTCTCTCAGGGACAGTTTGCAAAAGTATTTCCCTGAGGACAACCATCACCTCAATGACTGGGTCTTTCAACCATTTCTGGCAGAGGTGGCAAGCCATCTCCCGATTCGTATGCAGGAAAAACTGATTGATCTCCAAAGTGACCGCACTCTGCAGATGCATTTCAGCAAAGTCTCACTGGGAGAGTTTTAGCTGAAAATGTCTGCAGAATATTCAGCTTTGAGAGAAACTGCTATCAAAACTCTCTTGCCTTTCAGCTCGTCCTATTTATGTGAGATTGGGTTCTCAGCACTTACGGTATTAAAGACTAAGTACCGTTCAAGACTGGATGTGCAGCACAACCTGAGGATGGCAGTAGCAAAAATCCATCCACAGATTGACCGTCTCTGTGGTGAAAAACAGGCACACCTGTCACATTAATGTTGGTGGTGTTATAATCAATCTATGTCATGTGTAAAACAAAGCATCCTAGTAAAAACAATTTGCGCACATTTTATCTTGGAAAATTGTGTTTTGAGCTGTGTAATAAGCCTCTGTCATTTAACCACACCCACTCACAAACCTGCAGTTTACTAAACACTCTTATTGTGTTGAACATTATTTGCCGGATATGGCCGGGATATGCGGGTGGCGGTTGAATATGTAGTGTACCAGATTCCAGAAATTTCTGTCAGGTGGCAGGGGGGCCCGACATTTAAAAATATTCAGCTGGGGGGCTCAACCTACAAAAGTTTGAAGACCTCTGCAGTAGATGGACGTGGAGACGGCTGTCCACCCAAGACCAGAGACCTCTGATCTCCACATCTTCCAGATGACCTCTCCATCTCAGCACTGACATATCTGTTACCCCCGTCAGCTCTGAGTGGGACAGGGAAGAGTGGTCTGTCTTTTGTAGTCTGCTCCGAAACCTGGATGGAATATGAGATGGCTTGAAAAGGAATGGTAGGGCAAGACCCAATTGGACAATCTGGAGGACCCACCCAACGATGTTATATTCTGCCACCCTTGGAGGAAATGCTCTCACAGAGTGGTTGTGTGCCACTAAGGGCACACTAAAGAGGCTTAGATGCTGATAACGGAGGGGCGGGAGACTAGGAAGTTCGCTGGCCCTAGTGGCCTGGATGTTGCCTGCTTGATTCCCGTCCACAACCCAAAAGGATTGGAGAGCCAGTTGTGGCAGTGGGTCTTTGCGTGGGTGGCATGCCAAACCTCTGGAGTAGCCTTGAAAGGGGTAAAACAGCTGAGTATACTGTCTCGCAGGGGTAATAAAGCATAGTAAATGTGCAGTGGCCTGGCTTTCTTTAAAATGTTTCAATGCTGAATTGGCTTTTTTTCATTAACAGGTGAGACCCATCAAAATGCATGTCCGTTATTGAGGCTTGCACATTCCTAGAGAAGCCAGTGGATCTCATCCAAGCATGCCGCCAGCACTAACTGCTCTGCAGAAGGAGATGGTCATCTCCAGTCCAGAGTGGATACTGTACTTTGTAGGGTCCCGACTGTCCTGGATGGTTAGAGCCAAATTGGGCCGAAAGTCCTCAGAGACTGCTGGCAGGATCTCATCAACCATTTCTCATAAAGCATGGGTATATCTCCCCAGCAAGCAGCTAGCATTGACTGACCGGAGGACAAGACAGGCCAAGGAAAACATAGTTTCCCAAATGTCTCAATATGTTTTGACTCCCTGTCAAGAGGAGTCTTCAGGAAAGATTGGGTTAACCTTACTGGTGTACACTTGAGCCACCAAACTCTGGTATAGGACGATGCGTCAGGGAAGCAGGGTCTCTTGGCATCAGCCTGTGGCGTCTGGCAAACTGCCTGTTCACTGGTGGACATGAAAAGGGCTTAGACCAGGTGCCCAAAATGGTGTCAGTTACGGCTTCATTAAATGAAGCAATGGTTCTGACTAAATTTGTCTGGACTGTAAAGCCTCTCTCAGTACGTTGGTATTGACTTCCATAGTTGGCTGTTGCAAATCTAATACTGCTGTCGCACGTCTCATTACTATGGCAAAGGAGGCACTCTTTACTGCTGGTGGTCCCCAAGTTAGCTAATTCTTCCTTGATACGGGTAAGGAGACAGCATGCATTCTTCTCTACAACAGAGTTAAATGATCATTGATGGATTTTTTTGATGTAAAACTTTCAGGATTGCTACCAGGATTATCCCCATTTTTGTATCTGTAACGATGATGATCTCACATATTGAATACACTAGGGGTTTTAAGATTGACCAGTGATATTTGGACTGTTGAAAATAAAATTATTTATAACATCAACACTATTGTTTAATCTGTGAACAGGGTCTTGCTTTATGTTTTTACTTATGTATTTCTGGTACAAGGCACCTCAATCCAGCGTGAGGGAGGGGGTTCACAGCGTGTTGTGCTTAGATAGGCTTGTTAAGGTTCTACACAGAACCCCATGTGTTGTCATGGTACTGAGATGTGGTAGTTCTAAGAAGAGTCAGTTGGTGCCTCTCTGCTGTCATGAGAAGAGCGGTGGCTCGTAATTCCCACGAATAAATACTACAAGCTAAGCTACAGTGTCTTGTGGTGTAATATTGTGTTTAAGGACACAACATAATTTTTGGCGACGAGGATGGGATAGCCACCGCAGCATTATGGTGTTTTGAACTGGATTGGCAGTGAAGTTGAGAAGTCAGAAGATTTCCCCAAAGAAGTAAAGACAGTTTTGGACAGAGAAACTGATGTAATATGTTAGCAAAAGCATAATTATATGCCCTACCTCCTCCAGCGGCTGACTGTTCCTGACGAGAAGCCTGTCTACTTCTCCAGCGGCTGTTTGTGCCTCGGTTTAACATCTTGGATACTCCGGTGAGGAGGTCAGCGGGAGGGGCTTGTGGCCGATTGTTGCTTTTGGCCACGATATTGCAAGGAAATGCGACTCTGTGAGGCTGTTTACTGGGGATCAGCTGTGCGCATATAACGCGCAGTGAAAGTTCGTTGGGAACGGAGCTCTTCACACTTGAGCTGCCTGCTGTGACTGATGACGCATTCGAATCCTGCATGGGGATTCGGTGATTAGTCAGCGTCATCAGTCTCCTGCCCTCATTCTGGAATGCCATTGATCGCTTCTCAACGCTGCGTGTGAGCGTGCTTAAAGATTGTCTGACCGTAAAGCCTTATCCATTTCTCTTCACAGCTGAGTGGCGCGCTGAGAAGGAAATCATTACATGTTCAGCTGAGCAGTATTTCGACACAAAGCTTGTGGCTATCGGTGAAGGAAATCAATTAGCGTTTCCTCTGAGCAGCTTTTCATCGGAACGTTTTGTTGAAACAATTTCACAGCTGAGTGGTTTTTCCTTAGAAATAACAATCTGTTTTTCTTCACAACTTAGTGGCATTTTCGGTGGTAACTTCACATTTCAGCCATTTTTGAATTTGAACTTATTTCTTCTCAAGTGTGCCATATTACAATAAGAGCATTTTTAATAGCATGACTCAGTGACTATGCTTTGACATTACATGTGCCATGATGTTAGAAGCAATGAGGTTTGGTGTTATGTTCCTTTAAAGAAATATTCTCCTCAGTCATAGCTTGGAAGACATTTAACATTATTGTATTTAGAAAAGGAAATTTTTGAAAAGGTTTCGATTTTCTACAGTTAAGATTTGAGTGTCATCTTCATGCCTACGTGCTTATTTTTTTTTTATGTGAAATTTACAGCGGTTTTTCTGAGACTATTTTTGCACACTTTATTCTCATTTCTCAATTAAGTGTTTTTTATGTAAAAATATTTAAGTATACAGTTCTTTAATTTTACATTGAAATATGCAATCTGTAAGCCCACCACCTCCATTTTTGGAGAGTCCCGGTTCACCTCAGATACAATGGAGACAATGGTTTGATGCATTTGAAACGTACATAGGTGCTATTGGCGCATCACGATTCAGGGCTGAAAGAAGGAAGTATCTTCTTCTTAATTCATTAGGATTTGAGGGAAGAGAAGTTTTCAAACACCTTCCTGATATTGTGTTGGCGGAGGGAGAAGTTCTTGACGATTATCAAGAAGCTGTCAAGAAATTAGTAATCAAATTTGATGTGCAACCCAGTTTAGTTGTTTTAAGGCACAAATTTTTTAAGCGTGCACAACTACAAAGTGAGAATGTGGATACATATCTCAGTGCGCTGCGTAAACTGTGTGCTGAGTGTCAATTTGGTGAGTACCGGGATCAACTGGTTAGAGATCAATTTATTGCACATTGTTGTGACAGGCAAATACAGCAAAAATTGCTTACTATGGGTAATCCCAGTCTTGAAGAGATTATTAAAGTGGCAAAAAGTGTAGAATTGGCACAGAATTCGATTAAGGAGCTGAGTGTGAGTTCCAGCTCTAAAGAATATGTCAATGTTGTTGTTACTGCAAATGCTAATAGCAGTACTTTACGAAAGTTTAAGCCGAATGAGAAAGGGTCTTTCAAAAGGGGCAATATCTGTTACAGATGTGGGTATCCTCCACATGGTAAGGACAACAGATTTTGTCCAGGTAAAATGCAAAATGTCACAAGTGTGGGAGAATTGGACATCTGGCAAAAGTATGTCAATCTAGTTTAAACAAAGCTGAAAAAGTTAACTGTGTAGTTAAGGATGAGCAGTCATGTGAAAGTGATATAGTACAAGATTTTCAAGACATGATTGTTGTGGTCACGGATGATGGTATTGTTTCTGGTGATCCGTCTGATTGTGTTGATCCCTATGTTGATGTGTTAGTGAGTGATGTTTGCTTAAAGTTATTAGTGGACTCTGGTGCCCATATAACTATGATCACGTATGATCTTTTCAAGAAATCCTGGGGGGACAGATCACTTTTTCCCCCAGATAGGGCACCCGTTTCATATGAGGGACGCAGAATAGATTTGGAAGGATTCATTGAGGATGTGTTGGAATTCATGGCCGCAAGATTCAGGGTAAAATTTATGTGCTGTTCGTGGTTTAAACATCCTTGGTTGGTACCATCAAGGCCTTTTTGGCATGGTGTTGAGACCGGGAACTAGTGAACAAGTTTTAGTTGTACAAGATATTCCAAATTCACTCTGTTTAGAGCAGGAATTCCCTAATGTGTTTTCAGAATCCCTTGGAAAAATTGTGGGTTTTAAGCACAAGATCAAAGTTAAAAAAAAAATGCTGTGCCAGTGAAGCATAAGGTCAGGTCGGTGCCATTTAGCCTTAGGGGAGATCTCAAGATGGAATTGGACAGATTGGAAAAAACTGGGATCATTGAGCCTGTGGAATCTAGTTTGTGGTTAAGTCCTTTGGTTGTCGCACGAAAACGGAATGGGACGATACGGTTATGCATCGATTTGAGGAGTCTTAACAAAGAGATTTGGGTAGATTCCCATCCTCTTCCCAAAATTGGTGACCTGTTAGAAGAGTTGAGGGATGCTCAATGGTTCTCTAAGATTGACTTAGCCTCAGCGTACCATCAGATCATGTTGGATGATGAGTCACGTCACTATACAGCTTTCAATTCCCCTTCTGGTTCTTTTCAATTTTGCAGGATGCCTTTTGGTCTCGCTTCTGCGGCTTCCGTGTTCCAAAGGGTGATGCAGTCAGTACTTCAAGATGTGAAGGGTGTTGTCATATTTCAAGATGACGTGCTTATTTTTTCAAAACATTTAGAAGAGCATGATAAGATTCTGAGGACTGTGCTGGGTATCTTTGAGAAAAAAGGTATTGTTGTAAAGAAAAATAAATGTGAGTTCTGGAAGAGAGAGATAGAATTTCTGGGACACCTTGTTTCGGCTGATGGTGTAAGTCCTAGACCTGGTTTGGTAAGAGCAGTGGTTGAGTGTCCTTGTCCTAAAAACAAGGACGAGTTACGCTCCTTTCTGGGGTTGTGTGAGTTTTACTCACGTTTTATTCCTGATTATGCTAGCAAAATGAAGGTACTTTCTAATATGCTAAGGACGAATGTCACTTTTGAGTGGGACAGTAACTGTCAGGAAACTTTTGAGTTGGTTAAGTCAGAAATGGTCAATGCCAAAACGCTTAGAGCTTATGACCCGGCGGTTCCTTGCACCATCACAGTTGATGCTAGCAACTATGGTCTAGGGGCAGTACTTACACAATCTTCAGGTGTGAGTGAAGTTACCATCAGCTATGCTTCTAGAGTACTGCGAGATCCTGAGCTTAACTACTCAGTGATTGAAAAGGAGCTTTTGGCGTGTTATTGGGCGTGTGAAAAATTCAGAACCTACATTTGGGGTAGGAAATTTGTCATCCAAACTGATCATAAACCCCTTGTATACATTCTGGGAGGAGAACGTCTCAAATATGCCACACCTCGGATTGCACGTTTGACCACCAAACATTTGCAGTATGATTTTGTGGTAAAGCATATCCCTGGGAAGCAAAATGTCAGGGCTGATATGCTATCTAGACTTCCTTTAAGTGAAGATGACACTATGGATGTGGATGAGGACAAGGAGGACTGTTTCATTGCTTTTGTTGATGCAGTTGAAAATAAAGCTTGCTGTGAGGTTGAATGGAAAGAGGCGGTGAGTGAAGACTTACTTCTCACCAAAGTAAAGGAATATATTGTGAGAGGTTGGCCCAGAGAGAGGTGTGTGTCCCCTGAAATCCAGCCTTTTTGGAAAGTGGCAGAGGAGTTGTCCATCGAAGACGGTGTCGTCATGAGGGATGGTAGGTGTGCTCCTCCCATGAAAGTTCATATAAAATTGGTGGATTGTGCACATGATGGCCATCTTGGAGCAACCATGACAAAAAGGCGTGTCAGACTGCACTATTTGTGGCCTTCTATGGACAAGGACATAGAAGGGAGAGTCAAGGAGTGTGTTGTCTGTAGTGGGGCAGAAAAAGGTTTGAAAGTTGTTACACCTCCCCTTCAGCCCATCTCTTTTCCTACGAAGCCATGGCTTAAGGTGGGTATTGATTTGGTTGGTCCATTCAATTTTCTTCCGCACAACTTACGCTTTGCGTTTGTATTAATGGACTTCCACAGTAAGTGGCCTGAAGTCAAGTTTTGTGCTTCTCCTACAGCTAGAAATGCTATTCTTTTTCTTAAAGAGATATTTATGAGAGAAGGGTTCCCAGAGGCTCTAGTCTCAGATAATGGCGTGCAGTTTGTTAATCAGGAAATGAGTGTGTTTTTGAATGAATCTGGCGTGAAACACTTAAGAAGTTCGGTTGGACACCCTCAAACCAACGGTTTGGTCGAGAGGATGAACAGGGTTGTGGTGGAATGTATTAAGTGGGCTAAACATAATTGTTTTGATGTGGAGGGTGCTGTCAGATCCATGTTGTGGTTTTACCGCACTACGCCACATTCGCTTACAAAAGTTGCACCTTTCGTTTCACTTAAAGGTAGAGTGCCCACTTCTGTTCTTTATCCTGCTTGGCTTTTAAGAACTGTTTGTGACAAAGTTTCGTGTTGGGTGGATCATGTTGCCTTGGAATCTCGAGTCAAAGTTGCGCAGAAGATGTCTGACAGGTATAATCAAAGGAAGTCTGCCAAGACAGTCAATCTGTCTCCTGGGGACATGGTTCGTATCAGAAACACGAATTTTGTCAAAAAAGGTGGTATGTCCTTTGGTGAACCTGTCTGTGTCGAAAAAGTTTGTGGTGGTGGTGCTGTTATGGTACGTGGTGGGCATTGGTGGAATTCGGGAAAAGTTGTGAAAGTTCAGTCTGCTGTTAATAATTGCAATGGCTCCAGAGGTGATGTTGTGTTACCTTCTGGTCTAACCAATGTGTCTGCAGGCAATTCTACGTCTGGACCAGCCAATGTACCTTCAGGTAATGCTTCTGAAACCAATGTGACAAGTCATGTGCCAAGGAGATCTATTCGTGTTAGACGTGTTCCTTGGAGGTTACGTTGATTTTTTATAGAAATCCTTGTTATCTCTTTTGCATTAATTGTTCTGTACTAGAAATTGTTCATGTTTCTCCATGTTTATGCATTTTGTATAATCTGCATTAATTGTTTTATATCAGATATTTTTCTTGTATTCCCATATTCATTCTATTTGACTTTTGTTATTTTTGTTTTCTTTGCTTTATTACATTGTATGTTTTTGTTTTGTTTTTTAACAAAAAGAGGTAATATGTTGTGCTTAGATAGGCTTGTTAAGGTTCTACACAGAACCCCATGTGTTGTCATGGTACTGAGATGTGGTAGTTCTAAGAAGAGTCAGTTGGTGCCTCTCTGCTGTCATGAGAGGAGCGGTGGCTCGTAATTCCCACGAATAAATACTACAAGCTAAGCTACAGTGTCTTGTGGTGTAATATTGTGTTTAAGGACACAACACAGCGCTTCACATTTTACATGCATGTTACATAAAGGTAGGGTGGAAAGTACAGACGGTGTAGAGATCCTATAACATCTAAGGAGATATGCAAGACATAAACATTAAACAGGTCTGATAACATGAGGCACTGGGTAATGTACAGTTGTCTACAAACCATGTAGGAGAAGGGAGATATGCTGTAGCAAAGTGAGCATGAAGAGGTCTGGAGAGTGCAGTGTTCAGATTATATAGATGGACATTTAGAGAATATAGTGCAGGAAAGAATATGCTAAAGACCTAGGTGATTATGCCCAGTTACGCTAGAGTCTAGTAAGAATATTTTAATTCCATTTCAGAATTGGCAAAATGACAGGGCCTTTCATAGGTTGTTAGAGAGTGAAATCCTAATTCTAGAGGCATTTCCACTGTATGTGGTGGACACTTTGGGGTGCACTCGGGTTGAGCAGAGGCCTATGCTCTGGTAGGAGAGCAACAAATATTTTGTAGAGGTTTCCCGGGTAATCTCGAAATTCAAGGCCACTGGGCAGATAGGAAACAAGAGGCAGGCCAGAAAATGGAAGAGTGTTAAATCACCAATCCATGATGGACTATCATGCCAACATATTATTAAAATGATTTGAACAGTGTGTGTACTTGTAATTGTACAACAGCCAACAAAACTCTCCTCACTTTGGTGTTGGATACACAATTCTCTTGCCTTTAAATAAGTGACAGCCAAAATATCTGAAATGTTAACTATAAATTGCTTTTTGAAACACTCTCATCAGAGGAACACCACCAAATTATTTTACCTGCCTCCTCACATGACTCTTAGAGAACACCATTGTTGTAGTTTGTACTCATGGTCCTTCTGCCCATTGCCTGGGTCATGCATCCCTTACCCTTAGCCCAGTCGCTGGGCAACCATTACATTCTAGTGGTCACCAGTGACATAACAATCTGCTATGCTGGGGCTGGTGGAATGCTAGGTATTGTGGGGTCAGTTGAAGGCTCAGCTGCTGTTAGACTAGTGGTCCTATTTGCTATTACTGAATAAACGTCTGGAAATGGACTTGCTGCACGTGTGATGCATTTACCTTAACATTGGCGACAACCACCTGCTGGGGACAGGTACTTGTGGACCACCGGTTTCCCCATGGACCCACGGATTTTCAAGTTTGGTGAAGATTGCCTCCTAACATCGATGTACCGTGGGTAATATTTATTACTGAAGAGCCCCTCTCACCTGAATTTTCTTAAATTATTTTTTAACCAAAAACTGAAAGAGTCATTTATTTTACTGGTTACCGACTTTGCTGTCTTTTAAATTTCATTACGACGCGTGACCGCAGGCATTCCATTCACGCGCACTTACTTAGAGTCCCAGCTGCGGCTCAAGTGACGCAACAGTGCCTTGCAGGAAGTCCGTGTCCTAGGAGTGTGAATTCAGACACTTTAAGTCTTCATCGCTGCCGCATTGGATCATTGTTTTCTCGTGGTGTCTTTCATGTTTTGGCAGATTAAAAAGTTGTCTGCGGTTCCCATCAGACACGGAGACACCATTGGCACTTCTGGGTCATGGAGCATGCGCGAAGATGTAAAGTGCAGTCTTCTGGTTGAAGCAATAATTTCCTGGGCATGCGCCGTGATGCGCACACCCTTTCAACCTAACGTTCATCTTTCTACATGCGCGGTGATGCGCACACCTTTCTTTACGTAATTAGACTATTATAAAAAGCACAAGTCAATACAATGATACGCAACAACAGTGATTCTTCAATTTCAAAGCATTCTGAGCAGCGCAGGGATGATGCGCACACCTATTGGTTTTCAAATCAATTTCTACTAAGAAGCAACGTGAGTAGTGCAGTGATGCGCTCACCTCATTGGATTATGGTAGCACACCTGCTCAATAATCATCTTTAAAGGTTTAACACTCGTTATAGTGTTTGCATTCTGGCATTATACATTGTATACTGTTAGTATTGTTTTAATCACAATCTATAGAAGTTATTCATTTAGATGTCATTTTTACTACGTTCTCTTGTCCTCTTCTCCCTTCTTACTTATAAGCATTAATTATTCCTTACGTTATGGCATCATCTAGCATGTATTGCAAACACAAATGGGGCTGCCCCTAGTTGGGATTTCTACAGGATTTTTAGAGATGCATGTCAAGTGGGGGCATCTCACAAAAAGTGAAGGACTGGCCTCACACACCACCTGGTGTCATGCTTCATCATAGGCCGTCCTCGCCCTCTAAAAACTTCGTTTGATAGAGGGCGGGCATACACCTGGAAACAGGGATGCACTTCTAAACTAAGTGGGGGCCCGTGAATAGTGAAAAGGATTTAAAAACCATTACAGTTGTCAAAAAGAATAATTTAATTGAATGGGCAGCTGTATGGTATTAAAAGAAATGGGCGGTGATATGGGAACTAATTATCCCCTCACCGTGCTAGATGTTGTCAACATGTTTCTGCTAAGGGTCCCCGGAGGGTACATAGCATTCGTCAGAACCAAATATATTAGAGGGCTCCGTCTTTATATATACATAAAGATCAACCACTAAAGGAAATGGGGGGGTTTATGAAAATATAACTCTCCCCACTAGTGTAGTACTCAAAAGAAATGCCCTAGGTCACTATCCTACTTACTCCATAGGAGGTCGAGGGAGGAAGGCCCTACTATGACATGTCTTTTTCAGCGCCTTCCGCCGTGTTTCCTACAGTTGTCCGCTTCGCCTCGCGGACTGTAGGAAACACGCTATGTAAATTACTTTTCACTATTCACGGGCCCCCACTTAGTTTAGAAGTGCATCCCTGTTTCCAGGTGTATGCCCGCCCTCTATCAAACGAAGTTTTTAGAGGGCGAGGACGGCCTATGATGAAGCATGACACCAGGTGGTGTGTGAGGCCAGTCTTTCACTTTTTGTGAGATGCCCCCACTTGACATGCATCTCTAAAAATCCTGTAGAAATCCCAACTAGGGGCAGCCCCATTTGTGTTTGCAATTCGTGTTGGAGGCTGGCTAGTCCCTAGGCCCTGTGCCTCTAGTTCCCATCCCTAGTCAATAACTAGGGCTAGTGTGTTTGATCATCTAGCATGTCCCAGCCACCACAGTTTCTCTCTGATAAAGGTGATCCCATTTTGCCTTGGAACAGATGGAAACTCTTATTTGATTCATATTTGCTTGCCATTGGTGGTGAGAAATTTTCTACCGTCAGGAAACAGGCAGTTTTTTTACATAATTTTGTGATTGAAGGTAGACATGTGTATGAGAATCTGGATGGAATTATTTTGGGGCGTGGTGAAGGCAAACCAGACAATGTGTTCGATATGTCGGTCATGATGTTGGAAAGGCATTTTGGAGCTAAAATTAATGTGGTGCTAGAACGGCACAAGTTTTTCACAAAGGTTCAAGGTAAACAAGAGAAAATTGGAAGTTATGTAGCAACCTGTCATGCTGGCTCGCGCTCCCCGCACCACGAGAGCTCGAGGACGCCTCGCACCTCGAGGGCTACAATACAATGGAATGTCGGGGCTTTGAATGGGATGGGGAAGCAGTTGGTGGAAGCGGTTGCTGCGGGCTGTTGTACCGGCCAAGTGCTGGGATCCGCCATTGCTGCGTTGCCTGAATAAACCACAATACTTACCAGCACCAACATCTTGTGTGGTTCTTCCGCCATAACAATTTGGTGACGATCTTGGCCGGTGTTCTGTCGGTGGTGGCCATCGTTTGTATGCTGTAGTTGAGGACGGACGAACCCCGTGTGGTCCGAGTGTCTCTGGGAAGGTACCAACGTAGTTGTCCAGTCGACCGTTTTGCTGGCTATTCTGTGTACACAGCCTGCGTGGAAACTGTTCTCCAGCTGTAACCGCAGTTGGATGGTGAGCGGGGCATACCCTGCGACAAAGTCTGATCTTCAAGTTGCGGTGTCAGCTTGCAGGAGCGGAGTACTCTCATAATCCAAGCATTTTCTCAGTTGGCAGTGGCAGCTGGTGGGAGAGTTTCTCTTCAGTGCTTCCTTCATCGTTCCGGTATTTGGCTGTGGGCGGAGTTTGGACGTCATTCCCAGTGCTGCTCACGCACGCGTATTACACCCTGCATTCCGCTGTTCATCTCATGATTTCTTGTTAGGTGGAGTCCGGAAGGAATAAGGATATTACCAGCTGCACAAGCTATTCAGCCGGAGTTTCCTTGCACGGTGTCTTCAACATTACGCTGTTTTCACTCCGGTGGAGGTTGCTTCCTGACAAGTTTCAGTGATACGCACACCTGGTAAGAATGTTCCAGAGTGCGTTCACAGGTTTCTTCGGTGACATGCACACCTGGTGTTAACTTTGTTGATTTCAGTGTGCGCTCACTAACTTCTTCGGTGATAGGCACACCTGTAGTATTGTGCTTTGAGTGTTGAGACTTATTCTTTCATTGTACTCATCTTACTGACTTCTTCAGTGACACACTCACCTGTTGTAAATTGTTCTTGGCTTGTCAAAATGATTTATGTACGTTACCTATGTTAAGTACTCATTTGGTAATGGTAATGTGCATATCTTCACAGTGCTTGTTGGTGCAGTAGGCTCATTTTAAGTTGCTATTTCTATACTTAATAAACCGGGTCGCAGTAGCAGCTTATTATGGAGGCGTCTGGGGATAGCACTGCTCCTATACCCGTTGTACCCTTACCTGCTTATCAGCTGAGGTATCTGTCATACCACCCCCGTTTTTCTAATGCAGCCAGGTACTCTACCCATGCCCTGGGATGATTGGGTCTTGATGTTTGATAATTATTTAGAAGCATTGGATGGGGGGGAATTTAAACCTTCTTGGAAAAAAGCTTTATTATTGAGTGCTGTGGGTAAGGAAGGCCAGAGAGTCTTTAGGTATTTACTGCAAGCTGTTGGTGAGAATGGAGTAATTATTCAAGATGTGTATTTAGAACCCAGGCACAAATTAGAGTTGCGCTACGCCAAGGAGGAAAATTTTGTTATGTCTAGATACAAGTTTTATACCCAACACTAGAAAATGGACGAGAGCATTGACGAGTTTGTGTCTAGACTTCGTGAATTATCCATGAAGTGCCACTTTGGTGCAATGACAGATGAACTTATTAGAGATTAGCTCATTGTCCAATGTGCGAACAAGAAGATTCAGGAGAAGTTGTGGGCAGCTAAAAATCCCAGCTTAACAGATGCCATAGGGATAGCCAAGGTCCTTGATCAGTCCAACCTGTGCATGAAGGAACTAAAGAAGGTTGAACAAAGAAGGGAAGTTTCTGAAGTGGGCGCTGTTAACAGGTTTTCCCAATCTAGTGCTCAGTCTAATGTCTCCCGCCTAAGGTACCCTAGCCAAAGGGGTAGGGTTGTACCCTCTTCTACCCCGAGTAAGTGTTGCAACCGTTGTGGCAGTCTCAGTCATGGGCCTCAGTCCAAGTTTTGTTTTGCTCAGAACAAGGAGTGCTTGAGGTGCGGGCGTATTGGACATTTCGCTAAAATATGCAGGATAGCTAGGAGGGGCAAAGTTGCGTGGGTAGCTGAGGAGACTGTTCAACAGGTTGAGACCCCTGACAAAATCTTGTGTGTTGATGATGAAATGCCTGTCGATGTGCAGAATGATTTGCGCAGGTTTAACAGACCTAAAGCAGTTTTTAAGGTTAATGGCAAAGATGTGTCACTTATGGTTGACACAGGGTCTAAGTACACCATTGTTCCAAAATCCATTTTTACATGCTTGTGGAGGGACACCAGTCTCAAACCCAGAGACATCACACCTACGAGTTATCAAGGTGAAACTATTGACATTGTAGGATTTTATGGAATCCTTTGAGTTTGAAGGGAGTTCCGTCCATGGTAAAGTTTATGTTGCAGAAAGTGGGCCTGCAATTTTAGGATGGGTACATCAGTACGATCTTCACATTAAGATCGATCCCAGAGCTTCCGCACAAGTCATGGTTGTAGAAGATGAATCCATGGAAGACATTTTGAATTCTCATAAGAATGTGTTCAATGAAAAATTGGGTCTTCTTAAAGGTTATGTTCATAAGATCGTTCTTAAGAAGGGAGCTATACCTGTACAACACAAGCTCAGGAGGGTTCCTGTTATAGTTAGAGATGGGGTAAAAGAATTGTTACACAATATGTTGAAAGCGGGGATAATTGTAAATGTCCCTAAAATTAGGAAAGCTAAATGGGGAGGTAGATGCCTCTCTTACTTAGCGCCCAAACTCTGGAACAAGCTGCCTCCTCATATCAGATCCCAGCCAGTTCGGTCTAAATTCCGGGGCCAACTGAAAACTTGGCTCTTTCCCACTCAGTAACGATCTGTATTCTGGGCTCCACGTTTTCCCTTTGCTCTCTCCAGCGTCAAGACGCCCCGGCATTCGAGCGCTTTATAAACTTTTACTTACTTACTTACTTATTGAACCAGTGGAGGCCTCAGACTGCGTTTCCCCTGTGGTGATCACGCGCAATGCTGATGGTCGCCTTAGGTTTTGCACGGACTTGAGGTCACTTAATCAGAACATCATTGCCGATACCTACCCGTTGCCGAACATCAATGAACTAGTGATGTTATTGAAAGGTGGAAACATTTTCTCCAAACTTGACCTCAAGAGTGCGTATCACCAAATCAAGCTCCACCTGGACTCCATGTCTCTCACTTCTTTCATTACTTTGGAAGGAATATTCCGTTTTACACGTATGCCATTCTGTCTTTCTTCTGCGGCCAGCGTTTTCCAGCGTATGATGTCGCAAATTTTCAAGAATATGTCTAACATTCTGTTTTTCCAGGATGACATTTTAATCTTTGGTGCAACTGTCCAAGAACACAATGCTGTGTTGAAGCAAGCTCTGAAAAGGATTGCGGAGGTGGGTATCACCTTGCGCAAGGAGAAGTGCTCTTTTCTCTCTGAGAGTGTGGAGTATTTAGGCTACAGTGTCCTCTGATGGTGTCAAACCCAAATTGTGTCTTCTCAAGGCCATTGAACTAGCACCAAGACCCATTGACAAAGACCAACTAAGAGCTTTCATGGGCCTAATTGAATACTATGCGAAGTTTGTCAAGTGTTTTGCCACCAAGACTGAAAGGCTCAAGGTTCTTTTGCGGAAGGGTCAGAGTTTTGTTTGGAGTTCGGAACAGGAATGTTTTGAGGCCATTAAGAGAGAGATTTGTGATGCTGGAATCTTGTCTCCTTTTGACATCAAGTTACGATCTATAATCACAGTGGATTCAAGTGCTACGGGTCTGGGTGCAATACTATCTCAGATTCATGCTGGGGTTGAAAAGACTGGCTT
Source organism: Calotriton arnoldi (assembly GCA_963921515.1). NCBI lineage: Eukaryota > Metazoa > Chordata > Amphibia > Caudata > Salamandridae > Calotriton > Calotriton arnoldi. Next base: position 1,681,736 of record CAWUFW010002870.1, on the reverse strand, counting down.
TTGCTTCAAGGACTATCCAACTCTGAGAGGAACTACTCTGTAGTTGAGGGAGAGGCCTTGGCTGCTGCTTGGGGTGTCGAATATTTTCTCACATTTGTATGGGGCACTGAATTTTCGTTGTGCTCAGATCATAAACCACTGCTGGCTATCCTTTCCCCTGGTGGTGCGAGTAAAGGATAAGCTCGTTTAGCCAGGTTGGCAGCTAGACTGCAGGAATATCGGTACTCTCTTAAATACATTTCAGGTGGAAAAATAAACAAGCGGACTGTCTATCCAGATTGGCGCTTGACAGTTCTCTGGTTGATGACAGAATAGTTTCTAACACATGTGATGATCCAGTTGCGTCTGTTGAGGATGTGGTGTGTGAGGGGTCAGGTGCATTCTGCTTGGATGAGTGGAATGAAGAGATGACTAAAGATTTTACCCTCATTGAAGTGATGCGCCTGGTTAATCTTGGCAAGAGGAGAGAGAGTTGTGCTTCCACATCCGTACGCCCCTTTCTGAAAGTTTTAGACGAGTTATCTACTTGTGGTGGCAAAGTACACATGAGAGGGGACAGGTTTGTTCCACCTTTTGGGTTAAGAAACAGAATCATTGGCATGGCCCATGAAGGTCATCTTGGGCAAGGATTGACTCAGCGCAGAGTCAAAACTCAGTTTTGGTGGCCAGGAATGGATGGACAAATCTCGGATTGGGTTGTCAATCGCCAGATTTACATGGAGAGCGAGAAGAGACTCAAAGTCGGTAAACAAGCACTCATGAGTCACATCGCCGATCCTGGCAAACCTTGGCATAGTGTCTGCATTGACTTCATTGGTCCTATGTCGGAGGTGGATGAGGATTGCAGGTTTGCGTTGGTTGTGGTGGATGTGTTTTCCAGGTGGCTTTCGGTGTATTTTGTACGAGAAATTACCACTATATCTACTATAGTATGTCTCACCAAGATTTTCCAGGAGGAGAGCGCTCCATCCATCCTCATCACAGATAACAGGACACAGTTAGTTTCCCTGGACATGGAAACTTTTCTAAATAAAAACATGGTTTCATCCATCATCCCACCACTTTGTATAATCCCCAAGACAATGGTATTGTTGAGAGAGCCAACAGAATGGTGAAGGGGGTTATACAAATGGCTGTGTCTACTGGTATAGATGTCAAGAGGGCTGTCCAGGATCTGGTCTGGGCTTATCGCACCACTACTCAAGAGGCTACATCCAAGTCACCCTTTGAGATCATGAGATGTAGATCTCCGGGGAGTAAGTTAGTGCCTGCTTGGTTAAAGGAGTGGGTATCGAATAATGGTTCTTGCAAATCTGAGTTGAGGGTTGATGTGGTCTCTAAGAGTGCTGTGAGGGTTGGTGATTAGGTCAAGATCAAGTCTGGTCGCATTGTTCAGGGCTTATCTAAGTTTAAAGCTCCATACAAAGTTGTGCATGCTTTTGATTTCTACATCATTTTGGAGAATGGTGATCGTTGGAATCGGCGCAGAGTTGCCCTACATCAGAGAGGAGTGTGTGAAAGAGAAGAAGTGAGTGTGGCGGCTATCTCTTTATGGATGACGTGGAGTTCGATCATCTTGGTCAAGGGAGGCGTGCTTCTGCTGTGACAGGTGAACCTGTCACCCCTATGAGTCTGGATGGAAGAGGCACTACTCTTGACAATTGTGAGAGGAGTACTACTTCTCGCGTTGGGAAGATTTGTAGACCTCCCATGTATTTGAAGGACTATGTGTCTTGACGAGTATTTGTAATATTTATTGTGTCAAGATCTGACCGTGTCTTTTGACCAGTTGTTTCTCCTTTATTCTTTCACATGTTTTTTAATGTTTTTGTTTTTCCTTCTTCTGCCTTTCTCTCCTTTTGTTTTCAGCTTTTTGTTTTATTGTTGAACGAAAGGAGATGTGTCATGCTGGCTCACGCTCCCCGCACCACGAGAGCTCGAGGACGCCTCGCGCCTCAAGGTCTTGTGGGCTACAATACAATGGAATGTCAGGGCTGGGAAGGCAGTTGGTGGAAGAGGTTGCTGCGGGCTGTTGTACCGGTCAAGTGCTGGGGTCCGCCATTGCTGCATTGCCTGAATAAACCACAATACTTACCAGCACCGACATCTTGTGTGGTTCTTCCTCCATAACACAACCCTAAAAACGCTAGCACGCACTTGTGAATTTGAACAACTCACTGATTCTCTAGTAAGGGATCAGATAGTTAGAGTCACCAATAATTTTAGAGTTCAACAAAAACTTATTGCTAAGAATCCAGATCTTAAAGAAACAATAGATATTGTGGAAGGGTTAGAGAACACAAATATGTGGGTACGTGAGATGAGAGATGACAAAAACAATGTTGTGGCACCTGATGAGACTGTTGTTCATGAAATAACGAAAGATGGTGATAAGGGAGGTGAAATAAAAAAACAGAGCAGTGGTGAAATGCGCAGGAAAACGTTTGGAAATGAACATTTGAATGTTGGACGCACTACTATTGGTTTGAAGTGTTTCAGGTGCGGAAGAGATGGACACTTGTCTAATAGTCAAAGTTGTTTTGCAAGATTTGCAGTGTGCAAATATTGCGGGGGAAAAGGACACAATGCTTGCATGTGTCGCAGTGCCAAGAGTCAGGTTGTGCACTGTCTGGAGCAAGAAAGGAAGATTATGTTGAGTGTAAGAGAAGACGGGGTAATTGATGGTGACAAATTGGAGATGCCTGAATGTGAGATCATGGTTGGAGGGAAACAACTGTCAGTTTTGGCTGATTCTGGATCGCCTTACACGATGGTGGGTGATAAGAATTGGGAAGCCTTATTTGGTACAGAAGAGATTGAGTTGTCTGCAACAGATATCAATCCGGTGGGGTATGGTGGATTGAAAATTGATGTAGTGGGGTACGCTGTAATGAAGATACAGTTTAAGGACAGGGAGACAGTAGGGAAGGTCTATGTTGCTAAGAGAGAAGATAACTTGCTTGGGTGGAGACACCAAAGGGACATGGGCATTACATTGAATCCCAATACTCTTGAGAAAGTGTTGCTGTTGTCCATTTGCCAACCACCTAGTGATGTATGTTCCCAATTTCCCACGGTATTCAGCGAAAATCTGGGTTTATTATAAAGTTTGAGCACAAAATTGTTTTAAAACACAGAGCCCAGCCTTTTGTGGCTAAAGTAAGAAAGGTACTGTATTTAATGATGGAGTCTTTGGAGCAAGAAATCAAGAGACTGCTTGAAGCTGGTGTCATTGATGAGGTTGAGTGTTCAGAATGGTTGGCTCCGATTGTTTTGGCACCCAAGGATGGTGCGAAAACTGTTAGGATGTGTATGGACTTGAGGGGACTTAATAAGCACATCTGGGTAGACAGACAACCTCTACCTAACATACCGGAGACTTTAGCTCTAATAAAAGGTGCAAAGTTTTTCAGTGTAATGGACCTGTCCTCCGCTTACCACCAGGTTTTGCTCCATCCGGATTCTAGGCACCTTACATCATTTGTGACGCCTGTGGGTGCATTCAGGTTCATCCGCATGCCATTTGGATTAGCTTCCGCAGCTGCTTGCTTTCAAAGAGTCATGCGCAAAGTATTGGAAGGATTACACAAAGTGCTTATTTTTCAGGATGACATTTTAGTTTAGGGTAAGGATGAACAAGAGCATGACAAGCAGTTGTGGGAAGTTCTTACTCGCTTGCAAAACGCTGGACTTGTGATTAAGGAAGAGAAATGCAAGTTTCGAGTAACGTCGGTGAGTTATCTTGGACATACAATTTCGGGTGAGGGAATTAGTCCCAAATTGGATTTGGCTGAGAGCGTTGTGAAGGCACCCGTGCCAGTGGATAAAGATCAAGTACGATCCTTCCTGGGACTAGCAGAGTTTTGTTCAAAATTTGTCCCCAATTTTGCTGGTTTCTCTTTACCCCTGAGATCACTATTGAAGAAGAATGCAAAGTTTGTGTGGTCGCAGGAGTGTACTCTTGCCTTTGACAGCATCAAGAATATTATAGGAAGAATGCCTACTCTTGGGCATTTTGATGCATGCAAGAAAACTCTGTTGATGACTGATGCCAGTGTGAGTGGTTTGGGTGCAGCCCTGTCTCAAATTGTTGATGGTGAGACAAAGATTGTGGCGTTTGCTTATCGTTCACTCCGTGGTGCTAAAGAGCGGTATTCTGTTGTGGAGCACAAAGCATTGGCTGTGTATTGGGCAATCCATCATTTTAAGTTCTTCCTGTGGGGTATACCTGTCCTTGTCAGATCAGATCATCGGCCGATGTGCCAGATTTTCACATGTAGGGATGCTGAGAACTTATCTCCACGAATCAAGAGGTGGATGGAGGGTGTGAGAAGTTGGCCCGGCATATGCTGTCCACTAGTTATAGTGGGCACCTTGCACCAGTCCAAACGACCCTTATTGATGATAGGTTTAAAGACAACCTTTATTGAAAGCTATCCTAGTGGTAGCTATGGAGAGCAGCCTTTAGGCCAAGTCTTGAAGGAGTGTAAAGCAGCTTGGTTTACCAGATTATAACCTCTTGAATGACCAAATGAAAGGAGAACCACACCAGGTATATATAAAATATATGTATTTATTTCTAAACACTCACTACTAATCTCTTTATGAGATTAGAGTCCAAGATACACAATATCACAGTATTAAAACGACAGTAAATAGCACAATATACAATGGGCCCCAGGGGGGGACCAAGCAATATATTAAGAAAGTGGTATAAGAACCACGACTTGACTAGACACAGTGCCTAGAGCACGTAGAATCGCTGGGACCCCAAGGAACCACCCAAGGTAGTGACACAGGAGACCCACGGGGGACGTGTGCAGTGTGAGAACACAGCTGCGAGTGCCGTAGGATTCTATGAGGAAAGTAGCGGTTTGATTTTTAAAGAAAAAGGACACTTAGGAGAGGACTTTGAGCAAACCCCTTTAGACTTAAGGGTTTCTAGGGTGAGCACCGGAGTACTCGAGTTACCTCACCCAGGGAAGCCGGGTGCATAGGTGTCAAATGGTGTCGGGAATCGTCGTTGATTTCAATGGCGATCTGCTGCAAAGTGCTGCTGCCGTGAAGAAGAAAAGAGTCCGGGGTGATCCAAGCCTGGATCGAAGATGTGAAGAACCTGAAAGCAGAGGGGACAAAGTCTGGGTCACTTCACGTGACCAGGAGCGGAGCAATCAAATGCCCACCGATGTCGGGTGCTTCAGGTGCGAAGAGGTGAAGCTTGAGTCTGCAGCCACGGGGTCCAGGAGACGTCGAGGACGACCAGCAGCCGGATTCGAGCTGTCCCACGAAGGATGTCGAGTGCTGGGGTGTCGGTGCTCGGATTGAACCCAACAAGCCTTGGCAACAGCAACCCACGCAGGAAGAGTAAAGATGCTTTGGTGCGGACCAGCAAGGTCCGGGGGACTCCCCAAGCGATGGAGAGTCAGGGCACGTCTGGAGCAACCAGGGAAGCCCGTTCAAAGTTAGAGTTGCCTTCTTAGGGACCCACAGGCCAACAGACCAGGGATCGCGAAGGGACCTCGAGAGGAATCACAAAATGGCGGCCCACGGAACACTCGTTGAGTGTAGGCCTGCAATATTTGGTGTAATTACTGCTCGGGGTCAGGGCTACAAGTAACCCAAAGCTCAGCCTCAGAGGTCGCCTCAAAGCTGATGCTTCTGCAAATGGTCGCGGTGTCCAGGGGTTCCACGAGGGATACAGGCCTCAGACTTGCTGAGCACACAGATCGACTTCAGAGACCACGGGAACCCACCTCCTGTGTTGCAAAATTCTTCGGAGTCCTCAGGAGCTTCTGGAGATGCAAACCGGACAGATGCATGTTTGGTGCCTGCCAAGCAGGGGAGAAACTCCTTTACTGCAATGGAGATTCTTCGTTCATCCAACATCATGTATATAGTTGAAGTTCTGGGATTCTGTAGCAGAGTTTCATCCAGGTAAATCTAAAGTCCTGTAGTCAGGGGTTCCTACTTTATACCCAAGGAAGGGGTGGGACAAACTCTGGGGACCCACCTATGGGAGGGTCAGGAAAGAGGGGTGGCTACACCCTTTTCCTTTGTCCAGTTTCGCGCCAGAGCAGGGGCTGGTAGCCCCTGCAACCGGTTTGAGCTGGACTATGCACAGGGACACCAAATGTGCCCCCAATGCAGACTTCAAAGCACTTTTGGAGTGCACCCACCCAACCCCAATACACTAAAGCCTGTCTGGGAGGTGGTCACACCTCCCTGTGACAGGAAACCTATTGTCCAGGCCTCCCCTGCCAGAGTTTCGTCCAGCAGCAGGAGGCAGACTCGTGTCTGTGGCTGCAGCATCCATCTTGTGATGCCAGGGTTCTGTTAAGCTGGTACCGGGTGTACCGGTGGTGCCATGTTTCTCCCTCTAGTAGGGTCGGATCATACCTCCCACCCCAGTTACTGGGATGGAGGTATGATTCCAAGGTGTTTGACACCAAACACGACATGTTTTCATGCAGCCATTTTAAAGTTAGCATTTACCGCGAGGTTATAATGCACTTAAGAGTATATGGTTTGGCTGCATCACAAACCCCGGAATGAAGATTCCGAAAGCTGCAGAGGGGCTCTGCTCATGCATGGGCACCCTCTCACATGAAACCCAGCACCCTGCCTTCAGGATTGTTAAGGCTTGCCATAGGGGTGACTGATAGGTTTACATGTGCAGTGATATGGAGAGATATCGGGAACCTATATCTCAGTAAGGGGTGCATACACCACCTTACACAGGCTGCTGTAGCAGACCTGTTGTGTCATTTCAAAGGCTTCACAGGGGTGGCATAATACATGCTGCAGCCCCTGGTAGGCCTCTGGGGTACCCATGCCCTGGGTACATAGTATACCATATACTAGGGACTTATAAGGGTACCCCAGAATCCAATCTGGAGTGTACCTAAAGTACATACAATCAATTTAGATTAGAAAGCAGATAGACTGGGGTCCTGATTAGCAGGGCCTCAGTCTGGCTACGTTGAAAAACAGTGAAACATCAGCAAAAAGTGGGGGTAACTATAAGAAGCAGATCCTACTCTCCTACAGAGGGGTTGATTGAATTCAACTTCAGAGTGGAATATGTGCTGGGTTCGAAAAACCTACTAGCAGATTGCTTGTCTAGGATGCCCTTAAATGAGTGTGGTGGAGAAGTGGAAGGTTCTTTGGTTGCATGGGTGTGCGAATCGGCAGTTGATGCTGACGAGTGGTCCCAGGCATGCCAGGAGGACAAGACTTGGGAAGAACTGAAGGGTTGGATTATTAAGGGTTGGCCAGCTGACAGATGTGCCAGACCCTTTAAAATGCTTCATGAATGTGAAAGATGAATTGTGTATAATTGAGGAAAAGCTGTTGAGAGGACAAAGAGTGATACCGCCTCGTGGGTTATGGAACAAGTTGATTAATATAGCGAATGAATGACATCTTGGCAGATATTTAACCAAGGCCAGGGTCCGTGAATGGTATTGGTGGCCAGGTATGGATCGGCAAATTGAGGAGGGGGTGAAAGATTGCGGGGAGTGTGCCAACAGCAACAAGAAAACACATACGATTCCTTTGTCACCTGTGGAGGTCCCTGTCGAACGTTGGTCCAAGTTGGGGTTGGACAGTGCTGGCCCATTTGAACTTTTGGGTAATGAGGAACGTTATGTGTTATTGCTGGTAGACTACACCTCAAAATGGGTAGTAACTAAGTGTGTACCTCTAGTTAACACCAAGAGGGTGATAGAATTTCTCTCTGAGGCATTCTCCAGAGAAGGTGTACCCAAGGGCCTTATCACCGACAATGGGGTACAATTTGCATCCCATGAGATGTGTTCCTTTCTCAAGGAATTTCCTATCAAACACTACAATACAGCGTTATATTCACCGCAGGCCAATTGCCTGGCAGAGAGTATGAACAAAATAGTGAAGAGTTGTGCTCAGAGAGCTTTGCAGACTAGGACTTCTCTCAAGTGTATGCTTAGGTAGACTTGGTGGGCTCACCGCAATACGCCTAATTGTATTGTCATGAACCAACCCATCCTTAAAGAAAGCCTCCAAGCTAAGAGGTTAGCTCATCAAGAGAAATACAAGGCCAGGATTGATGTCAGGAATGGGGTTCAGGACAAGAGTTGGAGTGTGGGTGAAAAGGTGTTGGTCCGGAAGCCGGGTGTAAAGATGAGGAGGACCAGAAGGTAGAAGGTTTTAAGTATTTTATTGAAAGCAGCACAGTACGTCTACACCAGAAAAAGGCATAAGGGATCAACCACAGGGAATGAAAAGAATGCAACACATCTTGCCCCATTAAAGTTAAAAGAAAACAACAAAGAAAAATGTGAAACAAAAGAGAGAGAAGGAAAAAAAAAAATAAAGAAATGCAAACAGTAGCATGAACAACAAAGATGCCAGAGCTAAGATCTGTATCTAGCCGGCACACACCTGGTTCTATTGTTTACCTTAACCCTAGAAGCAACAGTAAGATCTTTAAACGAGTCCACACAGTTGCCCAAAGGAGTTTTAGATTCACTGAACTCAGTATCTTCACAGCTCCTGCATTTGACCACTCTTCTCACATTCCACACTTTACCATCCTGAGTAACTACACTATTTTTGCAAACCTTCACCACTTAAATGGGATGACCAAACCTGGAACTGCCTTTCACCAAGAAACCAGGTTTCCTGATTCTTACCAAATCTCCAACAACAAAATGAGGAATCCTCACCTTCCATTTTTCGTCAAAAACCTCCTTCATTTTATTCTGCTTGTCTCTCACCCTACCCGCAATGACATGTAAATCAACATCATCAACCTTCTTGCTGGATTCCTTTATCCACCAGGGACAAATTTCAGACACTGGATCTCTTCCTTTAAGAAGCCTAAAAGGACTCAACCCCGTAATGGAGTGAGGAGTAATACGGTACATCCCCAACCTCTTCCTCAAAATATCTCTCCGAGGTTCACTGGACTTATTGACCAACTCAATACCCTCCTTAAGTACTCGATTAAATCTTTCAACTTGACCATTTTCTCTAGGTTCATAAAGGGAAGTAGTGACATGTCTGATACCAAAACAAGTGAAAAATTCCTCCATCTCTTGAGAAATAAGTTGCACACCATTGTCTGTAATTAACACTTCTGGTCACCCTTCCCTAGCGAAAACTTCTTTGAAAAATGAAATAACCACTAAAGAAGTAGCATTTGCCACAAACTTAACTTTTGACCATTTAGAATAAAAGTCCAGCAAAACGGGCATCAGAAGGCAAGCATTTGTAGGGACCAGAAATATCAAAGGCAACTTTCTGCCTAGGGGACTGTAGGAAGTCCTTCCAAGAAATAATGAAGCTAAGACTTCCAGTATTGCAATATTGAGCTGAAAGGTTTATTTCCACAGCAGAGACCCACGACAGATCCAGTTGAATTCAGGAACAGAATCAGATATGCACTACAAACATTCTAGATTACAGAATCCAGTGAACATTACATTCTTATCACCACTTTTAAAGGTACACACATATAACAATTAAATACCACTCTCTACACACCCCCTTCCTATAATAAAACAAACAAAACAAAAAAACAACAAAAACAAAAAAAATGAAAGAAAGTAAAATCAATAAAACAACATTAATAATACACAAAATCATCAGAACGAAAAGGAGTGACTCTAATTCGAGAACTGCATCTTACTTGTTTACTATCCCCAGATCCTCTAATATTATCTGGAATAGCATTTTCATCCATGCAGCTGGGAACAGAAATAGCATCACCTTCCCCTCTATTCCCTAAAGAATGAGAAGAACGAGTTATATCATCAAGATTATTATGCTCATGAGTGAGATCACCAAGATCAAACCAGTTAGAATCAGTTTGAGTTTTGATCTCTTATAGATTATTTTTGCTTGTTCATCTGTAAGTTTTATTACAGCATTTCGATTCCACCATCCGCGATTCTGTAACATAACCGCCATTTTGGATATTTTAACAATTCTAACAGGTTCGGAAAACCTGGATTGACCTTTGCAAACCTTAATAGGTTTTTTAATAAGAACCCAATCACCTGGACACAAAGAAGGTACTTTCACATGTTTTCTCTTGTCATAATTCTCCTTATACAATCTTTGTTTTTCTTTCACATGTTCTCTGACTTTATGTAAATCAACAGAGTGAGAATTTGTACTTCCAACTTTATCCTTCAGCCACGATGGACTAAGTAGAGAAATCGGTTTCCTCCCCCTCAATAACACACAAGGGGACACATCAGTGGTAGAATGGGGAGTTGTATTGTAATTCCAAACCTTTTGAATTACATATTGAACACATCCAAACTGTTCGCCAAAGCGGTTTGCACCCCTTCTTTCAACAACTTGTTTGCTCTCTCTACAAGGCCATTTGAAGCTGGACTATACAAAGGTACTAAAATATGCTTAACAGAAACCTCCTCCATAAAATTTTCAAATTCATTAGATGTAAAATGAGTGCCATTATCAGTCACAATTTCTGCAGGCAGACCTTCTATCAAAAATAGACGTTGTAGAAACGAAATGACTGACTTTGAATCTGAATTACTCACAAAAGAAAAGTACAGCCACTTTGAAAAGTAATCAATGATTACAATTAGAAACTTACTATCACTCCCAAGTAGGTTAAAGGGGCCAGAAAAATCCAATCCTAACTTCTGCCAAGGACCTTTCGGCCATTCTACTGGACCCAAAGGAGTGGTGGATGTGCGCCAATGTTTATCAGAACAAACATTCAGGACAATTATCCACAAACGACTTAACTTGACCATCAATACCTGGCCACCAGTACACATCCTTGATCTTGCGAACAGTGCTAGAAATTCCTAAATGTCCCTCATCGGCAAGGGAAATGATTTTGCTTCTTAAACCCTCTGGCGGTACAAATTTGTCTTCCCGAACTAAAATATCATTTACAATAGATAATTCCGCAGCAACTTGCGCAAAACATTTGTCTTGAATAGACATGCTCCTATCGCACGGCCAACCATGGACTAAAAACCTCTTCACTCTTTCAAGACAAAGATCTTTTCTATCACATTCAACCCATTCGTTTTCAGATAACTTGCTATTCTGTGTCAAATCATTTATGGTGAAAACAACATCACAATCACTGTCCTTAACTGGATCATCCATCTCACCACCTTCCAGAGGAATACGTGACAAACAGTCTGCCCTGACATTTTTACCACCTGGAATATATTTAATATCAAAATTCTTGTAACCTAGCTAAAAGTCTGATCAATCTAGAGGAAGCTTTATTTGAACAACTATCACCAAGCATATACATTAAAGGTTTGTGGTCAGTAAAAAGCTGGAATCTTGACCCCCAAATATACATTTTAAATTTTTCCACGACCCAAGAGCAAGCCAAAGCCTCCCTCTCGATAGTGCTATAGTTAGCTTCAGCACTACTTAATGTTCTGGAGGCAAAAGCTACCGTATACTCCTGACCATCAATCATTTGACTTAACACAGCACCTAATCCTTTAGAGCTGGCATCCACAGTCACGATGCTAGTTTGACCGTGAGTAAAAGCTCTAATAGCTGGTGCCTCCAAAATTAATTTTTTAACAGAATCAAATGACTGTTGAGTTTCTTCAGACCAAATGTACTTAGCATTTTTTTTTAACAAATCCCTAAGAGGTTGCACAATAATAGTATAGCTTTGTATAAATCGAGCATAATATTCGCTAAGTCCTAAAAATGCTCTTAACGAATCTTTATCCTGCGGTCTGGGAGCATCCTTGATAGTATTAATTAAAGATAGCTTAGGTTTTATACCATTGACAGAAATATTGTGCCCTAAATAGTCAACATTTTGTGTAATAAACTTGCATTTGTTCCTATTAACAGTCATGCCAACCGCTTCTAGTTTTTGTAAAACTTTATCCAATAGGGTATAATGTGACTCTAACGTAGCTGTATGAATTAAGATATCGTCCTGGAAAGCTTGGTTACCCTTAATATGTGTAAACAACTGGTCCATTAACCGTTGAAAAACACTAGCAGCGGATGCTAAGCCGAAAGGCATTCGCTTGTACATGTAGACTCCAAAGGGAGTAACAAATGTGGTTAGAGACTGAGAATCTTTAGCAAGAAGAATCTGATGATAAGCTGACCTTAAATCAATTGTGGTAAAATACCTACTACCACCCAGATTAGCCAGCATTTCTTGAATTCTGGGTAGGGGATGGCAGTCCACCACTATATTGCGGTTAAGCACTCTTAAATCAGCACATAAACAAATCTCACCTGAACTTTTACGTGCGACAACCGCAGCGGAAACCCATTCAGCGGATTCTACAGGTGTTATAATATCCTGTAAACATAAATCATCAAGCATTTTTTTAAAATCATCTCTAGCAGACAAGGGGACTGGTCTGCATTTTTGAACAACTGGAATAGCATTTTTATTTTGTTTAATAATGTGTTGGAAACCTTTGACCAAGCCTACTTTGTCAGACAATACACTTGAATATTTTGAGAATAAATTCTCCAAAGCAGAATCCCCACCAGATTGGAGAACATTTGCAGGTTCTTGTACAACAGATAAAATTGGAAGATCTCCTAAGATAACAGGTTCTGAATGCCCAGGTCTTAAAATAATCCCTAAATTCGCTTGGTCTTGCCACCCCAAAATGTCACGACCATTGAGAGCAACATAGATTTTGGTATAAATTTCTCTACCTTTAAATTTGATGGATTCTGAAAAATATCCAGACATGATGATATCAAATTCCCCAAACGCCTTAGGATTGACATCAGTTGGTTTGAGAAGAACTTTAGACCAAAATTTTTTGAAAGTCTTTTCATCTAGTATCGTGATTGGAGAACCTGAATCAGCCATGACGTTGATGTCAATAGGTCCTATTAATACATTACATAAGGGACCCTTACATCTTTTAGTATCACCACGTAAAGTGTTAATTTCAATAGTAGACAACGTATTACTCATGGCTTGACACAGATCATATTCTTCAACATTGAGAAAATTAACTTTTCTCCTATGTTTAACTGATCTGCAAACTGTATAAAAGTGGCCAATTTTTTTACACGTATTGCACCTTTTACCTTGTGCAGGACAATTCACATTGTGGCCCATATGATACTTAGATCCACATCTATATCAAGAACCTTTTTTTTCAACATTAATGCTTGGTTTAAGTTTTGTGGATACAACATTTACCTCCGGTTCGTTAGAATTAGCATTAGAAGCGACATGCATAACTTCTGAACTGCAAGAAGCTTTACTAACAGAATCTTGAGTTAAAATTTGACGAAACAACAGAACGTTCAATGCTTCTTGCGATATCCATTACTTCAAGGGAAGGATTCTTGCATGTTAAGATACGTTCTTGTATCTTTTTGTTATAACAATTGAAAACTAATTGGTCACGCAAAGATGTGTCTAAATAAGTGCCAAATTGACATTTAGCTGCCAAAACACGCAAAACCGCTAAATAATCTTCAATCGATTCATCTTGTGTTTGTTTACGTTTAAAGAACATATGACGCTCAACCATGACAGATGGTTCATCCACATAATGTTTCCTAATCTTGCTAAAGCTTCAGAAAAAACATCCCATGTTTCATCACTAGATGGGGCTGGAATGACAGGCAAATTATCAAAAACATCTTGACCTGCGCTACCTAAATGGTTGAACAAAAGTGCTCTTTTCCTTGATGCAGAATATTTAGTAGCATCAATTGCTTCTAAATAATTGTCAAAAATTCTATACCATTTGTGCCAAGGAGTGAGAGGTTTACCCGGGTTTTGTAAAAAGGGTGGTGGTTGCATCACATTGTTAGATGAGGAAGACATAATGGAAGTAGCAGTAATCACATAAGTAATGTAGTAATGTGAGAAACAAACCACAAGTAAAATTATTAAGGCACAAAATGTACAGTAAAATGAAAATCAGAAGTAAAAAAAAAATATTGTCACCGAGCTGAATGATATGAGGGATCAACAGCAGCAGTTCCAAATTCGTGTGCTAATCACGGAAGACAAGCACCAGCTAAAACCATGAGGTAAATTGTGCTGAGGAGTAGAAGAAATGAATAGCAGAAATTCCCAGTTCGTGTGCTTATCACGGAAGATAAACACCGGTGAAATCCTGGTCAGCAAAAGTTCCCAGCTCGTGTGTTTATCACGGAAGAAATCGTCAAGAAAAGATGGCCGCCACAACGTGACTGACGCGATGACACAATTGCGTGGGGAGCGTCTTCAACGTGATGATCCAGTGGCGTTAGGAATTGCTGTTGAAAAATCCAGGATGACGTCAGGATAATCAGTGAACCATGGAGACAGAGCAGGGAACACGAGCCAAGGAACGAAGGCACTTTCGAAGGAAAGCAAGAGAGTAACGGTGGGATGCAGCTTCAAAGGTAAACACCAACTCTAGTGCTCAGCAAAAAAAAGAGGATGAAAACAAACACTCTTCCAAGCACTGAATAAAGCACGGCAACTCTGTATAAATAAAAGTACCTTTCAGTAGAAATCCAAAGTCAGCATCAGATAGCTATTAGGAGAGATCGTAGTCAGGAAGTCGTAACAACAAATCCAACGTAAATTTAAAATTTAAAAAAAACAAACAACGATTGCAACTCCTTGAAAAGATGGTAACTTGAGCCACAGAGCGAAATGCCTTTAGAAGTGCTGGTGAGTAATCCTTCGTAAATAAGTGGAAAGGTCGAATTGGACGCGATACAATCCAATAGGTCGGTGGGTCTTCAGCCAAAATAAATCGTCGCCAATAAATGTAGGAAGTCCTTCTAAGAAATAATGAAGCTAAGACTTCCAGTATTGCAATATTGAGCTGAAAGGTTTATTTCCACAGCAGAGACCCACGATAGATCCAGTTGAATTCAGGAACAGAATCAGATATGCACTACAAACATTCTAGATTACAGAATCCAGTGAACATTACATTCTTATCACCACTTTTAAAGGTACACACATATAACAATTAAATACCACTCTCTACACAGGGACTGAGGCCAAGTCACCGGCTTGAGGGGAGCAGAAAAAACCCTAAGCATCTTGTCACTGTTAATACACTCAGAACACTCTGTGACAGTTATATCCACCATTTTATCTAGACCAGGCCACCAACAATTAGCCCTAATAAGACGCTTCATGGAAGACATACCCAAATGTCCCATATGAGCAACCTGTAAAATCTTATTTTGCATGGCAACAGGGGGAATAATCTAACCACCCTTAAATAGTAAATCACCCTCTTCCTCAATTTCCTCAGCAACGTGGCAAAAAGACTCAACTCAGAGGTAGCACATTTAGCTTTTGGCCAACCCACTCTCAAGCACTGCAAAATCAATTGGCAAATAGCATCATTATCCATTTCTTTCTTCCATTCAATCTCTGACAGACCTGAAAATTCAGATGAGACAAAATCTTTAACAGACGCGATCATGCCCAAATCATGCTCATTGTGAGAATCAATACTATCAGAGCAAGGCAACCTTGACAAGCAGTCAGCTGTAACATTGCTCTTACCAGGAACAAACTCAACCTCAAAGTTATATTCCTATAGTCTGGAAGACAGTCTGGCAATACGTGCAGTGGAGTTCCAGCCTCCCCCAGGGGATAAAATCCCAACAGGAGGTTTGTGATCAATTCTCAGCGAGAACCTGCTACTCCAGACATAGTTCCGGAAGTGTTCAATGGCCCATATGCATGCCAAAAGTTCTCTTTCAATGACAGCATATCTTCTCTCAGTTTCTGAGAGGGTTCTGAAAACAAACGCTACACCATTCATCTTTGCCACACCTTTGACTTAAAACACCGCCCAAGCCGTATAAACTCGCATCAACAGTAATCAAACACATTTTGTTCAAACAAAAAGATTTGAGAGTAGGGGCCTCCACAATTTCCCTCTTAATCTGCTGAAAAGCAGACTCTTGTCTTTAAGACCAAAGAAATTCAGAATTTTTTCTCGTCAATTCTCTGAGAGGCTCCATTTTGGTGGCAAAATTGGGTATAAACTTGCTGTAGTACTCACATAAACCTGCAAAAGACAGAAGCTTTTCCTTATTGTCAGGTTACGGTGCTTTGACAATAGCATCAACCAGGGACTTCTTTGGCACAACACCATTACCAGACAGGGTATGACCAAGATACTCGACAGATTCGCAAAAGAATTTGCACTTCTCCACCTTGAGTGTCAAACCACATTTTTCCAGCCTTTCACACACAATTTTGACATGACTTAGATGCATTTCATTGTCCTTTGAAAAAATAAGTATGTCATCTTGAAAGCATTTAACAAAAACCCTCAAATCTTTAAAGATATGGTACATTGCCCTCTGAAACACTGACGCCGCTGAGGCCAAACCAAAAGGCATCCGTTTAAACTGAAACAAACCATGTGGGGTTATGAAGGCAGTGAATTTCCTAGAATCTTCCGTAAGTTCAACCTGATGATATGCCGAACTGAGGTCTAACGTGGAGAAAATGCAAGCCCCTTCTAACATGCATACCATCTCATTGATGTTAGGAAGGGGATGACAATCAATGACTAAATTCGCATTAAGTGCCCTTAAGTCCACACAGAGTTTGACTTTTATCAGGTTTACGGGCTAAAACAATGGGGGAAACCCACTCTGATGACTCAACCTCTTCAATAATGCCCACCTGAATCATGTCATCTAACATATTTTTCAATTCTTCCCTTACGATGATGGGCACCCCTCTAAGTTTTTGCTTGACTGAAACAGAACCTTCCTTGACCTTTATTTTATGGCTGAAACCAACCAGCTTTCCAAGTTTTTCTGAAAAGACATTAGGATAAAGCTTGGGGAAATCAACATTGAAGGAACAATCTGCAACAATAGACACAGGTTTTTTGCTCCTGGGATTCAAAATGATACCAAGTTTGGCTTGATCCCGCCACCCCAACACATTCACACCTTTAACAGCAACATACAATTTGATACGGGCCGTTCTCTCTTTGAACTCAATATTAAGTTCTTTAAAACCAATAATATCAATTTTGGACCCATCAAAACTCTCAGCAATAATATCAGACTCCATAAGGGAATCCAAATCAATTAAATCATTAAAACATTGGAAGCAATATTCCTTTGTGATGATGGTCCAAGGCGAACCGGAATCCGCCATAAGTTCTAATTCTTTACCCAAAATGTGCACGAGGCATTTGGGGGGACCAATACTGGATGTAAACAAATCATTGGGAATATTTCGAATAGAAACAACTTTTCCAGATTCTGGATTACACTGTGTATCATCCTCACATTGAGATTCACCAGACACACACGAGACCTTCCCTTTAGAAGAATTTCCAGAAAACCCTTTTTTACCATCCTTACACATCTTGGAGAAGTGTCCGAGACGTCCACACTTACTGCACTCTTTCACAATGGCGGGACAACGTGGAAACGAAGCAATATGACCTCGATTACCACACCTAAAACAGTGAAAACCTTTGGTGTGATTATTCTTATTGCCAAATACATTTCTAGAAGTTCCAGGGGTGACACTATTAACATCACCAGAAACAGGGGTTTTAATATCCTTATTGAGAGACTTCATCCACTTTTCTGTCTGCTCTAATGCTTTCGCAGTACTAATAGCAGCCTCCAAATTAGGATCACGCATTATCCATAATTGTTCTTGTACCTTTTTACTTTTAACATGTACTATAATCTGGTCACTTATAATTTCGTCTGTAATCATACCAAAATTGCAATTTATGGATAATGCACGTAAGGCTGTAAGGAACTCATCAAAACTTTCCCCTTCTTCTTGAGCTCTAGTATAAAATTTAAACTTATTAAGAGCGACACTAGTGGTTGGTTTAAAACGATTCTCAATACGCAACAAAGCTTCATCATAGGCATTGTAATCCCCCCCAGATCTAACAGGAGGCAAAGTCCTATATACAACTTGTCCTTCTGAACCCAAACAATGCAGAAAAATGTTTTTTTTTCTCTCCGTTGACATCCTTTCTCCATCAATAGCTTTAAGGTAAGTAATAAACTCTTCTTTCCACCTAGTCCACGGAATAGGCGGCTCACCTTTGTTCTGCAAAAATTTACTGGGAGGGTCAAACTGCATAATGTTAGATGGCTGAAACTAAATATGCCAAAATAGCATGTAAAAGTCAAATTATAAAACAATGCCACACACTAAAACCAAACGGAGAAGAAGAATACTGTCAAACAAGTAGAACAGTCAAGGTGGGTGTGCCTGTCACCGTATAACAGGCCAGAAAATGTAAATATTAAGATGTGCTTATCACCGCAAAGGCAGGCTGAGGTGTGCGTATCACTGTTTTAATACGCTCAAAAATGTGAAACAAACTGTAGAGATGAACTATTAGAGGTGCGCGAGTCAACTTCAATGTAGAAACGAAGCGCTGAAGGTGTGCGTGTCACCGTTATGACACACTGATGCCCAAATGATAGCAGCGCTGAGCAACAAGCATGAAGGTAGTGTGCAGCTATGAAGAAGTAGAACTGCCAATCCAAAAACATGTGAAGGTGTGCATGTCACCGTATGACACGCTCTGGGGTAACAATGGTAGCGCTGAAGAAGGATCACAGTGATAGCGCACAACTACCAGTTAAAAGAAGTGTCAGGCAAAAGTACGGAACTCGAAATCCCAGGCAAGAGGTACATCGGGTTGCGGCGTCAAGGAAACTAAACATAAACAAATAAATATGGCCGCCGCACGCTGCTTACGCAAGATCTCTAAGGAGAGTTGCGCACAAAGCGAGCCACACAAGCAGGAAGCGTCACCGCTGATGCATAGCTTCATACGTCACCATAATGGAAGAAGCTTTCGAAGGGTGAAGATCAGCGTAGACACAGAGTAGAATACAGCCGTCGGAAGTACGTAGAAGCTAGAAAATTGCATCAGCAGACGTCAGAAACACTTGGAGGAGCGTGATCTTCAGTGAATAATGATGAAAAAAATCCACCAGGAAACACTGAATAGAGAAGTACCTCCTTCAGCCGAATGACCAGTCACACAGGATCCAGAAGACAGCACCGCACCTGTGCTGCACCACTACGTAGCAGGGTGTCTTCTTCACTCGTCGTCACCACTTGTAAAGATGAGGAGGTCCAGAAGGTAGGAGGTTTTAAGTATTTTATTGAAAGCAGCACAGTATGTCTACACCAGAAAAAGGCTAACAGATAACTGCCGTTCAGTGATTACAGAACACTGAACGGCAGGACTAACAAGCACGCTCTAGGAATTTCAAGAGTGTGACATAAGGGATCAACCACAGGGAATGAAAAGAATGCAACACCGGGGTTCTTAAGAAAAGGACGCTCCAGGTTCATGGACCCATTTGTGATTTTGGAGGTGAGGCAAAATGTGGTGCGATTGAACTCAGGTGATGTGTGGAGCATGTCCAGGTTAGTTAAGTGGAATAATTGTGGTCAGAGAGCCAAAGTGACTTTGTATGGTTCGGGTTTCCCTGATCAATCAGGTAGTGTGGATGAGCAAGGTCAAAATACAGATGGTGGTCAATCCACCAAGAGATTGAGGTTCTGTCCAGCCTGGAATAGTGATTATGCTATGTCGTAAAGTGTTTAGGACATGCATTTTAGCTTTGTCAGGTTAAGTTTTACACATTTTTTTGGGACACTTCTTTGTAATTGTTTTATGCTATGTTACGTATTTGAACTCCATTCATTCTCTCTTTTCTCTCATTATTAACTATGAATTTTGTTATATATATTATATGGGGGGGAAGATGTGTTGTGGTTTGTACTCATGGTCCTTCTGCCCAGTGCCTGGGTCATGCATCCCTTACCCTTGGCCCAGTCGCTGGCCAACCATTACATTCTAGTGGTCACCAGTGACATAACAATCTGCTATGCTGGGGCTGGTGGAATGCTAGGGATTGTGGGGTCAGTTGGTGGCTGAGCTGCTGTTGAACTGGTGGTCCTATTTGCTATTACTGAATAAACGTCTGGAAATGGACTTGCTGCCCGTGTGATGGATTTACCTTAACAACCATACTCCTCCTTCTTCTCTACTCTCATCATCTAGCGCAATGTGGCACAGTTGTTGCACTGTCAGAGACATGTGATAATGGCTATGCAGGCTCTCTGGTAACTATATTGGAAAGCTTCAACAAGGACAAAAGTGTATGTGGAGCGCAGGCCACTAAAGATTAGAGCGACAGATGCGGATCTGAAACAGGGTGATGAGAGAAGCAAATGGATCACATCCGCAAGAGTGAAGGATATCTATAAAAAGGCACTCAGTGCTTCACAAAGGAAGACAAGACACATAGTATTGTCTGCCAAACAAAGTAGAAAAAGTACTACACACAGATGCTTACTAGGAACCCTAGTGCTGATGAAGACCTCCATAATTCAATTTTCCTCTCAGGTGAGTTTGAAATGTGCTGTACCGAGATAGCCGCCTTAAGGAACCAGGAAAACTTGAACTGTGGACATTGTAATGGGGATTGGCCTTCCCCAGCGGCAATGGAAGAGAATATTTTGTGCCTAGACAGTGGGAGTATTCTGATACGGATCATCATGGTTAATTGTAAAAAGAATTATACAATGCAGATAACCATTTTGTTATACTGCTGCTCAGCCTGGTTGACTGTGTGAGAGAATGTTGGTGAGTAGAATGTTCATGTGTGTGAGTGTCAGTTGGTGGATGGGCTGAGCAGCAGTGAGGCTGCTCCTGGTGGGGCTCTACCTTGTAACATCATACCTGGAATAAACCTACATCTAAACTACCTGGACTGGACACACCTCTGTTCACAACATTTTGGCGACGATTTGAGAAGAACCTGCGTGTGCCACTGAAACTGTCAAGCTGGAAGTAACTGTATTGAAACTGAAGCAATTCAAGTGGATCTTGAAGAATCTGGCACCCCTGAGCCCCACCAGTGACCACTCCATCGGTCGCCCCAACCCGTGAGTGCCAGTTTATGTTGGACTTTCTCTTCCTCCACCCTCCTGCCTTGGAACTGCTTTCCCTGTCGCAACGCCAACGTGCCTGTACCTCTGCACTTTGCCTTTCCCCACCCTGGTGCTTTGGAAGTGTTTTACGTGTTGATGTACCTTGCGGATTAACTTCTTCAAAAAGAGTTTCTTCAACTTTTGCGGGCTCTTATTCAACCCTAGTGTCACACTTCTTGCTGCACTCCCCATTTTCTCCCTGCCGTGTGCCTTCCAGCCAGCGTGTGGGATTTGTCTGCTCTGCCTCCCTGGATTTTCATTTGTACTGCTGTCGCACCTGTGACCTTGGCTTTGCTCTTCTGCACCCTTGCTGTGAGGACTACTTGCACGGAGACTCTGGATCACAATTGGTACCGCTAGTGAATTGTGTGCTTCGACAGCCTACTAGCCTGGTCTTTTCACCACCCTGCGGCATCGCCAGTGAGTTGCGCTTATGTGTCTTTTCCTTCACTGTAACTTATGGATTGTGCGGAAGTGTAACACTCGTTTCTGTATATTTGCACCCTTTTCTGCTGTGTCGTTTTGGTGCATGGAGGACTTGGTATTGGTGAGACATATTTATTTGTTTGGATGTTTTTGGCGGAGACTTGTTTTTAAGTGAGCGGTTAAACCGTTTTTACCGTTAGAAGTTGAGCATGGCACGAGATGTTCGTAGCGCGCACGCTCTTAGCGCGTGCGATAACTTTCAATACCTTTAAAGTATGTTACAGCGCACGACCTTACCTGCTCGTTGGAACCCTGCTGCTGCGTCTTCGGATCTCTTCCCACTTCGTTGCTTCCACGCAGCTGACAGCTGATGAGGGACGCCCTGCTGTATAAACGTGCCCTGAGCCACCTGGCTCTGCGTCTGTAACGTGCCGCCATCTTTTGTTTAGAGGCTGCAGTTTGTTCATTATAGCCTTGAAACGTCCCAGGAACGGAGTGCTGCCAACCACACAAATGTATGCGCTCTCTCCTGCTTCACTGCGTCGCGTGTGGTACTGAGAGTCTACTTTAAGCATTTAAGTGTGTTGGAGCGTTTATTTTTACCTTCAGCCTTCTTTATATGTCTCCTAATGCCGCCTAAACTCAGAGACGCTGTCGAGTCTACTTTGCTGTTGTTTTTTTTTTTCTCTTATCAACCCGTTATCCTCTTCAACTCCTGGACATTAAAGCAATGATTTTGTGCCATTTGGTTCCCCTCTAGCAACAGCATCACAATGTCTTTTGTTCAATACTCTACTGTTTTGTCTCTTGTGTTTTGTTACTGGCATGTTTAACAATGTTTACTGCTTACGGTCACTTTATGCCATGTTTAATTTGTTGCCAGTTATGCCTTGCCATTATTGAGTGTATTATCATTTATGCTATCTTTGGTGTTGTCCCTCTTAATGACAGTCAATATTGTATTAATTGTGCTGTGTTTTACTTATGCTGCATGCGTGTGTTTAACTATGTGATTGCACTTCTTTGTCCTTTGTAATGTTTTTTTTTCTCTCCTTCTCTCTCATGTTAAGGCTTGCTTTTATACTGTTTTTCCCTCGCACTTCAATTGTTTGCGTTAGGGAGTTCCTCATATTTATTGCTGTAATGTTGGTTTGCATTCCACTTTTTTCCCTTGCACGTCAAGGTTTGTGTTGGGAGTGTTGTGTTTTTCCCTCGCACGTCAAGGTTTGCGTTGGGAGTGCTTTCCCTTGCACGTCAAGGTTTGTGTAGGGAGTGTTGTATTTTTCCCTCGCACGTCAAGGTTTGCGTTGGGAGTGCTTTTCCTTGCACGTCAAGGTTTGCGTTGGGAGTGCTTTCCCTTGCACGTCAAGGTTTGTGTAGGCAGTGTTGTATTTTTCCCTCGCACGTCAAGGTTTGCATTGGGAGTGCTTTCCCTTGCACGTCAAGGTTTGTTTTGGCAGTGTTGTGTCTTTCCCTCGCACGTCAAGGTTTGCTTTGGGAGTGGTTTCCCTCGCACGTCAAGGTTTGCGTTGGGAGTGTTTTGTTCCGTGTGGAGCCCCTTCCACACCTCACACCCCAACTTGCTGTTGGGGGAAGTGCTTATGTTCCGTGTGGTCCTTTTTCCACACATCCCACCCTAACTTGTGTTGTTGGGGGAAGTTTTACAATGTGATGTTATTATGTTTTTGTGTGGATATCCTCCACACGTACATAGTTTTTTTTCTCCTTATTGGATGGTTCTCCTTCACACTTTTGTTGTTGGCACCCTTGTACTTTTCTTGTGTTGGCCTGGCCAGCTTGCATGATTCTGGTACTTTGGTTTGTTGGTAGTTTGGTGTGGGAGTGTGGGTTGTGTTGTGATAAGAAGGGAGATGGTGTATTCCCGTGTCTCTTTCTATCTACTTTATTCTTTTTGCATAAATTCGCCACCTTTAATTTTTCATGCTACTTTTCAGAACTATGTCATGTTATTTATTTCTTGCATTTGTTCTGATACCGTTCTTAGAGTTTTTGTATTCCCTTAAAGCAAGGAGATGTGTTATACTGCTGCTCAGCCTGGTTGTCTGTGTGAGAGAATGTTGGTGAGTAGAATGTTCAGGTGTGTGAGTGTCAGTTGGTGGATGGGCTGAGCAGCAGTGAGGCTGCTCCTGGTGGGGCTCTACCTTGTAACATCATACCTGGGCTAAACCTACATCTAAACTACCTGGACTGGACACACCTCTGTTCACAACACATTTGTTGTAATATTTTTATGTCATAATAAGCGTTCGCAACACTGATGGTGCAGGATCACACAATCAAGATTTCTTTTTGTATAATGAATGACTCAAGTACTATCTGTGTTAATTAAGGTATTTTATAAAATAAATGGTGTACCACCAGACTTTCAAGTTTTAAATCTCATACTACATAAATATCATGGCTAGAATATCAATTACATAGCTACCATAAAGGTGAATACATGTAGGTAAGTATTTACGATACATAACTCAACATATGCGTATGTGGAGTTAAGAACAGTAAATACTTACCTGCATATACTTACTGTTAAAATATTTTAGTAGTCAATATTCTGACAATTATATTTTTGTAGCACAATATAAATTGCAAATATAGTCATGCTCGACTGACTTGAAACCTGTTTCTGAAACACAGGTTGGGAAATAACCACTGACTCAGGAAATGTGTTCAAGTGCCATCATCTTGAGATATAACTATCTATGGCTGAATGGGAGACACTGTAATAATTCCATGTGTACACTGAAGATGAAACCCATGCACATACTAGAGTCGCCACAGAACCTGGGTCTAATTGGTAAATTGTAGAATTGTGGCTGTGTTTTAATGCAGGAACAGCAGAATCTACAGTTGGCTCATCACTCATTTTATTTAAAATAATATTCTTGTAACAGTATTATGTATTCCAAACTTGCATTGCATTTTTGGTGAAACCATATAGCTGTGGTTATTGACTGAAAGCACCTCTCAGTGCATATTGTATCATTCACTGTTTTCCAATCAACATAATTATTTTAAATTTAGAAAGCTTCAAGTAAACATTAACCAGTATTGTTGCAGCACTGCAACTTACAAGTCCCTGCTTTGTGTCAGTAAAACCGCTTTTGTGTCCAACATATGTATTGAACAGCGCTGTAGAATTAAAAGAGTGTCTTTTGTGCAAAATCATGGTTCTGTGACGTTCAACCATTGTTTGCTTCAGTTTTTCATTGCTTGTTCTGTGGTTTTAATTTCTCTCCAATTGTGTTGGTCCAACTTCTTAAATAGTTGTTTTGCTGCTTTTCAGCGGTCTGCTGTTGTCCCATTATTTGTGGGATGCTTTTTCACTCCTTCGAATAGTGGAATATTACCTATGCAGCTGAGATGTCTGAGCATTTTGAAAGACTTCCAATAGTAGAAACAAATCCATAGTTAAGTATAAAGCCTCTTTCTGCTCTGATGGTAGCCCTCCACATGTACGCCTATGACTTTGGCACTCCACATGTAGGCCTATGGTGCTAGAGTTATATGGGCAGGCCTAGGTGTTATACCAGTATGTTCAGACCTATGGTTCAAACCTGTACATGTAGACCTATAATGGTATCCCACTATGACTCTACTGAGATGCCATCCCTGTACATGAAAGAGTATGGTACTAGACTAGTATATGAAATCATATGGTGCTGTACATATTGCTATGTGACTGCAGATGTTTACAGGCATGCCTGTGGTTGTACATTTTTACATGCAGTTTAATACATGTAGATCTTTGTTTGTAGAATTCTATGCCTTTGTTAGACAATATGTACTTGTAAGCCTATGATAGTAAACATATGCACACAACTCTTTAGTACTAGACCTTTGTACACCAGTCCCGTACAAGTAGACCTATGGCTGCATTCATTTTCTTGTAAAGCTATGATAACAGACTTTTGTTGATAGATATGAATGGGCAGGTTTATGGTGGTTGCCCTAGAAGTTTAACCTGCGGTTGCATAGCTTTGTATGTAGATTTATGACACAAGACCTATACTTGCAGTTAATTCCATTGGCCGCACGTCTTTCTGCATTGGGGTTGTACGTGCTGTTGTAGCTTACCCAGAGTACATGTTCATTGTTTTTTCAAACGTATAATCAGGTTTTTTTGTTCCAGAATAATCTAAGATTGGAAACTGCAGGATACACTCATTACATCATGTTATTAAGGAATGTTAATGTGTTTGTTTTTCTGTGCTTCATCATGTGCTTAGCAAGATGACATTGCCGGCTGAAGCATTTCTCACATTCTGTGCATTTAAATGGCCTCACACCAGAATGTATTAATATTCTGTGTTGATCAAGATTGCCTTTTCGATTGAAGCTTTTGTGACAGTCAGCACATGTAAAGGGTTTTTCACCCGTATGTGTTCGCCTGTGTCTGGTAAAATCTCCTTTCTTAAAAAAACTCTTCTTACATTCAGTACACGCATATGGTCTGGCACCTGTGTGTGTTCTAAAATGTCTAATAAGCTCACCCTTTTTGTGGAAGCTTTTCCCACATTCGGTGCATGTGTACGGTTCTTGGACCTGTGTTGTTTCCGAAAGACATGGAAAAAATGCTGCATTTTCAAGAATACTTTGCCTCTCATCACATGTCTCTGATATCACTACAGTGGGCATACTATGATGCATGTCGATAGGCGCTGAATTACTGATAGTTGTTTGGCAGTCAGTTTTCTCTCCTCCAAATTCCAAAAAACTTTGTGACCACAGTTGGCTTCTGGGATACTTCTTCTTTTCTGAGGCCCATGGTACAATGTTGACAGGTCTTACAGAACTTTTGTAGGCAGGCCATTTTTCACTATGTTGAATGGAATTTCTCTCTTTTTGTTGCCCGATCACACTTTCACCACACTCTGAAAATGAAGAGACCATAGAGGTTAGTTAGGTACACCTCATCAGGGGTAGCAAGCGCTATATAAATGCAAACCTTTTTTCCCTTGTCTATCCCTCCACTATCCTTCTCAATCCAAACAACTGACTAACATATCCACCACTCAAATTACTTTCATATTTCACTATACAAATTCACCACTAATCCTTTATGGGTTCCGGCGTAGAGTGCTACATAAATGCAATTACAATACAATTACAATACAATGGCACAGAATTCCTGTAAAGATTAGGAACCCACATCCTGTATCATGAGGTTTATTGAAGTTGTTCAGATCAGATCTACTGTTTAAGCACATCAACTGAAAATAATATGTTGTCTATTTGCATGAAGACATACACATTCATAAGTAATGAATAACAAGCCTTTTCTGATTGATGAGGAGTATTTACAGAATCATGGTAGTGTTACAAACTTGGGGCCTGATGAACAAAGATATTTTCTAACCGTAAACCCTGCTATTTGAAAATGAGAGTGTTTGTAAATGCAAAATGCTTTTTTCCCCATTTACTAAAACCATTTTGTGAGTTGGAAAAGCCTTTCCAAATTGAAAAAAGGATTTTTGCGAACCATTCTGAAACGTAGTTAGGAGGGCCATGAAAGAGACATCCCCTCCTAATTCCAAATCACAATTAGAAGAATCAATGTTTTTCGAAAGCTACTGCGGTCACAAACCACTGACAGTTGCTGACACCTCAAAAGAGGTGGTAAATGATTTGCAGAAGGGAGGTCACCCTCTTGGACACCTTCCCCTTTGTGAATCCTGTTGGGCAACCTTTAGAGAACAGGCAGTTGTCCTGTAAACCACTGTCTTCTCCCTCCTGATGAACTGCAAAATGGGATTTTTATTCTGAGGCAGCTCTGGTTCCTTTAAGGAACAGGATGCTTTAAAAAAGTTTCCCATTTTGGATTGCAAGCACGTGCATGGTGGTCTGCTATCCCTTGCAAGCCACCATCGCTGTATTTGAAGCCAATCATATGAAGTCGCAAATAGCAACCTGCCTAAATAGTATTCATTAGATAGGTTGTTATATGACACCCTGCAACTGGAGATTTTGCGGTGTGACCTGTTAGTACATAGATCCCATCGCAAAATCAGAGACCGGTCATAAAACGACAGCGTGCAATTTGCAACCACTTTTTGTAACCTATCTCTTAGTACATCAGCATGGGTCTAACAAATAAGTATTCTTACTAAGGTTTTCTAGGTGAAAAAAGTCCAAGATCCCTCAAAATCAAATTTCTCTATTAAATATCTCTATCTATTGCCAAGAAAGTATACAAAGGGGGTAAAAAAATAACATATTGCAACATTAATCCCCAGCAGGGAGGAAGAAGTTGTGGTATCTGCATTGTGACTCTGTACTCAAAGCCCTACTGCCCCTAGTCTTCGCTTATACATTATGTATATTTATCTTTGGAAGAGAAAATGAAAAAAACATTTTTTGCCATACAAATTTTTAATTCTGAAATGTATGTTGCTGCGCTGGTATGGGCATCCTGAAAAGAATCACTCAACTTCTCCTAAAGTTCTTTCTTTTCAGCCTTTAAGTGTGTAGCTATTAAAAGTCAGATATATGATAAGAAGTGATGTAACTTGGGGGTCCAAAGAGCTAACAGTTGAAAGAAATGGAGAATAACATAATTGCTTGACACCACTTACTTCATGCACTTTGAAAGATATGCAACAATTCGAAAAACACAGAGTTGGCAGCTTAAACAAACACCCCTGCCTTGGTCTGTAAATGATGCTCTCAACTTTGAAACTTGCAACTAGTTGCACAGGCATATGGAAGGCAAGTGGTGAGGACCAGATACCTCCTTTGCGTATGACATGTCATGCTATTGAAAAACCACTGAAGCTACCTTGACTAGAACAACACATTATGACCATCAAAAGGAAAAATACTGTGCACCATAAAATATGTCAAAATTAATGACAAATCTAGCAAAGCACAGGTAGCTGTGTCCTGCTTGACAGAGTCAAAATGGGTGAAAATGGTGGGTTTGAGTTAAACTTGTATGTGATGATTACACCTGTATGTTTGAGGATCTTTTCAGCTTTCAGCTCAAAGCTCCTATGGATAACCGAATTGGTTAAGGAGGATGCTAGGAAAAAACTACATCCAAGGAGCTTTTAAAGGAGTTACTTCTGCTTTCAAGAACCCAGCAGATAAGCATCCATCAACACCTTAAGTGCCACGTTAGCAGGATCAGCAATGATGGGAAATGTGCTACCCCTGAGGATACATCTGAAATAGGAAACCCCTCCCCCTCTGAGTAAAAGGAGCTGAGCATCTTCTGTCAATTCAAAGCGGTACATAAACTAATTGTGGCTGGGTCATCTGACAGTCACCAAGACTATTTAAAATGTCAAGGCTTGGCGCATCCTGCAGACTGAATGTGGAGGTCATTTAAATGCCTTTCTTGTCCCTTTAAAAGCATACAAGTATATTGTTCTCACCTGCTGCACTCTTGATGGTTCCTCTGCTTTTAGCATCACTCTGGCCTAAGGAACGGGTCTCTTCTTCATCTTTGATGACGAACGAAATCACTTCATGCCCTGTTGACGTGTAAAACCTGCAGTTACTTACGCGTAATACAAAACTCTCACAATCTGTAAAGGAGATTTGAGTAACGAAGCAACAAAAGATCTAGTCAAATGCTTTGAGTTGTTTCACAGGCCTGCACATAAATAAGGACAGGTCTGAGGAACAGGTAGAATGAAAAAAAGACAGGCAGATGGAGGAGATAAGTAAGAATCTAAAAAAAGCCCTGACCATACAATTCAGTTCATATAGAAACCGTTGCCTTTGAAACGCACCGGAGCTTGGCATAGTGCTGTGTTCTCCTTCACTAAGGTGATCCACCAAAGGAGAGTTCGACTCAGCCTCCTTCCTCCAGGACATGTCAGCATTAGGCATAGTAACCCCTGATGGACAAAATATACATCTGTTTACATTATGGGCAGCAGAACAACTACAAATCAAAACATTTGACTTTTTTGACTTAAGAAAAGTGTGCCCAGTTTCTGAGAAAAAAACAAAAGCTGTGATCATCCTAAATCATGTGGAGCAATTAAATATCAAGTGATAAGCCTAAGAAATGACGGTGTAGGAAAATCACAATAATATAACTCACTTCTTGTGTCTCATTAATGGTGACAGATATTCAATAGACAGGTCTTTGGTGAGTAACGGAGGTGTATTCAAACAGAGTAACTCAAAGAGTGCATGCTAAAAGTTATACATCTGTTTGAAAATATTCATGAGGAAGGCACAGTGGGATCCAAATATTTCGATTTGGTTTTCTACACCCTGCTTCATTACGCCAATAAAAGAGGTATTACGAGTCGAAAAAATGAAGTGTGATAACGATAGAATTGGGCAATAGCAACACTACTCCCACTACTTATGCACTGTTCATTGTGTTGAATAAACAGTAGCACATGAATTTGAAATTCACTGCACTCACTAGTATTTATGAAAATGAACTTATGAGTTTGAGGTGATTGGTCCATGGAACCGTAGTCCCTCCTTTTGGGCATTTTTAGTATGAAAAAAACAATGTTCTTTAAAAACTAGTTAGAATGCAGCAGTTTTATACACAAAGTACTTGCACAAGATTTTTCCAGTAGTCTTCCGATCCTCTCCTTTTCACTAGTTAAGGACATTAACCCATAAAGTGCATGCGTCTTTCCCTCAATATGCAATATACGTCATATCAGTATAGCTTTCCAAACTTTTGTTTTGCACTCATTGCAACATTATATGCACAGCAAACACATGAGGGAAGTCTTCCTCTCTTGAAGCTGTCACTTTCTGTTCATTATTAAAAGTGTGCGGCTCACTGAAAGAACTTAACTCCGTGCAAAGATTATTCATTATACTGATGAGGATGGTGAAACAAATGAACGGAAAACGCTACACATCAGTTGAAGCAAACACTGTGACACCAGCAACATATCAGTAACTCAGGCAGGGAGATATAGGCAATAGACCAGGAGCAACATGTAATAGGACAGATAGAAATGTAAATTGAGACAGGATAAAATGAAATGTAAGACAGGAAAAAGCATGGACTTTGGTGATGGCATTATACCCCAAGACATGGGCATTGGGATAGTGAATACTCTGGCACTGGAAGGAATGAGACTAAAGGAGGGAATACACTACGACCTTCATTATAAGTTTGTTGAATAGTATGGGGTATTTACCACTGATGTGGGGAAATAATAGGAATACATTTTATAGACACATACACACAAAAATAAAATCCCTAATCCCAATACAAATATTTCAGGTGAGTGATAGCTTAAAACCTATATAAGTAGTGAACCGGCCAAGGCCAATAAATGGATGTGCCGAAAAATATAACTGAGGGTTCTGCAGAAATACATAGGTCTAAATTCGTTTTAGGAAGCACACATAAAAGTTGCATTGACAATTTAGCTGTGCTGCAACACATAAATAGATTATATTTCTTTGCAGATTCAAACTTGACAGAACATGAATAATTAGTATAGACGTCACAGAAAAGGTCAACACATTTCTATCTGTTAAACACAATGAGAAGGCAACAGTAGAATTTGTTTTTTTGCACTGTCATGAAGCGCTAAGTACAGGCTCTAAATAAGGGTGGATTCTGCCTTAGCCCAAGCCTGTTGAGAATATGTTAGATTCAGATAGGGTGGGATGGGCCCAGTGACGTCAAACAAGAGATATGCACTCGTTATGCAGAAAAATAAAAATGTGTTTCTAAAAATTATCTCACCCTTATTCTGAGAACTAAAAGAAAAACCCACAAGAGGAGGCTTCTGTGAAACATAGGCATGTTTAGGTACTATCTTATCTGCCCAGCTTGCTATTTACATCATAGAAGAATTTACAGCCCATGTTTTTTGTGGCTTTTCCAGTATATATACTACTGCGTGTAATCCAGA
The DNA here is from genome assembly GCA_963921515.1 of Calotriton arnoldi. Taxonomy (NCBI): domain Eukaryota; kingdom Metazoa; phylum Chordata; class Amphibia; order Caudata; family Salamandridae; genus Calotriton; species Calotriton arnoldi. The sequence continues at coordinate 1,650,461 of CAWUFW010002870.1, read as the reverse complement.
ACTTTGAACTTCAGACTTTGGTCTATGTTTGAGACTGGATGGTTTTCCCAATTGATTGATTGATTAAAACCATATTATTGTGTAAAATTGTTCTGTCTTACTTTATTAATAGATTTTCCTACAACACCAATCATGTTAAATACCTTTACCTCAGTGAGAGGTATTTACAACGTGTGGAGATAATTATCACACAACAACTAAGTCCAATTCCTACACAAACACGTGTTTGCACATGGAATGAAATTTAGCCCTTAAATCATAATGAGGGCCTAACAGCAGAACTGGGAAAACACACATAATCGAGATGGGACTACACTAGCAATAGAACAGGGAATTTACTGGCCAAGAAGACACTAGATTTATGCACAGGCAGACATGCACACTCCAAATGGAATACCAGACCCACATATCACAGCCACATATGTTTGTAATATATTTGTAAATTTCCGCACAATGGAAATAACCCTTAAGCAGCAGGAAACACACTAAATACTGAGATACTCACTAGCATCGAAGTGCCAATATAATGCTGAAATGTGCACTTCACAAATTTGCACAACGTAATAGGTCTGTTTGGCTCCACTCCCTTAAAAAAGGATTGTCGATTCAGATCAGTAGCTTCCAAGATTAGAACTGTAGGATTTTCAAAAAGGTGTGTTACATCTCTGGCTAAGCTTCTTCTATACATCAAGTGCCTGTCTTTTGTTACACAAGGCATGCACTTCACAATATCCTTATGCAATGAGCATGAACATGTAGCCTTCAACTCAAGGTATAACTAAAGCTCGATCTGGAGGTAGGGTGAGAATGGCACTGGGCCTCTAATCCAGAGTCTGCCCTTACAGGAAAGCATGATATGTCCAACTATGCCTTATAATTCCAAGATGATTTGAAACCCATGTATCATCGGAATTCTAATGAGACTGGCTGATAATACGCGCTTTCATAACATCATGAACATATAACTCACCTTTGGGCAATCGGTTATGGATTTCTGATTCATCTGAGCCCGGCCAACTCTTAAAAGGTAGTGCTTGCTCATTTTGGATGGCAAGTAAAATTTCCGGGTGGACATCAGGATAACAGTCTGCAGACAAGACGGCAGAGAAGACATGATGTTTATATATAACCAGTGTCTTACTGAGAGGGATGGGTAGGGCATTGTGTAATTCACGTTAAAGGAATAACTCAAAACACCCCTGCCACAGAGTAGTGCCTCCCGGTAAACACAGCAAAACTGCTAACACAAGCACATACCTGATGGATACACATCACTGCTTGTTGTTCTCTTTGGCTCTTGTGGATAGCATAAAAATCCCTTTTGTCTTCTGCTAATCTTCACTGAAGTGTTCACATCAATTAACTGATGTCCTGTTAATATAAAGAGACATTGTATGATCGATTTAAAGAATGTTAATCTTGAGGGTGCCAATTTTGTTTTTTTCTGATCTTGTCACATTTCACTTAGTGCTTTTAAACCATGAATTACATTCAAGAATGTATGCTGGAAATACTATGGGTGTTCCTCATTGAAATTTTGCTAAAAGGACTGTCTGTTTGTGCATCGATTTTAGAGATGCAATTGCTTTCTAAAGCTCTGTAAGGGAGACAGTGGTGTGGATGTGTACTGAACGTTTTTGTCTACTGCACATTAAGTGCATCAAAATGCTGCTCCCTGGGTGTTTATGTGCGTGCATACACACCCTATTGAGAACAATCATCTCTATCTACTTGCAACAACCACATTATACATTGCATGTGGTTCTGTAAACTACTACTCAATTGGTATCTACATGTATAGCGCGCTCTACCATCATATGTGGCCTTTATGTATATCATGCAGCATCAAACTGAGTGATTACCACTGCTTAGCAGTATGTACTGTTAAAAAGCTTCCACTTTTCGGTTTTTACTTATTTTCACACATAAATATAGTCAGAAAATAGTTTATTTCCCTGTTTATATTTTTTTAAACATAGAAAGATAGAGACACAAAGTATTCATTTGAGTGTCCCTCCATGCCATCCATCACTCCAAGGTTTACAGATGTGTATATTGACAAGACATAGATAAAAACAGGATGGAATTTCCTAATGGAGCTTAAACAGCTGCATATTTGAACATTTGCTAGTACTACAATGCTATTGTTTTTTAGAGGAATGTATTGTTTTATTTTAATTGCCTAAAGCTAGTCAGTGCACTGAAATCTTATAGATATCAAATTGCAAATGTACATTTATCAGTTAAATAAATGTGGAAATATGTGGATGCAGCTTTAATTTTTTTACCCGCAAAAAATAAATATGGGCAATACCAACATCATGAGTACAAACTATGGATAAAAACAGACAGAAATGTAATAAAAGAAATTCAATAAAAGTGGAAGCCTTAAGTGTAAACCATCTACTTCCCATAGATCTGTCCTATCTCTTCTGTCTATACTTGCCCCTTTTCAAAAGTTTCCCGACAACCTTTGAGTAAATCTTTGAGTGCTTATTGGAGCACTGCAGACTGCCTGGAGCACCTGTGTGCCTTTTCTACAAGTGCATACAATACTAATGTTTTTTCTTGGCATGCTCGTGATGTGTTTATTGATTTTGAGGAATGCAGTGAGAAGATTAGCTTTGGGCAGATCTTTACGAAAATGAGGTACAATTTCTCTCGCTTTGGAGTCTTTCAAAGCAGTCAAAGTTTAGGAAATCTGAAAGTCTTAGCATGACACTGAATATTAATGGTTTGGAAATGGGATCGCTATTCTACACACAGGGTCTGACTCCCAAAGGTAAATTTACAATTTTGTGTAAATTTACTCTTTTTTGCTATTCACAAAGGTATTTTACTAGCAGTATCTTTACGACTGCGGAGTCTCCGCACATAAAAAGATAGGATAGTCCTAGCTTTTAATGTGCGAAGACTCCGCAGTCGTAAAGTTACTACTAGTAAAATACCTTAGTGAACAGCAAACAATCGCAAACTTACACAAAATTGTAAATTTACCTTAGTGAATCAGGCCCACAGTGAAGATTTGCAGTCCTTAAAGAGTATCAAGTTAACCCTATGATTTCAATACCTTCGATATAATATTTGTACTTCTCTGGTATTTTCACAGTGGGGGAAAGGAAGGACTAGGACCTGAAATGCTACAAACTTTAACCCTTTTCGGCCTGACCTGGAGTGAGATAATCGCTGCAATCCCTTTGATCTACGTCCTGATGATCCTTTCGATGCTTCTTTCCTTCCATCTTTAATGGCACGGCAAGGACAGCTGTTGCCACACCTGTAAATAAGCATGTATACTAGTTAATTAGGTTCTTGTGTATACTAGTTTTTCTAACTTCTTTTCTCATATTCCAGTGAAGAAACAAATCTCAATAAAAGCAATGCTACCTCCGATTTCTACATGACCCTCCTAAATCTCAAAGTTTATTGGTGGTGCAAATGATTGACAGGGGGAGAATTTAACCACTAGAGGGCGGCACGTGCAGGACCTATTCTGATGACTCTAGTCAGACTGGATTTGGGGGAAGACTTCTTTAGATCTATTAAAGTGAAGCCAGAATCACCCAATTTATTGTTGGACAGAGCCTACCGTGACAATATAGAGATTGTGAGAATCAATGTTACAGCAGATGTAATAATAACTGATATCAATCATGGTCCAATAAATGCAGAAAACAATGGCCTGCTGCTAGGGTAAGGTATTGTTTTTCATCAGCAGGAACAGAGCGATTCTGTGCTATTAAGCTTGTACTAAAGTAATTGTTCACAGAGGTGTAAATGTCTTTTGGTCAGTAGTAGCCCATGGCCTTACTGGCGCTCATCTTGAGTCAGTGTTAAAAATGAAAATGTGGCAAATGCATTCGAAAATACAGATGTCAATTTCCATCCAGACCTTTTGCTGACCATTCGACATGAAAATGAGGATATCAAGTGAATATGATCCATAACCAAAATGAAATACATCTTTGAGACATCTGGCTGAAAGAAATTAACAATACCCTTGTAACATCTAATTACACCTTTATTAAAAACAAAAATCAACAGACAAGAACAGTTTTTTTTTTTTTTTTTTGCAGAGTTTTATATAGCGCGAACTTGACCCGCAACCGAATCGGGTATCAGAGCGCTTTACATAGCACCAGTTACGTTACATGAGGACACGCATTCATTTTTGTTAGGCACGGGGAGATTAAGTGATTTGCCCAGAATCACAGGATGTTCAGCGTCATTACCGAGACTCGAACCCCGTTCCCCAGGTCCGAGGTCGAACGCCCTAGCCGTTAGGCCAACTCCTCTCCCCTGAGATATGACAGTTTTCATCCCAGAAGCTTCAAAGATAATCTTCATATGGCAGAATCGTGAGGAGCCGCCACAAGTGCACTACGAAAGACTATTAAATTGAGCATGCCACTCACCGCTAGATAATCTAATGAGCAAAGATTACCCAAAAAGTTATTTAAAATCTCTCTCAAAAGAGCCTTGTTCACATCACAAAAATCGTTATTGGAAAAAAGAATTAACAAAGAAACACATAAAATCACTAGCATTTCCAACTTATTTCTAAGTACCAATCAATTTAAGATTATTCACCAGCATAGGCACACACAGTAACCCAAGCAGAAAAACCTATGGCCTAAACAGCACCAGATTTAACAACTCAGAAGGACCAGAGGGAACACTGCAACCTACAGCCCATCAAAGGACCATATATATGTGGTAACTGTACAGTTTGCCAGCAGACAATCGAATGAAGCGTTTTATCTTTCAGGGGTTGGAAAATTCAAACTTTTCCAATTGCAAAACCAAATATTTGACTTACAGGATCCTCTGCGACAAATTATATATCGGCAAAACAATACAGGAAGTAGGAAGATGGATAGGCTAACAAACTGACAATTTGGTGCAAGAACATATCAGCACCTCTAATCAAACACTTTACAGAGAACACTCCTACTGAGAATAAACTGAAGTGGAATGTACTTGAGGTGCTATCCAAGACCTGAGATTGAGACTACATAGAACCCCTCCACCTGAAGAAAGAAGCTCCCCGTTCCTAAGATTTGACACACTTAACAGAGTAATGAATGAAGCTTCAGAAATACAAAGTGTTTTTGGGGTAATCCGGTCCCGCCTCTTCCTATTCTTACCTAAAGATCTAGCAGCCCTCCCGTCTTAGGCTCCTGAGGCCGTAGGGATACCATCTAAATGGCAGCTTAAAAAAGAAAAACACAATTTCCACTAGACTCACCAGATATCCATCATATCCTCATCGCTACCCAGCATCTCATACGCTGCCACCCAATCGCAATCGAAATGCTTCCAGCAGCTCCTCACATTACTTACTTACAATCGCTTGGCAAGGCAGCATATTTCCCACATGCATTACCATACGGTGCACAAAACCCCACTTCCCACAATCCTTAATAAATCTACAGTACAGGCTGACGACGACACAGACCCTAGGTAACAACACTCATTCGCAACCCGAACTTGTTCAGCAGAAACACACAAAGCTGTTTTTCAATGAATAAACACAGTTCATCCAAGAAACATAGCTCTTTTTCAAGTAGTTCTAAGAGGAGCACCACTACTTTCCCCCTGAAAACTATAAATCTCATAAGCTGCCATTGACAACATTGCATTTACTAATACGCGCATGTCGACACGCCCTCTTCATAATACTGCACTGTGGTTCCAGCCTGATGAGACCCCATAAAATGATGCAGCAAAACACAATGACACCGGTTTTCCAGGGCCGCTAATAACTCTAAATTTCCCGGAGTGCACCAGAAGTGGACTACAAATAACCAAAGTATGCCATTGGAGGTCTCCTTGAGTCACAAACCCCCATATACATTAAACAAATGTATGGAAGAAAAACCCAGAACACTTCAAGCCTGTACTTACCAGGACTGGTCTCAAAACCATTAGAAATACATTTTCTAAAACAATTTTTGAATCCACCTTTGTCCTATGTACTTTTCAATCTTTTTAAATTCGAGCTAGAAGGCATTCTGCCTCAGAGAATCTTGTCTTCACCATTTAGTACTTACTGCTTGCTGCCTGTGCACATCTTCACTTCACTACTAATTTTAAATGTAGAAATGAAGAATGTTTCTTGTCTCTCTCTCTCTGTCTTGCAATTTGTGAAATGTTTCTTTGAACAGTGTATATAGATTTAATAATAAAAATGTTGATCAAATATTTTTTTATCTTGTTAGCAAAGATATATGAAAAATTTAGCCACACAGTCTGAGATTTGGGTTGTCCAAAATCAAAAGAAGGCGACCACGTATCGAGACAAGGTTGTATATTTGACACCATGTCCTTTAAACTTGTTCTTTTTCCTCCAAATGAACTAGAGGCAGTAGTTCAACAAGACTACCCATTATATGGCTATATGACACAATATGAAATGTTCACTCTTTTTGTTCAACGACTGATACTGAGCTGAAGGCACACATGGCCTTCCAAATGAATTGCTATGTATAGAAAGATATTGTACAGCAACAGTCTAGTGATTAACTCTACAAAAACAGCAGGTCATCTTTATCACATTAGTTGTCAATTGTGCTGTTTAGCTGTCAAATGGAAAAATGTACTGCTACTCTAGTGGCCTATAATGGTACCTTACACTCTTGAAATCTTTGTTTCTATAGTTACATGTTTGGATAAACCCTAGAGCTGTCGAATACAAAGACTGTAGGATTTATTGGTGGTCGGCAGAGTAGAGACTCTTACAAGAGTGACTCATGCTTTATTACTTCAATTTACTAAGCTTACAGTCATCCGCGAAAGCCCCCAACCATATAACTACAACAAGCATTGGCAAAGTAAATAGGTCTCGCCTATGCAAGAGTTAATGGTTTTGGCATGTTTTAGTGATTTTGTACACCAGTGTGGCTGCTGTTCAGCATGACTAAAAGTTAGTAAAAGACACACAAATGATGGACAGAATGCGGAACAAATCAAACATTCACCCCCAATCAAGAGATCTGGGTTAAATCCACTGTTCTTTTGCTCACCATGCCACCCCACTTAAGACCCAGCCATATGCAAATCAGTCTTGACCTTGCACCTCATGGGAACAGCCCAGCCCGAACTACCAAGCCAGGCCCTCCCTGGACCAGAAACAAACATCCTGGGGCCGGTTTCGGAGTATCACCCCTCATCAGCCAGGATAGCTTTAATCCAGTGGCACAGTGAGCCCGGGACCCAAGTCTGGGAATACCCGGTGCACTTAGGGTGAGAAAGCAAAAGATACACAAATGATGGACGGAATGCAGAATAAATCAAACATTCACCTCCGGCAAGAGTTCTCGGTTAAATCCATTGTTCTTTTGCTCACCATGTCAACCCAAAAGTTAGTGGTGTGGGGTGGATAGAGTGGGTAGAGTGGAGTGGGATGAATTGGAGTGGGGTAGACTGGAGTGGAGTAGATTAGGGTGAATTGGGGTAAATTGGAGTGGAGTGTGGTAGATTGTGGTATAGTGGGATAGACTGGGATAGAGTGGGTGGATTGGGGTAGAGTGGAGTGGGATAGATTTGAGTGGGGTAGACCGGGGTAAATTGAAGTGGAGTGGGGTAGAGTGGAGTGGGGTAGACGAGTGGAGTGGGGTAGAATGGAGTGGAGTGGGGTAGACTGGCCTGGAGTTGGATAGATTACATGGGTTGGATTGGAGTGGGATAAATTGCACTGGGTTAAATCGGAGTGGGGTAGGGTACATTGGCATAGCATGGGGTAGATTGGAGTGGAGGAGACTGGGGTGTGGTAGATTGGAGTAGGGTAGATTGGGGTGCGGTAGACTGGGGTGGAGTGGGGTAGATGGGAGAGGGGCAGACTGTATTGGAGTGGTGTAGATTGGGCTACAATGGAGTGGAGTGGGATAGAGTAAAGTGGAGTGGGGTAGACTGGGCTAGAGTGGAGTCAAATGGGGTGAATTTGAGTGGGGTTATTGGGGTGGGGAAGAGTGGAGAGGAGTGGATTGGGATAGATTGAGGTAGATTGGAGCGGGGTAGATTGAAGTGGAGTGGGGTAATTTGCAGTGGAGTGCAGTGGATTGGAGTGAAGTGCAGTAGACTGTAGTGTAGTGGGATAGATTGGAAAGTAGTGGGGTAGAGTTGAGTGGTTAGAGTGGAGTGCATGGGCTAGATTGGGGTGGATTAGGGTAAATGGAAGAAGTAGGGTAGAGTGGAGTGGGGTAGTTTGGAGTGGAGTGGGGTACTTTGGAGTTGAGTGGTGTAAAGTGGAGTGGGACAGATTGTAGTAGAATGGGGTAGATTGTAGTGGAGTGGGGTAGACTGGGGTAGATTAGGGTGGGTAGATTGGAGTGAAGTGGGGTAGATTGGAGTGAAGTTGGGTAGATGGGGGTAGACTGGAGTAGAGTTGGCTAGATTGGGGTAGTGGGGTTTTAATAGATTGGAGTGCGGTAGACTGAGGTGGAGTGAAGTGGGGTAAATTGTGGTAGATTGGAGTGGGGTCCATTGTGGTAGATTGGAGTGGGGTAGATTGGAGTGGAGTGAAGTAGACTGAAGTAGAGTGGAGTGGGATAGATTGGAGTGGGATACAGTAGAGTGGGGTAGAGTGGAGTGGTGTAGATTGAGTGGAGTAGGGTAGATTGGAGTGCAGTAGATTGGAATGGAGTGGGTTAGGTTGCGGAGAAGTGGAGTGGGGTAGATTGGTGTAGATTGTGGTGGAGTGGGGTAGATTGTAGAGGAGAGGGGTAGAGTGGAGTGGGGAAGATTGAAGTGGGGTAGACTGGAGTGGGGGTAGAGTAGAGTGGGTAGTTTAGGGTTGTGGAGTAGGGTGGATTGAAGTAGCGTGGGGTAGACTTGGGGTAGAGGGGTAAATGGGCATGGAATGGGGTAGAATGGACTGGAATGGAGTAGGGTAAATGGGGTGGATTGGAGTGGGGTAGATTGTAAGGGAGTGGGATAGACTGGAGTGGAGTGGGGTAGACTGGAGTGAGGTAGAATGGGATAGAATGAAGTGAGGTAGGGTGAGGTGGGGTGGGATAGATTGGAGTAGGGAAGATTTGAGTAGATTGGCGTACATGGGGTGGAGTGGGGTAGGATTGGAGTAGAGCAGGGTAGACTGGAGTGGAGTGGGGTAGACTGGAGCAGGGTAGAGGGGGTGTGGTAGATTGGAGTGAGGTAGATTGAGTGGGGTGGATTGGGATAGACTGAGATAGATTGGAGTAAGGTAAACTGTAGCGGAGTAGGGTAGATCGGAGTGGAGTGGGGTGGATTGGAAGGGAGTGAGGTAGACTGGGGTGCAGTGGAGTGAGGTAGATTGGGGTGGAGTGGGGTAGATTGGAGTGAGATAGATTTGAAGGGAGTGGAGATTGTAGTGGGGTAGGTTGGAGTTGAGTGGGGTAGATTGGAGTGTAGTGGGGTAGATTGGAGAGGAGTGTGGTAGATTGTAGTGGGGTAGGTTGAAGTGGGGTAGATTGGAGTAAAGTGTGGTAGATTGTAATTAAGTGGGGTAGATTGGGGTGTAGTGGAGTGGGGTAGCATGGAGTGGGTGGGGAAGATTGGAGTGGGGAGGGGTAGAGTGGAGTAAGCGGTTGGAGTGGAGGGGCGTAAAGTGGAGGGGTTAGAGTAGTGTGTTGTATACTGGCATGGCGTGGTGTGGAGTATCTTAGAGTGAAGGGGCATAGAGTGGAGCTGCATAGAGTCTTAATTTTTTAATTTTTTTTTTGTAATTATCAAGAAGATACAGTACACATCTATCCTCCCTCACACACCTGGAGGGGTGGATAGACCAGAAAGGGTCAACATAACAGATGCAGAGCCTACATACATTGTAACTATCATGCAATATATGTTTTCAGTCCGGCATAGCAAATGACACCTTAGCGTCCAATCGGCCCATCTGAGGCATTAGAATATTCTTGCCGAGCAGAGCCCCTTCTGTATTGCCAAAGTCCGTAGTAGTGTAGTGCAAATCGAACATGTGAGAAAAAAAACATGTAAAAGAGAATAGAGAGAAAAGGGGGGGACAAGAGAAGAGAGGGAGGGAAGGGGGTCTCTCTGGCTGTCGATTAGGGGCCGATCAGCTGTGTTCTTGGACCATGTGGGGGCGTTCGTCTTGCGCTTGCTTAGCCAGTATTTACGAAGCCGCCGCCTGGTCTGGTTGCTGAGCCGCGAGATAGCTCTGCAGTGGCTCCCAGATATTTTTAGAGCGCGCCTGCGCGGGCATTAGTTCCCAGAACTCTGATAGCTGATTATGGCAAAACGCTGCGTCTCTGAGCCAGTCAGTCATCTGGGGTTTCCGCCTGCGGCCCTAGCACATCGCTACTCTCCTTTTAGCAAGTAATAGAAGCATGGCTGCCAGCTTCCGGTTTTCAGATGGAAAGTTACGCACATACGCTAACAGGGCAACCAGCGGGGACCGCTCACATCTGTATCCCGTCACTTCCTCCAGTACTTCAAATACATTCCCCCAATACAACATGACCCCAGGGCACTCCAACGCCAAAATTAGGAAGGAGGCGTCTGGCGTCCTACACCGCATGCAGCACGTGTCCTCACTTAAACCTGCCCTATGCAGGCAAACAGGGGTCCTATAAAGCCTGAAAATGAACTTGAAGTGGATTAGTCTAAATCTGTAATTGGGTGACAGCTCCCTGGCCTGCGCACAGCAATATTCCCATACTCCCTCGTCAAAGGGGGCTCCCAGGCATTCCTCCCATTTACGCCATGCCAGCGGGGTGCCTACCGGAGACTCGCGCTGCATACCGGAGTACAGGCGAGGAATACGTTTTCGAGGTGACGGGTTGGTTAGAAAGTCCTCTAGTACTCTGAATGTCGGCGGTGCTATCGGAAATGAGTCAAAAGTCGCGTGCAGTGCGGCTCGGAGCTGGAAATATGCGAGTCTGTCCATCCACCCTGTGTGGTCCTCCCCTAGTGCCGCACCCAAACTTTTGAACACACCATCAGGAAATGCACTTCCTAGCGTGTGTAGCAGTAACTGCCGCAGTCATCGGCAAACTCCAGCATCAGCCGTAAAGGGGAACACTGGATGCCGAGTGAGTGGCACAGAGGGTGCATACATATTGTCTAACCGCGCCCTCCGTCGAAGCTCCTGCCATGCCCAAACTGTACAGCCTACTGGTTTGATTCCAGGCCGGGGGCGATGTTGTCACCGGAACAGCACCATATGTAATGGAACTGGCTCCGCCTGGTTGCTCTCCGGGGTGGTGTGTGCCATGAACTGGGTTGGGTAGACCCAGTGGAACCCGAACTGGGCCTGGGTGCAGTTGTAGTACAGCTCCATGTCCGGGGAACCCAACCATCTCTGCTCAAATGGGAGGGTGAGTGTCTTCCATGCGATTCGCAGCTGTCCACCCGCCCAGACAAGGGATATCAGATTCGATCGAAGTCTTTTCTTGAACTTCATGGTGAGGGGCAGCGGAAGGTTAATAAAAGCATATAAAAACTTGGGCAGCACTACCATTTTTGCTATAGCAATCCGGCCTGCCAGAGATAACAGGAGTGTTCTCCAGCGGTGCAGCCGGCTCTCGAACCATTCCATCAATTTGCCATAATTGTAGCGCCAGAGCTCTTCAGGGTCCCGACTGATCCAGATATTTCACTGGGGAGTCCGCCCATTTGAGTGGAAACTCGGATTGGAACTCTTTAGTGGCAGCAGTCAGCGGGAAGATCACGGACTTCCCCCAGTTGATCGTTACGCCGGAGACACCACCGAATTTAGTGATTTCACGGATTGCAGGCAGGGCCTCGCCGAAGAGAGATCGGAGCATTTCTTCAACATAGTCTACTACGCAAGTCATTGCTGTGGTTTCGGGAATTCCTAGGATGCACAGATTGTTGCGCCGAGACCTGGCCTCGAGATCCTCATTTTTGTTTCTTATGACCTCCAGCACCTTCTCCATGCGAAGTAATTTCTCACGGGTCGCCGTTCCCTCATCCTCTAGCGCGGAAGTCCGCTGCTCCACCTCCGCGATGCGCTCGTCGTGGTTCGACACTTTGTCTCCGAGCCAGTCCAGGCGGTCCGACAGCGAGTCAATTTTTAAGTCGATCGCCGAGAGGGACTGCTTCAGATCTTTAAACATATCACAGATGTTAGGCTTGGGGATCGACGGGGGGTTCGTCATAATTTCTGCCTGCTCCTCCACCAGGGGGGTGCCCCATCCTCGGGGGCCTGCGCTGCTCAAAAGAGATCTTCGGTTGCTTCGCGTCTGCCTTGCCCATGGCTCACTGTCAGGTCGTTTGGCCGGGGATAGCCTCTGCCGGGGAAGTCGTACCAGATTCCAAATCTAACCCATAGTGGCGTAAGCGCTAGCGAGGCCCTCCCGACGAGGGAGCTGTCCCCTCGCCCTCACCTCCTCGGCCCCTGATCTCCCTTACCAGGGCCCAGCGGGGATTTTTCTCCACAGGCTCCTCGCGACCATGGATGTACTTCACTCCGGATCTTTGCACCGCGGTGTACACAGCTGGCCCAGGCCCAGCTCAGAGGGCGGGGGGGAGAGAGAGGGCAGCAGGCGGCCCACAGACCACCCTCCCACCACCAGGCCGGTCCGCTGTGCTCGGAAATCGTCCCCGCCACAGAGTGTGTCACCACAACAGTCTAGGCCCCAGCGGGTTGGGTATGCCTTCCTGGATGCCTGCGGCTTCCGAACCAGTCCCTCAGCGCTCTACGCCAACCATAATCGTGCTGCGGTCGGGTCCATTGGACTCTGCTCCTGTGGGCCTGGTGCCAAAATCACTCTGTGGAGGGTGATATTGGAGGGGGGGTCACCCTCAAAGCTACCGTTCAGATCCCCCCCGTCGCTACCGCCACCATTATCTAGGGCCCTTCCTCGTCCTGACTTGCAGCTCTGTGCCGGTTCAGCACCGGCACTTCAGAGGGCCAGGTATTCCCCACAGCGGGAATCAGGGGGCCTCGGCCGGGAGAAGCACACACAGGCCAATCCGCAGCTCAACGGCTGCCCATGCACTCCGCGCCCCGCAGGCTATCCCAGAGCTGCCGCAATGCCCCGCCAGGCGTTTTCCCGGCCGACCTCCATGCACACTGGTGCACCTCGGCTCCAGTCGGGATCTCGCTGGGGTCCTCCGCACTCTTGCGCCGCAAGAGCCAGGAGCCGCACACGCCGACGGGCGTCTGCTTCACGAACCGGCAGCCACCGCTGATTACAGGCTGCATCGTCCGGAGCCGCCAGCCACAGCCGTCACTCCTCACGGCGATCAGCCGGCAGTGCACCACAGGGCAGCCGCACAGGATCCGGGCTCGTTCCTCTGGTGCGATTCAGGCCGGAGCCGCCATCTTGTCTTGGCGGGCAGCACCCGCGTCTCTATGCTCCGACTCCGCTGCCAGCCCGGTCCCAGTTGGTCAGCCCGGTATCAGCGGCTGCATCAGTTGCAAATAGTCACCATTTGTTGATTTCGGGCCTCGATGGTTGCCCAAACTACCAGATAATCAACGGATGGGCAGTCCAGCCAGCAGAGCCTCACTATGTGGTGGCCATCTTGCAGCCGGCACACTAGCGCCCTCCGAACTGCATAGAGTTGAGTGACATGTCGTAGAGTGGAGTGGCGTGTCATTGAGTGGAGTGATGTGGAGTGTCTTCGAGTGGAGTAGCGCAGAATGGAGTGGTGTGGCGTAGAGTGGAATGGAATGAATGAATGAAGAAACATTTATTGAGCGCGTAGCTACCCAAGGGCATCCCAGCGCTAATAGCAGTTATGCACAGACCATACCAAAACTAGCAAGCAATATTAAGGAAAAGCCAAGTTTTGAGGAGTTTACGAAAGGCCAATTGATTAGACTCGTAACGCATGTGGAGAGGGAGAGAGTTCCACATCCTGGCAGCATTATAGGAGAACAGACGCCCACCGCTTCTCGCCTTTTTTATTCTGGGAACTAAGGCGAGGTGGAGATTGTCCGAGCGCAAGCACCTGTTCGGACGATAGGGTGCAACGATGGACTGATTAATATGCAAACCCTTCCCTGCTAATGACTTGTGAACAATACAGAGAGCCTTAAACTTAATTCTCTCCTGTATAGGAAGCCAGTGAAGGGTATTAAGTGCTGGTTTAGCAGATTGGCGGCTAGGAATCCGAAGAAGCATACGCGCTGCACAGTTTTGCTCAGTCTGTAACTTCGCGATAGTGGCAAGAGGGGCTCCTAAATAGAGAGCATTCCCATAGTCCAGGCGAGAAAGAATTAGAGCCTGGACCATGAGTCTCCTTGCAAGGAAAGGTAGAAGAGGAAGAACTTTCGGAAGCATCCTAAGGATTTCATAACAGGTGGCTGCCAATTTCAAAGCCTGATGCTTGAAGTTCAACTCGCGATCAAGCCAAAAACCCAGACTTTTAATCTGGTTTGCGGGAGCGGGGCCGAGACAAACTGGCCACAGCAATCCTGTCTTACAAATAGGGGAATTACCTAGGAGCATCAACTCCGTCTTGTCTCCATTTAATTTTAAAAATTAAAGCTCTATCCACTTGGCCACCTTCTCAAAGCATGGGCCAAGACCGGGAGAGAAGTTATCGGAGTAGTTTAGGGCCACAACAAGTTGTGTATCGTCGGCGTAGCTGACAATCTTAACACCAAATGGGAGAACTATTTCAGCTAGCGGGCTCAAATGTACATTATAAAGGGTAGGGTTCAAAGATGATCCCTGTGGAACACCGCAGCTGAGAGGCATCCGTTTTGAGCTGATATCTCCCTCAAAAACCTGAAAAGAACTGTCTTCCAGTAAAGATTGCAGCCACACAATGGCCCCACCCATCACCCCCAGATCCCGGAGTCTACAGACTAAGGTTTGGTGGTTAACAGTGTCGAAGGCTGCGCTGAGATCCAGAAGAATAATAGCTGCAGTGCCTCCTTGATCCAAGATTTTACTGGACTCTTCGACTACTGCTAAGAGAGCAGTTTCTGTACCCTGTTGGGGTCGAAAGCCAGTCTGTGAGGGGTGGAGAAGATTGTGAGATTCCAAAAATGTGGAGAGAACAAGATTGACATGTTTCTCAACAATCTTACTGATCCCTGGAAGGAGGGACATGGGGCGATAGTTCCCCAGGAGATCAGGGTTGAGACTCGGCTTTTTTAGCAACGCCGTTACCATAGCACATTTCCACAGAGGGGGGGCTACTCCAGTGTTAATAGAGGCGTTGATCAGGTCGAGTATCACTGGAGAGACAATTCCAGCTACTTGGTTCAAAATGGTAGCTGGTGCAGGGTCTCTAGGTGAGCCGGATTTTACCAAAGCCGAGGTAATTCCTAACGACTTGAGGTCCATTGGAGGAATTTCCTCCAGACGGTGCCCGCTAATCTGAGGAGCGGAATCCAAAAGTGACACATTGCTGTAGCAAGCCACTTGAGGAAAAGCAGTGTAAATATCTTGGATTTTATTGTGAAAAAACTCTGCCAGATTATTGCAGCAGGAGTAGGCGTCATCAGAGATAACTAGAGGGGAGGATGGTTTGTGAAGGTTTTTTGCAATACGAAAAATTTCGCGAGGAGAGTTAGATGCCAAGCTAATTTTTCCTTCATAATTCGTGGCTTGCGCAGATTTAATTTCCACTTTATATATTTTGATGGCCTCCCTATATTTCAGTTTATTTAATGAGGAATAGTCCTTTCTCCATATTCTTTCAGACTTTTTACAATTTTGTTTAAGCTCGCGGAGCTTAGGGGAGTACCACGGCAATCGGTTAGTTCTAACATTATTCTGGATACACTTTTTGGGAAGAACAAGGTCTAAAGAAGATTCAATCCATTTATTAAAATTATCGTTAGCGACGATAGGATTAGAATCAAAAGTCGGTCTGGAATCTTCTAAAGCTGTAATCCAATGTTCTAGAGGAAGTTTAGACCATAAACGTGTTTGGCTCCTGACCGAGCTAACAGGGAGAATAGGGCATGTAGGGAACCAAGTGAAGGGAATTAAGGAATGGTCAGTCAGACCAAGGCACTGGGATAGGCTCCCTTACCAATAGCTCCTCAATATTGGAGAAAATGGGGTCGAGTAGGTGGCCTTTCGAGTGGGTAGAACCGATGACTTTTTGTTTGAGCTGGAAGGCTGCCAAGTCACTAACCAGCTCTGAGGCAGCTGAATGAGGGGGATCATCAAAGTGAAGATTAAAATCCCCTAGTAGCGTAAAATTGGAGGGGGAGCTGGCTAAATTAGCTGCTAATTTGGGGAGAGTTATACAGAATTGTCCATAGGCACCAGGGGGTCGGTAAATTAAAATGCCTGAAAAGGTAAGAGTGGGTGAGAATCCTATCGCGAAGGAAAGGTTCTCACAGTCAGGTATAGGTCCTGCAGACGAGCAGCATTTAAGCTGAGTTTTATATATAATAGCAATGCCGCCGCCTTTACCTGATTCCCGATCTTGCCTCTGAATAGAGTAACCCGGGGGAAGGGTTTGTACAAGGTCAGGACCGGACTCATTGTTGAGCCATGTTTCCGTTAAAAACAGGGCATCCGGAAGTTCATCCTCTAATAGAATCGAGATTTCTGCAAAATGTTTAGAAATTGACCTACAGTTTAACAGGAACATTTTAAAGGGTGCCTGTTTAGGTGACGCAACTTGGGGTTTGGAGGGCAGACAAAATTTAAAAGCACAGTGGGGGCAGCGAAAATCGTTGGAGAGGCATAGAGTAGAGTATAGTGTTGTAGAATGGAGTGGCATAGTGTGAGGTAAGCATGGTGTGGTAGCGCACTGCCATTAAAACAACACATTTTCAATTGAAATGACCATTACATTTGCACAGACATACAGTTATACTGGGCACAAACTATAATGTGTGTGACCTAGTGTACTGATGGGTTTTGATTGTATTCAAATATTTATTTCCACCACGCTTCATTTGTACTTTCCTAATTCTGATATATTCTGAAATAGCAGCCCAATTCATTTACAGACATTCAAATGTTGTTGTTTGCTAGAAAAAATGCCTTCCCTTTCACAGCAAGATTGTCACATAAATTCTCTCACTTTGAAGTGCGATAAAGAAAAGTAAACACCAGGCTCCCACGGAAGACACAGTCTGTCATATTCATCTGTCTTTCAATGCACACCAAATGTGACAAGATAGGAACAAGATTTGATGGCCCGTTTACCAAAAGTGAGTACTCGGAAGGATGCAGTAAACAAGGGATGTTCAAAGGAGGGACAAACTCAAGCTGGACAGCTTAAAACAAATAAAGCCAGCAAATAGAAAGTAAGGACCTGTGAATTACAAACCACAAAGCCAATGGTAAGCAATGGCGAAATCCATTCCCAGAGAAGCTTTCAGAATGCCCACAGATAGTCCTTAGCAAACCAAGTAGGCTTTGTTCTAAAAAAGGTGGCCCGGTCTGCTTATTGTTATTGGAATAATACACAAGATGAGGATGTTCCACACAAGAGATTGAAGGTGCCGGATTATTGATTAAGTTAACCGTTGATGATCTAGGAAAAATCTCTCTCCTATTCCCCTCCCAGTGCCTTGCAAGATTTATAAATATTCTGTACACTGGGCATCTTACCTGTAGGTGCTTTACAAGTAAACTGAGCGGAAAGGATATGTATTCCATGTGATCTTTCTGATGGGATACTCGAGACTCGTCTACTTCCTTCACTTTTCTCCAGATTATGGATAACAGTTAGCGAGGTGACTTAAATCGCTGTTTTTAGATTTCAGATTAGAACTGCAGCAGAGAAGCTATTTATTTGCAGGCAGACCATGTCTCCAATAGAATATTACAACATATAATCAAGGGAGTGAGGGCTGTTTAGTATTGCAAAGGTGGATTAGTTTGTTTAATGAGTGGGGGTGAGTGCTAACAGCATTGTAGAAATGTTTTGAAAGTTCTCAGAAAGCATTGCATTTTACCATGTGTGTGAAGTTTGTTGTGAGGTTTGTTGACCATCCACATGCTTGTGTTATTCGACGCTGATGCGCACTGTCACTTTTTCAGCACTGGATATCTTTTCTACTGTGCTGGGGGTGTGGTGTTTAACGTATGGTTTGTGGTCATGATTTATTTTGCCAGGATTTTGTGTGGATCAATTTTTTTAAAAAGTAGCACAGAAGTTGTCAAAAATAACCTGATCTGAACATTTCCTTAAGGGCTAATGAGCAATCGGTTAAGAGAACGATCCAGCCCCACATACCACCAGGAATGTGCAGACAACAATGAGTTTTATTCTGAATTACAGACGACGCCTTGTTCAACTATGGAGAATGCGCCTTCTGAAAATGAGATAGCAGACTTTTAGGTTGCATGCAGTACATGGTGCAAAGCAGCTCAAGTTCAGGAACAAGGAAAATCTTTGGGAATTTGAGGAAGGACATTTCGGAGAACAGGTCTGCCTTTCAATGAATAGTGACAATTTGTCATTTCTTAAATGACAACATTAACTTTTTGCTCTCACTTACTGAGATATAGTATTAGTGCTTCTAATTTTTAGACACTGTGACATTTTAAGAGCAGGGAATGGGAAGAGCCGGAACTCTAAATATCCTAAACATTCCCTCTTTTTGGCATGACCTGGTCTGAAATAATCACTGCTTTCTCGGAGGATCCTTCAGATACTGGTTTCCTTCTCATTTGATCCTGAATGGCTAAATGGCACAGCAGAGCTGGCCGCCAAATATAGAGCGATACCAGTGAATGCTCTACTACGCTTCATTTTTCACTGATAATCCCACTTTGATTTTCAGATACAGAATAATATTTGCGAACTTTTGCGTGGGGCCTCATTCAACCAATGAGTCTTTTTGCTTCTTTATGAGCTAGCTGTAGGATGGCCAAAAGTTAGATAGATGACTGACTAACAGTAAGTAAGCATTATACCCTTTGAATCGGTTTGAGTTGGTTTAGGTCAAATTGTGCCACAATGTTCATTTGTGTTTTAAATTTCACACGGGCACAAAATTCAATATCTGGAATGCAGAACGTGTAAGACACACCCCACTAATGCCCACCAGACATCTGGGCAAAAACCACTAACACTATGAACTCCCTTTGTATCCACTTAAGCATAGCCAGCCTCATTTACCTCAGTCTTGGATTATGTAAAGACAATGCTTAACATGAGATTGGTTGCACCTTACACTTCCAGTTGGTAAATGGAAATCATCCATATACATTTTAAGCCATGGTCTTGAACTGCCCATTACTAAAATAAATTGTGGGTGAAGAATATTGGAAGAAAACCATCACATAAAAGATCAATCTTCCCTTAACAGCAACTGGTATCAACTGGGTAAAAGCAGTGGACTGGTAGATTACTGCTGGTTGGAATAAGTATGATTCCTTATCATTGCAAGTCCACGATATTATCCAGTGTGATGGAATGGTCTAAGAATTTTACAAGATGTTTAACATTGTTGAAAACCGAAGCATTACCACAAAATCAGAAACAGGAGTATATTCCATGAAGAGTAAACGGCTAGTTATATATAACTAACTTAATCATGTTAGAACAACGGAGCTGGGTCCTTTTTAAGATCACTTTTGCGTGTAAATATGGTAACTGCACCTGTTACCCTGCTGTCAATTTATACACATGCTTGCAAATGGAAATTTATGAATCTAAGATTCCTTTGTTACTTCTGAATTCATGTGTTGTTACACACATATTGTAGGCACAGTGGGATATTGGAATTACTTTTATAGGATGTTGTAAATTAATCTTTTATAAGTGATTATGTAACAATCAGACCAGCGACTTGGATTGTTAGTTTAAAACTCTGAATTTAAACTGTTGTGCAATTCCATATTACCAATTTCTGTGCACAAAAAGCCATATAGAAGCCAAGACTAAAGGTGGGTCTGATGTTGACCTAAATGGTGTTCATGGACAGCATCATCGACAATTTATTTTGTTATTCTTTGGGAAATGTTACATTTCTTGCTGACCTGGGGAACGACCACCGGCTTGCCAAATCTCCTTGTCCTGCTCGTCCACAGTACACACAGCGTCCTTTTCTTTCTCTCTTAGCGAAAAGACGGTGGTGGTGATGAGAGGCCCTGTTAGTAAAAACATTTGAGAGAAAAATCAGTTGCTACAACAAAGATGTCGGGATCCTACACAACAAGAGAATGAACTCTATTAAATCTGTGCACTAACACTAATCACCAAGCATGTAAATGAGAGAGACATGCTGGAACAACAATAGATCACAACTATGGATCAATGGCTACTGCCATCAATGCTAGTATGAGAGTGGTGTGGGACAGAAATTCTCAAAGCAGTCACAAACTGGCAATAGGATGTTCACATGCTCAAAGGACAGTAACTTTACCAAGAGAAATCAAGGCCTGGTGAATTTCTTTCATCACATTGTTGTAAAGTTCTTTCTGCCATTCGTGTAAAAGTTTCCACTCGTCTTCACAGAAATAGGATGCAGCATCATGAAGTTTGTTTGGCACCTGCAATAACAAATAGTAAGTGACATTCAAGTACATGTCTCTATAAAACAGAATAAAATATATTAAAAAATAGCATAATCATTTTAAACTGGGTGTATGATGCTACTCAAACAGTCAAATCTATAGTACTTCCTTTTCATTGGTCTATGAGTCATTATGAAATAGCGCCTGTAGATTTGTCCATTCCCATAGTAGAAGCAGTCAGTGTGGCAAATACAAAGAGAAGGTACAGAGCCATATGAAAAACCTTCTTAGAAAATACAGTGATGGGTTCTAGCATAGTAGTGAATGAAGATTCACATTTAAAGTTAACATTCAGAATATGTGTGTAGTATTCATTTCACCTCCTTAATGCAGATTTAAGCCTGTGTGCTCTATATTTGGAAAACATACCATAGAGTGGAGAATTAGGGAAGGCATATTTGCAAACCATGGAAAATCCATAAAATTGCATCTACACTCTGAGGACAGAAATATGCTACAGAGAAGTTATTTCTTTTTCAGGAGGTTTTTATAATATATGAGCATTAAAAAAGGACCCTCTAAATTAGAAACATATGTGAAATATGCAAGATAATGGTTACTTTTTAAAATAAGGACTTAGTTGACAGTATAGCTGGAGAGTTGATAAAATATTCCTCAAGTCCAAGACCTGAGCTCATAAAGTGCGAACTGCTGAGGGCAGATTGAATACAATATTATATATATATATATACACACACACACAAAAAGAAGCAGAGAACTCTGGGTAGTTCTCAAGTTTAGGTGGAAGGCAGCTCCAGTATAGAGCACTCTCAACACCAGCGACACTCTAAATTTGCTCACCTCAAATGTCTGCTTTTCTCTCAAAGTATTTAAGCGTAGGATTAGCACAGTGCCATCCACGCCGAGATAGAAAGGGACAAAGTCTTTTACCATTTTCACAGCAAAGTCTTTAAGCATAGGATTAGCACAGTGCTATCCATGCCGAGCTGTAAAATGGCCAAAGCCTTTTACCACTCCAGGCACAGTATTACAGCTTTGAATTGTTAAAATACCATCCAAGCCAACCTGAAATGAATAAAAGCAACCCCTGACACGTGTTTTGCTCTAATTAGAGCTCTTCAGAGAGGTATAGCTTTGTCCAGACACAAGGGAGCACCCAGTATAAGTCAAAAGAATACCCTTTCAGGCATAGAGTGACGCATAAATTATGCAAAAAAAGAAGCAGAGAACTCTGGGTTGTTCTCAAGTTTAGGTGGAAAGCAGCTCCAGTATAGGGCACTCTCAACACCAGCAACACTCTAAAGTTCTCTGCTTCTTTTTTGCATAATTTATGCGTCACTCTATGTCTGAAAGGGTATATATATATATATATATATATATATATATATATTCTTGGCAACTCCGTTAGCCCTCTGGCGTATACCTTATCCCAAAGAAACGGAGCACGGACCCAAGTTGTAGCAAACAGATGTAAGTTTATTGCTCCTCCAACACCTCTACAGCCATGACGCGTTTCAGCTCCACTTCGGGCCTTGATCACATGACACACACTGTCAGGTAGGTGGCTTTTTTTTATATATTCGGTTTGTAAGCTGTGAATTATTTAAAGTGACCAGTGCATCAGAAAAACTTCACATCGAAAAGGTATAGACTTGTATACAAAGACAAAAATATATATATGTGCGTAAAAACCATCATAGTTGTTAAAACCAATGATAACAGAAATGTTGGCAATATAGTACAGCAGAATATAAATGTCATTCAATTAGTTTCTGTATTTTAAGTACCTTTTAAAAAATTTGTTTTTTAACAAGTAGCTGACTGAATAATGTTTGTTTTATTGTATTGCAACCTCAGCTGTAGTAATCAATCCCAAAAGTAATAATTACAATTTACAAAGTTAGAATTGTTGATACAATTGAAAATAAAACTATTAATGCGAGTAATAATTCATAAGATTCAGGGTAGGTAGTTGATAAAATGGCAACAACAATTTCAGCTTAAATGCTTTTTGGCCATACCCTACTATCAGAATAATGTTGGTGTATTACAACATCATATAAGCTGAATGTGAAGTACTGACTTGTGCAATTTAAAGTGCTTGTGCTGTGCAAAAGTGCTATAAAACCAGTGATAAAAAAAGATTATGTACTAAAAAACTACCTAACCCTGTGTATAAAATTGAAATTTACAAAAATAAAATGTTGTGCGGCGGCAATTTTAACAAGGAAGATCTATTATCCTATATAACAACAAAGCATGCCGGTGGACAAATTTCTTAATAATAATTCAAGTTGTTGCTCCCATAATCTCCTTGATGTTCTTTACTGCAGACAAGTGTGCAACTCCTCAGTGGCATTGAGGCCTCTAGGTTGTTTGGTGTCGAGATTGACTATATATTGGGCCTCAAGTAGCCTAAGCTGTTTTTCCCGATCCCCTCCTCTTTTCTTGGGGGGAACAGCATCGATTAAATAATATTTAAGGCCACTTGGGTCTGCACTGTGTGCCTCACTGAAGTGTCTAGCGACCGGGTAACTGTGGTCCTGATTTTTGATTGCCCTTATGTGCTGGAGCACCCTTTTGTGTCCTTGCAGAATTGTACTGCCGATGTATTGTAACTTGCAAGGGCACTCCAGCACATATATATATATCCAAGCTCCAAAGTACCCAACGTACAAGGAGCACTCGAACGGCAACATGCTCATGAAGAGCCTTTATGGTATACAATCCGCCGGCACAACGATAACTTTAAGGAGTTCAATTTGCCATGGATGCCTGACGCGTTTCGAAGTGTCCCCACTTCTCTTTAGAGGCTTTGGCAATTGAAGGCGCATAGGACACCGCCCTCATCATTACGTTGGGTACTTTGGAGCTTGGATATAGATATATATATATATAAATAAAATGCACAGTTCCCAGTTACTGCCCTCCACACTCGCCTCCGCAGTATCAACGGACAAACTCAGGAAGACGGCACAGATGCAGCCATGGAATTGATCAAGATTTGTGGTTTTGTTTTTATCTTCATTTCATTTTGCATTTCCACTAGAAAAGTGCACGTGCATTTAGAAAAGGACAGACCAACGCGTTTCGGCCAAAGTCCTTTGTCTGGGTCATAGAGTTTAAAGTGCGGAGCGTCTTTTAAAAGGTGCTTAACCAGTCCCTCCCTCTACCCATTACATAAAATTTAAATGAACAAGTCCACATTACTCTCCATTTGTGATCCTCAGTTGTCAGCAATGTACTCGATATAACTCTAATTAGAAGTGTATTGGCAAGACATAATACGCTGTTGTGAATATGGTGAAGTACCAAATTACAGAGAAATACAATGCACATGACAGTGTTCTAATTAAAGGTGTATTGGAAAAGCATAATACATTGTTATTAACATGGTAAAGTACCTCAAACTTGAAAAGGACACAGGCAAGACCACCAGAATATCGACATCTTGAAACACAATGTTACCACCTCTTATATGCCTTCATGTAGCATCTCACTTATGCTTTAAGATAATCGCAACTCATTAAACCTATAAAGTTTTAAACACAGGTGAATTTCATGGCATTTTAGAAATTCTTTAAAAACCCTGAACGATGCTATGTTTTTTCACTGCATACAAGTTAATATACATCCTGAATTGATAATATTTGTGCATAGCTCGCAGTGTTCGGTTGGTCTTCGTTACGGTGCTGCATGTTAAGCAAAGGGTTGCAAGACAATCTTAGGCAAATAATTAATACATTTGCACACTATATATTGTGAGTTTGTGTAAAGGCAGCAAGACTCAAAATAGCACCATTTAATTGCTATCAATTGTGCAAAACCTGCAAAGAATGTTCTTTTGTACTTAACATATAACGACAATATATTTTCAATTGATATCATTGTGCAATACTTACAATGTTCAAATGTACATTATTAAAGTGCTATACATTGTGCAAGGGCTGCCAGATATGTTCCATTGTATTTAAAGTGCAAATGCAGTGTGATATACGTAAATGTGCAAAAACTGCAAAAGATGTTCTAATCTGTATAAAGTGCAAATGCAATGCGCTACCGATAAATACATTAAGAAAATAGGGGAAACGGTCTAATACTAGGCAGGGTCGTAAATTTTATCATTCACGCCCTACTGGACCTGAGATCCAATTGCCAATACAACCAGATATCACAATGGCTGATCCCATCAACAAAAAAGTGCCAGTGCAAATCAATAATCATAATTCATCTGAAGTAGAATTGCCTGAAGCAATCTTCCATATCTTGAGCCTCAACCGGACTGTCTCTGTAGCTTCACTCTTACTCAGTAAATATTTAGACAACATTAGGCATACCTTTGAGTAACTGGATTATACATATTAAACACAGCTCTACCAGCAAACTTCTCCATGTGTTAAGGTGACCAAAAGGAGGAAGAAGGAAAAATTGTAAGAATTGTAACACTGTCCAGTGGATTATAAGAATGTGTGCAGTTCTGTGTGATCTTGGTCCCAATTGTTATAATCCACTTGGATTCTGCTTTTCTTAAACTCAGTTCACAATCGCCTCCTCTGATTTTCAAGGGGATATGTTCGATACCATAGAAAGAGAAGTTGCTCAGATCCCCACCATGATCCTTCCAAATGTGTTTCGACATGGCATACGTGAAGTCTTTGTAGGTAATTGCTCTCATATGTTGTAGAATACGTAGTTTTAGCTTGTTGACAGTGCTACCAATATATTGTTTCCCACAACTGCACTCTAAAACGTACACCACATATGTTGTCTCACACAGTATCCTTTCTCTGATTATCTTCTTCTCCTCACTGAGTGTTACAATATCCTTGCGATTTTGTCCATACTGACATGCTTTGCATTTATGGCACTTGATGAATCCATTCGTTCTGAGCCAATCCGATCTCTTTTCTCCTTGACCTGACTTATGAAAATAACTCTGTGTCAATAGATCGCCCAAAGACGGTGCCTTTCTGTATGTTATACTCAGATGATCTAGGGTACTTTCCCATAGATCTTCATCTTTCCTGAGTACTCTCCAGTGGTTTTGTATGGCATCCCTGATGGCCCCACTGAATGTATTGTATTGCGTGGTGAATCTGAGGCCAATCTCATCTTTATTCTTTCTTTATTCTGGATTCTTGGGAAGCAATAAGTGTTCCCTCCTCTGTTTCATAGCTCTCAACTTGGCATTGTCTGATACAAACACTGGATATCCTCGTCTCATGAATCTAGCATACATCTGGTCCAGCCGTTTTAGAAATTCAGTATCCTCTGAGCAATTTCTGCGAGCCCACAGAAATTCACCATAAGGCACACTCCATTTGAGAGGATTAGGGAGGGCACTGTTCGCAGCAAGGATACTGTTGCAGGCGGTTGACTTTCGGAACAAAGTAGTACAGATTTTATTATTTTCTATGTACACATGTATGTCCAAATAATCTATTTCTGGGTGACTCATGGTGTAGGTAAATTTTAATTGGAGAGCATTGTTGTTAAGAGATTTTAAAAAGTCATCCAGTTCTTCCATCGCTCCTTCCCAACTTTAAAACACGTCGTCGATATAACGCACCCAAAACACCACTTTCTCCATTATTTCCTTGTGCTCTTCTGTCCAAACATGTTAGGCCTCCCAGAAACCCATAGTGAGATTGGCATAGGTCGTGTAAGAGAAGTTCCCATTGCAGTTACCCTACTTTGCTTATAAAACTGCTTATAAAAAAATGAACACATGTTGGTTAAGCAGAATTGCATCATATCCAAAAGCATTCGTGTATGATTGAGCAGACTCAGGGATCGTGTCCTCAGAAAGAACTCACTTGCTTTTATGCCATCTTCGTGTTTAATGGAGGTATAAAGTGAAACCACATCTATAGTGGCCACCATGTATTCTTCTTTCCATGGTATACCTCCAATTCGATTCAGAAATTCCATCATATCACGAATATAGGAAGGCAAGTTCTCAACATATGGAAACAGAAAAATGTCCACAAATCTAAATGTATTTTCTAGTAGTGAGCCGCATGAGCTCACAATTGGATGACCTGGGGGATTGTCAAGGCTCTCATGGGCTTTTGGAAGTACATATATTGTAGGAGTGATAGGACGAGCTGTTAAAAGATATCTCAATTCATCATCATCTAGGAGATCTTGCCTATGCCAATTGTTGTGATATGTCTACATGATTTGTGGAGTTGGATCCTCTTTTAATCTCACATAACTCACAGAATCACTCAGATGTCTTCTAACTTCCTGATAATATTTTTGGCAGTCCATTACTACGATGTTTCCACCCTTGTCTGAGGGTTTGATGATGATGTTACCATCACTGCGAAGATCTTTTGGAGCCCACCAGTAGTTACTGGTCATATTCTGTTTTTTCATATGTTTGTCTTTCTTTTCTTTTAAAAGGATATTCTGAAGATCTTCAGTCATATGTTCATGAAAAACATCAACCCTGTTTCCAGGTGGGAGCTGGGGACAAAATTTAAAACGTATCCGACATTTGCTGCTAACCGATTTGTTTGTTTCAATTTCCACCCTCTCACACCACTCCTCATTTGTAATATTCTCTGTTATTATTGACATATCACCCCCCTGGTTCTCACATTCCAGACTATGTAATGCTCTTAAAGGTGTTATGTCTTCTGATGTGAGTGGTGATAACATCTCAGGGTCTCCACATTCCATTGACCTCAGGGCTTTGTTCATGCAATGTTTTTTTAATTTCAGCTTACGACAGAACTTATAAAATCTACCCTGGTTGTGGCAAGGTCCATCCCATTCGAGGGAAAAAATGTCAATCCTTTGTTTAATAGGTTTAGGTGTTTCTGGTTTAGATTTGTGGATGATAAATTGATAACTAACTCATCCTTAGCTGATGCGTTCATATCTGTGTCCAATGTTCTTATTTCTTCACGTCTTTTGCTTTTTTCGCTTTACTTTTTGTTGCTCCGTCTGGTTCTTTTTGTTGGTGTTCTCGCCTTAGCTGCGATCCTCTGCCTTTCCCTCGTGTGGTCATCCGAAGGAGGCGCATCTCCCTTGACAGTTGGTGGGCCCTTTGTCCCCCGAACTTACTTCAGAGCTCTCTGCGCTTGACATCCTGATTTGATCTTGTTCCTGGATTTGGTCCATGGATTGCTTATTGTAATTCACATCATAGCGACAAGCAAAGGTGTATACTCTTCCAGTAGCATAGTCCACTGTGTCACAATGGAATTTCCTGATTTTCTTGTTTTGTACCTCCTTTTTATGCTTCTCTAGTCTTTGTTCAAGTTCTTCAAACAATTTCGCACCCTCAGCGGATTCCTTAAAATTCTCAAGAGATTTTTCCAAATTTGTGATCTTTTCCATTGCTTGTGTTAGCCTTCTTTCTGCATGGATTATGAGAGTGTTGATCAACTTCATGGAGCATTCCGTGGTGTCCAATTGCCATTGCAACAATAAATCCAGATCACAGAGTGGGGAGAACAAAAATTTTCAACCCCCCCATTTGGGATACACTTACAGTCTAGGTATTTCTTCAACGTGACACTTTCCCACCGTATGTTCGCTTGCGTGGTTGACAGCTCACCCTCCTCATCAAACATCTCTTTGAGGAGACGTTCTCTTTTGCTCCACCTATCAGCCATATTTCAATGTTGCCACCCATTTGGCGAGATTGTTTTCTTACTGATACTGGTATACTCAGACAGTATTATCCTATCCCAATTTAAAGTTCTGTTGTTATGCTTAAGCCAATTTGGACAATGTTCTTTTATCACACCATTTCTAAATGCACTTTTAAATAATGGACTTATACCCCTGATTCATCCGTGCATTGTCAATAAGTTTATATAGCTATAATTTCAGTTGTTCCGATGCGCCCTCCCACCTGGAATTATGATTAAGTCTAATATAGTTTGGTGAAACCAGGCACTTGCCGTGAATATCAGTGAAACATAAGCACTGTTCGAATTGTTAAAATGTTTCGTTATTTTGCACTAGCACTTTATATTTGCTTAATGTACTGTTTCATGTACTTACTTTGAGACGTGCAATGTTACTTTAGCCGCCCAGAAGCACTATTAATTTCATAATGAATGCGTATGCTGCTTGTTCAATGTTACAAGACGGCGCCCGTAGTGGTAAATAAAATGTACGAGTAGTATCCTTGTTAGTTTCTATGAGTTTTTTTGATCACATGATATAAACTGATGTGTAATGGCGCTCTCCTGTCATGATCAAGGTTGCAAGCGGCAACCGAAACGCGTTGACTAACGCTCACCCAGAATAAATTAAGTTTGGGATTCACGCTGGAGTGCCGTGCTTGTTTTCTCTTACTCTAAAAACCAGAATATTCTTCATATATGCGAGGAGTTGGCGGACTCCTCTCTACGGCGGCAGCATCCGCCTGGGATATATATATATATATATATATATATATATATATATATACTCCAAGGTGCCCGCTAGCAGGATCGCACTCGAGCAGCAGTAACCATTTCAATGGGTAAAGGACATCTGTGCACGCCGACAACTGCAGCTTCCCTGTCACGGATATAAGCCTGACGCGTTTCTGAGCCGTGTTGCTCGTCTTCAGAGGCTCGACCTGGGAAAGCATTCACTGGACACTCCCTCTAATTTATAATTAACAGCCCTCAGATGGGCGACTCAATTGAGCACAACGCGATGAATTGTGGGTAATGTAGTTCGTGTCAATTTCCCTTTGGGCACAGTTCCATTTTAAAGCCCTCAGATGGGCCTCGGCGACCAATATTTACTCGGCAGTCCGGCCGCGAGGCTTGCACCACCTCAAAGAAAGCGGGGGTCACGGGCTCTGATAATGCAGAGTCCATCATGTGAAGCAGTGGTAAAGGGATCAATGGACCTTATGCTCGCCGAGGCCCATCTGAGGGCTTTAAAATGGAACTGTGCCCAAATGGCAAAGTGGGTTCAGCGTTTGCACACACTGTCTCCGTTCAAGCCTCTGAAGAGAAGCATATGGAGCTTCGAAACGCGTCAGGCATTTCCATTACGGAGCAGCTTCTACAAGCGGATCCTCGTCCCTACCTATCATAAACAAAGCTGCTGATCGAGTGCTACTCACCAGGTGGACAACCTTTGGAGCAGAATGTAACACGCGGCCGTCCTGCCGCGGAGTGTGCACCACCCCGTAATGTTATGGGGGCCACCCGACATGGTAACTATCATGTTGGCTATGTGGACCAGCAGCCGCAAACAGGATTGAGGACGAGTCCACTTGCAGGGTCCATACAGGACAAGATTTGTGTGCTATCCGGACCACATTTCCCACAATGCACAGTCTCATTCGAGCTTCCCTTTGGTGGGTGTGCAATATGAAAATGGCAAAGTGGGTTCAGCATTTGCACACACTGTCTCCGTTCAAGCCTCTGAAGAGAAGCATATGGAGCTTCGAAACGCGTCAGGCATTTCCATTACGGAGCAGCTTCTACAAGCGGATCCTCGTCCCTACCTATCATAAACAAAGCTGCTGATCTAGTGCTACTCACCAGGTGGACAACCTTTGGAGCAGAATATATATATATATATATATATAAAATTTAAGTACAATAAAATTGTTCATTTTGTTTCAAACACTGCAGCATTAGTGTTTACATTTGGTCTGTTTCACCCCACACTGTCTAATATCAACTATGTAGAATAAAACCATATGAAACTTCTTCTATTTTGCACAGATTTGCTATTTTAAAGGTTAACCATGTATGCTGCAAAATTCATGAGAGATATGTAACAGTTTGAAGTATGCTTTTCAAAGTTTAATATAATTATAGAAGTCCACTTCAAACGAGAGGTCACCGATCTTATCCTTGATCAGATTTTTCAATTAAAGCAGGGAGACCGCGTCATTCCAAAAAATTGCAACCCAAGCTGATCAACAGTTCTATTATAATTATTGGACAGAAAAGAAAAGTCTGGTTTTTATATTGTGTCTATCTCAACCCAAAGTAATGACTTAAGCTTAACTAGTAAAGATCGACGCAATGTAAAACAATATTTGATAAACTTTGAGTCCAATAAGTAAGCCGTTTAGGTCAGGCTAAACTCCAGTCTCAGCTGGCTTCCTGGGCAGGAAGTTGGGAGGTAAAAAACAGGTTTTAAGGCATTTACCAAGAACGTTTTCAACGAAATGCTCATCTAGTCACAAAAACAAAGTGCCTCCTACAGAACTGCTGGGAGTACGTAAGCTTTTATTATTGTTACAGTCAAGTCATCAATCATGCTCCGTAGATTAAAGTGCAACTTCCTTACTGAGTGTTGCATATCAGTTTTTTGTTTATTGCATTTTGTTACATTTCCGATCTAGCGATTGCAACCCTC
The DNA here is from genome assembly GCA_963921515.1 of Calotriton arnoldi. Taxonomy (NCBI): domain Eukaryota; kingdom Metazoa; phylum Chordata; class Amphibia; order Caudata; family Salamandridae; genus Calotriton; species Calotriton arnoldi. The sequence continues at coordinate 1,619,745 of CAWUFW010002870.1, read as the reverse complement.
CCAGGTAATTCTGCATGGTGGCTGTATCCGTTTCTTCCCTACCAACATCCAGTTGAAGTCACACTTATATCAACCATATGCAATTATTTTGTTTGTGTTGACCATAGGGTTGTTTAGTTGGCTGAAGTCTTCCACCTTCCTCAGGATCGGTGTAGGCTTATTCGCGGTGTCTCTAAAATTACTGTGTCAAAGGCATACTGAAAGCAGAGGCATGAGATGTGTGCCCAATCTAGGGACAAAAGTTCTAGCCCCTTATAACATTGCTCCCATTTCAACAGTATACAAACTAAAAAGTAATGGCCTCAGCACACATCATTGCTTCAGTACGCAGCTAGGTGAAATGAGAGGTGTCAAATATGGGCTATCACATACTTTTATACACTCCTAGGTGTTCCAGTGAAGTAACTGAATGGCTCCAAGCAGGTTTGTAAAGGTCCCCCAGACAGGGAGTTTTCTCCAAAGATTGGCATGACTGGCCCATCAAAATCGGTAGTGTAGTCCAAAAAAAGAGGCGTAATGGTTTTCCCTTGCACCCATTCCTTGATTGGTCTCACAACAAACCCCGAAGCCCACCTGGTAAAATAGTAAAAGATTTGTTTCTTCAACCCAATTCTCCAGAAGAATGTGTTTTAAAAAAAAATCTTTTTTTTACAATTTTGTTTTACTCCCAAGCACAGCCATCAATTTAGCTTTATCAGACATTTCTTGAAGACTGGGTCAAGTACTGAGCCACACAAGGAATCGGGGATTATTCTTAGTTCTAAATACGTGGAAGATATGTTCAGCATTGGTTGTGCCCAAAAAGCGCTGCCTTATTTAAAAGCATTTACAGGGTCTCCCTTTGGCCCTGGTGCTCCTGAGGAACTTGCATCCTAACGGACATCAGATGTATTAAGATGCTGCTTTTCATTTAAACTATATTCATTTTGCACATCTGCCTATCAAAGTAGCATGAGGTTAGTGAGTGATACTGTACTTCTATTATTTAAATCTTGTTTTAACGGGCTTATCTTTTTTTAACTACTGAGGCTTTTTAACCTGCTTTAATTATACTTGGCCTTACCTTGTGTGCCCCTTGACTCTCTGGTGGTCTGCCGTGGGTGTTCGTCCCGTTCGAGCGGAGAGAGAGCGAAAGGTGGTGCTTTGTCTCCGTTCCTGAGCTGGCCGCCATATTTAGTAATTAGCGGTCCAGCTTTTCTGTACTTCTGGCTGCTTTTCCAGTGGAATCAGGGGATAAATGGAAGTCAAAACCGGGGAGCACCAAAGACAAACCCGTCCGCGCCTGGACGGCGCCAAGACCCCTGGCCAATTGAGAACATATACGAGTAAGAAATTGCAGGCAATGCAGAACAGTGGTAAGCAGGCTCGCTGCAGACCCCATGATCTATCCCCCACTCTGAAGCACTATAAGTATCAAATATGTAATTTTGACCTTAAGGAAACATGCATAGATCAGCAGGTGCCTAGCCGGATCCTAGAAGCCCCTGTGGAGATAATTGAAGGGCAAGTTGCGGTGAGGGAGTTTCGGTGTATGCTTCTCAACACAAGATCTCTTGTTAAAAATAAATATGATTTTGCAGACTTTTTGATACAATATAACCCAGACATTGCCTTGATCACAGAGACATGTGCTGACAATTCCTCGGACCAGGACTTAAATATCGCTATCCCTAGGGGCTATAGTGTTGAACGACTAAAGACTAAGGGTGGGCGGCAAATTCCGTTCCGCTCGCGGAACTTGCAAAATTTCGGCATTTCCGCGCGGAAATGTCGAAACTTCCGCGATCCGCGGCGGAACGGAATTCGGGTGCAAGAAAGCACTGAAGCAGGTGCCCGAGTTGAAGCTCAAATTCTGTAACGCATTAATCAGCACAAAAAATTCGTGAGCAAGGTCGAGGCTAAGCAGGAGTGCTTTCTGCCCATATCTACCGTCAAACATTAGCTGTAATCCCCGATGGAGGTCTTTGCATCCTTGATTTTCCCGAGCGCAATCCCCGTGTAGGTCCAGTGACCAGGAGGTTCTTCCTCCTCATCTGCTGCTCAGATCCTGCTCTGACCCTTTATAAACAAGAGGCATGTGAACAGGCCTAGAAGCCCCGCCCGTTTGCCCCCGCCCCACATACACTAGTGGTATGCACCGTCTTCCCGCCCTTTCCCCAGAATGATGGACAGCTTAATCAAAGGACCCCGGCGCTTTCGCCGCGGTGGCAAAGTTACAGACACACAGGTCACTGGGGTCAATTCTTCTGGACCTTTACGCAGCTGTAGTGTAGTTAAGGCACTATACATTTACCCAACGAGGTAGCACTTACCGATTAGCCAGTAGAAAGTACTCCAGTTGAGTAGAGGTATTGCACAAAACGGAGGCATCTTCGTGGATAAATATGCAGGGCAGGTGTGCAGAATTCGTGAGCGTGGTTAAGCAGATGTGCCTTCTCTCCATTTCCAACGTGAAAAGTTAGCTGTAATCCCCGATGGAGGTCTTTGCATCCTTGCTTTTCTCGAGCGCAATCCTCGTGTAGAATTCGTGAGCGTTGTTAAGCAGATGTGCCTTCTTCCTATTTCCACCCTGAAAAGTTAGCTGTAATCCCCGATGGAGGTCTTTGCATCCTTGATTTTCTCGAGCGCAATCCCCGTGTAGGTCCAGTGACCAGGAGGTTCTTCCTCCTCATCTGCTGCTCAGATCCTGCTCTGACCCTTTATAAACAAGAGGCATGTGAACAGGCCTAGAAGACCCGCCCGTTTGCCCCCGCACCACATACACTAGTGGTATGCACCGTCTTCCCGCCCTTTCCCCAGAATGATGGACAGCTTAATCAAAGGACTCCGGCGCTTTCGGCGCGGTGGCAAAGTTACAGACACACAGGTCACTGGGGTCAATTCTTCTGGACCTTTACGCAGCTGTAGTGTAGGAAAGGCACTATACATTTACCCAACGAGGTAGCACTTACCGATTAGCCAGTAGAAAGTACTCCAGTTGAGTAGAGGTATTGCACAAAACTGTGGCATCTTCGTGGATAAATATGCAGGGCAGGATTCAACGGGCGCAGCAAAATCTCCGCGAGCACGCGAAATTCCGCGTGCTCGCGGAGATTTCTTGCCGTTTCGCGGAATTTTGCGGAACGCAACTCCGCAAATTCCGCCCACCCCTACTAAAGACACATAACAAGAAAGGTTGGGGGGTTGCGATTGTTTTTCACAGCTTAATTAAAGCTAACTTCCAGCTAATTTTCCAATTGGACTGGGAAGCCCTCGGCTTCACCCTGAAACTGAATAATAGATTCGTCTTTCAAGGCTTACTGATTTATTGCCCACCAGGCCCGAAGGATAATTTCATACGCAACATTCAGAAGTTCATGGAATGTGCTATAAGCTATCCCAGTTTTACGCTAGTAGGTGATTTTAATTTTCATTTGGAGTTGCTGAATAACTCGGACACCAACAATTTAACTGATGCCCTTAGGAGCTTTAATCTAAACCAGTTAATAAATGAACCCATGAATCTTGCAAACCATACATTTGATGGAATATTTACAAACTACCAGAAGCTAAAAGCTGAGAAGGTCCTGCCAGTAGTATGGTTGGATCACAAGGCCATCTTTTTCTCAGTCAGGATTCCCTCATATAATAACACAGATAATAATCAATTTAGAAGTATCAAGTATCGGTCCTGGAAAAATCTTAATGTTGAGAAACTGAGAGACATACTCTACAACACTTGTCCAGCTCTAGATAGTAACTTGAACAATGATGCAATTGACTACACACATTGGTTAAACTCAGCATCACTGAAGGTGGTGCTGGAAAAAAATAGTTAAAAGTTATAGGAAAAATCCTTCAGCCCCATGGTTCTCACAAGAATTTAAAGCTTTTCAAGGAAAATGCAGGAATCAAGAGCGATTATGGAGGAAGGATACTGTCCGAACGAAAAGGCAAAATATAAAGAACTACTGGTACAGTATAAGGGCCTAATAAAAACAGCCAAAACAAAATTCATTTCTGAAAGCATAAGTTCAGCAAATAATTCAAACAGAGAACTTTTTAAAACAGTTCAATCCCTGTCTAAATGGAATAATCAGAACTCTTTTAATCCAGACGAATCATTTTGCAACAAGCTGGCAATGTTTTTTTCAGTCGGAAGTTAATTCCATCTTCCAAATTCTGTCACCTCCTTTAAACATACTAAGTACATGTTACGTCTTAACCTATGCTAAGGAACTGGATGCACAGCAAACCTCAAGCTGCTTAACAATCCACTATTCGGAAGTTTTCCCCTTTTACTAAGGATAGAATAATCAGTTGTATTAACCTTATCAAATCGGGGGCTCCTTCGGATCCCTGCCCACCACAGGTTATTAAGCAGGTAGCCAGTGCAGTGGCCAATCCGCTTCTGGAACTATTCAATGAAATATTGAGTATAGGGCATTTTCCGAATATATGGAAAAAGGCATCTACTCTACCACTAATGAAAAACCCACTCTTAATCCAACAAATGTGGAAAACTATAGACCTAAATCTCGCCTACCTTTCCCTGCAAAAATACTGGAGAAAGCAATGAACGGGGAGATGCTAGCCTTTTTTGGATGCTAACTTGCTGCTTGATTCCTCACAGTATGGCTTCAGAGCAAATCACTGCACTGAATCAGCCTTGGTAGCGGCTTCCGAGGAAGTAAGAATGGCAGTCGACAAGGGTGGAAAAGCGGCACTGATTCTATTGGATCTATCTGCCGCTTTTGATATGGTTCACCATTCACTCCTCATAAAGAGGCTCCATTTGCTAGGTTTTAGGAACCCGGCTTTGGCCCTGTTGAGCTCATTTTTGAGTAACAGACAACAGCGGATGGAGATGGGGAGTGCAAGCTCCATGCCATTCTCCTTACCCTGTGGTGTTCCCAAGGGGTCCTCCCTCAGCCCCACGCTGTTTAATATCTATGTTAGCCCCCTTATTAATCTGATTTGTAGCTTTGGCTTAGCTGTATTTTCCTACGCTGATGACACTCAGATAGTGGTATCAATTTCTTCAGACGTAAACAAAGAAGCAAGAAACTTCTGTATCTGTATGTCCCAAGTTGCACTACGGATGAAAAATAATTGTCTGAAGCTGAACTCAGATAAAACCGAGGTGATGCTTTTTGGTAAAGAGACCACCTTCTGGAATGACTCATGGTGGCCGCCGAGCCTAGGCATGTTACCTGTTCCGGTCCAGAAAGTAAGAAATCTAGGAGTTATTTTTGACTCAAAATTATCCTTTTCTGAGCAAACAAATTCAATCATCACCTCTGGTATTTTTGTAATGATGGTACTGAAAAAAATCTTTTTATTTATTCCCCTTGACCTGCAAAAAACAGTGATAACAGCACTTATTTTCTCAAAGCTGGATTATTGTAATGCTCTGTATTCGGGTGATCATAAATGTGTGATAAAGAAATTGCAGGTATTACAAAATGCAGCAGCGAGATTGCTACTCAAAATTCCTAAGTTTAATTCTGTGACTCAATCATTGCAGGATCTTCATTGGCTTCCTGTGAAAAAAAGGATTGTTTTCAAGGCTATGTGTATAGTCTATAAGGCCCTACATCAGACTGGCCCTAAGTACTTTCAGGATCGGTTTTCCTGGTATAGGCCAAGCAGGAATCTCAGATCCAGCTCCTCATGATCTGTCATCATACCCACTTCAAATAAAGCAAGATGGGAGGCAGGGCGTTCTCCATAGGGGCAGGAAAATGTTGGATCTCATTACCTCTTATGCTGCGCTGTCAACCTTCTCTGATGCAATTTAGGAAGCAGCTGAAGACTTGGCTATTTACCGAAGCTGTTGTTTGATTTCACTGATATAATCTATTGCATTTCAGCATCTAACTGGTTCTGATGGTCTGCCTATAGCGCTAAGACACCTTAGGGTAATTGCGCGCTTTACAAAATCTTTTCATTCATTCATTCATTCACGGTCATCTCTCAGGGACAGTAGTAGTAAGGAATAATAACCTAGAAATAATGTGGGCTGGAATATTGACTCGATTCTGCAGTATATATGAGTGTTTTACATTTTTATGCATTCAGTACCAATGTCCTGATCCTTAGAATACCACCTCCTAGTTGCTCACCACATTGGACGCTCAATTCAAGAATGGAAGAGTGCGCACTGTCTGCATGTAGAGTGGCATTTGGCAGAGTATTTCCTAAATAGTGTAGGTTTAAGTTTGTTGTCAATCACCTCAAAATGTAAAATCACCTTTACTGCTCAAGTAAGAAAACACCGGATTAACTCTACAAAAATGTATCAAAACAATTTCTGGTTGGTGATACGTGTTGACCCAAATGATAAACACATCATCGTGGAATGTATCAGCAGCACTACATTGTGAAAATACTGGTGTGGGCATCTTCTTTGTAAGGAAAACTGTTGTTAATTAAGCCTTTTGTGGTGGATGGATTCCTTCAGCTTGCTGCTTGGCACACGTTGGATGGAACAACCTGTATGCAACCCTCCCCTCGCATTACTGGGCTCATCTTTTTTCTAAAGGCTTTGTGCAACTGTATCCCAATTGTATTTATTCTTATTTATTTGTTATCCTTCCAGTGCTATTGACCCTATTCCATGCAGGCTCTACCAAAATTCAGCTAGAGAAATGTTAACTTGCATTTCACTTACAGAAATACTCCATGTTTTTGAAGTAAAGGACACTTGAATTACAAAACATTATAGCATGTTATTTAGCAATTTTGGTTTTACTACGAGTTTATTTCAGGCTAACTATGGAAATATCCCTGTGTTTGGCAGGTTGTGATATATTCAGGCTGCTTAACTCTTTCCTACTTACAGTGGTTTAATAACCTGACTGCAAGCCATGTAGTATTCAATGTCATTTTTGCCGACATTTGTGGATAGAGGTTTTAATATCCATATAACTTTGCAGTGTTTGTGTGTGTTTTTTTAAATCATATTCTGGACAGCCTATTTAACTACTATGCTCATAACATGTCATTTCTTTCTTGTCAGGTTCAAAATGATGCCAATTACAAATAGCATAGTATCAAAGGGTTTACATTTTACCATGTAGGCAGCATTGGTGGATAGATGTTTTTAAAATATAAAAGATCAGTAATGGCCGGTATATAAATGGCTATAAGAATAACTTGGGAGTAATAGGGTGGGCAAAACGCATAACAAACCTATCTTTACTTCTCCTGGCACCTCTGGGATACTTACGTCGAGAAATATCACCCCTTGTCCCATGGGTGTTCAAGAATGGCCTATACCTCTAGCCTAGTCTTATACATTGGAGCATGCACAATAACTGACGTGCCTCACACTTTGAGGCTCATTTTCACTACATGTGAGCCTTACACCTTGGTGTATTCTCGCTTATGGTTTGTGAGCCTTACACAATGGAGCACTGTCTCAGTCATCATGTGCGAGTTTCACTTTATGTAACATGCTCATATTGTGTAACTTTTATCACTTGGAGAACAGCCTCACTGTGTGGGTGAGTCCCATGTATTGCAGCAGTGTCACAAATTGGGTATGGGTCTCACACCTTGCAGGATTGTGTTCCTCTTTGAAGCACACACTGCCTCAGTGAATTGAATCTCACTGCCAGAAGCACGTCATAACATTGGTTATTAGGCTCGTTCATTTGAAAAATCTTACTTTTTAGCTAAGAGTCCCACTCAACCACAGGTATAATTTGGTTTAATGGCTAGATTAATTGTGCATAATCCCCTTAACACAGGCTTCTCTACCTTGACACAGCATATACAAAAATTAGGCATGTGTATACATTCAAGCAACTTCTTAGAAATCTCTTTTTAAGTTCTCTTTTTCTAGATGATCCCATTAATGGGCTTGTAAGAAAGGACTCTCCCCATACCTTCTTCCTAGGTTGGATTTCCTAAGTTACTCTTGTGTCTGCCACTACCTTTCAGCGGTAGGGTGGAATGTCAGCGCTGTGACAAGGAACAGCATACAGTGCAATGGGGATTACAAGTAGGTTGGCTAGTAATTAGCCCTTAGTTAAGCTTCCACATCACATTTCTTTAAAAAAAAAATGAGAGAGTAACAAAGCAAGCTCAATAGATTGTTCCAAGTAACAAAGATGAAGATACTGGAGCGAAACTGAAGGTGCGAAAGCTGTATTTATGCGGCAGAGACCTGAAAAATCATTGTGAAACTGAGGACAGTAGACATGACTTCTTCACAGACTCTAGATATACCATTTCAAGCTGACAGTGCATTATAAAGGTGTGTTACAAAGCCCATCCTGCCGTACAGACATCTACCAATAGGAACGGCTAGTTTAATTGCCCTAAAAGGAAACATTTCTCTCATGAAAAACCATTCTTTAAAAATAAAAAAAAGTGCATTAATAGGGAATTCCCCATGGGATTGAAATAGATGTTGCTGCAAAGCCTTTAAATCCGTTATCAGCTCTGAAGAAGGCAACAATACTTTCTTGGGGAGGATGCGTAACCAAAAACGCTCTCTAGGATGCTCGGAGGTATGAATCCAACCCCAAATAAACCCCATTCCAATCTTGTGTGGAAGCCATTCTGAGTAATGTAATGTAAATAATTCTTATATAGCGCATACTGTCACCCTACGGGTATCCTGGCGCTGTGACTGACAAAATCGACATTGGAGCCTGTGAACATCTTACCCAGGAAAACATTATTGGGAACTCAGCCAGACCCTACCTGGGAAACAGCCAGGTTTTTAGCTGCTTTCTAAATAGGGGCAAAGATTGGATTTGCCTAATGTCTAGAGGGAGTTCATTCCACAGCCGTGCGGCTGTTACACCGAATGCTCTGAAGCATTGAACTGAAGGATAGCAGGTGCACACACAAGAATCATTTCAACCCTTGTAAGACAACAATGCCTGAAAATGGACTCAGTGATAAACAGATCCTCATCATAGAGGGTGACTGGATTGCAGAAATGCAAGTCCCACTTTCCTACATCATCCTGATCTCTATAATGACAGCCTGAGAGGCAATGCTGGACTAGGGTCTGAGGAGAGAGGCATGGAGTGCAGATATGTCTAAAACCTATTTTCTGAAAACTGCCAACTGCCACAGCAGAAAGAACCAAGGCATTCACATCCAAAAAGGTACCACCAATATTACAACCATCACTCCTATCTAATTAAAAATTCAAAGGAAAGGAGAAACCACAAAGTGCAGCCCCTCAGCCTAGGAAACACACAAATCTCCACTTTCCACAAAACAGAATGTGAAGAGCTCCTGCAAAAATGCTGTGCCATAGCTTTCTCCCTCAAAGCTAACAGAGCCAGGCAGATGTATGGTGTGCCTGAATCTACTGGAATGCTTACCTAGACAGCCAGTAGTTCTGTGAAGAGGAGAACAGTGTACTCTTTTGGTTACTGTAGTACTGTCCAGGGAGAAAAGACACAGCTGAAGTGAGATTTTACATCATCATGTAGGCCAGGCTTTCGAGCTAAGAACCATCTTGTCTGTACACAGGAAAACTGTTGCACCAGTTAGTTAAATGACAAATGCCATCAAAGCCTGATGAAGTGTCTTGTGCCCTCAGTTTAGCGGAGTCTAGCTTAACCACTTTCCTTGCACTGTCAAGGATCCCAATGTTATACCAAGTCTCTTACTGCTGGCGTCTGTAGTCACCAAACTGGGAACTGGTGTTTTTGATTACTCCTTTTTTGCATGACCAGAACTTACTACCACTACCGAGTCATTCTAAGGTCACCTGGGACTGTGACAGAAGCTTCAAATTTGCATGATGCCAGGCTCAAGAGGTGAACAGATGAAACACAAGAAGAATCAAATGGAAGCAAGCTTATGGGACCAGGAGTAGAGGAGCTGCCATGTCTCCTTGTATTCTATGACATTAGACATGGGGCTTCTAGCAGGACTTCAGTAATGATCCAGTGAAGCAGGAGCTTGAAAATGGATAGAAAGTGAAAACTGATGAAGAGCGGAGGATGGGTGATGCAACAGTGACAACAGAAAGGGTACCAAATGCTCTATTTCAAGCAAGGACATTGGTCTTCAATGCCCACTGGTCAGGTAGTACAAAATAAAAATAGGAGTTACAGTGCACCCTCAAATCAAGTGTTGTATGGCCACTGCACCTGCTGCACGTACTATAGCCATGTTCCTGTGAAGGATAGCACTGTCATGTTTTCAGGCTTTGCCTGTCTTCTGGTCGTGCTGCTTCCCAGCACACCGGCGAACTTCAAATTCTGTGCAGGGGGGGGGTGCAACAGAAGGACAGATGGTGCATTCAGAGCACAGGCAGTGCTGAGAGAAGATGCTGACTGTGCAACTCTCCTTTGTGCCCTGATGATCAGTACCTGTAGAGCCAAAGGCAGGCAGAATACAATTAGTGTACTTCATGCATGCCGTTGTACGACTTCTAAAAATTACATGAAAGAAGTGAGATGGTGATTAAGAACCTTCCGCCTTTTCCAATGATTGTGGTAATTTCGGGCCACTACATTAACGATGAGGTAATACAGTGTTGCACCTTCACCTTATCAGAGCATGCAGTTTAACTGCTAGAAAGAGAGTGACTATATTGACAGATAGTCAGTAAGGCTTTGGCATTGTCCATGATTGTGAGCAATTGTGGTCACAGAGAGGTTTCATGACCTCTTCTAGAACCCCAAATAGAAATGGGGTGCAGGTGAGAGACCTGTTAGAAACTCTTCAGTTACCAGTAGAAAGTGCGGTTGTTGAGTGTGCAGCTCATCAGAGTGGGAATAGCTACATTGCCATGGGAAATAGGTAGGCTGATTCAGTATTATGGTATTGTGCCTTGGCCTGCACATTTAAAGGAGCTTTCACATGTGAGTCTGAGGAAGACACTTCATTTTCCATGATAATGAAAGTTACAGACACTTGGGATGAGGTGAAAAGAATACAAGAAAATGTTTCAGAAGCAGAGAAACAGAGTTGGATCAGAGCAGGTTGTGTGAAAAATGCCAATGACATTTGGATGTCAGCTGATGGGAGACCAGTGTTACCTGATAGTTTGATGTTCCCAGATTACTCGATATTTCCATGGGTACGCACACTTAGAGAGAGACCCCATGGTTAGACTCTTACGGCAGAATTGGTTTAATCCTAGGTTTAGGATGCTTGCAGAGGAAGTGTGTCACAGATGTGTGATATGTCAACAGATGAATGCAGGGACAAGAACACTTCACACTGAGTCATATAGGGAGATCAGGTGGTCCTTTGAACAGAATGCAGATGGACTTCATCGAAATGCCTGTTTGCAAAGAGTTGACATATGTCCTAGTCATAGTATGTGTCTTCTTGAGATGGGTGGAAGTCTACCCAACTAGAAGAAATTACAGTCTCACTGTAGCAAACCTGTTATGAAGAGAATTGATACCCAGGTATGGCATGCCGGTTTCCTTGGAATTAGATTGGGGGACCCACTTCAATGATGAGGTCCTGAAGATGTTTTGCACAGCATTACAAACTGTGCGAAAATTACATTGCAGCTAACAACCTTAAGCTTCTGGGATAGTTGAACAGTTGAATGGGACTAACAAGCCTTGGCTAGCAAAGGTTTGTGCCTCAACATCACTGAAATGGCCAGACACTTTACCTTTGTTGCTAATGAGTATTCGATGTATCCCTGATAGAAAGACTGGTTTATTGCCTTATGATATTTTGATGGGACGCGCAATGAGGTTGCCTGCTGTACCTGCAAATGCATTATTGAACATCAATGATGATATGATGCTCGACTACTGCAAAGGATTGGCTGATGTGGTGCGTTCTGTTTCTTACCAGGTTGCAGCTGCCACTAAAGAGTCACACCAAGTGCCATGACCTCAATCCTGGTGTCTGGGTTGTGATCAAGAAGCACGTTTGGAAGAATGGTTTGGAGCCAAGTTTGAAAGGCCCCTTCAAGGTCATAATAGTGACCAATAAACTGTAAAGTGTGCTGGAGTTCCAAATTGGGGCATTCCTTTTACACCAAGAAAGTGACAAATCCTGAAGAAGAAATGGTGCGCTTTTGTCCAGAACCCAGAGCACTGGTGACTGCACCACAAGCTGTGAGACCATGGGGAGCAGTGGTACCGGGATCACACCAGCAGGAAGACGGAGAGATGGGTGAAGAACTGCAACCAACTGCACCAATACAAGTACCTGTTGCTGCACCAAGTGGTATTGAAGTCTCTAACGAAGTAGAGGCAGAGACTGATCCTAAATTTGGAAACGTGACTGAAACAGCATCAGTACAGCAAGGAGATCCGGGTGAAGGAACAAGCACTGAACGGAGAAGAGTCACCAGTGAAGCTGAATGGCCTCAGACTTGTAACTGAGGAAGACTAAAACAAAGTCTGTCTATTGATCGGATTCCATCGACAATACCAGAAGAAACAAGTCATGAAAGTGATACAGGACAAAATCAACAAGAGCTGAGAAGATCAAAATGAGCAAGAGTACATTGTTGAAGGTATTCAGCACCTGAGTGGTCTTACTATTTGGATAGAGTACTGACTGTGACAATAGATGAACTGTGTGATGTGAGATCTGAACTGTTTGAACCTTCATGCCACCATCACAATAAGCATTGCTGGATAAAGGATATTCGACAAAAATTAACTGTGCATTTACAAAAAGACTTTGAAAGTTTAAAAGAAAGTTACACTAAAAGAGACTGACACTGATCAATTCCTATTTTTTTTATTTTACAGAAGATCAACCCAGGCCTAAGTCTGCAATAGAAGAGTAGGGATAACATTGATAGAAGAACATGGAGTAGGGTTAAGGATTGTCTAAAAGAAGATTGCTTTGATGAAAACTAACCACATAAAAGTAGCTATTTACAAAGTCTGCATTGAACTTTAACTTGACTGTATTTAGTCTACTTCCAGGGAAAACATGTGTTGCCTCAGAAATAGGTGTAAATATATTATCTGTTCAATCTTCGTAATAACAGTAATTATGTTAACCATAGTGCTAGTAGGATTTTATTTAACACCTGAGAAAGATTTTGGAAATACAAACACAACAAAAACACACATATATCTGAATGATGAAGAGCAACTGAAGGCTTCATTTGCTGCCTACAATAGGGAGGATTACTCAACAAACGTTTACACTAGACTAGTACAGGAATACACCCACCATGCGGACAAAGGGCTGTTATGTCTGCGCTCATTTACCATCATCATCAGAAGTCACATATTACCACATGTCGTTATCTTATGGAATTACATGTAGTATACTGCTTACACTTGTATATAGACAAGAACATTTTGAATACTTCTATTCTAATTATGATTTAATACTTTCTATAGTGCCTTTGATAGAAAGCATGAATTTACACTCACAAAGAAAAGAAATAGACACTGCATGGTATTATTTTATGCCACATAGACCTATAGATAGTGTTAAGGCTTATCAGAACAATTTAAGTTGTTTGATGCGACCACTTGAGAAAGTTTTTATTACTTTAAAAGAAAGAAACACTAGCATGACAAATAGTAAAGACAAACATAGTGATGTTCTGAAAAAATGTTTGGAAGAAGGAGGAAGATGAAATTAGAAAGAAAATGGTATATACAAAATTAAGATTAGACAGTCAACACAAAAGGAAAGTTTGAATTTACAGAAGAAGGATGCCTAAACTAACCAGACACATGGGGATTAGTAGTTGTGAACATATATTTGAATTAATGGGAGAGACAAGGCAAATCTTACCGAGAGAAGAATCTGCAATTCCAGGAGGTTTTTGTTTGTTTGTGGACAGAACGCTTATTTTCTGCTGCCTGCTGACTGGGAGGGGATCTGCTATTTAGGAGTGCTATTTCCTAAAATGTACCATCTGAATAATATAGATGCATTAACAAACCAGCAGACAGACAGACACACACATAGTGCAGAGAAGGGAGGGAGCTCAATTAGTGGAGATATATTTGGATCAATCATTCCACCTGTAAGAGTCATACTAAATGACTAAAAGATTAGAAAACTGTCAACTGTTGTCGTCGCTTAGCACCTTATCTCCTTTTTTCCTCCTCTTCCTCACTTCTCCCCTCGTTGCCGGTCCCCGCCGCTGCTGCCCCCGCGGCCTCTCCCACTCCCGCGTTTTCCCGCTCACGCCTCCCAGCTATCCTGCCCTCCCCCGACCTCTACTTAATGGAGGCCGCTGCACGCGCGTCGCCGGCAAGCCCATCTGCGCCCGTCCACGACCCGATCGCGACCAGCGCCAGGACCCCTGGTCCTCCGGCCTTCCAACGCTACAGCTCCTCGGCTCTACACAAACTCAACGCCAGCAAGAACTACAACTGCAAGCTCTCCTCACCTCTCGACACCCATGGACCCTTCACCTGCCATCACTGCCGCCACTCCTTCACCTTCGCCGAGACCCAGGACCCTACACCTCCCTCCAGCAACAACTCCGTCGCACCCCAAAACCTGAGATGCATCCTCCTCAATGTCCGCTCCCTCCACATACACACCATGGAAATCTGAGACCTCCTCGAAAGCACCGCCCCGGACATCGCCTTCCTCACCGAAACCTGGACGAACGCCGCCTCCGGACCAGACAGCGCGATCGCCTTCCCAGAAGGATACAAGTTCACCCAGAAGGATCGCCCCAACCGCCCCAGAGGAGGCATCGCCCACAAGGCCAATCTCCGGCTGAGCACCTATTCCGACGGGCCCACAGACCTGATGGAACACCTCCATTTCAAAATCCAGACCAACCTGAACTCCGAGGCACCCTCATCTACAGACCACCCGGACCCCGCTCTCCTTTTTCCGACTATTTCCGACATCATCACGCCGCATGCCATCACCTCCACTGATGCTAGGAGACCTCAACTTCCACCTCGACAACCGCCAGGACCCCAACTCCGCCTCCCTCCTGGACAACCTCCACACCATAGGACTCAAGCAGATAGGACCAGAGCCAACGCACACGTAAGACCTTCAAGTGGATCCCTCCACGAACACAGGAAAACTGTCACACACGCCCTCATCAGTAGCTGACTGGAATACGGCAACGCACTCTACGCCAGGATCAACAAGAACCTCACCCGCAAACTCCAGAACGCTGCCGCCAGACTAGTCCTCAACCCACCACGCCAAAGCCACATCAGCTAACACCTACGGATCCTACAATGGCTCCCCATCGAGAAGAGAATCACCTTCAAGCTTCTCACCCACGCACACAAGGCCCTCCACAACACCGGACCTGCCAACTTGAACCACCACCTCGCGTTTCACGCGCCCCAGCGCTCTCTCCGCATGGCCCAACTCTCCCTCGCAACGGTTCCTCGGATCAAGAAAAGCAGAACAGGAGGGCGCTCCTTCTCCCTCCTTGCGGCCAAGGCATGGAACTCCCTACCTCTCCACCTCTGACAGACTGCATTGCTCCCTAAGTTCCTAAAGGACCTCAAGACCTGGCTCTTTGATGGAACTCAGTGAACCACCAGGATCGGCGGAATCCCCCCCTGCCCCCTTTTCATCAGCGCCTTGAGAACCGTTCCTGGCGAGTAGCTTGCGCTTTATAAACCCCCTGATTGATTGATTGAAGCTGCCAACTAGAACTTCTGGAGCTTTGCTAGTAGTAAACACTGAACTTATTGTCATACGTTCAATACTTTTGCAGGATCAATTAGCATTAGACATTTTACTTGCAGAAAAAGGAGGAGCCTGCAAGATGCTTAAATTAACCCATTGTTGCTCATACATACCTGATGAGAGTAAGAAAATAGAGGAATTTGCAAAGAACATTTCAGACTTAAAACCTGAATTAGAAGAGTAGGAAACACCTGGCATCTTAGGACATTTTGGGGAAGGAATTCACACAATTGGAAATTGGATTGCAACAGCAGGAGGAGGTATTTTGAAGGCTATAATTATGCCAGCACAAATAATACGGCTTAGTTTGTTATGCCTGTTTGTTTTATTCAAGGGCTGTAGATATTACATACAGAAGAGAAGGGAAAAAGAAATTAATAAAAGATTTGAAAAAGACTTAACCTTATATTATATCATGAATGACCATATGAAGGCATTGAAGTTTCAAAGTCTAATAAGAAAGAGACGGGATTCAAAGGATGATGAAAGTGCATATGAGCAGAATATGTGAAATCATGATAGTGTGATGGTTAAGATAACCATCAGATGGGGGATTGATAGAGTCACTTAATATGAAAATTGAGTTAACTTAGTAGATGGATGTGCAATGATAAATGTAAAAATGAATGTTAAAATGACACACATTTGAAATGTGCTGATTTGCAATAGGCAGTCATAGTTATCTGTATAGGCCACAGAAAAGTCTAAGAAGCAAGTTTTCTTTAACTAGAAGCAAACCTGATATTGTTGAAATGTGCACAAGGTGAACTACAAGCTTGACCGTAAAGTGACAAGCTTAGAGATGTTTGTCATAACTGCAGAAAGTTCTGGTTTAACAAATGTATTAATTTATGAACAACATTTTACGCGCACATGTCAAGAGCTTCCTATTTTCTCATTCTCCATTTAGGGTTTAAATACAATAACTTGTGCTTTACAGACAATAATTCTTATTCGTATTAAATTGAATGCATTACCTAACAGTGATTTTGCCTTTTAGTTAGTAGTTAATTGTTCTCACTGTGAAACAAATTGAGATGTAGATGGTAGACCTATACTCAAGTGCCTATGGGAACTAATGGCCTGATTACGAGTTTGGCGCCGTTGCACCGGCTCTCCGCCGGCATCGCTGCGCCAAACCTGTGCAAGGACTGCCCGCTGTATTACGAGTTGAACAGGCACTGCAATGGCAACGGCAAAAAAGTTACAGCGCGGCATGGACGGTGACATCCATGCCGTGCTGGAACTTTGGGGGTATACAGACAGGGGGGCACATGTTTTGCCCCCTTTGTTCCTCCACCGCCAGCCTTTTCTTGGCAGGGCTACCGCCATGAAATGGCTGGCGGTGGCGGAACTTATATGTTCGGCGGGACTATGCCAGTCCCGCTGAGCATACTACATTGTGGTGCACCTCTGCCACCGCCAGGGAACAACTGTTCCTTGGCACAGCCGGCGGTCCTCTGGCACAACGCCTTTGCAAGACGTAGTGCGGTGGACAGACCAGCGTGAGTCTGGCAGTCGCAAGACCGCCAGACTCATAATCAGGCCCCAAGTCTTATGGTTCCAGAATCTAACTACGCAAGACTGTCTTTAGCTAACTTTGTGATAAACTTTGCAAGCCACATGTATTTTCGTGGGAACGGAGGAGCTGAACCTGCTTACCAGAAAATGTTGCCATCTTATTGTTCCATGGATGAAGAAGCCCGATACAATGTTTTCGACACTTATTCCTGACATTTATATTAGTGCGTATTCCTAGGTAGAGGCAATGTTTTTTCCTTTTCCCTTGCTAGACTCTTAACGGTTGTGGCTACAGCCGCTGCTGTTACCGCTTTGTTTTACTTTGCCATTTTGATATTTGACAGATTGCTCTGACCCTGATCTTTAGAATAGGGAATTATTCATTTATGGAAAACACTTGATGGAATAATTTGATGCTTTAGACTAACCGTTCTTTTAGATGAGATTTCTGTAAAGTTATTTCATTTATGGACTAACTGAAATAAAACGGCAAAAAGAACGTCACTAATCTCTTAACGAGAATAAAGGTTCTGAAAACTATCCCAACTCTCATCATTCACTAAACTTAAACTGTTGATACGTTTTAAATTTGCAATGTTAAATTTGCTCCTTGACTCTTAATACAATATTCAAAGATCCATCACAGGAAGAAAGAAGAACCCAGCGCGGAAACGGGGCTTGACCCTGAAAGTGATTGTAAATTGGTAATTGAACCAAATTGTATTAGTTTGTTACGTTTAAATTTTAGGGCCCAGTCTGCGCTATCAGATTTGTGTCATGGATACTTGTTACAAAAGTAAGAAGAAGGTCTATGCAGATAAGCGCTGATGTGCTCGGGACACGGTTTTTGAGGAAGGAGACCAAGTCCTAGTAAAAAAGTTTAAAAAAAACAGAACCTTAAGACTGACGCTCCGTTTGATGCTGAACCATTGAGAGTCGTGACAAGTAAAGGACATATGGTGACCGTTCAACATCCCGGAAAGTCCATTACGAGAGACTGGTCACATTTCAAGCATCTGCCTCGATGTTTGTTGGCTTCAGACCTTACAAGTGAGACAAGTCCATCTAAGTGCCCAAGTCAAGCATCTGAGTCTACATCTACGATGCCAGTGCAACCCCTTCACCTCGTACAACTTGATCCGGAAAATTGGTGCAAGCACCTCAACGACTCATTGAGGAACTCGAATGTGTATACATCGTCCGTATTTTTTATTTAACACAAGGAGAGATGTAGTGTTGTGTGATTATGTGCAGTAGGACCCTTGTGGTCCTACGTTGACTCTTTACAAAGTTACGTAATCAGTTGGGAGGTACTTGGGGGGGTGTCTGGTCAATAAAGTCTATGACACAGTGCTTTCAGTTAACGGTTCCATGCTGAAGAATAAAAACGTCTAATACAGATCTCAGTGTGTGGCGTTGTCATTTGCCTGCTCCAGAGCTGGGGAGGATGCAAGCTCGGATTGGCAAGGCGGGAAATCGTACATGAGCCGATGGGCCTGTTGCCGAGGCCAGTTGAGGTAGACTAAGCAGTCCAATCAGCCAGGGCCATCCCTGTCTCCACTGCAAGTACACAGTGGAAAAGGCAGTTATTACAGCCTTTGCGTTTATATACTGAGCTTGACTCACCTCAGGCAAGCTCATTGTCAGAGGCAGAATAACAATGGGCTGCTTCTTCTGTCACAGCATGAGATGTCCCGGCACCCTGGCTCCCTCCAGGAGCGACAGAGGCCTCAAGGAGCTGCTGATGAGAAGCCATTAGGCACTCGCTTTGCAGAGGACCAGGGTAGGGAGGAAGACTGAAAAGTTAGGGTGGTGGGGGGCTGGTTAGGGCCTGCGAGGGAGCTCCTCAAGTTATTTGTGTCCCTCTCCCCTCATGGAGAGGGCGGGGCATAAATTAGTCTCTGTTGTTCTCCTCCTTTTCCTGCCCGAGGCAGAGTTCACACTATATAAAACTACAAAGAATTAGCGATTTTGGAATGTGGGCCAGCTTTTTGGGAGTGCCCGAGCCTAATTGTGACCCCAATCCGTCACTGGGTGGATGCTACAGTCGACTTCCTCTTTGGTTTATTTTTCCGAAAAATAAAATGATGAAACATCAGGGTGCCCATAGGAGGTACAGGGCACAAGGTGAAGTGAGGATAGGGTTGTGATTAGTGTAATGATCGGAGTCCCGCGAGAGCGGAACCCGGAGCCTGGCCCGGAAGGGCTTACACACATTGTATCACTCTCTGGCCAGGCGTGGCCAGAGGGATTAAACAAACGGGCAGGGATCGCTCGGGGTCCTTCCGCCCATAATCACCAAGAGGTGTGTATGTGTCCGTCTGTGCAGTTTCACTACTAGGCCTGAGTGGGCAACTCACCCCGCAACACTGGCGACGAGGGTGTTTGCCATTCAACACCCCCGTTCACACTGTGACAGCCTCCGCGACTGCAAATCTGCATTTCGGAGTCCCGGGGCGCGTACGACGAGAGCCGGCGCTCCTTGCCCTGCCGCCAGGAGGACTCACCGTCTCTGCAGTGCCTGGAGTCAGCCCTGCTCTTGCCAGCGGTGTCCTGCACTGATCACCCGGGTGCAGCAACGACGAAACCTGTGGGGTGCAACAGCGCGGCTGGAGCGTGTCTAGAAGGTACAGCCACTCCGCCCGAACCGCCTCACAGCCAGGCGAATATGGCCGCACCACTCCCTGCAGGCCGCAACCAAAGCGCATCAGAGGAGCACGGCAGCCGCGCCCGAAGTGCCTTGCAGTCAGGCGCGCACCACTCCCTGCACCATCTAAGAGCCCCAACTGCCTCTCACCACGCTGACACACGGTCACCCACGACAGAGACAGAAGAAGTGCCTCATTACCACTTGCCACCACTTTACCGGCCAAGCCACAACAGGCCCCACATCTGTGTGTGCGTGACACAGAAAGAGAGAGAAAAGAAAAGAGTGCAAACAAGAGCACTGAACGCAGGAGTGGTAGAAAGAAGCACAAGCACCAGCAATTATCACAGAAGCAGCAGCGCAAGTAGGCCCACAGCAACCGCCACAGCTGGTGCAGCAGGCAGGTCACCAACACATCCAACCTACCACGCAGCACACCCAAATCAACGCACTACCTCCGTTCAGCAAGCTGGTGGACCCACTGCGTCCCCCAGATGGAAAGTATGGATCAGCCGCCTAGACAACTACTTCACTGCGACGAGGGAGACAGACAACACTGTCAAAAGGTCCCTACTACTACATTTTGCTGGGGAGGAGATATACAAACTATTCACACATTTGCCAAACACCGGAGCTGCGAATGACTACGATGCCGCAGTTAGGGCCCTAAACGCGCATTTCGACCCTCAGCTGAATCCGGATTACGAGAGATTCAAGCTCCGACAAGCACGCCAGAGGGAAGGAGAATCAATGGACGCGTTTCATGCACGACTGAGGTAGCTAGCCAGTACGTGCACAGCTGATGATCAAAACAAAGAAGTGAGGGCGCAACCCATACAAGGGTGCCGTAACAAGTCCTTCGGACCCTCATCCTCCACCAACCCGGAATTTCGCTAGAAGACATCCTAATCATGGCAAGATCCCACGACCTGTCGGACGCAAGAGCGGCAGAGATGGACATTGCAATCACCCAACAACCAGAAAAACCCACGACCATCAAAACAGAACGAGCAGATGCACGCTGCACACCAAGCAGAGGGAACAGAGGGAAATGGCGGACATGAGTGAGTCTGTTGCGGTTACCCTGCCGTGATTCCTATGCTACTTTTTAGATGTTTTTAATCCTTTTTAGTTACTAAACTATTTTAGCCTGTGATCGTTTTGCTTTTTTGCACAGTCTTTGTACAGTTTTGTGTATTACCGCTGGGGAAAGACTTGGGGGATTACACTTATAGTGTGCTTTACTTACGTTTGCTTGCCTCTCTGCGCACTTGGTTCGCGCTCCCCGTTTTCCTCCGGTTCCGCCCCGTTCCGCCGCGGCTGTGTGCCGTTTGTGCGGAGGGGGTCACAATATCCATTCAGGCTAGTGATTTACAGCACTTTCGGTGGGGCACGGCGGAGCGCATACCGGCATCACACTATTTAAATTCATGCCGCGGCGGACGCGCAGCGGACGTAAGTGAGTCTGTTGCGGTTAACCTGCCGTGATTCCTATGCTACTTTTTAGATGTTTTTAATCCTTTTTAGTTACTAAACTATTTTAGCCTGTGTTCGTTTTGCTATTTTGCACAGTCTTTGTATAGTTTTGTGTATTATCGCTGGGGAAAGACTTGGGGGATTACACTTATAGTGTGCTTTACTTACGTTTGCTTGCCTCTCAGCGCACTTTGTTCACGCTCCCTGTTTTCCTCCGGTTCCATCCTGTTCCGCAGCAGCTGTGTGCCGTTTGTGCGGAGGGCGTCACAATATCCAGTCAGGCTAGTGATTTACGGCACTTCCCGTGGGGCACGGCGGCGCGCCTACTGGCATCACACTATTTAAATTCATGCAGTGGCCAAATGCAAGCCCATCTGTGCCCGTCCGTGTCCAGCCGGAGCCAGGGGCCAGAACCCCTGCCCATTCTTCTCTACAACCTCGTCTCACCCTCTCTTCTCAGGCCCTTCTCAGACTTAAACCCACCCCCAACACTTGTTGTCAGGTTCTTGATCCAGATACATGCATTAGGCATTGTATTAATTGCCAATTTGATAACATTTCTGCCTCTCAGTCTCGGACTGGGTCCCACCCTCCATCTGGTATGGAGGCCTCCCACATTTCAGTATGCGATAAGACTGTCCTCTGTCCACCTAAGGAATTTCGCTTTTTTAGTCTTAATTGTCGCTCTCTTCCTAAACACCAGTTGCACCTATTTCACTTCCTCGTTGACACGGATCCAGATGTGTTTTTTTAACAGAAACCCGGCTTCATGCTGGATCCATGCCTGACGTGATTGCGGCGCTTCCTAAAAACTTTGCGCTGCTAGGTATCAACAGACAGCAGAAAACTGGTGGCGGGATTGCCGTTGTTTTAAAAAAACCTCTATAAATGCAAAATTGAGGCACTCATGATTCCTAATTGCGCAGCTTTGCTATTTTCTATTCCTTTCTCCCTTAAATTCACCTTCTCTGGTGCTCTTATCTATCGCCACCCTGGGGCAACTAACAATTGGGGTTCCATCCTACCCAAATCACTTACCCCCATGTTCTCTGGGTGGCAAATTTCTCAGTGCTCGGTGATTTAAATTTCCATCTGGACGATCCTAATAACAAATCAGCTTTAACCCTCATGGATGATCTGAAGATTCTGAACCTTTCACTTATCAATTCCCTACCCACTCATTCAGCGGGGCATCTCCTGGACCCCATTTTCTCTAATCTCCTAACCTTGTTCAGCGCACCTCCTATTCAACTTGGTTGGTCGACCACTTTGCTGTTCCTTTCTCCATTATTTCTTCCCAGGCCCCTTTATGTCGACCTTCCGCCATGCCAAAAATGAGGAACTAGTCTAAACTCGATATGAATGGACTTAATATGCGGCTCTCTAATACAATTCCTACTATTCCATCTCAACTGGACTCATATCAACTCTTGGTACATCACTGGTTGGGGGAGGCGATCGATTCTATTCTTCCTCCTTCCGCCAAATCCTAACCTAGAGTGCTTCCCCCTGCCCCGTGGTTTACCGACTCTCTCAAACTTGATAAAAAAACACTGTAAAGTCTTGGAAAGACAGTGGAGAAAGCACTATGCACCAGAGGCTAAGGTTGCCTATCTCGAGGCACTGAAAAAATACCATGTTTTATGCAGATCAACACGTGCTTCCTTTTATACGGATAAGATTATGACTGCCAAAACTGCCAGAAAACTTTATTTAAAGTGGTGACAGAACTTTCCGCGTCAAGCACGTTCTTGCCATCCCCTTCACTTTCGCAACATCAATGTAACGAACTTGCGCTATTCTTCCACAAAAAAGTTGTCTATTCACAGTCAGCTTGACTCTGATTTTTCTCCTCAAGACAGCTTTATCTTCCCTAGCACTCAACTCTCTGATCCGGTCAATACTGTTCCCCTAGCCCTCGCATCTGTTGAGTCCTGTCAAGTTAAGGCCTGGCTCCCACTTGATTTGACCTCTCTTCAATGTTTGCAGGGAACTATCAAGTCCGGCTCCCCTCTTGATCCTCTCCCTCCATCTAAGCTCAGACTTTTGGAAGAGCCCTTGGAGTGATTCTCACTCTCCTCAATTCCTCTTTAAATCATGGGCAGGTGCCTCGGAATTGGAAACACGCTCTAGTGCTCCCTTTGCTGAAAAAGACTGGCCTGGATCCCCTCTGTTGGTCAAATTACCGGCCCATATCTCTTCTTTCAACCTTTTCCAAAGTACTGGAAAGACACATTAATTTTCAACTCTCCGCACACGTGACATTGCACAAGTTATTCCATCCGTCACAGTCGGGTTTCCGTCCTGGCCATAGTATCAAATCGTCTCTGCTTGGGGTTACGGAGGATCTCAGGCAGCAGCTTGACGGTGGTGGTACGGCAGCGCTCATCCTATTGGATTTGAGCACAGCCTTTGACACAGTCTCTCATTCCATCCTTGTAGCCTCTGGCATTGTAGGTGTGGCCTTGCAGTGGCTGATCTCTTTTTTAGAGGATCGCTCCTTTCAGGTCTTCTCACATACAACTAAATCAAACTCACTAGCTTTAACATCAGGAGTACCGCAGGGCTCGATTTTAAGTCTTCTGCTTTTTAATCTCTATGTTCGCCCTCTGGCGGACATTGCAGAAAAATCTGGGTTGACCATCTTCTCTTACGCAGATGACACCCACATCATTTTCTCTCTTTCATCTGCTCAGCATCGGGACCCCTCACTGCTCCAGCTTGGACTGCGTAATATTTCCTTGTGGATGTCCAGCAATGCTTTGAAGCTGAACGGCTCTTAGACCGAGGTCCTCATCCTGGGGAACAATCCCGAACTCTGGGGAGCTAGTCATTGGCCTGCCTTTTTGGGACCTTTACCTGTTTCGGTACCGAAGGTTAAGAACTTGGGTTTTACCATTGATAGTAAGCTTTCTCTTGGAGTCCAAGTGTCTGGGGCCACTGCAGCTTACTTTGCGGTCCTTAAGTGGCTAAAAAATATCCTTTGGTTAATTCCACCTGCAGCCCAAAGAACCGTATTGCAGGCTTTGGTAATCTCCAGACTGGACTATGGCAACGTACTGTACTTGGGCGCGGACAAGGCCTCCGTGCGCCGTCTCCAGCTTATTCAAAATGCGGCTGCGCGCCTGCTTTTTGGGCTGGCTCGTTACACATCGGTCTACCCTCTGCTCAATCAACTTCACTGGCTCAAGGTAAACAAACGTATTGAATTCAAGGCCCTATGTTATATGTTTCGAGCTCAGCATGGCTTGGCACCCTCGTACATACATAGCCTTGTCAAGCCTTACCTATCCTCCCGCCAATTGAGATCGGCATGCCGGTCTCTTTTCTCAGTTCCCAGAGTGCGGCGGACCCGTATGGGTGGCCACTCGTTCTCCTACCTTGGACCTAAACTGTGGAATTCTCTTCCTTTGGGTCTTAGGATTTTAGCCTTCCGTAAAAAGCTAAAGACCTTCCTTTTTAGTCAGGTTTAATCCCCCTCCTCCAACTAGCTGCAACCTCGCTTGTCCTGCTCAGCGCCCGGAAACCGTGTTGGGTAGCTGCACGCTTTATAAATCTTTTAAATAAATGGCCGGCAAAGAACACACCCGGATCGCGGTGTGGATACTGCAGGCGAGAAGAACATCCCCAGGAAGAATGCCCAGCACAAGGGCGGCCATGCTCAAAATGTGGCACCCCAAACCACTTCGCCGTCGCGTGCAGAGGTGGTCCGAGAAACAGAGGTGCACGTGGAAGGAGACTGCCGTCGAAGGCGGTAAGGCAACTGTCCCTCGAGGAACCTGAAAGCTCGTAAACGGCCAGAGCATCGCTACGACAGCGACACCGCCTGGAAGACTCGTCCACGGAGGATGAAGGCGAGTGTTACCTCATCTCATTTGCCAGTAATTTGAAACGTAGGAGGCATCCGTAACCCAAGTGCGTCATAGAAATCGCCGGGTCCCGGGTCACAGCATTGCTCGACAATGGGGCATCCGTGAACGTGATGGGGAGCCAACAGTACAAGCAACTACGACCAAGACCCCTGTTGACCCCATCGCACGTCAAAATACTTACCTTTGGAAGCCAGACACTCCTGCCTCTAAAAGGCAAGATGGAACTCGTGTATCGACACGGGGCAAAAAACCCAGCGGACTTTCTCTCATGACACCCACCCGATCGGCTGGGAGAAGACAGCGACCATGAAGCAAAGACAGAAGAGTATGTCGATATGGTTTCCCAATGGGCATGTCCCCGCGCTCTCACTATTGAAGAAATTAAAACAGCCACCAAAAGGGACCCTGTTCTAACTAAAGTGATGGACTCCCTGCAAAGAGGATCCTGGGAGGACTTCCTGCACGACGCCAACAAATGGAGCAGACCAGACAGAAAACATCTGGGGAAGCTATGGAAAGTACGAGACGAACTAAGCGCAGCAGCGGAAGGCCTGATGCTGAGAGGATCCTGAATTGTGATCCCGGTGAACCTCCAAGAGAGAGCAACAGCCCTTGCCCACAAGGCGCACCAGGGGACGGTGCGGATGAAGTCACGCATGAGGGAGAAGGTGGGGTTCCCCGGGCTAGAGGCAGCCGTGGACACCCTGGTACGAAACTGTGGACATGCCAGTTCACAAGCAGCCAAGAATCACCCGCCCCTGTGCTAACCGAGGCACCTGCCACAACCCTGTGGTCGCGGGTAAGCCTCGACTTCGGAAGCTTCCCTGACGGAAGAGTGACCGCCGTACTCATCGATAGCTACTCCAAATATCCAATAGTCAAAGTGCTTGCATCTACTTCGTTCGCACACCTACTACCTGTTCTAGAAAAAACATTTGCACTCTTCGGTTTGCCACACGAACTCAAAACAGACAATGGACCTCCTTTTCAAGGAGTAGAGTTTAAAGACTTGCTCACGTCACTAGGAGTGCGCCATCATCGAATCACTCCACAATGGCCGCAAGCCAATGGCGAAGCCGAGTGCTTTATGCGCACGTTGAATAAGATACTACGTATCACAATGGTGGAACAAGCTGACCCAGAAACAGCGTTACAACGATTCCTGCGAGAGTACCGTAGCACCCTTCACTACACAACCCAGAGGTCCCCCTGGTCCCTGATGCTTGCCAGACCCCAGAGGGACACCATCCCTGTGGCTGAAATCTGAGCCCCGGAACCGTACGAGCCGGCTAGCACTCAAGCTCGACGGACTAGGAACAATGATTGGGCCAGTCAACGACGGAGGACAAGAGCCCGGATCATCGCGCCAGGGAGCTCAGTTCTGATTCGAAAGCGACGCACTGGAGGAAAGTTTAGAACGGCCTATGAACCATGGCCCTGGACTGTCCTGAGAGCGAATGGAACTGCCATCAGTGCCCAACGTGGCACTGAAGTAGTCACCAGGAATATCTCCTGGTTCTGGAAAGTTCAGCAGTCAGACCAGGAGGAAGTTAACCCCGGAGACACAGAAAGTAGAGATGCGTCAGCCGGAGAAACACCCTCTCTCCACACCGACGAGCGAAGCCCGGCAGACCCCCTCCGACCATTGACAGCTGTTGCTGAAATAGACGAAAGCCTGATCACATCATCACCACAAAGTCAGCACTCAAGCCAACGGCGTTACAACCTGAGGCCGAACCCAACTCCCAGTCAGAGGTTCAAAGACTTTATTTGTTAATTCACTGTTGCCATATTTTGAATACCAACTTGGGAAGGGATGTAATGATCCGAGTCCCGCGAGAGCGAAACCCGGAGCCTGGCCCGGAAGGGCTTACACACATTGTATCACTCTCTAGGGATTAAATAAACGGGCAAGGATCGCTAGTGGTCCTTCCACCCATAATCACCAAGCGGTGTGTATGTGTTCGTCTGTGCAGTTTCACTACTAGACCTGAGTGGGCAACTCACCCCGCAACAATTAGCACTTCTATATCCCTGAGGTTTGAAGTGGAGAAGTTAAGTGTGAGGTACAGACATATCTCGTTATCATTAGTATTAGTGCACAGAGGTAGATGAAGAAGCGCAGGAGCACTGTATTAAAGCCTCACTAAAGATAAAGTAAAGGCTGGGGCGATAAGCTCATATTGGAGAATCATCAGCCTGCTGTTAAAATATGTGGGCAACTCGTAAAAATGGGCTTCGATGTCCTAAGGTACCATGGACAATCCACTCATTCTCAAACAAAGCAAGCGTTCAATTCACACGCCATCACCAACCTTATCCGAGTCCTGTTGGAACATTTTCCTACTGGTGGCACTTTCCAGCTGTTTTGTATGCAGTTCGAGCAGTTCATGAAACCAGGAACAAAACACCTCGAAACCAGCTACCAGCAGCGACAGGAAGTGGTTGAAGCGTGTTACTTTGGGGACTGGGCATGCGCACTATGCGAAACAGTTGTCAACCCGTACGCAGGTGCAAGATGCAGTTCACATATGCACTACTCGAGACCCTCTCTGTCTGCGCAAGCGTAGCAAAGAGGACACGGCTCCCTCGAACATGCGTGATAGAGGGGTGGCTGTTTAGACTCCGCTCAAATTAAATTCATAGAGTGGACAAGTCTGTATGTGTTCAGCATGAAATTTACTTCGGGAATGTTAATGAGTGGGTCGTAAACGAGGGACGTGGAGTCAATGCCTGTTTTCGGAATATGTTATTTTCAACCCTGTTTTGATCTGCATTACCTCTCTGAGCATGCTTCGTTGAAAAGTGTCCACACTCTGGGCACTGTTGATAACTCTTTACAGACACTTTGCGTCTGTTTTCGGAGAGAGCCCTGTCCGTAAAGTCTGTTTTTGAATGGATTATTTTGTGCTTTCTGAGCATGGATTGCAGAGTAGTGTGTACTCTCTGAGCATGCTCTGTCGCCTGCTTGCCCGCCTCAGCATGGTTGCTTGCGGAAGCCTTTTGGTTTGAGTTTGACGGTACTGCGAAAAGTTTGGTCATTTTCACCCAGGTGCAGATGTCCACGGTTTGTTTTTGTGGAACTGGTTCTGTTTGTGTCCGGACCCCTCTTTACTGTTTCCTGGAAAGCGACGTTGAGAACTCCACGTTTTCAATTGGAAAACACAGCTGGCAACTGTTTTTTCCCCAAAAACGATTTATATCAGGTGAGTAACTATTGGGCGATTGCTTAACTGATGGTTCATGTTAGCGCCTGTGTTGGGCGCTGTTTTTTTAGTGCTCTCACCAGAGACCACGCTGTTGAGAGATTTCAAGAGCCCGTGTCATTTACTTTGCATAAAAAGTGTATATATGCAGGTGTGTTCTTAGTTTTGGATATGTAGGCCAGTTTGTTTACTCTTGTTATTTTAATACAATAACTGATAGGTTACGTGTTTAACATTCTGTGGCTTCGTGTCCCATTTGCTTTATTTCTGTAAGAGTGGCAAAGGCTCCAGATGAGATCCACGTTAATGTTAGCAGGGTTGTGATACTTCTTTCTTGTCATTAGGAGAAAGAAAGCTGGTCCTAAACATCTTGTATTGCAGCACATTGTGAGAGTTCAATTTAGTTCATGGACAGGAAAATTTGCAATTTTCCTTCACAATGTGTAAATAAAGTATATTAGAACAAAAGTGAGCTTCTGATAACAATTGGATCATTAATTAGTTCTTGAGTTGTGAATGCTGAATTACAAAAAAATGCATACAATTATAAACACTAGACTTTTTGAATGAAACTATTGGAAACTTGGATTTCCCAGTTGCAATATAGGGTCTCCTCATTTTTTTCTAAATGCACCCTGTTGGACTTGGCCCTTTTTTGGCTAAAGTTCCCTAAACTTTTTGCCTTCCCCCTAGACCTTTTTTCTGACATAGTGTTGCCAACTTAGAGGCTTTGGGCACTTTGCCACTGCTGATCAGTGTCAAAGTGCAAGTGCTCCCTGTATAAAGTGTTATGGTAATTGGTTGTCCATAATTGGTATGTTTGCCTTACTAGTAAAGTCCCTAGTAAAGTGCTCTATGTGTCCCAAGGCTGGTAATGCAAATGCTACTGGTGGGCCTGCAGCACTAATTGTGCCACCCACACAAGTAGCCCTAAAGAGAGAACTCAGGCCTGCCACTGCAGTGCCTGCGCACAGTTTGCTAACTGCCATGTTGTCCTGACAAGTGCCCCCACTTGCCAGGCCTTACCCTTCCCATGCACATCAGACACCCCTACAGTAGGCCCAAGGTACCCTCCTGGGCAGGGTGCAGTGTCTGTGAAAGGTAGGACATGTACTGAGGTGTGTACCATGTCCTAACAGTGAAATACTCTCCATTTCGTTTTTCACTGTTGCAAGGCCATCTTGCCCATAGGACAGAATGGGGAAGGCTGTGTAATATGTTTCCAGCCTATCTTCCCATAGGCTTAAGATGGAGAGGTGAAGTTTAGTGTGCCTGAACTCACAATTTAATAACACATCTTTTTGTGAAGGTGGTTTTTGAATTGTGTGTTTAGAAACCACGCTTTTAGAAGTGGCTGTTTTTTTTTGTTCTAACAATTCTGTGTGTGTGTCTGCCTGGTTGTGGATTGACTGTCTGGATTTGAATGTGACAGGATCTGGGAAATGTCTTGACCCAGGGAGGAGTAGGTGAGACAGCAACAGGCTGACCTGCATCTGGAGTGTAGGGGGAGGAGTAGCCCCTGGAGGTGAAGAGGCCTGGGCTGCTGCCATAAAAGAATGGCTCCCCCTCCTGCTGAGTGATTGAGGAACCAGACCCCCACTATCAAAGGAAGAAGGTGCCGCTGGCAGGAAGACACCCAGAACTGGTTTGGACAGGGGTCAGTGCCCCCTGAACACAAAGACTTCAAAGACATTTGGGGTATAACTATGAGAGCTGAAGCCCCTGAACGTTGGACTGATCAAGACTGAAAAGGATTGAAACTACTTCGTGGTCAAGAGGAACCTCTGCCAAGGAAGAACAGCTGAAGAGACTGAAGAGAAGGACTGACCCTTGCTGTGTGTTCTGGGGCTGGCCTGCAGTTTGCTGATTTAACTAAGGAGAGGCTAAGGGACTTTGCTGTGTGCTGTGCCCCCTGCTTGAAAGGACTTTGCTGTGTGCTGTGTCCCGAAGTAACTTGTCTCCAAGGGCCCGAGGAGAGCTGGCTCCCTGTTGTGGAAACTCAGGAACATCAAAGTTTCCAAGTGTGTCTCAGCGACGCTGTGTGCGTATGCTTTTTGCAGCCTGAGACCTTCGTAAGCATTGCACTGGGACTGTGTGGCCCGAAACCCAACGAGTCTCAGCGACGCTTTGTGCGTGTGCAGCCTGAGACTGCCGTGGGGTCGGTGGTACTGGTTGGAGAGTGCCCTGTGACTGCAGTGCCCCCGCAGCGTGAATCATCGTCCATGCTGCTGTGTAGCTGTTTGTGGCCCGAGCCGTCCTCGTAACTGAGGCTGCGGATCAAGATCGCCGCCGCCGGCCCGAGCCGCACCGTGCTGAAGTACTTCGTAAAGCTAAGGAAGTCGTGAGGTAATCGTGATCGTTGTTCGCAAGAGGAATCTGCCCAAGATCGTCAGCAACGGAGAAGGCAGCGCCGTCACCTGTCCGGCTACACCGTCGCCTTGCATCGGAGCTGCATCGTCATCAGGAGCGCCCAGCAGGACGTCCGACGAGTGGGGAGAGGGAGAGCGAAGCAGCGAATCCCCCAGGTAAGGCTTGGACTCCGGTCGGGAGCCGCAAGCGTGTGTGGCCTGGAGAGGCGCAGGAGGAGTACCGGAGTGCTCCCGTCTCTCTCCCGCTGCATCGCGTTAGACGTGCTGAGTCCTCGAGCGGCCCGGACCTGCCCGGCAGTACCGGGGCCGCCCTCGGAAGTTCAGGACTGTTGTCTGTGGTTGGGGCCTAGTGGTGCCCGCGCTGATCGCGTCGATTGGCCTGGTATTATTCCTGCATTACGAACTGCCTGATTCCGTGCATTGGGATTGTATTATTCCTGCCTTACGAACTGCCTTATTACGTGCATTAGGGATTGTATTATTCCTGCATTACGAACTGCCTTATTACGTGCATTAGGGATTGTATTATTCCTGCATTACGACCTGCCTTATTACTTGCATTAAGGAGTGCGTTATACTTGCATTACGAACTGCCTGATTACTTGCATTGAGTATTGCATTATTCTTGCATTACGAACTGCCTGATTACGTGCATTGAGGATTGCATTATTCTTGCATTACGAACTGCCTGATTACGTGCATTGAGGATTGCATTATTCTTGCATTACGAACTGCCTTATTACTTGCATTAAGGAGTGCGTTATACTTGCATTACGAACTGCCTGATTACGTGCATTGAGGATTGCATTATTCTTGCATTACGAACTGCCTGATTACGTGCATTGAGGATTGCATTATTCTTGCATTACGAACTGCCTGATTACTTGCATTGAGGATTGCATTATTCTTGCAATACGAACTGCATTAGCCTGATAATACGAACTGCAGTACAAACTGCATAGCATTGCAATAGGACTGCATTTGAACATTGTGAACTGCTCATTAATACCGCAAGAACCTACAAGTGTTTGTTGGCCTAATAACCGGCAAAGTGAAATATTACGAATACGCATATGTTGGATTTTTATCATTTGGTCTTACCGTATTTTTTTCTGCTTGATAAAGATACCGCTATTTTCATACACCAGTGTGGTGTCCATTTGTGGTGTTATCACTGTGTCACTGGGAGTGCGGTTGCAAATACTTTACACATTGCCTTGAAGATAAGCCTGGCTGCTCGTGCCAAGCTACCAGGGGGTGAGCAGGGGTTATCAATGAGGGTGTCCCTCCTTTCCCTGACTAGAAGCAAGGGTCCCTATTTGGATTAAGGTAACTGCCTCAGCCAACTAGAGACCCCCAGTTCTAACACAACCCGTTTTTCTTTAAGGAAAAGGGGATGTGTTTAAAAAAAATACATTGCTTTATTTAAAAGCAATTACAGACATGGTGAATCTGAATGAATACATTTATTTTTGTCAATAAATTAAAATTGATACAATTAATCACAGTAAAAAGATAAAATCAGATAAGAGCATATGAGCAGCAAACCCAGAATAAAATACGACTCTAGCAAAAGAAGTAAAATTAATGAATATAGTTTAAAATAACAGTCCTGCGGCAGTGACAGTAGTCGGGGTATTCAAGTCCTTTTCTGCCTGATGGTGGTGAAAACGATGTTAACAAATTTCTCGAAGCGTGCCAAGTACATGGGGACTATGGTAGTCATGCAAAATTCCAGTGCATCGTTGCTGCTGGAGACCCCATTCAGCCTAAACATTGGTTTTAATAAGGTGTGGCTTGCAGTTAAAAACTCTGGGCAACAGTGTAGCAGACCAGTCATGGACTCTCTTCTAAACTTGCAGAATCTACAAAGTCTGCTGCTGGATGTTGCTACCCACTCTGGTCGAAACTCGTGGATTGAAAGGACCATGAGCCGCGCTCTAACAATACTGTGCCTGGTCTTAGTGCTGACTTTAAATACGGTTGCAATCTCCTTTCCCCATATGATTTTATAATTGGGGTTGCATATGTGATGGTATGTACAGTTGCTAAGTCAAACTTCCTCGGAACCTGTGCAGCCTGTTTCCTCAAGATTGCCTTTATACGCGGGCAAGGAACAGTAAGGGCCGTCAGTGTACCTGCAATAAGCTCTAGATCCAGAACCTCCTTTCTAAAATATAAAGACCATGTATTGGTTGAAGGTGGTAGAAATCACTTGTAGTGCCGTTTTTAAGGTATCTGGTTTGGCTTGTTGTATGGCGTAGTGGTGCTTAAGGAAGGCAGCCTTACATTTAAAATCTTTCCCATTCAGGCCAAATTCCAGTCGAAGTAGCGAGTGGCGAGTGCACTTTGGAAGGTGGAACAACCTCCTAAAGGCATTGCACTGAGACTTATCCAGTATTGGAGGGAATAGCCCTGGATAAGCATGTTGGCCATAAGAAAGGTGAAGTAACAACTTTGCCTGCGTGACTCGCAATATGGTCTCTGCTGAAGGAGAATACAGCTGATGGTATATTCTGCATGAGGCAAATGTGACTGCTGGGCCTTCTTACTGATGTGTTTAAGATGTACACCTGGTTTGCCTGTATCCATAAACCAGATGCCAAGATAATTATACTTGGATGTTTGGGAGATTGATTTATTGCCCAGCCCCTATCTTAGATTTCTCTTCTTGTTGTTATAGCTGCCAAAGGTCATCCATCACTTTTGTTTTATCCAAATTAGCCACCAACTTGTTTGCAGTATTGTAGGTCTAAAGCTCATTAAGGGCATGCTGCAGGTCCACTCTTGTGTGATCCAGAATGGGCAAATCATCAGCGTATTGGACCATTGGAAGCCTGACAGGGCCGATCTTTGGTGGAATTGTGTTTGCCTTAGCCAGTGAGCTGCCTATGTCTGCAGTGTAAAGGTTAAACAACAGGGGCTAGAACACACCCTTCCTTTAGGCCTGTGTGGCAGAGTTATCTGTGCCAGTCTTAACATGGACCCACGTGTCTGAGAACAGTAAGATGATTGCTCTAAGTAGGATGGCAGGTATGCCCCATTCTGCTAACTTTTCCCAGAGTTTATTGCAGTCAGCACTGTTCAAAGCTGCGGAATAGTCGACAAAACCCACAAATAGAGGTGGCCGAGACACAAGGGAAGCGCTGTTGGCCAAATATGACAAGGCAACAATATTGTCAATGGTGGAGGACGGTAGTGTAAATCCAGTTTGATAAAACGGTATAATATTTGCTTCAGCCACCTATGCCTCAAGTTTTTGGAGTAAGATTTTTGCATAGGTTTTAGCCTTTACATCCAGTAGTGCAATTAACCAATACTTTCCTGAGATGGTATTGCTCCCCTTTTTGGGGATTGGATGGAAGATGGATCCCTTCCAGGATTGTGGAACCTCTGCCGATTGAAAGCAGTCCGCATCCAAGGGGGTGAGCAAGTTGTCCCAGAAGTCGATATCTGACTTGAAAAGTGCACTCAGTAGGCTATTGGGACCTGGGGCCCCGTTGGTTCTCATGGACTTGATGACTTTGTAAACAGAATCCCGATTGAATACCAAAGAACCTTTTTTCTCTTCTTCAGTCCCCGGTTCTAGTTCCTGCCACGTGAAGGCATTGCTGTGGCGGACCAAAGAATCAATATCTGTATATAGCTTCTATACATTTTCTACCCATTTCATTGTTGGTACGCCGTTCCCTCTGACAGTAGATTTATTATTTAGTGTATTGATGTAAAGCCAGAACCTATCTTGACTATTGCGAGGCAGGAGGGGGAATATAAATGTATCCATTCCGATTCCACCTATTTTGCCATTGCCTTCCTCAGCAGAGTGCGATTGGCTTTCCTTTTAGTACTCAGCTGCTGAAAAGCACTCTGATTGTTTTATCCTTACTATATCTTCTGGCAGCAGCATTCAGGGCAGATTTGCTTAAGGTTAATTCAGTCATCTACCATGGTGTTCTTAGATCCAGGTTTCTTAGTGATTGATGGGCGATAGTTTCTTTGGCACTTCAGGTTGCAAAACACCAAGTCAGTGATTAAATCCCAGTCACGTTGCAGTTTCCCAGAATTGACGAGCGTTATTGTCATTTGCTTCTTCCAGATGTTTAATAGATCCATAGTTGTCTTTCCCCACTTTAGTTGTCTTACCAGTGTGGTTTGTTCCACTCCTGTATACACGCCTAATGTATTTAGCTGTTTGCATGTGGGGAGCTTCATGTCAAACTGTATTAAAGCTGGATAGTGATCTCTTTCTGTGCGTTCCGTAAAGATGAAGGATTTGCATTTGGTCGGTAGCAACGCACTTACAAAGGTGTAATACAGCGTAGTAATGCCTCTAAATGAGTGTATTGGTATACTGGCAATTTTATTACTGGTTTAGTTGGAACGCAAGGAAGTAAGTTTGTAGGTTTTTAACCAGGTTTCTATGTGCCCCGCTGAGTAGGGCCTATGGTTTTGGTACGATTCCACTATTCCATCTAAATTATGTATAATAAAATCTCCTGTTATTACGATCTCATGGGGCGGGAATCTGCAGGCTAAGTCGGTTAGCCTGCACAACAGAAGGATGAAATTGTGGCGTTTCTACTGCTTCTGTGAGTGTTTAAGTAGACGTGAATTAACCTAATTGGTTTAACCCTCTTGTTAAGTTTGCACCCCTTAATTGTGGCTGCAAGAATTGATGACAATCCTTGTACACTATGATGATGTCAAGATTAGCAGTTGTGGCTATGTAGATTGCGAGGTCACCTGATGGACGTCCGAAGTGATTTGTTTTAGAAACCAGTTTGTGTAGACTTTAAAAGCCTGCAATCGGGACTAGTGACAACGCCCATGTTTCCTGCAAGCAGAGATCAGCCTCCTTGATAAATTTCCGTACCTCATCTTTAGTTAGCATCTGCCTTAGGCCTGCTACATTCCAGGAAATCATGGTGAGGTTTTACTTGCGCAGAGCAGTCCCTGCATGCAAGCTTTTATTAGAAGTACTAGGAACAGTTGCTAGGCTTGGCTGATGGCGACGCTGCAATCCAACCCCAGTCCATGTCTATCTTTGTGTTTGAGTAGGTTTGGACTGTGCATTTTACTTGCAGTCTCTTATTCAGGCTCAGATGGATCCTAAAATTGCTCAGCTGTTTGAGGTGCCATTGGCACCCCTTAAATTGCTTGAAATCGGTTTACATTTAGATGAATGGCAATTACTATTCAAGATGGGGTGATATTTTTCAGGTTCCATGGCTTAAATGTCGATGTCCCATTGTGCAAAAGTATTTTTTTTACTAAGAACTTTGGTTGCAATTAACGGGGTTCTCCAAGTGACAATCGTAGACTCTGAGGATAAAGGGAGTCTGTTAAACTGAATTCTAAGAATGTCATTGGTTTGGTATTGGGTCAGGGGCGGAATGTGTTGCAGAAGACGGAGGATGCCTAGTTCAAGGTGTCATTCTGTCCTCTTGATGAGTATGTTGGGGAGAACATTAGTTTCAATGATGTTTGTTGATCATCCCACGTCAGGTTAAGTGCCACCTTTGTAGACTGTTCTGATTCTAAGTTACCTGCACTTGAAGGATTGTTCGGAGAGTTGCTGCAAGAGTAATTTCGATTATGGCCCTATGGGAGAGCTCTACTGTTGTCCATGTCTGATATTTTCAGAGAGCTATATGAGTGGTTTGTGTCTGCAGAATCGTTCACTCGCCTGTTTGCACTAGTCAGGAGGGACTGATATGAATGTCTGTTGGGTGACTTGCAAGGTAAAACCCAGTGAGCCAACCCATATTCTTGTCTGATTGAATTTAGGATAATTGTGGTGGTTCTACCACCTGGGAGGTTGTAATTACTGGCTGGGCAGAAGATGAATTTTCAGCCTTAACATCGATTTGAAACAGATTTTTGGTTTGTCAGAATGTTTTTATGAGTTCTAAGTACAAGATTTACAGGTGGGCGACCAGATGTGGATCCGGGTGCACCTGAGAAGTTGGGCACCCGAGCTGAGATGATGGGGTTGTTTGAGCCTGCCAGAAAATTGGAAACCGTTTGAGAGGCGAATTTGATCAAGGGGATACATTTGATGTCATTCCTGGGCGCAGATTTGAAAGCAGGCACAAGGCCTGCTAGAATTACCGGCTTTTTCATATTTTTCTTGAAACTTTTCTTCTGCCTCCTAGTTAAAGGGATGGTGGTCAATAAGGCTACCTCTGAGGAAGACAAATTAGTTGTGGGGCTCTTTGCTGGTTTGTTCATTCTGCTGTTCGTTGTTCGGGAGGCCGCTCCTTCTCCTTCCTCGCGGCCAAAGCATGGAACGCCCTTCCGCTCCACCTCAGACAGACAACATCGCTCCCCATCTTCGCAAGAAACCTCAAAACCTGGCTCTTCGACAGACCCCCTCCTTGATGGAATGGAACCTGCACCCCCACCCCCACCCCCACCCCTAGCGCCTTGAGACCCTTACGGGTGAGTAGTCGCGCTTTAACAAACCCCTGATTGATTGATTGATCATACTGCAAAGTTAAAGTGTTGCTATGGCCAACATGATCCATTTGAGGTATAGGGCCTTCTGGGTTTTTACCATTCTCTACTATGAATGGTCCGGTGCTTGGTTTACTACTACGGTCTCTCCCTTAGTAAGATGATTGATTTTGAGGTTGTCTACAAGAATTGTAAGTAATCCTGGGAGTGTACAAAGCTTATCTACTATGGGGGTGCAAGTACTCGTCATGGACCCATCTGACTGAAGGTATGCACTAAACTTTGTTTCCAGGTTCGTTATTTTTTAGTCCATCCTAGTTATCGCATTTGCTAGTGTTTGCATCGGGTCAACCTGGAGTTCTAATTTATGGGACTGCCAGGTTAAGGCATTTGTAGCCTCAAACAGGGTTGAGTTAATTGATAGCAAGATGGCCTCAGTGGGTGTTTGCCTAGTTAATCCTTGTTCCTTCCCTAATAAATTATGTGCTGTGCTTGTTGATCGAATGCCTCTAGTAGCTTTTCATCTGAGCCATTTAGAGTAAACCTTGCTGAGAGTCTTGAAAGTGCTTCTAGTTTATTGGTTCGTGGTTCATGTTAGTGATTCTCACAACTCATGTGACTTGTGTGACTGCGTGTAGCTGGGCACGGTGGATGGCTCCATCTGGTAGGCACAGGAGCTTGATGAACTTGTGCTGTCGCCTTTATTGAATGAGCTGGTAAAATCGGCGAAATATTGTTAGTTTTTGTTGGTTCCTGGGAGATGGGTGGAGATACAGCCGAATTTGACAAAAGTTCAATAATAGAAGTGTCGCAAATTTACTGCCCGGAATGCTGACCGCTTACTATGTACAAAATAGATATGAAGGAGGAACTCGCTTTGAGTGTGGTGGAGCTTTCCACAGGATGGACTGGAGCAGGTGATAATAGATAATTGCTGTGCAGAAAGTAATGCTTGATTGAAAATGGGATTTTTTTTTTGGTCTTTGCTTGGATTTTAGATGAAGAAACTGCTTGTTGAGCTACCTTTTTTGCGCCCCTCCTGCCTTTGATTATTTCACTCCCTGTTTGTCGCCTGCTGGCATTTGCTGGTATACCATCTTTGCGCGCTACATTTGTGTGCCTCATACTAAAATTGCTGGTTAAAACTCTGTATGACAGTTTACACTCTTGTAAAAATGTATGAAAGAGCTTGTGAGGGTGTTTACGATGCCAATAGGCTTGGGAAGATCTTGAATGCCTTACCTGCTTTGGGCTCTGGCTAATTTTGGCCCACACTAATTTAAAAAAATGAGGTGCTTAAGCATTGTTAGTAGCTGGCCTCTGTTTTGAGTCACTGCCACTTTCCGCCCGGCCTCTGGGCTTCTAGCCTTCCAACTCCTGAGAGCTCTCTATGCTCTACAATCTTGGTTATTCTTGGGGAATAGGGGACACAAGCACAGCACAAACTTGGCAATGATAGTTGCTGGTGGAGGCCAATGTATGAGCAGGCGCAGGCCGAGCAAATAAAGGCACTTTAGTGTGATGATGGACACAAAGAAGAAGGGTGCGGTGTCAAGAGTTCAGTATTGGCATAAGTGTATGTGCAAGCCAGCTGGCGACTGCCCAACCTGGGTGCAAGCCACCCCAGCCACTAGGCTGGCTGCCTCTGACCCCTAGGGTCATGGCCGCCGTGCTTAGTGCACCACTGGCTTCTGCGTGCTAACCTCGCTGCCTTTCGCCAGCCGCTCGCCAGTGATCCAGCGGGTTACTAGCAACAAGCATTCATACACCGAATACTCACCTGGGCCCATTCATTCATACTACGCTAGCAATTTCCGCTGGTGGGTCAGTTGTACTCTTTATTAATATCACTGCTACCAATTACCTTTCTGATTGAAGAGTAATGACTTACCAATGGACCCTTTGATAATTGGGAAGTTTAAAATGAGAAAATACAATACAATTCATAAATCTGAAATAATCACTGACTCAGGAAGTTTTAAATTGTTTATCTAAAATCTTTAGCAGAGTAATTTACAAAACCACATAATACTTAATCGCATATCAAGGAGGAAGCATACTAAATAATCACCTATTTAATCAATGACGGTCCCTCAGAAAGAAGAAGATAGAGACAGCAGTACAGCTAAAGGTTGCATTTATATTTACCTAAAGGTGTGAGAACCAAACCCCTTGGCCAAGGAGTTGGAAAGATAGGTCCCAAGAAGGATGAAGACCAAAGACCTCCGGACCAGGTTCAGAACAGGATAGGTGACCTCTCTATCAACGACGCCTGCGTCGTTCCCCTCTGTCGCTTTGTTCCTCCTCGATTCTTCCGTGTCTTCTTTCTAATGGAATCCGCCGCCCCCACCGCAGGACCTCTCTGGACAGCGATTCAGTCTGCAATCGATCAGCTCGTTGAGCACCAAAGCCTGATCTCTCCTGCATCTCTGTGCGCTCCTGTGCTAACTAATTAGCTAATTCTATATCTATTATACCCTTTTACACCTAGGTACCTCCCATTAATGTTTCAAAATTATGGGCCCACTACTTCTGATTTGACAGGGACAGGGGGTTGATCCTCACACCACAACAATTTAGTTCAATTTCTTTAAGCCCATTGTATTAAATACCGCCCCTCGCAATTAATACATTTGCTTTATTTCCCACCCGTCTCACGGCAAATTTTAATACAAAATGTATATACATTGTTGCATTTGAGAGAACATCGCAGTTATACAATGGAGTTGACCAACAGGTCGTGGCCTTGGATGTCTTCCAAGTTGACTTCATCGCTTTGTCTTGTTATTTTCAGAGCGCATGCGCACATCCCATAGGTCTCGAGCTGCTGTTCCGTTAACCCAGGCCCAAATTTACGAACTAATAGAAATCAAAGAAGAAACATATTAAAATCAAAAATAAATGTTTTCACTGTATACCCCCTATTTCTACTCTACTCCCATTTAATTATAAATTTTATCCCGCATTAGTAGCGTTAGAATACCACATTATTAATTGCAGCAAATGCGTGAGCTTTAGCACGTGAGAACATTAAGCAGCCATTTTAGCATACACTGCGCAGAAGCAAAGATTCCCTCCAAGCAAAGAAAGACGTCATACCACGTGATATGGTTGACAGATGCGCAATGGAGTTCCCGCGCTTTAGCGGCCATTTTGATTAGACAAGGATTACTCATTAGTTTTAAACACATAGGCAAGCGTCTCTCAAATACGGTGTTTGTGTATGCACTTATTAGTAAAGACATGACAAAGT
Source organism: Calotriton arnoldi (assembly GCA_963921515.1). Taxonomy (NCBI): domain Eukaryota; kingdom Metazoa; phylum Chordata; class Amphibia; order Caudata; family Salamandridae; genus Calotriton; species Calotriton arnoldi. The sequence goes on along the minus strand of CAWUFW010002870.1, from coordinate 1,579,357 downwards.
TTTTAATTAATTAATACTGTGAGAGGATTGCTTACGAGCAAGTCTCATTGTGAGTTCTTGCTCCATCAATCCCCTCTCTGATGGCGTTTCTGAGCCATCAAATACTACCCGCAACCAGATGCCAACTTTTTAGCATAATTTTGTCTCAATCTCATTTTTACATTTTCTATTCTTATCTTCTTCTTTCAGTTTCTTGTATAATTCACTCTTTAGATCTTCTAATTCTATTTCATCAAATTTTCGTTTCCTTCCCTTTCCTGTCACTCTATATGTCTCATTCTTTCTGCAACATTTGCACCATATCATTATTGACAGTACTATTATTGTTATCCCTACTAAGGGTACTAATATTTGACCTATAAGTCCTTTTCCTACATTAGTAAACTAGGTACCAATTGAAGCAATGTTATTTGTCAATCTTTCCCATACACTATCAACTTCCAGTGGTTTCAGTTCATTCTCAAGTTTTGTTATATTCTTTATATACGTTCCGATTTCTGCACTTTTGTCAGGAATATACGTGCAACAATGTTTCGTTTTCAACAATTTACAGACTCCGCCCTCTTTTGCTAATGTTATATCAAGCGCAAGTCGATTTTGCATAACCATTGATCTAATCGCAACCATCTCCGCATTAATCATTAGAAACCCTCCAGCAGTATCCGTTGATAAACGATTAACCACTGTAGATAATTTACATATTTTCCTTGAGTTCAGAATTATTCCCACTGAAGGTATCAATGCACCAAATATGTCACCTACGATTTCAGAAAAACTAGCTCTTTTACTACGTGTTAATTCACTATTATTTTCATTGCTCCCAGTGTTTCTTTTTACGTGGTATACTTTTGGAAAAACTATTCCAAATAGCAACTTCCATACCACCGTGCAGGAAGCCTAAAGTAAGCCTTATTCCCACACACATAATAAATTCCGGGAAAAACTGAATCTGTCCCTCCTTTTAGTCCCCAACCTCCAAGAATTAAGAAATTATGTTCACATTCACTGGTACCGATGAAAATATTGTTATAATCAGTTTTCAAACTATGTAGACACATTTTCCCTGTTTTTACAAAATCTAGTGCCATAGCAGCTTGAGCCTTGCCAGGTGTGTAAATACCCTCTTTCTCAGCCCAAGGTGGAAGATGAGCTTTATGCTCAGATGCTTTCTTTTGGAAATTTTGTCTTCTATTTTCTACTAAGTTCAAAAATATCTTTTCCTCTTCATGTAACGAACATGTTAGATTGCTTCTATGTGCATGAGTTATATCTATCGACTTCATTGTTAGGAAAGATTCTCCCATAAATTGTGCATCTTGACTACTAAGCACTGGGTTCATATTCTTTCGAATCGGAACCTCTGAAAATATCACATCTATATCTGAATAATAATACTGAAGTCTCCCTGTTCTATAAAATAAACTAGTTAATACACTACATGATATGCCATAAGTTAAAGGCAAATGATGGTATGTTTACCCTTCTGCTACTGATTCAGGTAACTTCATACAAACATAACAGTCACTAACTTCCATGGTATCTACGTATTGAAACAATAATTTTGTGAACACATTTAAACTAGTATCGTTAGCTGTTACCACATGATGAAATTCTAGTTCATCTTCTGCTTCTATTCTTACGCTATCACCTTTCAAGTTATCTATCCTTCCCTTTGTTTCATTGTTAATCTTTTTATCCATTATCATAAGGTAAGGAATTGCTACAATCACAACTAACCACACTACAAGCACCACTACCAGACTACATATGCATATAGCACAGCATCTTTTACAACCTTTCCGTTTCGGTCTCCCAGAAACTCTGTCGTCAGGCATTTTGACAAAGAAGATTTCTCTTCTTTTCTTTTTCTTTCAAGACTTTTAACGTTATCAGGGTGGCTTCACTTCCTTTTCATAAGTCAGTTCTGCACTTGTTCCTTCGTCACCACTTTCACTTGACTCTGAACTTACATAGTCTTCAAGGATTATATAAATCCAATCAGGACCTTTAAACTTATTGTTCACAAGTTTCAGTCTTTTGCTTTTTCGTTTTTCAGTTCCACTTGTTTGTCCAGATAAGCTTGTTACTTCATTTACTTGTTCCGGATCTTTACTTCGGGTTTCTATACGGTATTTTACTCTTTTAATGACACTAGGCCAATGATCACCTTTTCTGACTTTCTTTGTTTGTACTGTATCTTCACCTCTTGAGTCCTTCCCAAAAGTTCCTTTAATTTCAGGCTGTGGCACAATTTGTTTTTCCTCGTTTTCAGTTTCTTCTTCTATTTGTTCTTGTTCAGGTCTTATTATTGTTTCTTCAGTTGCCTGAGTGTGAGTTTCTACTAACTGACCCTGTTCAGGATTTACGTATTCGTGCTTGAGGCTTTCTTGCTTGTTGTTTTCTTGGTTTTCTTCTCCCTGAACGTATTTTTCTTGTTTTAACTGGTTCTGATCAGGGCTTATTGCACTTTGTACTTCTGCAGCCTGACCGCGTCCTTCTAAACCTGTCTGACCCTGCTCAAATTTTGTTGTTTCGTTGTCGATTTGAGCCCAATTTCCTCTCCCTATCTGGGCCTGCTCAGGTTCTCATATAGTTTCATTCTCCTTATCCTGAGCTGCTTCTTCTTCACCTATCTGGTCCTCACTAATTTCCTCTAATCTAGCTCGACTTCTTGTTTTGTTGTAAACTTCTGGTATATCAACCACTGGTATCCAGTCCTGACTTGTGCTCGGTTGTTCTTCTTCAGCTTCTCCCGAATCTCTCACCTGGGATTCTTCAGCTGGCCAACCTTCAGCTTCCTCAGCTATTGATGCTGACTGAGGATCTTTTCCTTCAGGAGCTGGCACCCTTTTGGTGTGGCTTACGTGAATCCAATTTGGCAATCCTGCACATTTCACTGCTGTGTTTGTAACTAATATAACCTGACAAGGTTCGCCCCACCTGGGTGATAAACACGTTTCTCTGGTGTGATGCTTCACAACCACCCAGTCTCCGGGGTTCAGATCATGCTCTTGTTCAGGCTGCCTGGAAACTGCATCTTCTCCAACCTGGTGAGAGACAGAACGCACTAGGTCAGCCAATGCCTTGCAATAATCTAGAACCATATCATCAGTTATGTTCAGCAGTTTATTTGTAGGTACATGTGCTCTTCCCATGATGATTTCATGTGGACTCAATCCTGTATTTCTATCAGGAATGCTTCTGAGTCCCATTAAAACAAGAGGCAATGCATCAGGCCAATCTAACGATGTGAATGCACACATCTTTGACAGTCTTGACTTTATCGTGCCATTCATTTGTTCAACCACTCCAGAAGCCTCTGGGCGGTACGCACAGTGCAATTTTTGTTCAATTTTGAATGCTTCACAGATTATTCGAATTACATCGTTATTGAAGTGACTTCCTCTATCTGATTCCAAAGTTACTGGGAAACCGAACCTAGGAATGAGTTCTCGTAATAACAGTTTTGCGACTGTATTGCTATCATTCTTTCTGGTAGGGTAAGCCTCCACCCATCTTGAAAACAGACATACTATGACAAGTACATATTCCAGTCCTTTACATGGTGGTAACTGTATGAAATCTAGCTGCAATCTTACAATGGGACCTTCAGCCTTTCCAATTTTTCCCAAACCAATTACTGTTCTCCTTCCTGGATTATTCATTTGGCAAGTTAAACACCTTTGGCAAAGACTCACTGCTGCAGCCCTAAACTTTGGATTGTACCAACTTTGTCTGAAAAGTCTAATCATGGCATCTCTCCCTACATATGTGTCTCCATGATACATTCTGGCCATTTGTGAAATCAGACAGTCGGGCATGACTGGTCTGCCATCTGTATATACCCATACATCAGCATCTGTTCTTCGGGTACATCCTATTTTTATCCAAACATCTCTTTCATTCTCCTCAGCATCATCTTGCAGTCTTTTCACATCATTCCATGTTTCAGGTGGTGAACATAGCATAAGTTGGCAGCTGATTCCCATCCTTTCAACCTTTTTGTTTACTGCCAACCTGTTTCTGGCACAGTGTTGAGCAACTAGATCTGCGTATCTGTTACCGACTACCACCCAGTCATCTCCTGACTGGTGTGCGGCACATTTCACCACTGCCAATTCTTTTGGTGATTGTATTGCCTCCAATAATTCCTTTACAAACTGCCCATTTTTGATTGGGGATCCTGAAGAAGTCATGAAATCCCTCTGCATCCACAGTTGGCCAAAGTCATGCACAACCCCGTACCCATATTGACTGTCCGTAAATATGGTTACTCTTAAATTTTTCCCAATTTTGGAAGCTTTGATCAGAGCAATTAATTCAGCTACTTGTGCAGACTTGACTCCTGGTAAATAGGATGCTTCGACTATTCCAGATAGTTCACACACAGCATAGGCTGCGCTCAATTTACCATCCTCATGCCTTAGGCATGAGCCGTCCACTAAACCGCTCCCTGTCTGGATCTTTTAGGGGCATTTCCTGTATGTCAGGACGCGGTTTTGTACACAATTCTGCGACCTTTAGACAGTCATGTTCTGGATCGTCCTTAACTTCTTCACAAATTGGATCTGGCAATAATGTAGCAGGATTCACAACAGTGCACCTAACTATGGTCACATTTTCTGCTCCAAGAATAATTCGTTCATACCTTGTCATCCGACTAGGTGTGAGATGCTGAGTTCTAGTTCTTGTCAACAGGATCACAACTGCATGTGGGACAAACACTGTTACAGGATATCCCATTACTATTGACTCACTTTGTTCAATGCTCATACAGGTAGCAGCAACTGCTTTTAAACAGCCTGGCAATGCTGCCGCCACTGGGCCAATGTAGCAGAAAAATATGCTATAGGACGCCTGTCTAGTCCATGTCTTTGAGTTAACACTGAAAGTGCACAATTTTCTCTTTCATAGCAAAATAGTGTGAATTCTCTTGTATAGTCAGGCATGCCCAAGGCAGGTGCCTCACACAAAGCATTTCTTAATTTTTCAAATGCACCAGCACTTTCATCATCCCATTCAACTGGATCTTTGGCTTTCTTTTTGGTTAGCTGAATTGAAGGCTTTGCTAGTAGTGAAAACCCTATAATCCATTGTCGACAGTATCCTACTATTCCAAGAAACATTCTCACTTCTCTTTGTGTTTCTGGCATTTTCATTTTCTTTATTATTTTTATTCTATCAGATGTTATTCTTCTTGTTCCCCTTTCAATTTGGTGTCCCAAATATTTCACTGCCGTTGTACAAAACTGCAACTTCTCAGGTGACACTTTGTGTCCTCCTTCAGCCAAATGGTTGAGTAACTCAATTGAATCCTCAACACAATCATCATGAGTTTTGGATGCCACCAATAAGTCGTCAATGTACTGCACCAGGACTGAACTCCTGGGCAGTACTAATTTCTCTAGACACCCTTTCAGTATTTGATTAAAAATGGAGGGACTTTCTGTGTATCCTTGAGGAACACGATTCCACACATAGACATGATTTTCGAATTTAAACTAAAAGAGATATTGGCTATCTGGGTGCAACGGTATTGAAAAGAATGCTTGGCATAGATCAATCACAGTGAACCATTCTGCACTCCAGGGTATCTGATATAGGATTACTGCAGGATTTGGTACTATAGGACAACAAGGTACCACAATTTTATTAATTTTCCGCAAATCCTGAACAATCCTATACTTTCCACTAGGCTTTTTCAAACCCATGATTGGTGAATTACAAGGACTACTCATAACTTCTTTCAATATGCCTTGTTTCACCATTCTGCTAATTTGCTCAACTCCTGCTTTTACTTCTGCACTCATTTTGTACTGTCTGGTATTTGGGAAAATTGCGCCTTCTTTTACAGTGATCTTTACTGGGTCTATTTTTGCCATAAGTCCTACTTCTTTCCCTGTAAAATCCCATACCTTGGAACTCACTGTAGATCTTAATTCCTCTGGTAATTCATCTTTCGTTATCAAGGAGAACATCTCATCTATTTCCGTACCTTGCTTGGCTATCATGAACTTATAAACATGATCTTCATCCGGGGTCTGTATTGCAACACCATCCGGTGTGCAGAAAATAGTGCAATTCATTTTGCACAGTAAGTCTCTACCCAATAAGTTTACTGGACTGGAATCACACACCACAAATTGGTGCATTTCTCGGAAGTTTCCTATTTTTACTTCCATAGGCTCAGTAAGGGGTGTTCTGATCTTTTTATTAGCTACACCTACAACTTGGATAGCTTCTCCAGAGAGAGGAGGTCTGGGATGTCTGCTGTTCTTACAGTAGAACGGGTAGCACCAGTGTCCAAAAGAAAAGTGATATCATTACCTCTTACTTTCCCTTCAACATATGGACCTGACTGATCTACCGGTAAGGATGCGCCAAGTACGCACTCCTTCTCCCCTCTCTTAGGCACCGTCATTGATGACTATATGGATCAAATTCGTCCTGTAAAAGAAACTGAAGTTACATATTCATTCTTACCACTTCCTCCTTGATATCCGACGTCTGTACCGTGCTTTGCTCTGCTTACATTACCCTGTATAGGGGCAGGTGGCAACTGACTCTGAGGGTTTACACCCTGCTGTGAGTCATTCTGCGTCTGTGGATTTAAATTATGATTTGGGCCATTATTATTTTTAATCTTTTTATATTCGTTCTTTCAATGTCCCAACTTTCCGCATCCATGACAAGGAAATGTCTTTTTAGCCTCTTCTCTACTCATTCGTCCTTTCACTTTTCCACCATTTCCTGTGTCACCATTCATTCCAGAATCTTTTCCCTGACTTTCAGTTGGATTATCCAAATTAATTCCCTGTCGCTCAGCCATTTTCACCTGAGCCCACATTACCGTTTCTTGTAGTTTCTTATGCCTATCTTCAATGTCGTCTCCACAATATTTAGCATATTTCAAAATCTCATCAATAGGCTTCCCTTGCCAGCATAACATATGCTGCTTAATCATCTGACAAATCTCTGGTTTTAGACCATAAACAAATCGGTAGACAAACTGACTCCTATTTTTGTCTCCAATATCCTCAAATCCACTATACTGTTTGAACACCTGTAATAGACGTTCATAATAGGCATGTACCGATTCACTTGCTTCTTGGGTAGTCCTGTCTATTTTCACCCAATCTGTTTCTTTAGGTGGTATTTTCCCTTTCAGATAAGTTATTCCCTGGTGATACTTTTTCATCACATCATTTGATGGGGCACCTGTCTTAGCATCTCTAGGATACTCTTCACTCGGCCAGTCAATTGTAATTTTACAGTCTGTCCACAAATCGGCAGGTACCACTATGTCAAATAAACCATCTAAGTCCTTTAATAATACCTTTGACACTTTCACAAACCTCTCAACCTGCTTGTACCATTCAATTGGTTTTTCTCTCAATTTTGGAAAATCATTTGTAAATGACAAAATATCTTGTCTGCTCCATGGGACATGAACGTAACCTCCTCCTGGAACCTCCCGCATCGGGTACATCTGATCTACTTTCCCTGTTTCCTTCAATAAATATTCAGAAGTTGTTCTACTGTAACGTGCCTCTTCCTTTTTCTTTGTCCATCTTGTTTTCCATTTATCTAGTTCTCCCCATTTCTGTAATACTGACATTAATTCTGTCACTTGTAGTTTCCTTCCAGATGCATTCATATTTTCTAAATCTTTGTCAGTACATTCTGCTCTATAGGGTTTTTGTAGTACTTTTGACTTTCTTATTTCAATTCCCATTTCTAAGGCCAAATCCGCCAATTTTTCATGGAATATCTTTACATTTCTTGTTATGCTTCTACATACGAACAATAGTTCTTCACTATAGGTATTTAACCGATCTACTCCTATATTGCCTGCTATCATTTCTTCTAACTCGACTTTTAATTTGTAAATGTCCATAATCTTTGGGGGTGAACTTTGTCTGTCTGTTCCCTGTGCCCACCTTTCTAAATCTTCCGGTGTTACTACGGTAGCACTCTTAGTTCCTGAAGATGTTATTATGTTTACATCTTTTGAGCAGCCAGGTGGAACTCTTCTGGGGATGTTGTTTACAGAGTCTCGATTAGGTAAATCCATTAGTGAAATCATAGATTCACAATCACTGATATGGTCATCAATTATTACTGCTTCATGTTTTGGAGTCTCCACAGGTATAGGCATAGTTAAAGGCTTTGGACAATTTACTTTGTCACCATATAAGGGAACCACTGGACCAATTGTTACAGGTATGGTCAGGGAATCAGGATGTACATTTAACTGTGTTATTTTCTGTATCAATTCTGCTCTGTTTCTGTCTATAGCCTCTTTTTCCTTATCCTGAAGTACCCTATTAACTGGTGGATTATGCAATACTTGCGGTACCAATGGTGTTCTGAAAATCGGTGCACTTGGGGAACATCCACTTGACCCTTCCTGATATGGTGGAGGGTTCGTCAATATTTCTTCCATAAATTAATCTTCGGAATCTCCAAACCCTGTCAAATGTTTTGTCTTTTCTTTGCACTTGCTCCCTAACGGCTCATCTGTCATGAAAACTGGATACAAACCCTCGGTAAGCATCGCTCTTCTCCACTGTTTCATCTGACTTTCTCGTGTCTCATTTTGGTGTCTAGGGAAAAATCCCCTATAACCTCTATTGCTTGTGGGTCTATCACGTTCAAATGCCTCGGTTTCCCATTCTTCTAGGGCTTCGTATTGAGTTAATCTTGGTCTGGGTTCTAAGTCATTCATTCTTATTCGTAAATTTTGAAGAACTCTCCCATTGAAAGTACCATTCTCTGGGAAAGCTAATATTCCATCATCTTTTGTATATTCTATCCAATTTTCTAACCATACGCAAGTATGATAACCCCTCTCCATCATCATGAATGAGGCGGGCGTTTTTGCTGGTGGAATAATTCCTTCCCTAGTTTTGATGGGTTTATCCTTCTTAAAATAATTCTTAATCTTTTGTAAAAATGACATTTTTCTCTTTTCTCCATACATTTTGGGTAAATATCTATGTATTGAATTATATTCTGCAAAACCTAGGAATCTCCTGTCTGGACGGGTTCCTGTTAAAGTCAGATCACGTTTCCACATATAATCTCCGCTATCCACTAAGATTTCGACTTCTATGCTGACAACCAATCAAATTCCAGCTAACATTTGTCTCTGACCAATCCTAGCGCGGCTCTTCTGTGACGTCTGTCTGACGACCCCTCCTTTACAATCTGCACTTCTCGGTCCCTCGCTGTCTCAACCAATCCCAGCGCGACACCTGTGACGTCAGTATTACTCCTGACGACTGACCCCTCCTTTATAAGACTCGTTCCACGCCCGCTGTGTCAACCAATCCCAGCGCGGCGTTTGTGACGTCAGCCTTTACTCCGACAGCTGACCCTCCCTTTACAAAAATCGTACGCAAAACCTTATTTTCTCAACGCTTTTTATTAAAATTTCAGTAACAACATAAAACATTCGCTATCGTGCCAGTTTCTCTAAATTGGAAAAGATAGTTTCTCTCATACTTAGTAAAACCTTTCCGTTTACTAAACCTACACTACGAGTAAAACCCTTCCGTTTACTCTTCACATAAGCTTCGGAAATACCTGCTACTTCTTCAATGTTACCCTTTCTAGGTGATATAACATCAAATTTTTACCAGCGTATTCCTTTGCTATCACTTACACGCATAGAGTCCCTAACAAGTACTGATAGCCCTGCTTAACTTTTCAGTACTATTTCTGCCTGACAGATAACCTCACTGCAGTATGGTTTCCACTTACCATCCGCTATTCAAAATTTTCCCCGGGGATTCTAGACGACATAAAACAAAACTTTTAAACAAACGGATGTTAGTTTATAAAAATAAAATTCTCATTACCCAATTAACAAAGTGCAACCATCCTCTGATAACCAGAAAACTGATCCAGCGGGTTACTAGCAACAAGCATTCATACACCGAATACTCACCTGGGCCCATTCATTCATACTACGCTAGCAATTTCCGCTGGTGGGTCAGTTGTACTTTTTATCAATATCCCTGCTACCAATTACCTTTCTGATTGAAGAGTAATGACTTACCAATGGGCCCTTTGATAATTGGGAAGTTTAAAATGAGAAAATACAATACAATTCATAAATCTGAAATAATCACTGACTCAGGAAGTTTTAAATTGTTTATCTAAAATCTTTAGCAGAGTAATTTACAAAACCACATAATACTTAATCGCATATCAAGGAGGAAGCATACTAAATAATCACCTATTTAATCAATGACGGTCCCTCAGAAAGAAGAAGATAGAAACAGCAGTACAGCTAAAGGTTGCATTTATATTTACCTAAAGGTGTGAGAACCAAACCCCTTGGCCAAGGAGTTGGAAAGATAGGTCCCAAGAAGGATGAAGACCAAAGACCTCCGGACCAGGTTCAGAACAGGATAGGTGACCTCTCTATCAACGACGCCTGCGTCGTTCCCCTCTCTGTCGCTTTGTTCCTCCTCGATTCTTCTGTGTCTTCGTTCTAATGGAATCCGCCGCCCCCACCTCAGGACCTCTCTGGACAGCGATTCAGTCTGCAATCGATCAGCTCATTGAGCACCAAAGCCTGATCTCTCCTGCATCTCTGTGCGCTCCTGTGCTAACTAATTAGCTAATTCTATATCTATTATACCCTTTTACACCTAGGTACCTCCCATTAATGTTTCAAAATTATGGGCCCACTACTTCTGATTGGACAGGGACAGGGGGTTGATCCTCACACCACAACAATTTAGTTCAATTTCTTTAAGCCCATTGTTTTAAATACCGCCCCTCACAATTAATACATTTACTTTATTTGCCACCCGTCTCACGAAAATTTTTAATACAAAATGTATATACATTGTTGCATTTGAGAGAACATCGCAGTTATACAATGGAGTTGACCAACAGGTCGTGGCCTTGGATGTCTTCCAAGTTGACTTCATCGCTTTGTCTTGTTATTTTCAGAGCGCATGCGCACATCCCATAGATCTCGAGCTGCTGTTCCGTTAACCCAGGCCCAAATTTACGAACTAATAGAAATCAAAGAAGAAACATATTAAAATCAAAAATAAATGTTTTCACTGTATACCCCCTATTTCTACTCTACTCCCATTTAATTATAAATTTTATCCCGCATTAGTAGCGTTAGAATACCACATTATTAATTGCAGCAAATGCGTGAGCTTTAGCACGTGAGAACATTAAGCAGCCATTTTAGCATACACTGCGCAGAAGCAAAGATTCCCTCCAAGCAAAGAAAGACGTCATACCACGTGATATGGTTGACAGATGCGCAATGGAGTTCCCGCGCTTTAGCGGCCATTTTGATTAGACAAGGATTACTCATTCGTTTTAAACACATAGGCAAGCGTCTCTCAAATACGGTGTTTGTGTATGCACTTATTAGTAAAGACATGACAAAGTTTAATTAATTAATACTGTGAGAGGATTGCTTACGAGCAAGTCTCATTGTGAGTTCTTGCTCCATCACCAGCTGCTCCAACTGCTGTTCCTGCAGCTCCTTGCCGCTACAACCTCACCCGCACCCCCAGGACTGGTGCTGTCTCCCCCGTGTAACTGTAGTGAGGGGATCGGTGAATGGTGAATATTGTGCATCCCTTCACCTTGCCGGCCTCTGGCTCCTTTCTCGAACATGCCTGCTACCCCTGACCCCATCAAGCCACCATCCCTGTAATGGCAGTGAATCCAACTTACCTCATTAATCTTCATGAGGTAGGTCGAATTGCGTCCCGCTACGATTCAATGTTTTGCAAACCAACCTATTAGTATATAGATTGGTTCGCAAAATGCCACTGTGGTCAAGAATTGTGACCAACATCTTGCAAAATTAATTCCAAGTCGAGAAGCAATTACTACAGGATATTTCTTTTCCAACAAGTCTTCTTAAAGTGGCGCATGAATTGAGTAATAGTTAATTAATTATTTTAGTTTTTAACAACAGATGTGCAGAAATGGTGTGCGGAGTGGAATACCACTTACTAAGTGCTTCATCATCTCCAACAGGTGGGCCAAAGGCAGTGCATGACTGAGAAGCTTGTGATGGATTCGGGTGGCTCAGAAGACGGAGGAGTTGGTACAGCTTCTGGCACAGGTACATCTCATTTACCTTTTTAGTGGATGCTGTTGATTTAATGCGTTGTAGCAAATGTTTATTGAGTGACCTTGTGGGGAGATAGTCTGAACTCATATTGTTGATAATAATGTAAGAACTAGACTGTGCTTTGCATGGTTACATTCATTCTATCTTTGGGTAAAGCATATACTTCAGTAATTAGTTAATTGTTATTTGGCCCCTAGCAGAGCTGAAAGATGCAGGATGCCATGGGAACGTCCTTTAGACGAAGCCGGAATCACGCTGTGCCTTCACAGCGCCGGCAACAGAACACATAAATGCGTCTTTAGCACGCAATCGTTCTGCACGCAAGTCATAAAACAACTTGCTTGAGGGATGCCCAATGGCGGTGTGGTGTTGGACTTAAAGTCCAACACCTTCCCTACTGTTGCGCAGGCGGGAGTTGGATTAGTAAAAACGACTTGCGTGCAGAACAAATGCGTGCTAAAGACGCATTCGTTCAAATTACGGATTTCCTAAGGCATGCGTGAAAAACGCATGCGGAATTCCATCATACATTCGATGCCATAACTCCTCAGACTCCCGCGTTGTGAAAGTAAACTTTGATAGAATATGTAGAAGGTAATCCAGTAGCACCTGTTTGCCAGCCAATTCATGACTAGATGACTAGACACAATTATATCAAAAATTCAAAGCCATAATATGAGAAAGTGGTTTATTAGCTGGGGTGGATTGAGGTCCACTACAAGTATTAAAGGCACTATCATTTAAACATGAGCTCAACCCTTGGTAGCCATGGCACAGAGCAGACAGGCTTAACGTGAAGAAAATGTGTAAATCATTTAATACTACCAAAACAGTTAAAAAGTCAAAAACACAGCACAATAAAAATCCACTCCTATTGAAAAAAAATGAGAATAATTTAATTAGCAAAGTGACACTAAATTGACAAAAACCCATGAAGAGGAACTGGAGGTATGGATTTCTAAATTTTGAAAATAATAATTGCACCAAAAAGTACTAAGTATGGTCGTAGTAGGCCAGGACCTATGCACAATTTAATGGTGTCCATAATGGAGCGCAGGTCAAATACACCAATCAGGTTTGACCCGGTTGGAGGTTTTACAGTGGGGATTAGTTTTCTTTTTACTCGAAGTCAAAATTCTTCAGCGGGGCAAGAAGTTATATCCGAGGACGGCTCTAAGAAGATGGATAGGCATTGTACGAGGCCCTGGTGAAGCTGTTGGTTGTTGTGGGAAAAAGTTAGAGAAGAAAAATTTTAATTTCGCACCCATGGAATCCTTTTGCTGGTGTGATATTTTTAGCGCCGCAATCACTTGGTCAGGATATTTACTTTCAGACTTATGACCAAATTTATCACAGACTTGCGTCCCCTTGCCCCACGCAATGGGGCACAGGAGCAACTCAACTCTTAAGTTTGATTTATCTAACCATGCAAAGTCACCTTAGGTGGCCTTGCATGGCCTGATAAATCTAGAGTAACGCCTCACAAATTGCTGCATTGCATTACTCTTCCCCTGGGAGGCGTTCCATGGGTGGAGCGTGGGTGTTCCCACACATCCAGCCATGGATTCTGGCGCAATCCCAGATTTGCCATTACTGGTACAGCTGAGAATTTGTCAAAATGCTACGCCTCTCCAGGTTAGGCGTAACAAGGAGAAATATCCCTATTTCTCCTCGCTACTTCCTCTTTCTATGTGTGCTGTATTCTGCAGCACACATAGAAAGAGGAAATTGCCTCTCAGGATTGCTTTTGCGCAGGAAAGTGTCCCTTCCCGCACAAAAACAATCCTGCTTAGAAAGCAGGCACCCTTGCACCATGATGCAAAGGTGCCTGCGTTGGGGCTAGGCAGCCCATTGTGTGCCAGCGCAGGGAAAAGACAGGCATGCGACATATGATGTTAGATACAACGCATTCTTGCCGTTTCCCTATTACGCAGCGTAGCAAGGTGACTTGTTGCACTGTGTGATTTTTAAAATAAATATGCCCCCTACTCATTTTTTCAGAGCTCGGAATCCTCCAGGGGGGCAAGACTGTGGGCAGTCTTTGAAGAGGGCTCCACGATACCTTCTCGGCAAGGCCCCGCAGACTTTGACTTCTGCTGTTGAGACGATCCGTGCAGGGAATACCTCTTTCTTCAGCCCAGCGGCACAGCATCTAGGGTGAATCGGCTTGGCAGGTTGTCCCGGTACTCGGGAGGTCTTTAAGTCCAAAATGTTTCTGAGTCTCATATTTTCAGAAATGTTAGGAGAAGTCCAGTTAGACAAAGGCAGTGGTCCCAGGACCTCAGGAACAACACTTGGGAGTCAAGACCCTCTCTAGCAGAGGTCACCAGCAGGGTACAGGACAGGTCAGGTCAGGTTCGGTTGGTACTGGTCAGCTGGGCGTCTCAGGAAAAAGGCTTCTTGCAGCTCGTTGTGGCCCTGGTACTTACGCAGGAGCTCAGCCAAATGACCAGTGGAGTCCACATATTTGTCTTGGGTACAGGTGGGGGCAGGTCCAACCCTTCAGGTCTTCTCACAGGTCTCAAACATCAGGTGCAGTCCTTCTTCTGTTCTTCCACAGGCCCCTAGTGTTCTGATGGTGTCTTGGGGTGCCACATCTATGCCTGGCACTAGCTTGTGGCTGGGAGGTGATTCCTGGCCCCTCCTTAATCAATAGGGTAAAAGTTCCCAGGTTTAACCATACCCACCTTTTCAGCAGTTTTTGTGTGCCATACTGCAGACAATCCCACAGTGCCTCATACTCACAAAATTTAAGATGGAGACCCCCTTCTCCCCTTGTGCTGCACTTGTGTGCCCACACACAGGTTTGGCCAGGGTAATGAACAGTCTCCTCCTCCTTGGTCACTCCAAACAAGTCCGGAGCAGCTTTTCCTCACACTGGGTGTGGTGCCTGTGTGACAGGTAGGACAAAAGAGAGGGGCTGCAGAGGTGTGAGCTACGTTTTTGTGTGACAAGGGAGGTCCCTTTAAAGTGAATTAAGTTTGGAGGCATTGTCTAACTGGTCTTCCTGTGAGAGGAACAAAACGCATTTCTACATGTCCTACTTTTTAGGTGTCGCCTGAGCCAGCGCATGCGCTGATATGCGAGACATTTAGTAAGTGGCTTTTAAAAGTGCTGCCACACGCTTTTGCTGGCCTAGCGCTTGCGGTTATGCGCGCGAGCACGCGCGCAGCTGCCAGCTTTCAGCGCCCGATCAGGCGCCATCTGGACTCGACAGCCTGCTTTTACTTTTGCCGTAGCGGGTGCGCGCACCACTCGCGTGCTTTTTTTAATTTTATTTTAGCGCGCGCACACAACTCCCGGGCTTGTTTTCTCGCACACACGCACCACTCGCGTGCTTGTCTAGGACTTGTTTTATAACGGAATGAGCAAAACTACAAGTCCCAGAATTCGATGAAAACCCCTTGGCCTGGAAAAGCAGGTCACACGTGGACCTGGGACTGGGAAGCCTGCAGGGCTGGGGCAGGTCACGGTGAAAGCACGCACGTGGATCATTCATTTGGACGGTCATGCCAATGAAGTGCCACTTGAATTCTCATGATGAGACCCGCTGCGCCAAACGAGGCCGCATCAGAGCGGTGCCTCAGAGATCACACATGCTCCAAGCCTGCCCTTGACTTGTACCGTCTCTGCGCATCTTTAGCGCCGCCCGCGCTGCAGCGCCCTCTCTTCTTATCTTTAATTTGTTTTCACCCAATGCTTCTCTTTCCTCCCTACCGGTCCTTCATCTCCTTTTACCCTCATACAGCTACCTCACAGCCCCATCGCACCTCCACCTCATAACTGTCTGTAACCCTCTTAGCAAATAGCTGTCAGCTCACACCCGTTAGATGGCTGCCTGTACCCTCTTTTCACCCCCTAACAAGCAATGCCTCCGTGGACTTCAATAGGGTCACTCTCTTTGCAAACCGGACCCCCTTCCAAACACAGTCCATCCTCTGGTCATCTGAATGGGACCCCCCCGTCTGACTCCATCCTTTTTAAGAGGCAGCAGGTTACACAGAATGCATTGTGCCGCGTGCTTCCGTGCCACACCATCCAATAAATGTCACCCAACGTTTAAACGTTGTGCTCAACTCATTGACATCGGCAGGGTCTCAGCCACTTGCACCTAACTGACCCCTCTTGGAGGATGATTACTATGAGACTTCCGGTGTCCAGTGACTCTTTTTGCAACCCCTCGACCACTTCCTGTCCCTCTTGCCCTTTCAACGTTTTGTTTTGCCCTTTACCTCTGTTCCGCAGGACCTCTGTATCACCTCTCCCTCTGTTCTCTCCCCCCGTCCAGCAGTACCTCCTTGCCGTTTCCTGCCACCCCCGCCCCCTCGACTCCAGCTCGCCATGGCTCTTTTCGCCCTAGATCTGTCTCCTCTATTCCCCTCCACCCGTCTCTCCCCTCAGTTGCCTTCCAACTTCAATGCCGTGCTCCTCTTGTCTTCCACTTAGTTTGTCTTCTACCATACTTCTTCCATAGTTCCTCTCTTCCTTCAACTTTTCTATTTTTAACATCTCCATTTCACTTTCCTCTCCCTCATTTTGCAGCCACCCTTTGAAGCTCTTCCTCCACCTCTTGCCACGCCTCACACCTCTTTCCTTCCCATTACCTGCTCTCACTGTTTATCGCTGTTCCACGTGGGCCCCATGTCCACTGTCCCTTTCTTCTCTCCATTCTCTTCTGCTCCCGCCCCATGTTCCTTCTGCCTCGTCACCATTCCTCGTCTTCCTTTTGTCCCCCTCTTTCTCCTCGCCCCGTCCCTTTCTCTTTTTGCTCCACCTTCTCTGCCTCTCACTTTCCCATTTCCTTGAGGGAACTGAGGCGATGAACCCTTCTTTGAAAGGTTTCATAAAGATCTGTCTAATGGTACCTAAGTTATTGGCAAAACAAAGAATTGATTTCCTGTAAAAACCCGGTCCTAACTATAACTACACAGTGGCGACTGCCACTCTCTAATTATTATATACAACTATATATTTTCTTTACTCCCGTTGTCCTGCATAGATGCTAGTAACCCCAGCCCTACCTATTTTCTTCCACATCTACTGCTAATTGTTAATTAGCGCCTCTGTCCTACCCACACCCTACTACTTTCTCCCTTATCTGTACCCTAGTACCTAAATACCTACCTGAACCCTAAGCCACTTACATCTACTCATAGCTTTTATGGCTCCCACTTTCGATACCCCACTGAAACCCTCATATTCCCCTACTTATACACTACTATCTTAAGGACTACCTATGCTGTAATACACTTATACCTACCTATATCTATTTAGTGCTCCCCCTTTCAATGCCCCACTTATACCCTCTTATATCCATACCTACAACTAGTACCTCTGCCCCTACTTATTCCACAATGCATTGGCCGCTGCCTAGACCCGAATGACCTTACTCCTACCTACACCATTTCACCCCAGTGCCTCCCCTCTTGTCGTGATCCTTCTGCAAGTTTTAGATTGGTGCATGTGAAGTTTTCTGTATTTTTGCTTAAAGATGCACAACATGAGGTGGTGGTTACGGTTTAAAGCACTAAAATCGATATCTTCAATATGCAGTGTATAAAACCCTAGTAATTCTTCAATGTCACAGAAACCTGGCTGTCTTGGAAATTAAGAATCTGTGCAGTGTTAAATAGTATGTTTAATGTGTTATGTAACAACACAGGACAGATACATAGCTTGTGTATTCAAATGTGAAGCTTGTCTGATTTGCAATATAACCAGGAACGAAATAGTCTAGTGCCAGTTCTTTATCTTGTGTGGGAGGTTATCACTGGAAGGTAGAAACGTTAAATAATAAGTGTTTAGTGTGGTAGGGCTCTATAGGAGAGATTTGCGTAGCTTGTATTGTCAAGTGGGAAGTTTGCCAATCAGCGATGAGTTAATTTGGTACACACTTACTATTATTATAGTGCCAGCATGTTATCTTGTGTGGGAGGCTGTCACCAGAAGAGTGGTGTGAGTAGGAATTAGTAGAAAGAGGTGTTGCAAGGGCAGGACTTCTAACACAAAAGTAGATTATAGAAAGAGGGGCGAAAAAGCACATCAGGGGTTTACAGAGGCGCTTTCTCTTCGTTTCAAAGAGGTTTCATTACAAGAACAACATGCACTGCATATTAAAAGATTAAACGTCATCGTTTAATGGAGAACATCGGGATTGTAATTATTTACTCCTCACCCTACTGCTCCCCTGCATCCCATCTGTCTGTCTTGCACAGCTCTAACACTCACTAGATTCACTGGATTGCCAATAGGTCTCGCCTTTGGGACCTTATAAGTGTTTAGCCATGCAACAGTTGATGTTGTTGCACCAAGGATATTGTGCAGCATAACTAAATACTTATAAGGTCCCAAAAGCGAGACCTATTGGCTATGCCAATGCTTGTTAATACCATGCACCTTGCCTGGTGGGCTACATGACCTACAAAAAGGTGACTTATTAATGTTTAAAATTGAAGTATTCTCCTGTCCAAAAGGGTCATTTGGTGGGTCAGGTTGTAGTTTTAAACTGCAGCTGCCACGCTGCATGGCAGACCATGAGGCAAGTTTGTCTTGTCATACTAGTGGATGGCACATTAGTGCTGTAGTCCATAGGTGACATTTAACTTCGTGCCATTTGTATATTTTGGGACTCCATATGCTATGAACGTTAAATATGCCAATTAGGGATTAGCAAAGTTTGACGTTTTAGGGTTCAGTGCACATACATTAGGCTCTGGACGGCAGTGTACCAGTATGCACAGTTTCAAAACCAGCAATAAAATTCAGCAAAAATATGGGGTGACCATGCAGAAAGAGGCATTTTCTCACAAATATGTTCTTCCATTAACAACATGTGCTGCTTAAAAACAATTGGTAGATGGGAGGTACTGTGGGTCATTTTAAATCTTGAAATTTCCCATTATTGGAGCAGGATGATCTGATCTCCACTGCACACCTGTCTCTTATATTCATGAATACATTCTTACTTTAAATATTGTATATTTGTGTGAGAATTACTTTTACACTCCCTTGTACGACTTCAAATGTTTTAATTTCAGGTATTTTTAAAGAAGATGACAGAACTGATTCCCAGGATCCACAGGAGAGACTTCAAAGCAGCAGTAGTCCCCTGAGTGAGTATAACACACCCCATCCTAGAGTCAAGAATATTAAAACATGAGTCCGTGCCAGAAGAGTGAGAGACGGTGACTGTACTCCTGTGCTGCAGAGGGCATTTTCTTTCGCTAAGCCCATTCTGTGTATCAATTTAAGAGGAGTATTTCACAGAAAAACAATATTTTGCTTTAATTCCTAAAGAGAGTATTTCATACTTGACTCCCAAGTCACAAGCTCCACACAGTCTCCCTCATCCTTCACTTATCAAACACATATACAAAATACCTTATTAATTTACTTACTTTATCTTATCCTAATTGTCTGATAACAGGAATTTCAAGTCAGTTGAGAGTAGGCTGGACCCTATTCTTTGCGGAAGAAAAGAGCTTTGAGATCTTTGGGGTACTTTACAGAGTCCTTATAGAGACAGAGGGACAGGGAGAGAGAGTTTCAGAGGAAGAGAATTCTGCATGAAATAACCGCCCTCCAACATGTTTATGCCACACTGACCTGATGGGTAGTCTGTGAGCAACTACATTTAGATGTTTGATCAGTTGCTATGGGGTCTATAATTTCTGGACAGAGATTACACAAATGTGCTGGACTTTGTGGACAAGAAGCTAGGTTGTGGGCTCCGTGAGAGGACAACTGCACAAAACCTGTATCAGCGGGGCGGCAGCAGAAGAACAGGTTGACACAGAGAATGTTAAGTTTATAAAACTTTGCTTTAGTATTGTCGTGTCAGACCACGAGCAGTGCACGAAAATAATTAAGGTTTCATGTCTACTTTAATCAATGAATTTTAGGACTTTTGACACGATGTTTTCCCGCACAAAGATTGTGGATGCATATTTGTAGGCAAGATAGCGTAGTGGGATAATGCATCCCGTGTAGAGATCTGTCTTTAAACAAAGGTTACAAGTTGGAAACTGGAATCCCACCGAGTCATTTCACTCTTTCATCCATATGAGGGTAATAACATGAGTAGCATTGAGATGATTAAGCATCAACACTCGTCATCAGTGCCTAGAGACAACACCAGTTGTAAAGTGAGCAATGTTAGTGCACTTATAATTACCATTCTTATTATTGTTCTCTTTTCTAGAGTAAGCCTGTTAATCCTTCTATTATTACTGTAAATCATCTGTTATTTTTGTTCTCCTTTTAGATAGCCCTGTTATCACATCTGTATTTTCCCTGAGTGTTAAACAAGAGGACGAGATATGTCCGAAAGAAGAACCAAATACTGAAGGAAAAACCATAGGTGAGCACAGTGTTTTCCATTTGTGAGAGGCTGGTGTATAGTTCAGTGATGTCTCAACAACATAAAAACGCGTTCTTCACTGTGACAAGGCCTCTTCTCTAAACTATGTGCCACCCAGTACGGCTTCCAATACAGAAATACTTTTGACTCAGTCAACCACTGATAAAGTTTCACTTAATGTTAAGTTCGCTACTATCCCAGCGATATTCTTTCAATGAGTTTGGAACAGATTTGTCAGAGTTTAATGCTGTAGGCACATATATCCATATATCTGAACGTGATGTTGTAAGTAACGTCCACCCCAAATTTATTTTAAACTAGCAATTCTGCTACGGCTAGTTACACCTCCTCAGTACTTGCTGGATGTACTAAACCCTCATTTGAGCTCCATTGCGACTGTTATCCCATCTAGGTGAAAAATAAGTGGGGGAATACGATTCATGGAAAACTATGGGGACTCCTTTTTAGAAAACAGTGAGTCACACAAAGTTGGAACTGTGGTTCTGTTGAGCCCCTGTCTCTGATGGGGGCTGGCTGTCGGGTACAGGAAATGCTAGTAGTACCTGGGGCCAGGATTGCTCATGTTGTACAAGGGGGGGGGGGGCACCTGTACTTACTGTCATTGAACTCTTCTGACATCAAAAGATATTGACTTTGAAGGCACTTCACCTTTTCTTTATCAATCTGATATTATTTTATTATAAGCAACATGGATGTCTAACATTATTAGACTGCAGAGTTGCGCCATGTTTTATTTGCCCGCCAAACCTTCATCTAGGGTTAAACTTGGGGATGTGGTGCCTTGCAACCGGCATCTGAACTGAAGTGCACATGAATGGAGCTCGGTTCCATGAATCCCTGGCTCATATTTTAGTTGTCATGGTCTGTTTTAAAGTTTGTCAACGACGTGGTTCTGGTCGAGTCATTGTTAATTGCTTGTGTCCCCCATGCTGTCAACTTGATGGTCTAGTATTGAGCAAATTAAAACGTCTGTGTAGTACTGTGGAGATAAAGACATTGATTAACCAGACCATATTCAGTGGTGCATTTAATGTATATTGTCTAACAGGATATTACAGCTGTTGAATACAGCTCAGCCTAGAATATTCACATTCGTAAATTCAGTGCACCATGCAGAGACGAATAGGTGGCAGATTGATGGATCTTATGATCCTGGAGGAGGATTAAGGGAGGGGAGTTTTAATAATGGGGGATATTGGGGGATATTTCTGGGCGTACAATACTCACGGGGTTCAGCATCCATAGTTGCTTTCACCTTCAAAGCTGGCCTCTCATTAGAGGTGCTCAAGGACGTCCGGCTCTCGCAGTGCACTGAGAGCAATTAACAGGCCCAGTGTGTATATCTGAATGTATGACCTCTATATGTTGAACATGTGAACGGGCGTGGAAGGGGAGGTAAACTCCAAGACTAATTTCTTAACATGTCAAAGGAGCAGGCCCCTTTCAATTACAACTGGGTATTGTGCTTGGATCTTTGGCTCCATCTTATTAATAAAAGATAATAAAGTTATTGATATTATCAAGGCTTTTAAAAGGATCTCAAAAGATGTTGCTAGGCATAATTTACAAAGGAAGGCAAGAGGGTTGGGCTTTAAAAACCCATCTACTTCTTTGTTTTACGAAGAAGTGAGAGTTGTAGGGGTAGACTTTATAAGAGCAGGTACTGATTTGGGGAAACAGTTGTTCTTAGGAGTAGGAAACGTAAACAGAGGTTTGAACATTTTGCCATGTGGAAAGTAGTGCAGAAGGTTCTCCATAATTAAGAATGGCCAATATAAGCAGATCTGGAGAATAGTGACCAAGGGCCTCCTCCCCCCCCCTCCTCTTCTTCCTCCCCCTCTTCTTCCTTTCCTCCCTTTCCTCCTCCCACGCTCAGAATAGGAAAAGAGAACAACATGACTATAATTTGATTGCTTGCACCTTAACCGGTGTCTGTTTAGCTGAATTTTCTTACACTGATATAAGTAAGCTTAGATTTTCTCACTGCATTGTTCAGTTTTCTATAATAAAGAATTTGCTCTCCTAATTGGTTAAAAAAGTGTAGGAAACATGTTTGTAAATCACTATTGGTGACATCAGGTGAGATCTGGCAATTGTTTCTACAAGTGACTCCACAACAAACCACTCATCCACATATGTGCAAATACAATTTCTGGCCAACTTATTTGTGTTTGATGTAATATCTTCAGCATATCGCAAAATCTCCCATAAACTTAAGTGGAAGTATCTGGAGTGAACGCCTTGAACATTACCCTATAGTAAAATTTACTTCTATTCTTTCCTCCTATAAGGTGAAGCATCCTTTGAACTGGCATGTTTTGAAAACTGCATGGAAGAAATGTGTGTGAAGGAGGAACACGAGCTTGTGGAGAGAATCTCAGGTGAGCACTAACAAGGACCCATTCAGAAGGTTATATGAGTGACTGCATTTCGAGATTTTTAATTCTTTAGCTTCATATAGAGCTTGGAACAAATGATGCCCATAGGAAGTCTTTTGTGTAATTGCCTTGCAGCCGCAAGATTTTAACCCTCCACATATTTGTAGGCTGAAGTATGTTTTATTTAGCTGAAGGTATATTTTCTGCCAATCCCAAGACACTTTCATTCAGCCCATAGTCTCTTATCCGGGCTGGAGGATTCTGACAAGAAACAATTCCGTGGTGAATGGAGAAAGAGAGGTAAAATTTGCCACGCAGTAGAAACAGAAAATGCCTCAAGGAAACAAATGCTTAATATATATACATTTTTTTAATAAGTATTTTTTATTGTCATTTTCAAAAACAAGCATAACATGAATAATGTTGGTTACAGTCAGCCAGCCCTTGACGTAGTTAGTCAGTATACAGAGCAGTGGATCTTCATCAATCTTACAGATTCTTTTGCGGGCCAGGCATGCAGTGGCTACCAATTAAAAACAATTCCCTGGGTATCACTCCCTCCCCTAGGTCCTCGGGGTTTCTTGGGCTAGTAAGGTATCTGGTGGGGCCTGTCCCGTAGGGTCCGATTGGGTATCCCCCAGTATTGCGTCAAGACCATAGTGCCTCCTCCATTTGCCCCATACCTTTCGAAATGTTTTGGGGCAGCCCCTCGCCTTATAGGTGACTCTTTCGGCCGCCATATACATATCCATCCCTTCCCTCCATTCTCGCAGTAGCGGAATATCTACAGCTCCCCATTTCCTCGCCACGTCTCTTTCAGCTACTACTGGCGCTAGTGCAAGGAAGTTCAATTGAGGTCTGCCTAGTTCGACATCATATGAAATACCCAATAGTATAAGTCTGGGGTCTAGGGGCACCGTGGTGTCTAGTATTTTGCTT
Source organism: Calotriton arnoldi (assembly GCA_963921515.1). Lineage (NCBI taxonomy): Eukaryota > Metazoa > Chordata > Amphibia > Caudata > Salamandridae > Calotriton > Calotriton arnoldi. The sequence goes on along the minus strand of CAWUFW010002870.1, from coordinate 1,555,536 downwards.
AGTTCCCTCGTTATCTTTTCCCAATAGGCCTGTATCCTTACGCACTCCCAGATGATATGGTAAAAGTCACCTTCTCCGTGTCCACACCTCTGGCACCTAGGGTCCTCTGCACGCCCCATCCTATGCAACCGAACTCGGTCATAGTATATTCTATGCAGTATTTTATATTGTTTGAGGCGAAGTCGTGATTTGATCGCCACCTCCCTGGGGTGCATTAGAGCTGCCTCCCAGTCTACATTTTCTAGCGCGCCCAGGTTACCTTCCCAAGTCGACCGCAGCTTGCCCAGTCTATCCGGAGCGTTGTTATTCAGAGTATGTTAAGGAGACGGCTTTAGTCGTGATAAGTTCCTAGAGCAGTCTCCCCTCTAATGGAGCATATTCCTGGGAGTCGTCCCTTTTTTCCGCTAGCCAGGCGTGCCTAAGCTGTGCGTATTTCAGGAACTGAGATGGGTGTAACGAGTATTCAGCCTTGAGAGTATCAAAGCTTTTCAACCTCCCATTATAAATGATATCACCTAACTTAGAGATACCTATAGCATCCCAGCCGCCAAAGCCCTTCAATTTATGCAGTTCCTTAAGCCAAGTGCAGTGCCACAAGGGTGTCTCCTTGGTCAGTTTACATTCCCACCCAATCGCTTTCGTGGCCCTTCCCCAGGAGTCTACAGTGACCCGAGTGGCCGGGAGAAGCTTCCCCTTGCCTCTGCCACCATATAAATAGTGAAAAATGTACGGCTACTCATGGTGGCCCTCTCCAGCCTAAACGTGGGGTGTGCCCCTGGTGCGTGTATCCACTCATTGATTGGGGTTAGGTGCTCCGCCCAATAATAGGCTTCTATGTCGGGCAGCGAAATTCCCCCGTTGTACTGATTGCGCTGTAGGGTATGGAGCGCAATTCTGGGCTGTTTCCCTAACCATAGAAAAGAACGTACTTCTGCCGCTATCTCCCGGAAAAGTGCTTACGTTAGGGGAAAGTATGTGTTCTGTAGGGCGTATAAAAATTGTGGTAGTGTGATCATCTTAAACATGGACGCTCTGCCCAGCATTGTGAGTGGGAGGAGTTTCCATCGTTGTATGTCCTCCTTAAAGTTCGTGAGTATGCGTTTGATGTTTCTCTGATAGCAGAGGTTTTTATCTGTGGTAAGGTAAATTCCCAAATAGGTAAACCCATTATCTGCAATCTGGAGATCTCCAGGGAGCGTGGGACATGTGTGTAGCGCACCTGGGCTGTAGATCACTGATTTATGCCAGTTGATCGCGTATCCCGAGTTTTGTCCATAATAATCTATAGTGTGGAACAAGTTGGGTATCGTTGTGTCTGGGTGTGTAATATAGAGAAGTATATCGTCTGCATACAAGGAGATCTTCTCAACTGTATCGTCCTCTGGGGTGATTAGAAATCCCTGTATCCCCGGGTGTTGGCGCACCAAACAGGCTAGAATCTCTATCGTAAGGGCAAATAGAAGTGGGGATAGCGGGCAACCCCGTATGGTACCATGCCTTATGGGGAAATCCTCTGATGTCCGTCCGTTCACCCGGACTCTCGCCCTGGGGTCTTCGTACATTAATCCCACCCATTTCCTGAAACTAGGACCTAGGCCAAATGTAACCATGGTGGCCTCTAGAAAGGGCCAGTGGACTGCATCAAATGCTTTTTCTGCGTCCAAAGATAACAGCAGATGTGGAGTGTCATGGTCCTTCACCTCCATCATCCAATTGTGTGTCCTCCGCAGGTTCAGCCTGGTCGCTTGGCCACGTAGGAAACCTGATTTGTCCTGATGTACCAGGGTCGTGATCACTTGGCGCAGTCTAGCGGCCAAAATAGTTGACAATATCTTTACCTCTGTATTAAGCAAAGATATCGGGCGACAGGAATCACACTTATCCTTAGGTTTCCCTGGCTTGTGGATAGGTATGATTGTAGCCATTCGTAGGTCTAACGGAAGAACCCTGTCTTCACCTGCTTCCTTAAAAAGAGTTAGGAGGTGCGGACCGAGCAGATCCATGCATTTTTTATAAAATTCCACGGGTATGCCATTTGGGCCTGGTGTCCTCCCGGGGTGTAGCTGGCCTATAGCTGCTTTGATTTCTTCAATTGTGATTTCAGAGTCAAGCCCCTCCCTGTCCGTATCGTCTAGTTTGGGGGTATCTACCTCTTGCAAATGGGCCTCTATGTCTCAGTAGGTCCGTAGGTGGCGGGCCTTATAGAAGTCCGCGTAGTAATACGCGAAACTCCGCAGGATCTGCTCGTCTCTGTCTTGTGGTGTTCCTAGTGGGTCCACGAGGCAGTCTACCCATCGGGCCTCAATCTCCCTGCGACTAAGCCATGCCAGGAGCTTTCCAGATTTATCGCCCACATCATAAAGTTTGTGTAGGGTCGCTTGGGCCTGCGCTTTAGCTGCCTGGGTTGCTAAATCTCTATACTGGTGTTGAGTATCACTCAATTGCCTCAAGAGCTGGGGATCTGGGTGCATTATGTTTCGATCTTCAAGGGTCAGAATCTGGGCCTCCAGACGTGTCGGCTCTTCTTTGTCTTTTTTCCTATCCCAAGCTATGCGATTCTGGGCTTTATCACGTAGTACAGTTTTATAAGCCTCCCATAGTACAACCCCGGTTTGCACCGACCCCATATTTTCTGCGAAGAAAACAGAAGTGTCGGCTCTAATGCCTTTCAGTATTGATTCCTTATGGAGGTCCCACGCGTTTAAATGCCAGCATATGTTCCAGTCTTGCTGTTTGTCACCTATCCGCACGTACAGCGGGGAGTGATCCGATAGGCCCCTAGCTAAGTATTGTGCTTCGTATATATCCCGTAGTTCACCTTTCGGTAGGAACACATAGTCTAGTCGGGAGTAAACCTTGTGTGCACCTGAGTAGTAGGAATATTGTCGCACCTCCGGATGCAGGTGTCTCCAGACATCCACCAACCCTAGAGTCTCCGTGAGACATGATATCTGTGAGGTATGGGGTGCCTGGGCATGTTCTCCCGTCCGATCAATGGAAGTGTGTATTACTTCATTAAAGTCCCCCCTATAACGTGTAAGGAGCCCGGCGTCTCCAGCAATATCTCCGTCAATTTGTTTAGTGTGCTTGGAGTTTTGGAGGTGCGCAGATTGCTACAAAAGTCACAGTTCTTCTGCCCCATCGTCCGGTCACTCCGGCATATGTACCCTGGGGATCTAGCCATGTTCGGTGTATACAAAAGGGGGGAGACTTTTTAACGAGGATCGCCACTCCCCTAGAGCCGGAGGTATACCCCGCGTGCACCAGAACTGTATAGGTCCACCGCGCTAGGAACCCACACTTGGTACCCCTGAGGTGAGTTTCCTGTAACATTACCACGTCGGGGTGTTTGCGTTTAATAAAGGATGACACTAGCCCTCTCTTAATTTTATCCCCGAGGCCACTCACATTCCATGTCATCACGGTAAAGGGAGTATTTTCAGAACCTAACGTGTGTCTAATACCATTATGTTGTGTAAGGCTGTCGCCGCAGGAAGTTGGACCCTGACCAGACATCTGTATCTGGATATGTTTTGTTTGTGAAACCACTGGCTAAGCTGGGACTGACACCTTAACAAAAACAACTGTTTAACCAAGTGAAACCCCCCTTGCCCCCACCCTCCCCACCTCCCACCTCCCCCAATCACACGTTCCTCGAGAGTCTCTCTCTCGGTGTTGTGGTCAGGAGAGGGAAAGGTCTGTCGCCCTCCCTACCCAAAAGATACTAAATTGGTCCCGGCACCTGCAACGCGGTGAAGGACCTTAAAAGAAACTACAAATTAAAGGGATAGCAGGAAAGGAGGGGGGGGGGGGAGGGAAGGAAGGGACAGGGGCAGGGGGAAGGGAAGGGAGGGAAGTGACCAGGAGGGGGAAGGAAAGGCAAGAGTACTGCAATTAGTGTCTCAGGCCCGTAGTGGCCTGTCACCTGCTCTTGGTTGCGGGAAGTCTGTCTCTATGCAGAACCAAGAGGGTGCTGACATTGGGGGCGTGAGTGTGCTCATGCCTGGAGCCCCAGGCCGGAAAGTTGCGGAAGGCCCTTGTAATCCTCAGTCATGAGTTGGAATCAGGCACTTCATCCTGTGTGGCTGGTTTCTCTATCTCGGAGTCTTGTTCCATGTCGACTATCTCGGTCAACAAGGGATGTTGCATCGTTTTGTCGCCTTCTCCGCCAGAGGTGCTTTCTCTAGTGTCGGTTTCGGTGCCAGGGTCAGTCCGCCCGAGGAGGCAGGGCGTGCGTGAGTCCACGGGTCTCTGGGAGTCCTGTGATCGCGGAATTCTTCTTCGAAGGCGTCCCGTGCCTTTTGACGTATAGGGTGTCGCCCCCTGCACTCAGAGCCGCCGGTGACTTTGAATCTTGACGGTTTTCTGGGGACCAGTCGTTCTCTGGGTCGCTTCATTCCTGTTTTGGGTTTTCTGCTGGGGGGTCCTCTAATTGTCTCATAATAGGGCGTTCCTCTAGCCAGTGCCAGGCCTCCTCAGGCGTTGGAAAGAAGTGGGTTTTCCCCATAAAAATGATCTTCAACTTTGCAGGGAATAACAGCATATATGGTATCTTACGAGTTCTGAGTTTGGCCTTGACGGAGTCGAAGGTGCGCCGCTGTTTCGGGACCTCCCTGCTATAGTCTGGAAAAATCATTATACGCACATTTTCATGCTGAATGTCCCCCAGTTTCCTGGCTTCTCTGAGAATCAAGTCTCTGTCTAAGAAGTTCAGGAATTTTGCTATAATGGGTCTTGGTGGTGCACCCGGTGGTGGTCATGCAGATAGCTCTCTGTGTGCACGGTCAATGACAAAGCACGTAGAGAATTTGCCTGTGGGAAAGGTCTGTTTGAGCCAGGTATGTAGGAAGTCTGCTGTGTTTCCTCCTTCAACGCCCTCCCTAAAACCCACAAAGCGGAGGTTGTTGCGTCGCGCTCGATTTTCTGCGTCATCGACGCGCCATTGAAGGTCTTTATTCGAGGCCTGTAGCTCCGCCATTCCCTTACGGAGATCCTGGATCTGGTCCTCCGATTCTCCTATTCTTGTCTCTGACTCTGTGACCCTGGCAGCCAGGTTACAGAGATCCTGTCTCAGGAGTGTTACTTCTGATCCTACCCCCTCTATTTTCTCCTCCAGCGCCACTCTGGAGGCCCGGATGGCCTGTAACAGGGTGTCCATATCTGTACGGAGTGGTGGTTGGTCCTCCGGGGGCGGGGTGACCACTTTAGTATAGCGATCCATTTTCCCCTGTCTGGAGGTTTTTGCGTCTTTGTCCTTGCCCATTTTGGAACTGCGGTGGCAGAGAATGGTAGTCTGTGTCTTCCCTATCCCGGGGGAGCCCGTTGCTCTCACCACTGTCACAGGTACTAAAATCGCGGGCTCGGGACAGGCCAGATGTTGGCGGTGGATGTGCGTCGCAGGTTTCTAGGCGCCCGCACCTCTCCAAGTCAGTCGGGAGGGAGGGGACCCACTGGAGGACGTCGCTCCAAGACGCTGTTCCTGCAACTGGTGTAGCTTTAATGGCCCGGGACCAGCCCTCCGCTGCACCACAGGCTCCCCCAATGTGTCTCGGAGGGGGGGGGGGATGAGAACACCCCCAAGATCCAGGATGGTGTGCTTTAGGGCCCCCCCCTGTCTCCGGAGCATTCCAGGCGGCACTGTAGAGCCTTGGCCGGAGTTGTCCCGCGATGGTGGCGCTCAGGAGGTCCCTGTGTTATGTTTCCCCCCGCAGTGTTCAGGGTCGTCCTCCCCCCTCCAACAGGATGCAGGCCCACCTATTCCAGCATTAGAGGCCCAAGTTGCCTTACCGCTGCGTGGGGTGTCATGCGGCAGTCTGTGTCTCCCCAGTCGGGCCTCGCAGAATCCCCCAGGCTCATGGGCCCGTTCGACCGCTATCTCCCGGCGCTCATCTTTGGAGCCAGCACGTGGTGCCACCGCGGACGCCTCCGCATTCAGGATTCAGTCCGGAGGAGGATCCGGGCGTCGGGCGCCAAGCCCCGGCGTGTCGCGACTGCGCTCCGCTCAGCGCAAACAGAGCACCGGCCGCCGGCAACTCCCACAGCTCCCCCGCCGGGATGTGCCTCGTCGTCGTCACTGGTCCCTGAGGGGCGCGGTGTCAGCATTAGCGTTGAGCCCCGCTGGATCTCGGCGGCGGGGAGCCTCCGCTTCCGTGCATAGAGTCACGCATGCAGGACACCGGCTGTCCGTTGCGCCCACAGCCTCCGGGTCCGCTTCTCGCCTCCTCCGCCAGAAAGGATTTGCCACCACGCCGTCGCTGTGCCTCGAGGGGTGCAGCGTTGGTATTTCTCACTGCTGTGGCTCGTTGGAGGGGAGCCGCCACAACGAGGGTACTTCCTCGGGCTCGCGATGTGGTTGGAGAGCCCGCTCACCCACAGGGCGCCATATTGATCGGCGCGCCGCAGGCCCAGGTTACTCCGTAGTCGCCACTCTTCGGAGTATTCCGTTATGTCTTCCCACTGTGAGGTGTAGTTCAAGGTGCCGGTGCTGCTTGAGCCTACGAACCTTCTTTCTGGGCTTGTAAACCGCCGGATTTATGCACGGATTTCTAGTAACGGCCGGAGCTTCACGAAAACGCGTCCTAGTCGGCTATGCCGCTAGCCACGCCCCCCTAATGCTTAATATTTTTAACACGAAAATAAAACGGAAAATTGGAGCCAGTGTTCTGGAATCTTCACCGCTGAGCAGAAAAACAACTGAGGAATCAATCATTGAAGTTAATATAGATCCATTCTTTCATCTAGTTCTGAAAGAACAACAAAGTAAAACCTCAAAGCCATGCAAAAACCTGGTTAAATGAGGATGGAGTTAAAAAAGAATGATGGTACCTGGACCTCGATTCAATCAATACACATTGGGCCTGATTCACAAAGGATACTTACATTATTGAGTACGTTTACACTTTTGAGTGAGTTTACTGCTTTTCGATATTCACGAACTGCACTTTTGTAGTAACTTACACTTTGTAGTAGGTCCTGCACTGCTCATGGCAAACCACTGGTTCTGCAAAACCCTCTCATAGAACGTAACAGAGGTAGGGACTACCTTCATTATTTTATAATTGAATAATATATATGTACTATTTTTTTTAATATATTTTTTAAACATCAATTTATATGTATTTATAACTAATTTAAATAATGTAATATCATTTCATATGGGGTTTTATTTTAAGTCCCCTATGGGAGGGTGTTGCAGTACCAGTGGTGGGCCATGGGTAGTGCAGAACTTTCTACAAAGTGTAAGTTAGCAAAAAGTGCAGTTTGTGAAGCAGGCCCTGCTGATAAACTAGCCGTCAGAATTCAACAAATTGGGGTACAAAACAGCCATGTTTGTGCATGAAAATAGTAGATGTTGGGAATCAGACTAAACACTCACCTTAATGAACAAAACCAATTGGAATTAATCAGTTTGCCCAACATAGCAAACCTACGTTTTCCAGGACTTACAATTTAGTATTATAAAAAACAAAAAAAAGAGAAATTAGCAGCCTTCAGACACCATGCTGTGAGGGGTAGCACACTGGGAAATACACAAACTCTAAATCCGTCTGCAATCTGTGCATCACTAAATATGATTAATATGAAATCGGCTAGTGAGGTAGATAATAAAATCATGCAAGACCGTCCTCTTTCTCCAAAACGTATTGAACTGTTGAGTTTCCTGAGATGCAGGAATGTGTGGGGTTTATGTTGCTAGAACCTAACTACAAAGTAGCAGAGTGCTATATAAGAGTGTTTACACGGGAAAAATTAGAAGGACCAGGACGCACTTGATGTAAAAGCCATGGAGGGGGATGTGCTGAAGGGTGAGGGCGACTGAGAATCACATTGGAGAGGAAGGGTTCTGATGGGGTGAGAGAACGTACATGGAAAAAATGTTGTAGATGAGGCCGAGTTGCAGCATAGGATGTGGGAGGAGGACCTAGGAATGTAATGGGGCTGGGAGAAAGGAGGAGGGTGGGAAACTGCAGGTATACTGGAGAGTGTTTTTTAGGTATACTGCAGCGATGGGGCGAGATTGATATCGCTTCAGTAGGGTTGTTGCTTGGTGATTACTTTGTAACTCGGTGTTGCGATGTGTCTTCAACTCGTTCTGGAAGTGGAGCTGGAATGGATGTGGTGGATTTGAACTGGGATGGAACTCTACATTCTTGAAGCACAGCTAAAGGCTTTGGGGCCGATTACGACTTAAGTGGTGCTGCGCAAACTGTGCACCAGCTCAGCATCGCCAAAAGCCGAGCAGAGACCGTCCCCCTGAATGCATCCCCATAGCGGCGGGGGCATGAGGGCCCTGTAGAACCCCCTTTGTTTCCCCTCTGCCAGCCTTTTCAAGGTGATGAGTCCGCGATGAAATGGCTGGCGGAGAGGAAACACGTAATATGCTCTTTGGACCGCGGCGGTCCAGCCTTGCATATTGTATAGGCCTCTGCGCTGTGCAACTGCCAGGGAACGGCGGTTCCCTGGCGCAGCCGGCTGCGGTCCAAAAAGCTGCCTTGTAATAGGGCAGACGCAGGATCGCCACCCCGAGTACGGTGGTCAAAGACTGCCATGCTCGTAATCGGGCCCTTAGTGCCTTGTCTTCTCCTTCCTGCTTTTCCTAATTTCCATGCTGGTTATAACTGCTGCTGATGTGCATCTTGCATGTGCCAACAGAGGTCTTGATCTGGGTCAACAGGTACAGTGGAACTAGTTTGAATGTAATCTAGACCGGCTTCAGATGCCAGTGGAGCTCTCTCAGTATTGGTGTGAATAGGTCTTTCTTTCTAAGCTATTAAAAGTTGATTGGTTACTGCATGAACGGTGTTCTTCAGCTCTGTCCCTGTGAGATAGAAGTCTGCCAGCAGAGTATTACTTCCATTCATATTAAATAGTTCTAGGGATAGGCTGCTATTTGGAATTACGCTTCTCTTGGCTGTGGACAAGGGTAAGAGATGACCATGACCCCTATGGGTTTTCTGCTCACTGTTTAATAGAACACTTAACTGGTTTGGCATTACTGAGCTTGCATTACTTGGATAGAGGTCTGTAGGATAAAGTGCTATAAGCATGTATAGTTTTGGGGTTTTTCATTAATTGAATGGCTGAGGAATGACTCAAGGCTCCTTCATGTTAACTCATCAATTCAACATGTACACGAGGTCCCTGGCAGGAATTCTGCAACAGTTTGAGCTGGTTAACCTGATCTTTGCTGATGGCACACATCTTCCGACTGAGCAAAACAGTATCATTAACCACGTGATAAATACTTTGAAACATTGCTACTTTCCTGACTGAGATCCAGGTATGGATGTAGGAAAACTGGTTAACATTGAATAGAGAACAAACAGATGCACTTGTACTTGGCAGAGAATGTCCTAGTTGGCCATCCTTGTCAACCTTGGAAGCAAAGCCAATAGCAAGAGAATTATGTTACTGAGGGGGCTACTTTATGACCGAGGGCATGAGCGGTAAACCATGTTAATTTAGCCCGATTGGGGTGGTTGGTTATTGACCGTTGTAAAAGGCTGTAGGTGGAACGCACTTCCAGTCTTCAGTGGGTACTTATGACTGCAGTCAACCAGAAAAAATACCCCAAACCTATGCATTTCAAACAGGATTTATTTAGTGGCTGGCTAATACATTTTTCACATACATGCTCCTGTTTTTTGTTCCTGTTCTGTGAAGTGACACTAATGTTGCAAAAAGCAAGCACCAAGATGTTCAAAATACCTTTGAAGTGCAACTTTTAATGTGCTGTGATAAAATATCTGTTTGCCCTATTTTCTCACACTTATTTAGAATGGTCGATATTTTTCACTACTTCTGCTTATAATATAACAGTTGTGTAGTCAATTCTATATTCAGCAAGACCAATAGTTTGTTTTTTTATTTTGGGATCTCTATTTTAATGAAGACACGAGGTCCAGCGATAGAAACATTTGACTTTGAAGTTGATCATGTATTTGTTACTATCATAGCAGTTCAATATTACACTCAGTTTACTTGTATTATATCATTTGAATTTAATTTGGTGAACACCATAACATGATTTTTTTTTTTGCAGTCTCTATTGTTGCACCAGTTGGGATTTCCGGCAATTGTTTTCGTACATTCACTTAAATATGGGTAAATCTGTAAACCAGGGTGTCCAAACCCTGTTGAGGCTGGTCGGACCAATGTCAGATTTTCCGGGTACCCACATAAAGCAAATTTAGGTTCAGCAAATCTCAGTGGAACCCATTTAGATATACATTGGGAATCTTCTAAATCTTGCACTAATCTTCCCCAGCAGGATCGCTTGTTTCACCCCTGCTGCAAACCATTTGTGCTTTAAACACAGATAACCTATTTTGTGTTTACATTTTCAATATGATTGCATTATATTTAGTGTTTGTTAGGTGTAACTGTGCATGGGACATACATGTGTTCTCTGGTGTCGGTAAAGACCTTCTTTCCAACAGAATCTTTTCATACATTTTGCACACTGAAAAGGTTTCTCTCCTGAATGTGTTCTTAAATGTCCCAGAAGATGGTGTTTTTGACTGAAGCTTTTCTCACATTCAGTACAATGATAAGGTCTCTCTCCTGAATGTGTTCTCTGGTGACGGATGAGGTGTACTTTCTGGATGAAGCTTTTGTTACATTCTGTACATTGAAAATGCCTTTCTTTCGAGGATGATGCAACCTTTGTTCTTTGGTGTTCAGTAGAATTCGTTTGACCTACAAAAGGCTGGGCCAACCACAAATAATTATGATTAGTCATTTTCCCTACTTTGGGAATTGATTGCTGTAAGCGGTATTGTATTTTGTTGACACATACATTTTCACTTTGAACAACTCCCAGTTTCAGATTTCTATCTGACCACAGCTGGCTTTTACAGCTGGTAATCTGCTTAGATTTCTTGATAACCTTCACTTTTCCTGAAGAAGCTGTGCATTGGATGTTTTTATTAGGATATCTTTCAGACTCTTCACCTTTACTTTTTCTTTTCATACGACCTTGACCTGTAGAATTAAAAATGAAAACCAAATCATTAGCTTTTTGTGTTCAAGAAAATGAGGCAATGTAATCCTGCATACTAGAGGGCATTTTAAAAATGAGCTAGTACCTAAAGCTATAATATCCTATTAAATCACTTTGCAGAACAGGCTTTCTGTAATGTTCTCCAAATCTGGAATAAGCAAAATAGGTGATATCCTTAAGAAATAACCCTCTGTTGCTAATGTTTTTTCTTTCTGAAATCTATGTGAATATTTTTGAGAATTTCAGTGTGATTTTATTCATGTAGTGATGGGGAGAGGATTTGGCCTAACGGCTAGGGCGGTCGACCTCGAATCTGGGGAACTGGGTTCGAGTCTCGGCAATGACGCTGAACATCCTGTGATTCTTGGCAAATCACTTAATCTCCCCGTGCCTAACAAAAATTAATGTGTCGTCATGTAACGCAACTGATGCTATGTAAAGCGCTCTGATACCTTCGGGTCAAGTTCGCGCTATATAAAACTCCGTAAAAAAAAAAAAAAAAACAGTGGGCCATTGTTTGCTAAACCACTCATTGCAGTAACCATTCTGTCTTCAAAAGAATAACGTATTGCAGTTCTGCCTAAGTCATGTTCACCAAAAGATTGTGAACGTGATAGGTTTTTGAACTATTCTTTTTTTTCGAGTGAAGAAGTGATTTGCATGTGGTTGGTCTTTCTTTGCAAAAGCATTTGCGGAGCACTAGAGTATTCATAGTTGAAATGGAATATATCAGGCATTTATCCTCGCGTCCTATGAAAATTGGGTTCTAGTGCTAAAAGCGTCAGGCATCCTGACATGGCTGTCCTTGTGCTTACATTGCCTATGCCTTTAACCTATACATCACAAATGAAGCCTAAAAAGGCAGATCTGCATCTGTGGTTGCCTTCATCTTGTGGAAGGACAACATGGTCTAACAGTACAAGCTGTACTTCTGTACTACTTGTTTTTGGAGTGGAGTCAAACTGAATTTTCATGTAATTGGCCCTCCCTCATAAGGGTATCAGTGGAGCACAAACAATTTGATTAATGAAAAGTTGCAACAGGATAAATGTAAGGCTGCAATGATCCCCCACTTCATATGAAAAAAAACTGGAGTATTAAACCTGACATTTTTTGCAAACAAACCTGACAAGCCAAAGAATGGAACCATTTCTATAATCTACAGCCCACCTTTAATTTATGACTCACAAATTGCAATATTTGATGGATTGTCAAATGATGACTTGTAGACCTAATCTAGAGGAATTATTTTCATTCTGTGGGAATATACAAGCGAATACAACACAAAGGGACCGATTGAGAGCTTGTTGGATGGGTTACTCCGCCACACATGTGATGGATTTCCCGTCTGCGGTATTACAAGTGTCTTTGGATATAATGCACCTTTAGTACGGTGGACAGGATGTCTGTCATGCTTGTGATGGAGTAACCCATCAGCTAAACTCTAAATCAGGCCCAAAGTGTTCTGTAATAAGCACTGCACTTTTCGTAGAAACTACAGTAGTGTAATATTTTGTAATCTGAACACCTAAAGACATGAGGGAACCCAGATGCGCCCCACCAGAATTTGATTGCCTCACATTCCCAGCTTTGGCAACCAATTGCAAGCACAAGCAAGCTATATTTGGTCAGAAACACTGAGAATAAATGAAAAGTTATTTTGCAAATGTTTGCAACTTCACAGCTGTGACACCAGAGGAAACCAAAGCGCCGCATGTGCAAATGTTGTAAAAAATTTCAAGATCAGCCATTCTTGGCAACCTTTCTCCCCATTCCGAAGAAGGTGCTTTACAGGCTGGTAGGGAGGTTAAAAGCATTTTAATTTGCTCATGGAACAGTGGTGACTGCATGCAAAATAGACCGGTTTAAGGACCAAACACAGAAAGGACACAGTTGACCTGCAAGTGACCATCATGCTCTGTGGTCTTGCTACCCTCTCCCCTTGCTATCCTCCCATCTTACTTTGCCTTGTTGCCATTCCCTATATTCCCTACCTTCAGTTTACGCTTGCAGGAAGGTGAACTTCCCTTTGTTGAGAATTTTTGTTGCTCCAGTTTAACCTTAATGTTGCTTTAACTTCCTTAATGGTGCTTCCTACCCATTCTGTTCATCGATGTTCCCAGCCCTGCTCCATACAGTGATCCTCACCACATGCAACTCTCTGCCTCCAATCCCTCTCTTTCAGTCTCCTTCACGGTACCATGGCAGGGTGATCAGCCTGCTGGGTCTGCTTACAACTTCTTTGTCCACTCAATCCTTGACATCATACCTCTAGAATGTCCGTCTGGACTATTCTTCTGGCTTTCTACCCCACTACTTTTTAGTTCATCTCACTGTCTGCAGCTAATTGTGGTTAGATCAGTGGGGCACTGCTAGTTGTTTGAGTGGAAAGGACAGACTACCCAAGAGGATTATGTGTGGTTTTGGAAACAGAAAAAGTGGTATATATTAGTAGTGTATCGCTCAACTTCCTGTAGTGTGACAATGGAGCACCCTCACTGACCGCAGCGATTACAGGTTGACTTGTATGTTTGTAGTATGATCTCTGTGGGATGAGCTGTGGGAGGTGCGCGAGGTCCTGATGCATTGTCTGTTCATGTTGTGGCGAACCTGGAAGTGCAGGTATGCATGCAGACGTTTGTAGAAGTGTGTGAGAAAGACAAAGTGCACATTATGCAGCATTTATTCAGTATGCTGGATTGAAACTGGGGTAGCATTGGAGGTGTGCTATCGCCTCTTCTTTAAATTGCAGTGTAATCCAAGGGTGTAAATTAGCACTATAGTGTTTGGGTCTGTAGGCACCATGGGTTTATCAGCGGGGAAGCTTTATTCAAGTAAATCCACAAGCTCAACAAATAGATGGGTGTATCCGATCTAACCAGAAGGGGTGAAGGTGCAACCCAAAGAAGTGCACAGACACCTCGGCAAAGGATTTAGGCGTCTGCCCTAAAGCGGTGACGGAACAACCAAAGAAAATCCACAAAAACCTTCGCCCCTTATTACGATTTTGGTGGTGCAATGGGCCATCGAACTCGTGGTGGTGGTCCGCCTGCTGCATTAGGACTGTGGCGGTTGGACCGCTGCTTCCGCCAGGGATCCACGATCCCTGGTGGTGGCGCAGTGGTCTGAGGTCCGTAATGTGCTGATGGTACCGCTGCAGCACCGCCAAGCACATTAGGAGTTTTCCCACTGCCACACCTTTCATGGCGATACGACCGCCATGAAAAGTGTGACAGTGAGGAAACAAAGGGGGCTCTCTAGGGCCCCCTGTTGCCTCTGTGCCATCGGGTTCATGCAGGGGGGCACATGTGGTGCCCCACTGTGTGCATGCACCCCCAGTTCCTTCAGTACATGGACTCGACAGTCCATGCCCTGCAGGAACTGCAGGAAAGGCACCGCAGAGGGACCGCCAAAGAACCGCCCGCCTGAGTAAAACAAAATCGTACTCTAGCCGGTGGTCTTTAATGGCTTTGGCGGTCTCGGAGCAGGGCGGCAGCATGGCAGCCCAGCTCCGAGACCGCCAAAGTCATAATAAGGCCCTAAGTAGCAGGTAAAGAAGTGTGATCAGTCGATTGGACTTCAAGGGCCCATCCTCCAAGCCTTTCTACATAAGTGATATTTCTCACTTTTGGAACTTCAGAATTAAGCCGCACATAAGGATTTGATGTGGACCATACAGCGAAATGTTTTGGAAATGACAACACTAGCACCTATTTCTGTTACATTTTGAAGATGTATGGATGTTTTATGCAATAACAAGTGAAAACAATGTTCCCACTCATAATTACCAACTATTTGCTCTGCTGCAAAAGGCTGCCATTGATCGCAGCAATATGTCAGGAAATTAACATAGTTGTCTGGTATTACTGACACACTTTTGCTAATTTCTATAGATGTTTGTAATGCTCCAGAACAGTGGTAAGCGCCTGGCAATTTGATTACTGGACATTCTCTCCTCTACAGAGCAGTGCTGCACAGTTCTGCATGATTAACCAAGTCAGGAGTAAAAGCTACTCAGAAGAAAAAGCCTTGTGAATTGAGGGTAAAGGTAAAGTTAGGAAAGGTAGCTTTAAGTTTAATTTTGTTGAAGTTTATTTGATTGGTTAGCTTTTTTAACAGAAACCTTTGTATATGTGCTAGCAATAAAGTAACATTGTTGGTTTGGAGAGGGTTTAAATACGAAAGCTAAAGAAGGCGCTCACTAAGTGATAAGTGAGCAATTGACATGGCAAACTGAGTTAAAAATGCACATTTTAGGAGTAATACGAGTGTGTGAGGAACCAGTAGTAGAACTAATTTTAATATTCTGATGAGATTTAAAAGACATAGCTATAAGGGTTGTCAATAACCTAATGTGTGCAACAAAGTTACCTTAAATTTGGAAAGGGATTAACTCTCCTCAAAAAGAGGTTGTTGCTACAGAGGAGAGTGGAATGGGAGAAAGCCTTCAAAAGCTTAGATATTGACTATGGAAAGAGATAGTGGCTCACATGTGGGACAGGAGGGAGGTACGGTTAAAGGACCCTAGCACACTTAAGGACCAGCATCCTGAGTGAGGCAAAAGGTGGATTAGGAATACCAAACAGCATCGGGCTGTCAGACTATAGATGAGATTGCATCTGATTAATATTTCTGATAGGGATTCTGGGGAATTGCCTTCGATCACCTTAAATCCGAAGATTAGAAATGTGTAGAGGGCTGAATATTTCATGGACAGCAAGCCAACTTCGTGTTAGTTAGGGGTGCATGTTGAGCGTATGCTTGGGGGCCCCAAAAACAGTTTGCATGGGAAAGTTGATAACCAGATTTAATCGTTTTAAGAGAATTAAGGCAGAGCACTAATACGTTGCTAAAGTAGTTGATCTTGTTTAAGATTAAGTTAGATATGAAAACACCCAAGGGTGGCAAAAAAGAGAAGGAACTAGTACACATATGAAAAGACAAACAGTAGAAAATTTGCAACAATGAGGAAAAGGGTGGTAGGAAATTGGAAGCATGCGGAGAGATGACAGGAAGTTGGAAAATGGAAAAGAGAAAGGAGAAAACTGGATCCACAGGGAAGAGGGAAAGCAGAACATTATACTCATTGAGAAAGAGGGTAGCTGGAACTTGGATACATAGGGAAATGCTTAACAGGAAATTGCGCACATCTGGAAAAAGGGTAGCAAGGACATTGAAAGAATGGTAGCACGAAATGCGAACTCATGGAGAGAGAGAGAGAGGCAGCAAGAACTCCAACACAGAGAAGTTCAGGAAATTTGGTATGCAAGGTCAAAGAGACAGCAGATTCCGATTGCTTAATATTGTCAGGCGCTTTACACTTTTCCACATGAAAGATACTTCTTACGTTGTGAAAGCTGCATTGTGTTAAGTCTTCCACAAACAGGAAACAGCGATACATTTTCCAAAATCTTATTCCAGTTCCAGGGATGTCATCACCAAAAAGAAACAGGTCCCATTAGATCAGCTTGCAGCCCATTGTTACCAACACTCTGTCACCAGCATATTCCATGCTAGAATCGAATGCTGATAAGCCATGTATCGACCCACAAATCAAGCTAGATCATAACACATCCCCATTACTACCAAATAATATTGTAGATGAACCTACATGAACTGTAAAAACAAATGAAATGTCCTAAAACGAAATCAACATACATTAAACTCCAAGGTAATGTACATAACTATATGTTTTAACATTGTATGTTGCACAACCCCTCTTGTTAGAAGATGACAAAATGAAAGATAATTTAGTGAAGGACCTCCTCTCTTTCAAATGGGGAAATACCAGCTGCACTATTAGGTGTGGTTCTAAGTGCCCACAAAGTTTCCCTGCGTGTAGCTACTTAAAGACATCCTATTTTGCAACGCTCTTTGTACACAACCCTTCACCATCGTATTCATCACCTCTGCCAAGCCATTTCCTTGAGGGTGGTAAAGCATTGTGCATTGGTGTACAATGCCCAAGTCATTAAAAAAAATCTTGCATTTCTTGTGATCTACATTATACGCCGTTGTCGGTATCAATATATCCAGGGATCTCTTCTTTTGAAAGTTCCTTTCTCAAAAAATGAATCACTGTCATCACTATGGTCTTAAGGCATCTGGCACAGACCCATTTTGTGGTATAGAAAACTACAACATATTTTTCAGATGATTGCAACAGCTCAAATGGTCCAACAATATCCATCTTCAACTTGTCCCAAGGCCCACTAGGAACTGATACAGGTGACGGTGGAGCCTGTCTGTCTATTTCCCCTTTATCAGCTTGCGAACACATAAAGCAATCTGTGACCACCTCTTCCACCATTTTGTCCATACCTGGCTCCCTCAACCTGGACTTAGTCAAATTTCTTCCTAAGTGACAATCATGTATCAAACATATTAACTTTACACTCACACCCTCTGGTCGGAACTCTCTTATTGCTCCTGCATAATAAATTTTCAACACTGTGTAAAGCATGTCCTTTACAGTTCCAAACTGTCTCTCGTCTATATCAAGACTTCTCAAATCAGGCCAAACTCTGATCACATACTCTCTACCTTGCCATAAAGCATGTTTTCATTTTTTTGCCAATTACCATTCTTCCTTCCCCAAGGCGTCTTGACTGACCCACAATATCTTTAGCTCTTCACTAGTGTCAACACTGCTGCTGTACGCCTGTAACCTAGAAAGACCGTCTGCCCCCTTGTTTCTGGGTCTGTGAACATACTTCACATCAAAGTTTAATTCATTCACGCATCATTCACTCATCCATCTATTTATCCTGGGGTGGCACGTTAACTTCCTCTACAAGAGAAGAACTGAAATAAGGGTTTGTGATGACCTCTCACAATAAATGGTATACCACATTAATAAAATGTAAACTACCTCATCACCCATGTGCATGCAAGAGTGTCTCTCTCTCTTTTCTCTCTCTCTCTCTCTATCTCTCTCTATCTCTCAATTACAGAGTAATGAATTTCGGAACTTTTTAGAGTCCTCGACACAAATGTCAACCTTTTCTTCACCAATATCTACTTGTAACAAAACTTCTCCTAACTCATTCAAGCTTGCATCATTTGTCAAGAGTCCTTTTACAAACATCGAAAGGTGCCAAGATAGGCATTTCACCTAGCTGTTCCTTTATTGGCTTAAAAGCACACGAAAACTCTTCTGTACACAGAAATCTTTCTCCCTTTTTAAGAAGTTGTCTCATTGGGTAAACCAATGAAGCAAAATGCTTAATGAATTTGCAATAGTATTCAGTCAATCCTTAATAAGATCTTATTTCTTCCTTGTCTCTTGGGAAAGGTGCTCTAAGTACAGACTTCACCAAGTCCATCTTAGAGCTAATACATTCTAGAAGTGTCACCAAGATATACCACAGTTCCAAATCTAAAACAAAATCACTCCCTTTTGCAGTAGATATTGCCAAAATGGCGTGAACCAAGATTACAAGCAACAGCAGTGGTCAAATCATAATATTCAGGACGATACGTCTTCCAAACAATCCCTGCAAAAGTATTACCCTTGCCACTTTGTTTGAACAGAAGTTAGCAGACATCACCTGTAAGCACAATGCCCACACCAGCTTGCCTTTATCTTGTTACACACCACCACATCACAAGTTTAACAAATATATTGAAATATTCAGTGGGAAGGTATTAACCCTGGGCGAAGTGCTACGCTACGCTCGCGTAGTTTGCGAAGTCTGCGCTACTTCGCACAACGCGAATTGCACGTAGCACAGTGCGAACACGCGTAGCGTAGCGTAGTGCCGCGGTCATGTCTTGCTTGCTCGCGGTCCTCAACGTCAGTTGGCGACCGCGAGCAAGCAAAATGACATCCCGGCGAGACTTTTCCTCGTTCGCGATCAGCAACATCAAGTTGCCGATCGCGAGCGTGGAAAATAAACCTCCCGGCGAGATTCTCAACGCGGGGAGGTCAGGTTTCTCATTGCGAGTGGTCGCGTATGCTCGCGACCGCTCGCGATGAGAAACTACCAGTCCGCGTTGAGAAAGCTGCCGCTCGAGTAAAAATCTACTCGAGCGGCAGTAAAGACAGCTCGCACTGTGCAAGTTGCCGTTTTCAATGATTGCACAGTGCGGACAAGCATCCGGCACTGTGCAATCATTGCGAACACGCACTACGCAGTTCGCGTAGTGCTACGCGAAGCTCGCGTAGTGCGAACTGCACTTTGCGTAGCTTCGCGAAGCACTACTTCGCGAACTACGCCCAGCCTTAGAAGGTATGAGCCCACCTGGTTGCAATCTTATTTACCTCTTAATGTTAATAATGGCTGCAAGGGAGCTTTACCTTGTATTTCAAAGTGGTCCAAAATAAAAAGAATATTGGACTCTCATTACATTTGGAGAATCCTCACTGTCACATAAGGTGTAGAAATCTTAAAACAAACACTGTCACTCACCTACAACGGTAGGCTGGAAGCACTGTCTTCAAATATTCTTTTCTAAGTTGGTAACAGCTCAGCATGTTGAAACACTTGCAGTAGTCAGAAGCATGTACAGATCACAGATTCATATCTTGGCAGGGACTAAGCAAGTCTTGTATACATAAAATTAAATTGAGGGCTTCAGTTGTCACTTAAAGACTCTGTCAAGCTTCATTAAATAAATAGCCTGCATTAAATAACTATTTAAATGAGTGTTGTTTATATAACTATTTAATGTTTTCCTGCACCATGTGATGGCCCAGTTCATGCCGGGCCTTCTCCAATCCGACGTTTTACCCTCACTGACATTTACGAGGAGAATAAGACATACAAGACTGGCCACCAGGCTTACTTTCCTGTATGAAAGTTGCCAGCACAGAACAGGCAGAACTCATGGGGAAAACCAAAAAGAACCTAAACAGTTTGCCATTGGGAGCCTCCATGACAGTTGGTAGTGTTATCCCCACACAAGGAGCACAACAGTATGTTGTAGGCAGCAATATGTAGCGGCAAATATTAATAACAGGTTAATATTTTCCCTGTCCACCATCCAATTCAGTTCCCTGGTGTCAAGGTATTTATTTCCCTTTCATCCTGCAGTTTGCTTGACGCTCCAATCTCGCCCTATGATCCTCTTTCACCCTTTCCTGCTATTATTGTGTATAATCTCCTTCCGCAAGGGACGTTCCCTACTCCCAATCACTCTCCACCCAGCCTAGCTTGGGCCTTGAGGTCTCACTTGCCAACTCTAAAGCTGAAATCTGGGTTCTTCTTGTTAAAGGGCAGAAGTTGGGAATTATGGGAAACCATAGTTGGGGCCAGTAGCACATTCTCTGCTCCCCTCTATAAAAAAGAAACATAGACGTGATGTGATATATTTTTGCCGTGCTTCTAACTGTACCTCACTCCACTTTCTTGCTCAACACATTGAGGACATTAACATTTCCCCTACTCTATCAACCTCCATATGACAGCCAAGGTATTTAGCTACTGTGTATGTTTAGCTTCCAAGTACCCTATCAAAAAATCAACAAGTGAAAATGTCTTTTCTCAGTGCAAAATGGGCAAATATCGGTTGAGAAAGGTGTTTCTGCATTAGCTGCTTATACAGATTCCCACACACATAAATACATTGCTGTTAATCTATCCATCCATCTGTGTTCTCCTGTGTGCTGGTGCGTGGAAATTAACACTTTAGATGGTTTAAGGGTGGCTATGCCTCGTGTGAAGCTGATCCTCTCCCATGATTCTGGTCTATGACCTGACCCTCTCTTTTCTTACTCCCCTCAGCAAAGACTATGCAAGCAGAGCCAGGGAGAGAGAAAGGAAGACCACCAGCTGACTACAGGTGCTCAGGCCAAAGAGGACCAAAGTGTGAAACAGGGATACCCCTGATGTAAATGTTTAGTTTGTAGCTTTAAACTTGAGCTTTTAATGTTTCTTTCTGACCCATGACTTTTCAGTGTTGCATTTTTATTTTTTTGGAGGGGTGCAAGTTGCATGAGTATCTATGATGGAGGGCCACACAAAGTGGGTTGTGGAGCGGCGTGGAGAGAGGAATATGAAATAGTTATAGTCGGTTTCTAAGTATGTGTTTTTTTTCTGTTTAGCCCTGTAGAGAACATTATGCTCCACGGCGTAAAGTCAGTAGAAGATTATGTACAAGAAAACCAAGATTTCTCTGTGGAAGAGTTGGCTGGACAAAAGATGCTAATTTGCAAGTTTTGCAAAGAATCCGTTCCAATATTAGCGGGCAAAACAGCAAACCGAATTGCTGAACATCTTGCTTCCAAGACCCATTTACAATTTGAAAAGCAACCTAATTGTGACAGCCTGCATCAGTTGTCCTTCACAGAAACAATGACAAGCTTCAAAAGAAAACGTGAGGAAGAAAAGGATGTGGTGCATGAATTTGCCCGTGCCCTAGTGAAATCCGGAACCAGTTTGCATCAAACTGATGGTCCCATTGGGAATCTTTTCAGCAGATGCGCAACAGTGGGCACAACAATGCCAACGTCAACTGAAATGCATGAAAAGTACCTACCTGAGCTGTTTCTCACAGATATGAAACACATTTCAGAGCTAATTCATGGTGATGTAAAAATTTCTGTTACCATTAATGAATCTTTGGAGATGCGTGGATACCCAGCAGTGGCAGTGCTGTTCACATTTTGCGATACAAAAAATGGGTGTGTCCGCCGCACTGTCATGGTTGATGCAGATATAGCAGAAAACTGCAATAAAGTTTTAACTGCGGTGTTGCTCCAGAAAGTACTTTGCAGGCTCAACAAGAATTTGAGTGACATTGTACTTATTTTCATCGATTCTCCTGCCTATATGAAAGAGATGTGTGATGACATGTCAAAGGGTATGCCTGAGTTTAATCCCTTCCTTGTACGAGACCCTTGCCGCATGCTAGATGGTATGTTAGAATCAGCTCTAACGTCATCAGAGTTAATGAGGAACACTGTTGACTTTGTAGTTTGCTGTGGTGCAGTGTTTAGAGATGCACGAGAGCTAAAACACAAATACTTCTCGTTTTGTGCTTTGTATGGTATGAAAGAAAGAATGATTCCAGATGTGCGCTGTAACTGGTGGTTCTCAGTGCTAGATACAATGAACGCCTTATTGTCGATGTGGCGACCGTTCACAGAATTTATACTCGGTTATCGTGCAACTGGTAAGAAATGTGAAGATATTAGATCACATATTGATAACGAGCAGAAAAAAAGTACGGTCTACTGCATCCTTACATTTCTGAAGGAGAATACGGCTGCTCTAGTGGACCTATTGAAAAAGCTAGAGTGTGAAAACACCTTGGTCTACCATGTATACAGTATAATTGGTGCAGATGTGAAAATTCAGCTTGAGAGTAAACTGGGGCAAGCCTTTAATGACTTTGGCCCTGCAACATGTGCCTTGCTAGAATGTTTGCCACTTGAAAAGCGAAGAGCTGTTGAGAAGGATTTCCGGATATTTTATTTAACAATGCACGAGAAATGGCTTTCAATGATGCATAGAAAACTCCCATCAGCAACCATGTCACGAGGACCAAGTGATGCATCTTTGTGGTACTCTGTGCAAATTCTAGATCCCTTCCGCAAAGGAGAATTTTCTACGGACTTTGAAAAGTACAGCTTCATTTTTCACCGTTTCGATGACACAGAGGCCATATCCACGCAGTTCAAATCATATGTTGCAGAGCCTGTACCTGAGAATTCCAATCTTCAGGCACACCAGTATTGGAAAGGAAAGTTACAGCAATGGCCTGAGTTAGCAAATTGTGTCTTGGCTGTTTTGGCACTGCCTGTCTCAAGTATCAATGTTGATAGGACATTTTCACAGATACAGGATCTCGTGCAAAGGAAGGAACAAGCAGGGATGAGTAAAGACTTGCTGAAGAAGTATTGTATACTTTATTACAATAAGTTTGATTTGTAGAAATGTATAATATAACAGTAGTGAGACAATCTTCTGAAGAGCCACATGAATGTAAATGCTTGTAAATTCCTGTATTTCTACTAAAGATGTTTGTATAGTGTAATATTTACACACTTAATCCTTTAATATTTCAATGTTATACATGCAATATATATCATACTAAGGTGGTGCAGAATATGCATGTTATACATGCTCAGTAATAAAAGCTAAATTCTATTTAAGCATCAGAAAATGGTATCCCTGTGGATTTGTAATGACATAAAAAGGTGTTAACAGTGAAAACTACGAATTTTTCAAAGTTTTGAATACACTGGGAAACCACCACCATAATTCACAACAAATTAAAACTGAAACTCGTTTTATAAAGGAGGAAAAAGAGAAAAATGAAGACTTTAAATGTATTTTTCCTTTTCAGTAGTCTGTCGCCATTAAGCCACTCCAGCTTAATCTCCCAATGTTAATTTACCAGAGAACGCCTACATTGACCACAAAGAGAAGGATATTCCATAGTATAGCTCTGTAGTGATTGCCATATCTACTCAGGAATGGCTCACTCCGATATTTGCCCAGTGTGATTTTTAATAATGTGTCATGGTGTACTCACTTCCAGAATTGTTGATGCTCAGTTGTTTCCTGTAACCATGAATGCTAAAGGAGTAAGTCTGTCCCTCTTCATTGATACCAATTGATGTTGCTGGATTGGAATCTTCAGGCCCTGTTTTTAAAATGAATAAAAAATGATAAGCAACTCTTTATCAAGGTAAAGGAGCCATCCTGTAGAGCTGAGAGTAAGGCATGGTACAATTGTGATGATTACTTTGCTCCTTCGCTCCTATTCACAACTCGAAAAAGGTTGTATGCTTCCTTCTAAAAACTCTTCCATACAAATTTCAGTGTATACTTTACTAGTACATACTTTGCTTGCTGGCAGTGGTTTCTGAAAACTATGTTAGAAGGTAGCACTAATAGAATATAATTAATTCTTCCTGGTCAAAAAACGGTGCTTGCCAAGAATCTGTGTTGATGGCCACGGGGATACAAATGAATTGTGAGTGCTCACAAAGATGGCTCCTCCAAAGAATGCAGATGTCAGAACTCTGGCAAAGAAATCAAACTGCAGCCCCAGTTTCAGAAATTGAAATACAAGTATTGATATGCCAAACAAAATGATGTTCGTAATAACTACATGAATAAATCTGAGC
Source organism: Calotriton arnoldi (assembly GCA_963921515.1). Classification (NCBI taxonomy): domain Eukaryota; kingdom Metazoa; phylum Chordata; class Amphibia; order Caudata; family Salamandridae; genus Calotriton; species Calotriton arnoldi. Next base: position 1,531,456 of record CAWUFW010002870.1, on the reverse strand, counting down.
ATGTATTATTCCATTGATATGTTTTCTAGTCTGGCATGTTTTGGAAATATTTTGAAGATACTAAATGTTTTACAAACCGTGTTTATGGATATAGAGCAATGTAAAAGAACTATTGCAAAGGATACAAACTGAAAAGTCAAAATGGGGACCATGTTTGCAAGTAACTCAGTCATAATAAGTTTGATTTATCATAAAATGCTTAATTCAGCAGTATAAGGCATGATTAGAAGGGGGTGCGGTGAGTGGCCGACATGTGGTCCATCACGAGTAAAACTGCGCATTGCGCTGTGGTTGAGAATGCTAATTTTGTGGCTACTATTGAAGTGTACAGAGGAAGTAAAACATGGCATCTAGAGCTCACAGCATGACATCACAAGTGTTATAACGCCTTGTGACCCACATAAGAACCTGGGTTGTACGTCCAGTGATTCACTCTGTTTCATGACATCAAGGCACCAGCTCAGTAGCATTGAAAACTTGTTTGATTTTGGAACCTGTCCAGTAATAAACTATTAACAGTGCACTGACATTTGTAAATTCATTTGAGCAGAGACCTTTTAAAACTTTGCAAAGTTTATAACTTGGAACCTACAAAACAGTACAACTTTCTTGTTAAACACCGAACTATTAATGGCATTACCATGTCGTAACTCATCTCTTTGGACAGTGAGCCCTCCCCCAACTAGTGTGGCATGGTTTGTCATTTGGTTTTCTAGCACTGAGGAGAATCCAACTATGCTTCTCTACTTTTTATTTGCTAGTCTGTCAGTCGTGGGCATCACTGTGAAGAGATTATTGCAGCTACTGTTCCTAAATCAGTGTTACTCGTAGTTTTTAACTAAGTGATGCCTACATGACAGTTTTAATGGTGGCCCGCACTTGTAAAGGCAGCCTTTTAGTTCTTTTAATGGTGGCCCGCACTTGTAAAGGCAGCCTTTTAGTTCTTTTAATGGTGGCCCGCACTTGTAAAGGCAGCCTTTTAGTTCGAGCACCCATCCTGAGGTGGGTGAGGGTATATCGCCCAAAGAGAGGAGGCAGGGCATGGTGATACCACCAATAGTTCGGTATTTAGAAGGAGAATTATACTTTTCATACGTTCAAACTCTAGATGGGTAGGGAGTGCAACAGTCTCAAAAAAACAAATCCTCTCTCTCCCCCACTTGTGTTCACTGTTTATAACTTACCTGTATTTGGGCAGGCGCTGCTTTCCTCTCTTTCCTTGTGATATTCTGCCAAACACTCTTCTTGCTCAATATTGCAAAATGGAAATTCTAATGAACAAGATAAAACAACTTTCATTCAAGTGGTATTTTATTTGAGATCTGCAGCCTCAAGTGAGACCTGTCAGCATGCAGCCAGATGGAGCAGAGTTTCTCAATCATGCGTCAGGACACTAGTGACAGAATACTGTGAAAGGGTTACATAGTGCAAATTGCAGCCAATCTAGTAATGTTATAAATGGGAGTTGTAGGGTCACAGTACTTCCAAATATGGGTTACCAAAGAATACAGGATAATGAAAAATCACAATGATTTTTCCATTATGTACAGTGTCCATGAGCTTACCATGATTTATATATAACCTTATAACAAAAAACTCGGCTGGGCCCTACATAAGGACTTTAACATAAATACAATACAATTTACAATAAAAACTAACATGCGAAGCAGTAGGCCAATCACTAGGACTATGCTAGTCACATGCTTATCACATGAGACATACGCCCTATCCTAAGGCAGACCACGACCCAATTAGGGAGGACAACATTTTGCAGGCCTCAAAGTTTGCTTAAGAAGCAAACTATACGCTTCCATGAATTATTTGCATTGTCATAAGAACCTGATGTAACCCAACATTATCTCGTCATTCTGTTATGAAATGGAAAAAAGATGTTCCCCTCTGGGTGAGCAAGTATTTTTGTATGTACAAGTAACTTTGACATATTTTGCTTAAATTTATGAGCCACCTATTGTCGGTTGGAAGGATTCATGTGAATTGCTTATTGTTTTACATAATGAAGCAAGATAGATTTGCTTGGTATGCTGCATTAACACCTTTTTAAGAGGTTGCAAGTTGTGGCAATCGCTTTAGATTCTGAGTTGACGTGAACAATAACGGGACATCTTAGATTAGAGGCTTTGTACTGCATCGCCACACCTACTCGCAGACATGTCTTTAGGTTGTATGTTGCCCAGTATGTTTTCTGTAATGCATATGCGAGAAGAACTATTTACTCACGTGTCACATCGGCAGCACTTTCACTTCTCTCATGGTCGTAGAGGTCTATCGAATAGGTATCTCCTCCTCCTTCTTCTTTAACAATTAATGGAACAGGGGTTACATCACCATGACCTTTATTAAAAAATCAAAATAATGTGAGAGCTCTGCTTAGCAGAAACATTTGGCTATTTCTGCTGTTGTACAAACAGACCTCTTATCTTCGTGGAAAATAAAAAATATTTTGTGTTTGGTATGCATGATACATGGCCCATTGACAGAACCTATTCTAAAGTATGTATCTGAAAATATTAGTACTGCAAAAGAAAAAAGAAAACGCGAGTAATTTTTCAGATAACACGTCCAAAGCCATTACACATCACAGTTTTTTGGGGGGTTTTTTCAAAGCCCCTTCACAGAAACGAGGCTCACTACATCAAGCATATAACAGGAGATCAGTATATAATGTCATTCAATGTAAAATCTCTCCTTCGAGATTTCAGTTACCTGCTGTGGCCTGTGGCAATGATGGCTGGAGCTACTAGACCAAACAGGACTGACCTACACTACCAGCCAAACACCCGGTGAGGAGCTAAGGGAATCAAAATGAATTTGTAGCACTAAATGACGCTCCTCAAAAAATGACTAGGGCAAAGAATGACGCCACTTGCAGAAGCAGCAATGAACCGGGAAATGCTATTGAGGAAAGAGAGAAAACAAAAAATGGGGCAGGACAGAAACGAACAACGATCAGGTGTTGCGAGGCACCTACTGACCAGGCGCGCAACGCCCATTGGGCTCAAAGGGCTTCAGCCCCCCCCCCGCCGTGTGTGGCAGCCCGGGATGAGACGGCTTCCTGGGCGCACACAGCCGCACCCGAGTGCTCCACAGGTCTTTAAAAGACCATTTACGTGTTTAACGAGGCATTGTTGTTTTTCACGCCTTTTTAGAGCCCCTGCATCTCCACTCAGCATATTGCTGGAAGAGTCAGCCCCCCTCCGAAATTTTTAGTACCCCCCCCCCCCCGACATTTGTCTCTACCTGCGCCTCTGCTACTGACTGTTACAATGCTTCTTATTGTTTTCCCCTATGACACCACAAAATCACTGTGTATACGTGCTACCTCGGATGGGTGAAGTTTGCCGCACTTGCCTACACACCTGTCTCCACTGGCCCATACACCAGTGCTACCAGAAGTTTTGTCATAGATTCCTCGTGACTTCCGTGCGTGACTGTAGCATGCGCGCGCCCTCACAATGTGACTTCCTAGGGCTTCTAGGTGAGTGTTCAGCCTGGGTTTGTCCCGAACCTTGACAGGAGGAGTAAAATAGTGCGATATGGTGACAGCTTGACTCGTAATAATAAAATGTATTTGCCCATCCAGAGTGCATGATCTGACACTCATCCCAGGCAGCCAAAAGGCTCATCAAAGAGTGCACGTCTGCCAGTATGACCTGCGCACTATTAAGGACTAGAGCAAACAGACTGCACAATGGGCTTTTACTGCACGCTGTACAGTGTTGTCTCTGAATACTCACTTGAGCCTGGAGTGGAAACGTTAAGGAAAACAGCTTCTGACTGGGTTGTCCTCACCAGCTGGTTGATAATAGGTTTCCAAAGTTACTCGAGAGAACGTTTCTCAATTAACCAGGCAGCCAGGTCGGTGGGTGCTATGAACAGTTTATAGTGCTGTACATTATGCAGCATTAACAGTACAAACATGTTAGATTTATTAAAAGAAGTTTTTAATAAACAGAACCAAAATGATGGCCTATTCTTAGAAGTTGCGGGAATTAGGAAGGGGGGAAGGAAGTGAGGGTTAGTAAGGAAACAGTAAGTCTTGTGCTGTCTGTGTGCCTGCTCAGTAATAGAGTGTGATGAAGCTTGCTGTAGAGTTAGGCATTCGTAAAGCGAGGCTGGGCAGAGATGCTGTTTGCACGAGATAGGGTTAGCATGTTCCGACATACTTTCATGGTACAGAATGCAAGCTATTTTTATTTTTTTAGCCTGACCAAATCCTGACACCTTACTTTGACTGTCCTAGTTTTCCCATTTCCAAAGGAAATCTTGCACAAAGTCAGTGTTTCAAAAAAGCCTTACTTGAATTGTCACCTGCTTGCCGTACAAGAAATAACTGGAGAAATACTCAGGAAGAAGAACGTTCATGTTTCATATTGGTTTGTTTGAGATTTTGGTATCCTCGCCCTATTTGTCTAAGGACATAGTACAACCACAGGATGGGTCAATGATGGTGTAACAGAAGGGTGACACTGGCTTCTGAGGCCATATTCAAGAAGCATTCACTGAAAGCTGTGAGTGGCTGAACCTGAGCATTGAGCAACATTGATAGGTTAGAGCAGGCTGAATTGTGAAATCACAGAGCGCATCAAACAAGGGCCTTTGTCATCGAGTTCTTCTTACAAAGCTTGAACATTTCAAAAGATTGACAATCTGATAACAATTTGGTACCAGTGCTGTGTTTAATATGACATGTACAAACTCTTAATGCTGCCCTATGGCTTCGGCCTCTTCGAGGTCAAAGTGTAAACCTCAGAGTGTTTTGGGTCTAAGTGCCCAGTAAATGAGATAGCTCTCACCATGTACGGAGCTTAAACCCCAGGCTTCTCTTGGCCATGGAAATCATCATTTTTTCTTGCTAATACTTTCTTCTCAAAACCTTGTGCAGCTTGGTAGAATTCCCTGCATTGCAGGTCAGGAGCATCTTTCCTTAAGAGGTAATCTGACTCCTTGTTGTGCTCTTCCTTCTGTGATTTGCGGTCTGTCCACATGATAATTTCCTCTAACATAGATCTTCCTGCTTGTCTTATGCCTTTCTTATCACAATGTGGATCTCCTTTTTCTCTGGGACTCTTATCGGTCCTGATAGTCCAGGATGCAGGTCAGTCATTATGTTTATGAGGATGGGGAAGTGACTTGGTTTGAGATCTCTGGTTCACAGATCAGTATTTTTCAGTTAATAGAGTTTCTCATATTTGTGTTCCAAGGGCCATGTGTCACTTTCTTATTTTGAGTGGGGAAGAAGGCAGCAATCGGATTCCATTTCTTAGGATCCTCTGTTTGGAGGTGGGAGGGAAGCCCCACGTTTTTCAACCTCTTTTTGAAAATAAGTATGAATGAAACGCGTTGCTTTCTCTATACGGGTGTCAGTGGATCACAGCTGTATTTAGTATAGTTGTATGGAGATCCTTGGTTTAAAGCCTATAATGGGTCAGGATAATGCATATTTTAACTGTAGACTTTAGAAAAAAAAATATTATTAGAATTTTCTGTGATCAACACGTCAAGCAAGTAAACATGCCAAGAAACCATAGGTACATGAGAGTAAATGCACAGTCGGTCGTATTTTACATCAACACATTTTCGTGGCCGTAGACATGCAATGAACAGGCAACAGTCAGATGGTATGTCAGTACAAGATTGTCACTCAATTCTGGGCTGCTCTTCACCGTCCCCCATGTCAATGCCGTAGTGGTGCAACCAGGGACCCCCTACTTTGGTAAATTTCCTCAGGCACCCTCTGGTCTTATATGTAACTTTTTCAGCTGCCACAGAGAGGTCCATCCCAGCTTCAAGTCCTGGGGCATGGGGGGACCAGGTGCACCCTAGTGTTTGGCCACATCTCGCTTTGCCACTACTAGGACCAGATTGCTGAATAGGAGCTTGGCTCTAGGGGAAATCTACATCTGTGGGGATACCCAACAGTATGTATTTCCCAATACCCCACAAAGGTCTGCCAGTCTATCATTCCAGTACTGTTGAATGCTAGGGCATTCCCAGAGTGTGTGTATGAATGACCTTTTCTCTGCCCCACAATGAAGGCAACTAGCGGAATCAGCCCTGCCGAAGCTATACAATCGGGCCCTATCATAATAAACCCTATGAAGGACTTTAAATTGGATCAGTCTAAGTCTTGATTTAATTGTGACTTCCCAGGGGTTCATTAGGATTGCATTCTAAATTTAACTCTGTTTCTAAGGTTATCAGACAACTCCACTGGCTGCCAATTAGAAGCAGAATAAACTTTAAGGTGCTGTGCATTATATATAAGGCGATTCACAACACAGAGCCAGAGTTTCTGAAGAACTCCTTGAAGAAATACACACCCAGCAGATCTCTGCGCTCCTTTGGGGCAAACCTGCTAACCATCCCCAGAACCTACAGAACCAACTGGGGTGACAAAAGCTTTGTGGTTGCTACGGCAAAGTTACGGAACACCCTAACCTCCTCAGATCAGAGCCCTTCCCACTCTTATTGCCTTCAGGAAACAATCAAAACCCTGGCTTTTTAACAAGTAGGCTTTTTTTCCATACCAGGAGCATTCAGCGCCAAGACACCTTTTTGGTATACGTGTGCTCTACAAGTTGTTTTAACATAACATTCCAATCCAGGTTGTCAATCAATCAATCAGGGAATTGTAAGCGCGCTACTCACCCGTGAAGGTCTCAAGGCGCGGGGGGGGGGGCCCGCAGATCTGTTTAGCCGAAGAGCCAGGTCTTGAGGGTCTTCCTGAAGGTGTTCAGGGAGAGGGCGCGTCTGATGTCTGCCGGTAACTTGTTCCAGGTCTTGGCTGCAATGTGAGAGAAGGATCTTCCGCCGGCTCTGTGTATGCGCGGGGTTTCGGCCAGTGCGAGGTTGGAAGATCGGAGGTTTCTTTTGGGTACGTGGAAGTTGATTCTGTCGTTGAGGTATTTGGGTCCGTTGTTGTGTAGGCATTTGTAGGCGTGAGTGAGGATTTTGAATGTGACTCTTTTCTCCACGGGGAGCCAGTGGCGACTTCGTAGGTGAGGAATGATCAGATCCAGTCCAGGGCTGTTCCTTGTATGCCTGCGTCGTGTAGTCTGGCGACTAGTGTGCGGTGGGAGACGGTGTCGAAGGCCGCTGATAGGTTGAGTAGGATGAGGGCTGCGGAGTGGCCTTGGTCCAGGAGGGTGCGGATGTCGTCTGTGGCGGCGAGTAGGGCGGTCTCTGTGCTGTGGTTGCTTCGGAATCCGAATTGGGACGGGTCGAGGACAGCGTTCTCTTCAATGAATCATGTTAGTTTCCTGTTGACTGTTTTCTCTGCAACTTTGGCTGCGAAGGGGAGAAGCGAGATGGGCCGATAGTTCTCGAGGTCGGTGGGGTCAGCTGTGGGCTTCTTGAGCAGGGGTCTGACTTCTGCGCGCTTCCAGTCGTCTGGGAAGGTGCCTGTTTTGAAGGTGGTGTTGATGGTGCATTGTAGTTCGGGTGCGATGGTGGCCGCGGATCTGTGGTAGTTGTGAGGGGGGCAGGGGTCGGTGGGGGCCCCCCGAGTGGATGCTTTTCATGGTCGAAGCGGTGTCTTCGGCCGTGATCGGTGTCCAGTTGGAGATGGTGGGCTGGCTGGTGTTTCTGGGGGGCGGGGGGCCGTCTGTGGCGCCTGGTGGATGGTCGATGAAGTTGTCGTAGAGGTTTTTGATCTTGAGGTGGAAACAGGTTCCAAGCTTGTCGCAGAGGTCTTGGGATGGGGTGATGTCTGTGGCTTCGCTGCATGGGTTGGTGAATTCTTGAATGACACTGAAAAGTTCCTTGGAGTTGGCCAGGATTTTGTTGTGGATGAAGTTCCTCTTGGTGGCTCTGATCTGGTTGTGGTAGTCCGTCATGGCGTCCTTGTAGGTGGTGTGGTTTTCGGTTGTCTTGGTGTTTCTCCAGGAGTCTGCAGGTGCGTCTGGCTTCTTGGAGAGCGGTGGTGAACCAGGCGGCTTTCCTGGGGCGTTGTCTGTCGGGGTTGCGTAGCGGGGCAAGCTCGTCTGCGCAGTTGGAGATCCAGGTGTGGAGTTCTCTGGCTGCGTCGTTTGCGTTGGGTGCCCAGGTGTGGTTGTCTTGGGTGAGGGTGGAGTTAAGTTGCTCGTCGGTAACCTTGCTCCAGTTCCTTCGAGGTGGGCGTGGGGCTGGTTTGGGTGCCTTGGGTTTGTTGATGGCGAAGTGTACGCAGTGGTGGTCGGTCCATGGCGGCTGCGTTGTGTGGCTGAATTGGACGCTGTTTCCTGCCGCGAAGATGGGGTCGAGGGTGTGTCCTGCTCTGTGGGTCGGTGTGTTGACGAGTTGTTTAAGTCCGATGCTGGCGAGGTTGTCACGAAGCATAGTGGAGTTGGGGTCGCTGGGGTTGTCGAGGTGGAAGTTCGGGTCTCCAATGAGTATGTAGCTTGTTGAGGCGATGGCGTGGGGTGCGATGAAGATGGTGGTGGCGAAGGATGTTCGGGGCCGGGGGGGGTGTGTAGATGAGGGTTCCTCGGAGTGTGGGTTTGGGGATGGGCTGGATCTGGAAGTGCAGGTGTTCGGCGGAGGGGAAGGTTTCGCTGGAGGTGGTGAGGCAGAGGGTGCTCTTGTGGGCGAGGGCGAGGCCCCCTCCTGGGTGGTTGGGGCGGTCTTTCCTCTGGATCTTGTATCCGTCTGGGATGGTGGTGCTGATGTCGGGGGCGGAGGATGCGTTGGTCCAGGTCTCTGTGAAGAAGGCGATGTCGGGCGAGAGAGAGTCGAATAGGTTCCAGATTTCCATGGCATGTTTGTGTATGGAGTGTACGTTGAGGAGGATGCATTTTAGGGTGTCATCAAATGCCTAATCGGCATCGAGGGAGAATAGCATGTGAGGGTCTCTCTCAGTGGCGAAGCTGGGGGGGGGTCCGCCCCGGGCGACACGAGTTTTGGGGGCGGCGGGCCCTCCGCTCTTACCAGCAGTCTCGGGCGGCATTAGCAACCCCCCTCCCGCTCCTCAATGCGTTTGCCACAAGGCGGAAAACGGAGAAAACTCTCGCCAGCACCCCCTCCCTGCTCTTCACTGCAGCCGAAGCGGGGCGGCAAACACAGAGACCGCCACGGGCGGCCAGAGGGCTGGCTACGCCACTGGTCTCTCTGCAGTGTATTGTTTTGAGCCAAATATATATCCTACAGAGGTTGAACCTTGTCGACCTCTTGGGCATACAGCCCAATTGGTCATGATGTAGGGCGGTGATATCCTTCAAAAGTCTCAAGGCCAGGATCGAGGCTAGGATTTTGGTCTCAATGTTCAAGAGGGTGATCGGGTGGTAAGAACTACAGTCTGTTGTGGGTTTACCCAGTTTGTGTATCACCACTATTGTGGTGTTCCGGAGATCATGTGGAAGGGCCCCATTGACTTTCGTCTCCGTGAACAGTTTAAGCAGGTAGGGGCTCAGTAATCCGGAATTCCTCTTGAAGAGTTCCGATGCTATGCCGTTAGGGCCTGGGGTCTTCCCAGGTTTCAGGTCGCCTATGGCAGTCAGTACTTCCTCAAGAGCAATGTCTTCTTCTAAGGTCTGGTAGGCATCCACTGTGAGGGCCGGGACATTCTCCTCCTCCAAGTAGGTTTCTATCTGGGGGTCATCTGCCAGTGGGCGCGCCCTAATAAAAGCAGCGTAATACCTGGCAAACTCATTTGCGATCTCCCCAGCAGAAACATATGTGATACCATTTTCACCTATTATGGCATTTACCCATCTCGCCTCTGACTCTCTACTGCTCAGCCATGCCAGCAGTCTCCCAGCTTTGTCACCAGTGTCATACAGATGCTGGTGTGTGGCTAGGATGGCAGTTTTAGCCTCTTGGTGGCTAGCGCCTGGTACTCTCTGTGGAGAATTGCGATGGTGCGCAGCACAGATGAGTCTGTAGTTGCCCCTGGCTGACCCTCTAACTGCATCAGTCTTACCTCTAACTCTTCAATGTCCCTGGTTTCCCTCTTTTTCTTGTACGCTATTATGCTTTGTGCCCTATCTCACAGAACCGTTTTGTAGGCCTCCCACAATAAGACCAACAAGGACACTGAGTCTTTATATTCGTTAAAATATAGTTCTGTGTCAACTCTAATCTCCTGGGCCACCTTCTCGTCCCGCAGCCCCCAGACGTTGTTTTCACCCCGCTCCTGACCTACGAGTGCACGTCCCATGGATTAGCCACATTGGTGAGTGGTCTGAAAGACCTCTGGCCAGGTAGTCCTCCCTCTCTATCTCCCCTGCTGGGGCAAAAATGTAGTCTAGCCTGGAGAATACCTTATGCACATCTGAATAATATGAATAGGTTCGGGCCAGTGGATGGTGGCAACGCTATAGATCTAACAGTCTCAGGGTCTTTATAAACAGTGCCAGTGTTGTCCCCTTGTGCGATCCAGGGTTGGGTCCACCACATCATTATCAGAGAGAGCCTGCCTCTAGTAGTATTTCTGCCAGTTTGTCAAACGTTTGTTTTTGTAGCCGTAGGGGGGCGTAGACATTGACCAGGGTTATGCCTTTTGGCTCCCAAGGCCCCTTAACTGCTATGTATGTCCCATTAGGATCCACCCATGTCCTTTCGACCCTAAATGATGGTGTTTTCCTGTTCAGAATTGCTACTCCGCGGGAGCCTGTCGTAAAACCTGCATGGGCAAGTGTCTTATAGGCCCCCCTTCCCAAGGATCCACAGTTTGTTCCTCGCAGTTGTGTTTTCCGTAGGAGGAGTATGTCGGGTTTCAACCTTTTTACGTATGTGGCAACCAGTCCCTGTTTAGTCTTATTTCCCCGTCCATTAACATTCCATGACAGTATTGAGTATCTATCTACGTCTGTCTTATCAGCCTGTTCATCTGGGAGGTCTGGCCCCATTATTTAGTTGTTGCTGCCTCTGTGTCGATGTGTATGTCTACATCACTCCCCATGTACCAATAACTCACCCCCCCGCCCAACAGTTAAACTCAACCCCCACAAAACCCCCTCACTCTCCCCCGCCCCCACGCACTTACTATTGTTTCGTCAACATGACAACTGTGTCGCGGGTAGGTCTGAGAGGTCTGTCGCCTGCCCTTTCCCTGATCCCAAACCTCCCCTTCCATTAAACTCTGGAAACCTCCCACCTTGATTGGAACATGTAAGGGAAAAAGCAAGCAGTGAAGTAAGGTTAACTGTATTGTCTCTGTGGCTAAGGACACTGCAGAAGTGCAGTCTGTCGCCATCTCCTCCACCAGGGCCCCGCCAGAACTGTATGTTCAGTCAATCATCTCTCATCTCGTAGTGTGTCGATATCTGTGTCGGGGATTGTGTCAGCCGATGGTTCCACTTCCATATTGGCAATGGACACGAACAGCGGATGCTCCGATTCGGAGTCTGTCGAGTGAGCATGGTCAGACAGGTCCGTGGTGGTATCTCCCCTGTGCCTCTCATGCAGTTTCCCCCTCGCGCCTGGTTGTATCGCCTTCTGTGTCTGATGACAGATCAGGTTTCGAGAGACACCACATAGGCGGAAGGTGGGTACTCTTCCATTTGTCGCTAGTAGGGACTTCCTGGTGTCGCTTGTTTGTCCTCGGTGTTTTGGGCATTGCTCCCTGCTGCAAGCCACCAGGATGATAGTCCCAATTTCATCCTTCTGGTCGTGGAGGGGGGAGCTCTTCAATCCAGGTCCAGGCCTCTTCTGGCATTTGGAAAATGGTGGTCTTTCCCTGAAATAAAATGACTTTAAGTTTGGAAGGGAATAGTAGCATATATTGTATGTTCATTGCACTGAACTTTGCTTCGACTGAATCAAAGGTGTGCTGCTACTTTTGCACTTCACGTGAGTAGTCTGGAAAGACCATTATTTTAACATGAGCATGGCGAATCTCTCCCTTTCGCCTTACTCCTCTCAAGATTAGGTCCCTGTCTTGGTAGTTGAGGAAACGGGCGATGAGGGGGTGTGAGTGTGCACCCGTAAGTGGCTTAGCGTTGAGAGCCCTGTGCGGCCTCTCAATCACAAAGCAGGTGGAGAATTGCGCTGTAGGGAGGGAGTCTTTCAACAATTTTTCCTGGAATGCCCCTCTATCTGAACCCCCGGCCCCTTCAGCAAAGCCAACAAAGCGCAGGTTGTTTATTCGTGCATGATTTTTGGCTTCATCCACCCTCCAGGCCTCATCCTTCAGGGTAGTCCCCAGGTCCGTGACTTCCTTGCGCAGGGTATGAGTCACATCTTCAAGTTCTGTTATTCTACCTTCTGCCTGGGCCATCCTCTCAGAAACTTTCTGGAGGTCTTGGCGAAGCAAAGTGACTTCTGAATGGACTTCTCCTAGTCATCCCTCAAGGCATGTATGACTTGCAGGAGCCCTGCATTATCAGGCAGGAGGGGTGTTTCCTCATCAGGGCATGTCTGCGGGCCCACCACTTTTGTATATCTGTTCACCTTGCCTTGTTTCTGCAGCTTGGATTCTTTATCTTTGACCATGATGAGCCATCGCGTAATGTGGTTAGGAAGTCTCTATGCAAGAGAGGGGCACCCAACACGGGGGCCTCACAGCATCCCAGAACATCCTGGTCAAAGGACCCTCCGTGAGACACGTCACCACCGTCCAAGGTCACGGATCAGAATAACCAGGTTGTAGCGCTGCCTGTGTCCACCATGCTTCCCCCCGTGTATTCAGGTGTCCGATCTCGACTTGTCACCCCCACCTGGGGTCAGAGGGCGCTGAGCTCTTCACCACTCGCCTGGTCCAAAGGGGTTGTCTCCACTTACAGCGTGGGGTCTCGTGGTTCGGAAGCCGTGTCCAGATCAACCCCACCTAGTGGCACAGTCCCTCAACTCCCATCAAACTTGCAGCTGGGTAGCGATTGTTGAAGTGCAAGATACTTCAGTATTTCGCACCTCCAATTCTCTCCATCGCCCAAAATGAGGTGCCAGGCCCTTCTCGACATCCATATCGGTGGCAGCAGCGGAGCTGGCCTCCCTAGTTGTCCCAGGGGTAGGCCCAGGTTACCACAGAGCAAGGGCGCCGTGCTTGCAGCAGTATGTCAGAGCCCTGGGAGCATCACCATCCGCAGTGTGGAGCATTGCAGGGTATGAATTAAGTCTCATGGAACCTGGCCAGGGGGTGTTTTTCTTTAATGGAGCTGGTAGCCACAGTTACAAGGTGGGGTCCACCGCTACACAACACCCCTCACCTGTTGCAGTTGGGTGTCCGCTCCCTCTCCTTACGTCCACGGTTCAGGAGATCACTCCGATGGGAGGCTGCCACTCCAGCGGCACCCCGCTCGGGCCACACTGCATATTAAACCTCTACTCGCTAGTTTCAGCAGCACGGCATCCCTCCCAGCCGCTTTCGCTCAGGGGCCGGGGCACAGCCGTCCTCTTTGGTCGCCTCGGAATACCAGTCGTGTGGATGAAAAAGGAGAGATAAGGGGGGTGGGCTCAGTCCCTCCGCAACCTCTCTAGCGCAGCAGACCTGCTCCCCTCACACTCAGGGCAGGAAGGTCCGAGACACGCCCACGACCCCAGGCAGGGTGTCTCGCTCTGTGGCACTCAGGTCGTCAGTCCGCAGGACACCTGGTCACTCGTATCTCAGGCTGAGGCAGGGTGGGCCAGGAGTCTCCAGCGATTTACTCACTACGGGCGGAAGAGCCCTATTGGTCAGGCCTGGCCGGCACACGCCACTCCACCATGCTGTGGGCGCCCCATAGGCCCAGGGTGGAGGCGCCCCAATACAGCCAGAACTGGCACACCGGCATCCGCAATTCTGCCATAGGCTGCTCCTTAAATGTTCCTGCCACTGCAGCTGTGTTAATTTAGGGCGGATGTCGAGATGAGAGAAGGATTTCGGCACAGATTAGGAAACAGGCTGGCGGAGCCGGCGTAGAGAGATGTTAGTCTGCCATCTTGTTGGCCAGGTGCCCCATTTTAACTGTAGACTTGATTCACAACCGCGCTAATGACGTTAAATAACAGCATTTACTTTCCATTCATTCAAATTTACTCGGTGCAAACTATTCTGGGATGCTCTGAATATTCTTCGACCTTTATTCTGTCTCTTTTAGTCATTATTATAATATTGAGCTTGTTTGAATTACTCAATGTCAGTGGATGAAGGAGGTTTAGATGAGCTGGTTATCAATAATTCACCTGGTTTATAATTCATATTGTAATACTAAATTTACAGCCAGTACACTCCCTTTTACACTCCTCTGAGTTTATATTCATTTTGAAGTAGAGCGATGTTTTAAGGCATGGGTAAAGTGGGCGGCTACCAAGGCTTACCCATCTTTCAGGGTCCCCGAATAAGTGATCGGTACACCCTTATAGTACCTGTGCTACTATCTTTTTTTTAAAAACTTTTTGCAGTTTAAAAAAAACTGCATCACTTAGTCCGCGACTAGTCCACCAACTGCTGCTCAAAAGAAATGGATGTTGCTTGGAATCACAGAGAATTCCTGTGACTAATTAACTTTTTTAATTAGTTAACAGGCTGGGAACTGCTCGAATTTTAGACTACTAGATTAGGTAACTCATTTTTATAAACCTTCATTAATGTGGTGCGAACCTGGATCGAAATAATTAATATTAATGCGTCTTTAACTATTTAATATTCAATGTTGTGTTTGGACTTTATTTACTGTGTATTAACTTGATTGTTTTAAATTACTAAACAAAGAAATTGGTCACATGTACTAGTGCCCATCCAAATCAAACAATAAAGTCCAGTTTTAGGCAGTTCCTGTACCCCCACAAAGCTGAGTTTTTAGCAACCAGAGAGTAGATGCACAAAAATTGTTTTGGCGTCCTGTTTCCCTCCTTTGAAGTGCACCCCAAATGTTAAAAGTAAATGCAGCAGTCCTGTGAAACAGGCCGTGACACTGTAATGTCAAAAGAGGCCAACTGTGATTAAAGCTGTGTACCTGGGGAGACTACAGAAGGGCCCTGCCCAAGTGCCAGCTAACACATGAAAGGTCCCAGCAGACCTATCAAGTAGGATGTGACATTCACGCCAGACTTCACACTTGAATGTCAAAAAGGATCCTCCCAACCCCCCCTTGCACATACTGTCAGGTTCAGAGGGGTCACCTCTGCCCATTCAAGTTAGCCTATTGGTTTTTCTTCAGGGAGCAAGTTCACATCTCAATCACACCTATTTAAATGCTAATTACTGACTGGCAGAAGTTGGAGAGCAAAATGCAGATTTAACTTCCAGGGACTTCAGACTTTATGAAAGTTACTTTTCCGTAACATTTAGAACAAATATCTTCATCATTGAATTGGATTGTTTGGTGGAGAATGAGCAGGGCAACAATAGCGGAGCGGGCACGCCAAGAGTGGAAGAACCGGATCAGGACGTTAGACGCGAGGGACAACCAGCCTAAACTCGCCCTAAGGTACAACACTGCAATGCAAGATCGCTGAACACCAAACACACGAGAATCCGGTTACAAATTGACGTACCCGCCTGATTACCAAAGCGCAACTCAAGGGGGAGGGGGGGGGTAGTTTTGTTTCTATGGGAATGTTCATGAGAACACACCAATGAATGTTAATGGCACGATATGTACCTTGGATGATAGATTCGAGCCTCCGAACGAATCTGTATGCTGATATTGTTTAAATGCCAATAAAATATGGTTAAAAAAAAAAAATCATTGAATTGGATTAACAACTATTTATTTTTTTAAAGCATATTTTTATTTCCATTTTGTATTAAGCAGGAATACATACCGCGTACAGGTATATTCTGTAGTTCAGTTGCAATTATAGTCATTGTATGAAACTTCGGCACATTATACTGTTAAAAATTCACATGGTAATTGTTCAACTTCTTGCTAATACATTCATTATCCAATAACAATTCTTATTCACATGGCCCACTCCTAAAAGTGTTCGTATCCACTCCGCTATGTAGTTCGCATTCTATTTAGGCACTGTTAAGCAGGTATCTGTCCATTCCAGCAGGTCATGACATTATTTTGCATGCTTATATAGGAAAGAAACAATAACTACAAACATTAACTGAAACTTATGCAGAAGGGTGTACGTGGCTGAATGTATGTGTCCTACTTAGGGTACTCTGACTGCTGTGCCTCAATGTGTGTGCCCGAGTGAGCTACGAAGGCCACCCGGTCCACTCTGTTATCCTTCACTATTCCATCGTCTCCTGGCTAATTTAAAAATAATTTTACTGTTCAAAATCATGCTCTATCCTATTATCTCACTGTTGGGGCGTGAGCATTGCAACCCTATGTGTCTTGTTGTTCCTACCCATTTTCGCTCCCTTCTTCCTCTCCACTTGTTTGTGCGGGTGTCTCGCACATTGCCAATGCCTTTTTCCATAGCTCTGCTATAGGGCGTTGCCGCATTCCCCTAGCTTTCTCCCATTGTAGCGCTGTCCCCTCAGCCCCAGCCCAATTAATCACGTCTCTGTTCCAACCTGCCACCTGAGGTCCCGCAGCTGACTTCCATTCCAACGCAATTCTCCGCCTGGCCAGTCCCAAAGCCAAATCTATCAGTCTATTCCCAACCTTACGCTTGTGCGGTCGGGGGAAAAGTCTCAGCAAGCATATCCATACTGTGAGGGCCAGCTCTCCCCCCAGAGCGTCCTTAATTTTCGCTAGGACTGCTTCCCAAAATTCATGCATAAACTGACATTCCCATGTCATGTGAAGGAAGTCTGCGTCCGGTTGGGCACACCGTGGGCCCTTACGCACCTCCCCTCCCGTCCATATGTAACGTTGAGGCGGTCATGTGTATAAAATTGAATTGTGTGTATTTCAGACTGGTGTTATGGGAGATCCTGTTTGGGTGCTGCAGTATTTTCCCCCACTCTGCATCTGATAGTTCCCCATCTACAACCTTCTCCCGCAAGTCAGTCAGAGGGTCGAGCGATGCCGATAGCAAGGCAGCGTAGAACCACTTCACCTGGTGTCCCGCGGAGCCAAGCGTGAGCAGTGCATGCAGTACTGGGTGGGTTCCAGGTTCTTCCCTTTCCTTTCCCGACAGCTGCCCAAAGGCGCTGGTCAATGCCTCATATTGTAGGAACTGCCCCAAGGGGAGGCCGCTATCCTCCACTAGTTCCCCGAAAGGAATCAGTATGTTATCAGAAAAGCAGTCCGCCATGTTCTCCAACCCTACTCCTGCACAGGGCGCCAGCTGCTCGGGGGAAAAAGTCGTCCGAGGCACCCCATGCGGGAGGCCCACCTGCAGCAACAGTGGGGAGTACCTCAGGAACCCCTGTACTTTAGTCAGACATCTTTTCCACGTCTGTAAGGCTGTGGATCGTAGTATCGAGCGGTACGGGACAGAAATGGATGAGTCCAATAGTTTGGCCAAGAGTAAGCCAGGGCCAGCGCCAGGCTCCGACAGACATACACCCTCTTCATTTACTCCCTCTAACCACTGTGCTAACCATTGCAGCTGGGCTGCTAACATATAGAGCTCAAAATTCGGTACCCCCAGTCCGCCTTCTGTCATAGGACGTTGGAGCGTCTTCAGGGACTCTCTCCTGCGCCCGTCTCCCCCACACTAAGTCACGTAATAGAGAATTCAGCAAACAAAACCACCCTGGAGGCATCAGGACGGGGAGATTGATAAAGAAATAGAGGAGTTGGGGTAATATAACCATTTTAGACAGGGAGATCCTAGCCATTATGGGCAGCTGTAGGGTGCCCCAAAAGCGGACACAGGATCTAAGAGCTCGCAGGGCTCTGTCCAGGATTCCTCCCCTCAAATCTTCCACTGAATGGAAGACATGGATACCAAATACTTAAACGAATGGGGGGCCCAATTAATGCCCTCCATCAAGGACCTGGGCCTAGGTATGGGACCCGCCACTGGAAACAAATACGTCTTGGTTCTATTGACCTGGAGGCCTGATATGCATGCAAATCCCTCCAAGAGCTGTATGGCCGAGGCAGTGCCCGCCACCGCCTCCTCCAGATAAACCAGCAGGTCATCGGCATAGAGAGAAATATTGTGGACCTGCCCTCCCACCCTAAGCCCCAGCCCCACACCTCCCTGGCGCACCCTCTCAGCCAATGGTTCAATAGCTAAGGCAAACAGGAGGGGGGAGAGGGGGCAGCCCTGTTTGGTTCCTCGAAAGATCTGGTAATGACAAGAAATTGTTTTACCTGTCTTAACCCGAGCCGCCAGCGCCTCATATAGGAGCTGCATCCACTTCACCCACCCATTCCCAAGGCCCATGGGCAACATGGTAACAACTATTAATATAGTTAAATTATTTTTCTTGCTAGTACCGCTCTTGAGATTCAAGATTAGAATTAAATATTGCATCTAAATATTTTCCAATGTAACAGCCAAACCTGCTACAGTGAAACAAAAATAACCTTGAAGGCATTTTCTCTATAAGGACATGTTTAACAGTAAACATTTACATTCCCTACTTTTAAATGTCATGCATGGGAAACAGCCTTTTCCACACAGTCATTACCACGCACTGCCTTAACCACGCATATGTCTTTACCCCGCATACCTTTACAACGAAAATGTATATCGCAGGTAAGCGAAACTGTGTGTGTGTATATATATATATATATATATATATATATATTACCTACTGGCGGTCGCCAGTAGGTAGTTATAGTTAGGATATATATATATATATATATATATATATATATATCTCCAAAACTCCGTTGCTTCTTTTTCATTCCTCTCACAGACGGGCACGGACCACAAAATAGGTGCAGTAATTCTAGTTTATTTGAATGCAGCCATTACGCGTTTCGGCTCTTGCGAGCCTTGATCACATGACAAACGCCGCGGCATCAGTTTAACCTTTTTAAAGTGACATGTGCAGGGTGCAAAAAACGCAGACATAGACTTGGAAGAAACAGGTTACATTGTTTGCCTTGCTTAATTCATTACTTGTTTTACGCCATATTTATTAAAGCCTAAAAGCATAAAATTTTAAAGTATGAATATAGTATAAATATAAATTAGGGCTGGGGCTGTCTTGTAAATAAAATTAATTCAATCAGACTTTAAATAGCCATACAAATTGATGTATATTGAACACATATGATGTCATTGTTATCGACCATAACTTAAATACAGCACTATGAATTTCAACTGCCCCTATAACATGTTTGTTTTCCTATGTATACATAACGACCGCATAAAGTGCAAGTGCTGAAAACTTTATACTCTATTTTCACCCCCTAACCTTATTTTGAAGTGCTCAAGTGCTGAAATATGGTTATTTGTTGAACTCACTATTCTTGAATAAAAACATATGTCAATTATTTTTTTCTTTCTCTTTTTTTGTTGGGTTTTGGCAGCTTATCTGCTCATTTGTTCCTTGCTTAATATTTGTATAAATACCTGATTACCACAATCGTTATCTCATTTTGCTGCCTATATTGCAGTCTATCAGATCTATCACTCTAAGATATCAGATCTGTGGGCCAAGCATCCCTCCTGTAATGTCACAGGGTAGGATTATCTCTACTGTGTATAGGTGTCCTTACGTATCCCACAATTATTGATATAATTACTCATAATACTGGATGTTGAGTATGGATTGTTCTACGACAACATTGTTTTACTATCAATTTCTAGAGGCAAGTATAGAGATCTTCTGATATGCTATGGCCACCTGGGTGTTTAGAATCTAACTCTAAAATGTAGCGTGTTTCCAATTTGCGTAGGTTATTTTCCCTGTCGCCCCCTCTTCTACTCTGTGGCACAGCGTCAATGAGGTAATATTTGAGATCTTGTACATTTGAGTTATGGTAGTCCTTAAAATGACATGCCACAGGGTATGTGTTGTCTTTGTTGGTTATTGCTCTCATGTGTTGGAGTATTCTTTTATGTGCTTGTAGTTTGGTACTGCCTATGTATTGTAAACTGCATGGGCACTCCAACACATTAACAACGTTGTCTGTTTTGCATGTCAGGATTTTGATGATTTTGCGTTCCTTGTTGCCAAACGGGGTCATGAACGTTGTTTTGTTTAGACCCTGTTGGCAGGCTTTGCAAGTTTTGCATTTGTAAAAGCCCTTGCGTTGTATCAGCCAGCTTGTGCCCTCAATCACCTCAGGGCTGGTTTTGACAAGGCTGCCTCTCATAGAGGGTCCCCTACTATGAGTGATAGCTACATTTTTGGGTAAACCTTGCCCAATCACTGGATCACTGAGCACTAGGGGCCAATTACGTTTTATTATATTCCTCAGGCTTTGCTCCTGTTTGCTAAAGCCTAGGATTATTCTAAATTCATTGGCTGCTTGTTTATCTTTTCTGGGGTAATTGCTGCCTGTGAGCAGGCCGGAGTCACCCGTAGGGTTGCTTTGTTTCTCCCTAAGCAGCTCTGCCCTCTCTAGTGTCATGGACTTACTGATTGCCCCATTTATTGTTTTGAGCGAGTAGCCTCGTTCTAAAAATCTTGATTTTACTGGCTAGTTGGGCAGATTTAAGATCCTCACTGTTGCTACAGATTCTTCTTAATCTTAGCATTTCCCTGTAGGGGATGCTTTCAACCAAGTGCCTGGGGTGGGCGCTGCTTGCATGCAGTAAAGAATTGCCTGCAGTCTCTTTACGGTGAACCTTGGTTTCAATTTTGTCATTTAAAATATACACTTGTACATACATATTTATATATATATTAGGAATTAGGGTAAGATCGTTTTTAAGAGTTTAGGGGTGGGTCAGGGTATTGGGTGGTAGGTGTATTTTTAGCGTTTAGGGGTGGGTAAGGGTGTGGGTGTTAATAGTAATTTTAGGGTTTAGGGGTGGGCAACGGTATAGGGTGGTAAATGTATTTTAGGGTATGTAGGGGTTTTGGGTAGTAAGGGTTTTTTTAGGGTTTAGGTTAGGCAGGGGTATTGGGTGGTAAGGGTGCCTTTAGGGGTAAGGGTATTGGGTGGTCAGGGTTTTTTAGGGTGGTAAGGGTGTTTTTAGGGTTTAGGGGTGGGTAAGGTTATTGAGTGGTAAGGGTATTTTTAGGATTTAGGGTGGGTAGGGGTAATGGGCAGTGTAGGGTGTTTTTAGGGTTTAGGGGTGGGTAAGGGTATTGGGTGGTAAGGTTATTTTTAGGATTTAGGGTGGGTAGGGATATTGGGTGGTAAGGGTGTTTTTAGGGTTTAGGGGTGGGTAAGGGTATTGGGGGTAAAGGTATTTTTAGGGTGAGTAGGGGTATTGTGTGGTAAGGGTGTTTTTAGGTTTTAGGGTGGGTAGTGGTATTGGGTGGTAGGGGTATATTTAGGGGTGATTGAGTTTAGGGGTTGATAAGGCGATATATATATATGTGTGTGTATGTGTCTTATATATAAATATATATGTATCTGTGTGTATGTATGTGTGTGTATATATATATATCTATATATATCTAAAGGGTTTTCATTTACCTGTGATATACTTACATTTTTGTTGTAAAGGTATGCGTGTTAAAGGCATATGCATGACAATGACTTGCATGTTAAAGGCATTGCATGGTAATGGACAAGTAGTAAAAGCATTGCGTGGTAATGGAAGCGTGGTAAAGGCATTGCGTGATAAAGGACGCGTGGTAATGGCATGCGTGGTCCATCATACTTCCCCATGCATGCTATGTTTATGGGCAATAAGGCCTACTTATGGGTGGCTTGTAAACATTTAAAAGAAGGTTTAAGCCCGTCAAACTGGGTTACTTTAAAAGGTCGAATTTGCAATTTAAACCTGCACCACTGTGCTACACAGGGCAGGCCTGCTGTCATGTTTTGCCCCGTACCTATAGTGAGTGGCACAATGGTGACATTTAACATACAGGCCCTGGGTAAACATGGAACCATGTACTAGGGACTTATGAGTAAATTAAATGTGCCAATCAATAGTACACCAATTTTACCATGTGGAAAGGAGGAGCACAAGCACTTTACCACTGGTTAGCATGGATAAAGTCCATAGTCCTATAGTCCGCAAAACAGGGTTCAGCAAAAAGGCAAAAAATGTGGAGTGAGCCTGCAGAAAGGGCAAATTTCCAACAGATAAATATTTATGTTTACGTTATGGGTTTTCTTGTGGTGGTGGTGGTGGTGTAACATGCTTGGATTATACCATTTCCAGTTTTTCAGTAAATTTGATGAATTAAAGTATTAAATGTGAGGAAACTCATATAAGTATGAAATAAATAACTATAAAATGTAACAAGTGGCTAAAATCTAGCCATAGTATGATAAAGGAAACCACAAAGGTTGCAGTTGTAGTCCATGAAGACGCCCCAACCTCCAAATGATGCCCCCTGCTATCAGTTCCAGGGCCTCGTAATGTCTGACCATCATTCCCAGTGCCACATTGTACATGGCCACAAGTTCATTTGCCACACAATGCCCAGTCATCGCTCATTGTGCCACATAGTACCTGACCACCAGTTCCTGTGCCTTAAAATGCCTTACCTTAATTTCATGTGCCACACAAACCCCAGGCACCAGTTCCTGTGCCACACAAACCCCAGCCACCAGTTCCTGTGTCTTATAGTGTCTGTCCACCAGCTCTATCGGGACTTGCTCGTACACAACAGCTGCATTATCTACCATCACATGGGCGCTAGAGAGACCGGAGATAAGTTGTCTAAAAGCTGATCTCTGGGGTCTTGTGTTCGCTAGGAAATCCACATGGGGTTGCAATCGAAACCTCTGGTGACCTCTAAAATACATATTGGCTGAAGGCAATGCGGGATCTGTGCTTAAAAAGAAAGCAGGAAACAACATGACTGGATTCGGCCTATCTTTCTGGTCTTCATCATTTACTTGTTTCTGTACAGATGGAGGGGTGGGAGACCTACCCTGCACATGCTGCTCATGACTCCAGTGGGCTTTGCTTTGACTCATATTTAGGTTCGTGCCAGGGATGAGATGAGGTTTTATAAATACCCAAAGGTCATTGAAGGTCAGTGTTCTTGAAGGAAGTTTTAAATATGAGAAATTGGCCTCTGTCAACTTCTCAAAGATGCGGAAAGTTTCGTTTTTGTGTGTGTGTAATAGTGGGTGAAAAACGTACAAAAAGTAGGTATTGTGTTAGGGAAACAAACAGCGAAGGATACTTTTGTAAAGGAAAATCTTTTTGTTGAAAATTTCTCCTGTAGTGGCAATGTTTTGGAAATGTGATCCATTTCACAACCTGAGAATGTAAAGCTTGCAACCTTGCAGAGCTATGTTTGTATAAATACAACTCCGCACCTCCTTAACATGCAGAGCCACAAGCACACATCTCCCCTGTGTTGAGGGCCCTATGCTGGTTACCAATTGCCAGGAAATGCACCTTCAAGCTATTTTGTATCACACACAAAGCAATACATGGCAGAGGGCCACTCTTCATCAGGAAGAAAATCTACAAATACAATAAAAGTACATACGCTCAAGAATGGCTCTCCTTCTCAACATTCCTACATACAAGAAAAAAAACATGGGTGGAACGTTTTTCTCTGTTCAAGCACCGAAACTATTAAATTCTCTATCAACACACATAAGATCCACTGACAACCATCTTAGCTTCAGAAGATTAGTCAAAAGCTGGTTCTTCCCCACTTGATAACTATACTTGCAAGACAACAATGTGCCACAACACTATAATCTGACATGACAAACTACACTTCTCGCGGTATAGAGATGAATTATACATGTCATTGTACATTGAAATAGGCTTCCAGTTATAAGCAGATACATTTATATAAGGGAAAAATGTATATTACAATATAAAATACAATGGTATATGAGACACTGTCATAACTGCTGCTTCTATGTACATATAGGTGCATATATAGAGGAGGTAATGCCTGCTACTAGAACTTTAAGAAATGTCTTGAAACAAAATTACATCTTTTACTACAAGCTTAATGTCCACATCAGATCATGTAAATATGATGTAATGTAATAAAAAACAACTTACTAATTCGCCTTTCAAATCTATTTCCATCGTTCTATCCCTACTCTAAATACACAAGAAATCAAGAGCCCAAACCTAACACAAATAATGCACAAAGAAAAAAAATACTAATGTACTAGCTATTAACCTCAAATATAGGGTTTCGGAGCAGGGCCGGACTCGCCGGGCATCAGGCGTTTCCCCATGAGGCAGAGGGGTGGGGGGCCGGTTTTACAGTAGTGCTGCAACATCGGCCACCAGTACCAAAAGCAGCAGTGCTTCACACTTGCACCCTCCTACCCAACACCTGGGGCTGGTCCAACCAAATTGCCAGGGTTGCTTGGGGTTCCCAGTCCGGCTCTGTTCTGGAGTAGAATGCTACTCGCCGCAAAGCCATTCAACCCCTCATCCGGGGTAGTAAATGCTACATAAATACAATCTTCAATTACAATTTTCCAGAGGGCTAAATGGTTAAGGGGCTTCTTGATCTTAGGTTTTCCTCCTTATGTTGAGTTTCCTGGTTCATATATTCCTACATCAAAAGTCAAAGTACCTCTATCTATGAGGTACCACAGCTTTAGTTTCCTTGGTCACAGATCAACACATCCCCTCTTTTAGGTGGCATCTGGTTTTGAATCTCACAGTCCAGGCTATCTTCATCCAGCATGAAACCTAATCTTCAGTCTCTGGGATCACAGGTCACTCCCCATTCTTCCAAGGTGCTTCCTGGTTATATACTTCAGAGACAACAGGTTTAGCTTTTCTCCTTCCAACAATGCGCCTATCTTTGTGGAAGTTTCTGAATCCAGTTTCCTCATGGTTTTCTCTTTGGGGGCATTATCTTTCTCTCTTGAATTTCCCTCCAAGTTCCTCTGACTTGGCAGCTTATTGGAGCGGGAGTCAGGGGAACAGTTTTCGGTTAGTTTCTTATTCTCGCTTGGAATTCAGTCCTTAACCTAAGCCCTGCTTGTTCCTGACCCACTTCCTCAATCCTAGGAACCCTGATGGGGTCTATCCTGGGTCTTCCAAGACTAAACCAACTTGATCCTAATTTTTATACTTTCTGAGCTCAATTGGAGCTTGCTCCATGTCTTCCACTTCAGTGATCACGTCAATTTCTGGATGATTCCTACTTAGTGCAAATAGATGGGAACTTAATTCATCAGTTTCTCTTCTTATTAGTCATCAGTACATTTTCCTTTCACACTTCAAACTTGTGCATGGACACCCATTTTGTGTTCACCATGATGTCCCTGTATGTTTATGGGGTAGGACTGCACAATATTGTCTTCTGATCTTACTGCCCATGCAAGCCTCCAAGATGTTTCACCCTATACTCTGTTCAGCACCTCTTCCCATCTCTCTCTGTGTAGTTATACCTTCTTTAACCTCGTTGTAGGTATCCTACGTTTTTCATGGCTTGAAGTGAAAGGCTTGGCTCCTTCATGTAAGACTGTTGCTGCACTCTTCATATGACTGTCTCAGTGAACGTGGAGGGTTTTGGCAGCGTTATTTGTGTGTGCATGCTGTCTGTGGAGGGCCAACCATTTACCTCATCAGTCAGCTTGTTTTTTTGCCACACAGCGAATCTTATCATGCTTTAGTTAGTGTCACAAGCACTCTGTGTTTCATGCTGACCTAGAGTTCTTCTGGCACCAAACTAACAAAGATGTAAACAGCACACACTACCTGCTTGCACAAAAACTTAGTCAATTTACCCTAGGCTGCTTAACCCTCTGAAACGTATGACCATACACTAGTCTTCTCTACGCTAATACAGCGCACAATTTTCAGATGATATTCATTCATTCACTCATTTACCATAAGTCATTCATTACCTGATCTGGGATTGTCAACATTTTCCCTTTTTGTGCTGCAAGGGTCTTGATGTGGGTTTTCCATTTTGGTTTCCAAGAATAACACATTAGACTCATCGGTCAGGACACCTGTTCAGCATAAATAACACAAAAGCTATGGTTGTTTTTTTCACACAAATAAATCTTTTCACGTTGACCACTGTAGAGTGGCCCAAGTGCAAATATCACTCTAGTCCTCCAAAAAACCTACGATTGTAGCTGTGTGTCTACGAAACCACTGAAAAAAAGAACTCATGCAAGTATATGAGTGGAAGAAAATACATTCAGTGCTTCCATTAACTTTTTGGGAGAGCGCATGGTAAAAACTGGAATCAATTCAATTTTTTGAAGTCAAAATATGTCTATGCTTTACATCAGTGGTTCCCAAACTGAGGTCCGCGGACCCCAGGGGTCCCTGACACATTCCCAGGGGGTCCGCAGGCAGCTGTCTTAAAAGCAATGCAAAGTTCCTTGTATAATCTGCAGTTTTACGATGACAACAAAAGTGTCAAGATAACTCGAGTGATTAATGTACCTGCTGGAGAGAGATGGTAGGTAGCGCAGAGGGTTAATATGCCTGCTCCAAAGAACGTGTACCATGCATTCTTAATAAAACAGTATTTTATGTGCATAGCTGGGTTACTGCTTTTGTCACAGATTCTTTTGTTACTGTGCAGTTCATAAGTTACAATCATAATCTAGCACCGTCAGCTATGAACGGTCGTCAAAGAGCTGCATACAAACTGCATGGTACAAGTTAGTATGCCCTCTTCTTTTTTTCCCAGTCTTTCATTATCCTGATGCTGCCAAAAAGGTATGTTTGGGTAGAATTAAACTGTTATAATTAAAGTCAAAGCTAACCACTGTGTTACATTCTGAAACCAGATTTTGTGCTTCTCCAAATCAAGCACTCTTAAAAAATGCTTACCAGTATGGATGGCATGTGAATCCTACACCTTGAAGTCCCCTATGTAACATTTTCTATACACTGATTTACACACGTATGATTCATTGGGGGAGATTTACTAAGCTTTTGCGCCATGTTTGCGTCACAAAAGTGACACAAAACGACGCAAAATCTTTTTTTTGTAATTTACTTTCCAGCACTAAACTTGTTCCCATGCAACCACCCAAGGTTTCTCACGCTAAACCCAATTTCCTAAAAACAGTAGATTGGGTTTAGCGTGAGAACACTGCGCCCTTTTCAACTAGGCACAAGGAAGGAGAAATTCTTTCATTTCTCCTTCCTTTTCCAATCTTGCATGCGTGCTGCACTGTGCAGCACGCCTATAAAGTGGAAAAGCTTTCCTCGTGTCTAGCATAGTAGTTTGTACAGGAAGGGTACCCTTCCTGTACAAAACCTATGCTACACTCATGCACACACCTTAGCGCTACAGCGCTAAGGTGTGTGCATGGCGCGGGGCTAATGAAATCAGCGCCGGCACAAGAGAAAGGGGAGGAGAGAGCCATAGCTTTGGAAATATGGCGCGCCCCTGCTCCCTCCCTGTCGCGCAACGCAGCGCAGCCTCGCGGGTGCTGCGCAGCATTGCGCAACTTTTTGTAAATCTCTCCCATTGTTTCTGTATGTGTGTGATGTAAAGTGCTCTGACACCCTACACTAGTATGAGAGATGCTATAAAACAAATGAAATACATGTGACAGAGGTGCTATGGGAAGTAGAGAGGCACTGTTGGAGGAGGATAGTGAGGGATTCATGGAAGAGCCCCAAAAAGATTGTTGTATTGGTGCATAGTAAGGTCATCATTTACTATGCTTTGAAAGCAAATACAATTCAATATATAATTACAAATGTGTTGTAGAATGCACCATTTTCCCCCAAATTTTCTTGGTGGGAGAGCCCCCCAAAGTCCACTTTGTAGTGGCCAGGCTCACTCACTGCACTTGGTGTGCACCGTTCTGGGACTGGCCTGACAACATTTGCCAGGGCTGCTTTGGGTTCCAGTCTGGCCCCGTCAGGAGCAGGAGCCTCATACTCTAAAATAAAGCCAAATATTGAAAAGTTAGTCGCTGAGATGCAGCACCAACCTTCCTATTAAAAATTTTCGATTTTGCATATTTTTTCAATATAAAATACTAAAAGCTTTAGTAATTTGGGTATCTGTTCGGTGTGCACACGTGTGTTTATTTTTTTCGAATTACTGTTTTAATGTTTGAAATTTAAATCGTACGAATTGGTTGGGGGTCCTCGGCTTCCAGTAGTCACTCAATAGGGGTCCTCAGGAGTCAAAAGTTTGGGAACCACTGCTTTACATATTGGAAGTAAAAAGCTTTCACAAGAGAAAAATGGAAGTCAATATTAGGGTGAGGGGAATGTGGAAATATTACTGTTTTACAATTTTTTTCTTAATACCTCACAGATAGAGAGTCTTTCAGAGTATTAAAGAGACCGCAGATCCAAGGATCAGTTTTGCCTCTCACAAAAAATTCACACTCACAAGCTCAGGTGGATTGAAAGATAAAATAAGCACATCAGCTAGTTGCAGCTACAGAGTATTCCACGCCTCCACAGCTAGAAGCGATGTTTAAGATATTGTGCAAACCACGACTTCCCGCTACAAATGTTGGAATTCTTTTGCCTATTTCAAGCCTTACAGAAGTCCATGAAGGGTTTACCAAAAGCAGGGAGTACATTGACCATATAGGGCGAAAGTCAATATATCATAGGTAAGCAGGATAAAATTTAAAGATGAGCTTTTAAATAGATAATGGATGGATATGTGAAAACACCTCTGCTGGAAAGGACTCTCCAACCCCACAGGAATTAATGCACAGTTGAATTAATTCAGGGGGTGATTTTTCAAAGAACCCCTCGGCTCCTCTACAAATTGCCTAATTGATATGTGCATACTCATTACTGCTATCATGGGGTTATCAATTTAACTCTTATTATTATTTTCACTGGACCCCAAACAACCCCTCGCTTGATCTGATTTGGAGAAAATCTGATCGTCTGACATAGTGGTATTATTCTGGGGCAGACATAATCTCAACCCCATTTCAGATATTGCTCAACTGTATCTTGTGTATGATTGTGTATGTGGGTGCATTAATGTCAGTGCTTCTATATGTGCGTCTGCATTTGTGTTCCTGTGGATTAGTGATAATGCTCATGTTTGCATATGTAGAAAGTAGGAAGACTGGGTGTGTTGTTTAACCAAAAAGGATGCTACTTATTTCCAAGGTCCGTGGCTATTTTTCCTTCTTGTCACTCAGGGCCTGATTTACAGTTTGGCTGATGGCATACTCCTTTACAAACATAACGGATATCCCACACACTATATTACAAGTGCCATAGAATACGATGCAGATGTAATATGGCAGGCAGGATATCTGTCCCGTTTGTGACAGAGTATCCCATCAGCCAAACTCTAAATCAGGCCCTAAATTCCTCGCAAGTCATTGGGGCTTACGTGGGCAAGGATAGAGGTGCAAAGCCCATTTGTCCCAGGAGTGTCATCCATGAAAATAATAATAAATATACTGATAGTTATACCTGTGTGTATAGAGAAAGCACATAATAAATAAGTAAATAGATCAAAAAGTTGAAAGTACACGAAATCTTCCACAAGATTTTATTTTCGGCACCCAGTTGTTAAGATGTTGCACTTCTCAGTGTGAGCAGTCTTATAGACGCAGAGGAGCCAAACATGTGTACGCCTGGAGCATGCCTGTATATGAAAGGCACAAGACCTGACAATACATGTTCAAGCTGGATGCCCTAATAGTGACAACAAGGGAGACTGATCTGCACTACAGGTGTATGAGAGGATTACAAAAAGGAGAGGCAAGCAGAGTTCTCGTCAGAGGAGGGCGAAGTGAGCCTTAGATGATAGCCAAAATGAAAATAAAAGACACTCAAATTTGAACAATGAAGGCAGATCCCAAATGATTGGTCTCAACAGGTGCCAAAATGATGTAAATCCCAATCTCTTTAGAGAAGCTGTCCATGCCAAACTGTCAAGTGCCCCAATGTACAAATTTAAAACAAAGCCAACCAACAACAACAGAATAATAATATCTTTCACTACTTAATGGAGCACTTTTGCATTGAATACTCACTTGAAGGAGGGTTCACGCTGCTGACTTCCGTCTCGAAGTCTGGGAGAAGTGCGGAACGCAGCTCATTCTTTTCTTTTGGTCGCAATGAAAAGACTGAGGTGGCAATCAGCGGGCCTGTTGAGTAAAGAAAACTGAAATTTAAAATGGATATATAGGTTATCATAAAACTATAGGAAACACCATAAATTTTACTATGGTGAAAATTGGCAAGTATTACTAAATGCTGTCCAACTCATTGTGAATAAACGAGGTGCAGTGAAGTGGGTTGGATAAGTTGAAAGATGTGAATGGGTAATGCCAGCTCCCTGGTCGAGGAATGTGCCAGCTCAGAGATTAGCACTTTACCCATTTTATTCTGGTGTATTGCTTTCTCATGCAAGGTTTTGTATTGCTTGAGCCTGAAATCCTCATACCCTCAAGTTCAAATCCTCAAACTCGATGGAGTCTACATTTGAGTAACCATCAATCGTTTTTAACACAACACAAACACTAGCAGCCCACTCTGGGGGTTGGGAACTGAGTTAATCATGCACTGCTCTTTAGTCTATTCTTTAGATCTCAACACTGCTATGAAGTGGCTTCAATCACAAGCCAGCACTATACAAAACTTTTAGATAAATAAAGTGTAGTTGTCCAAGGGGACATGTCACCGACCAAAATGTATCTCCATAAGAGGCGGGGGAAACAACAGCAATATTAGGGTCGGGGTTTAGATGTTTGGTACCTGAGGATAGTTTCAGGGCCGCCTGATGCTTCACTGGCGCGCCCGTACACTCAGTAGACCAGAAGTGTACCAGTAGTCATCAGTGGTGCTTCTTTTGCACTGGGTTGCGTTCGGCACCACGGGCGCTCAGCCTTTACCTTGTGATCACATGAAGATCAGCAGTCATGGGAAGCCACAGTCCCAGCCAGACTGCTGTTAAGTGCAATCCCACAGGGGTTCTTATAATCAGCAGTTGTAGACCATTCCAGGTTCGACTGGAGAGCAGGGACAGTCTCCAAACAGGGACTTCAGCACTTTGGCAAAGGTAACCCCACATGCACCTCTGGCACCTTCACAGATGCAGCCCTGCATGGGCCATTCAGCAATACACCAGATGCAGCCCCCGCATAGGCCGTTCAGCAATTCAGCAGATGCAGCCCCAACACAGGCTCAGCAACACATATTCACATCCCCAACCGAGCCCTCTGTAATCATGTTTTCATGGAGTCACAGATACTGCCTGGAAACTAAAGCAGTCTGGGTGGTGCCCTTAAACTCTGAGGTCCTCCTGGATCTCACTCAACAAGTCTGCTTCTTCTGGGCACCCCACAGCCACCAGGGACATGCTGGACCTCGCTCTCTCCTCATTCAGGGTAGGCAGGCTCCTTTGCTCTCTCAGCAGGCGCTTCAAAACAAGTACGCAGCTCCTCCAGTAAAAGATCCAGACTTCAATTTATGTCTCTTCGCCTCTGTGAGACTTGCGGTCAGGCAGACACCACCCCCTGGTTGCACAGCAGTCCTCAGTCATAGAGGACTTGGAACGCTCCCACAAAGTGGGGTAGTTTGGATACCACTTTTATTCACCGCGGACAGACAGGAAATGTGGGTCCACTTTCTTAAACTGTAGAACCAGTTCGGGTTGGTTCTTCTTTCAAGTGTAATTTCAGGGCTGTTTCCCAGACACAGCTTTTATGTAGAGTGATGCTACTCACAGAAGGCTTGCCTCCACACTGAAGCACCCACAACAGAGGCACAAAGAAGTATGAGATTTCTGCACCTGGCTGTCATCAGCCTAATTGAAGAAGCAATTAGGCAAAGAGAAGTCAGGCCTATCCTAAATGTTTCCTCACCTTTTTCACAGACTTTGCAGTTCTGTCCATGATCCCTACCTTCCATCAAATTGCAGTGTTC
The DNA here is from genome assembly GCA_963921515.1 of Calotriton arnoldi. Taxonomy (NCBI): domain Eukaryota; kingdom Metazoa; phylum Chordata; class Amphibia; order Caudata; family Salamandridae; genus Calotriton; species Calotriton arnoldi. The sequence goes on along the minus strand of CAWUFW010002870.1, from coordinate 1,499,812 downwards.
AAGAAGACTAATCAACAGTTACTTGCTAATGAAAAGGCCTTATAAAATATCTAAAGGAGCCTTGACTCTATGCCTCAGTGTCTATATCTCCTCCCACCAGCTACAGGAATGTGAGCAATACACTTCCATCGCCTGGAAGCACAGTTCTCACCCTCCATCTTGTTCAAGGCCAAAATGGATCCCATTGGCCTGCATTACTCTGGCTCGCTTACACATATCATGCATGTACCACAGGGGCTACACACACTAAGACGCAAGTGGGATGTTAGGGCAAAGGACTGGGCAAGCACAAATAATCACAAATTTACACAAGTGGGCCAGTAGGCCTCCACTCTAGTGATCCAGATAAAAAGGTCTGGTCATACTGGTGATCCTTCTTAAAACAAAATATGCTGCCACCACCGTACTAAAATCATACAAAATGCAAACAGCTCTAGCAGGATAAATTCAAAAGCATAAATCAGCTGATATTAACACTTCAATTGTTATCAGCAGGATCATTATAATGCAACTAAAATACGTTCAACAAATTTTTATGTATAACCTGGATATCGTATTATGTGCAAAAAACTTTACATCTATCTTAAATCAAAAATAGAATACTTGTGTAAATAGAAACAACTTTTCAATAAAAAATCATTTATCACTTAAATGTTGCACAATGCTTGCCAAAGCAATATGTTTTTGATAATGACAGTCAATCACTTTTTTGGGGGCTTTCTACCGTCAGTAGGTAGACCACCCAAGAGGAGGACAGGACCAAAGAGTTATATATCCAATGTCTCTGATTACTTGGAGCAATTGTCTTCAATCGAATTGTGTCTCTCAAAGGTCTTGTCCAGCGAGCTCCTTGTCTTGTGGGCAACGTGTTTCAGCCTGTTTGTTCAAAGCCTCTTCAGGACTGAGCAAGGGTATGTACATTCACTTAAAGGGAGTATATTAAAACCATATTGTCAGGGGGTCACAACGACCCATTCTCAAACCAAAAGCAATGAATGATGCATCAATAAAAATTCAAAAAATAAGTGCACATGCATAGCAAGCAATGTTCAGTGGCATGCAAAGAACAAGCATTTGCAATGGAGTCTCGCCTTTGGGACCTTATATGTATTTAGCTATGCAGCACATTAGCCTGGGTGCTGAAACATCTGCTGTTCTTTAACATGGAGGGAAAGTAAGCTCCAAACTGCGTGACACGCCAGGTATGGGAACACATGGAGAGAAATATTGCCTTTCAGCAGGAAATGGTATAGTCCAAAGCTCTGTTTTTAATATAAAATCAGGGCCTTCGGTGGTCATATCACTGAAAATACAAGATTTGAAAAAAATATTATTGTCTACGGGTGCTTGTGGAAAACAATTTCTATGGACTGGAATCTAGAGCAGTGGTTCCCAAACTTTTGACTCCTGAGGACCCCTATTGAGTGACTACTGGAAGCCGAGGACCCCCAACCAATTCGTACGATTTAAATTTCAAACATTAAAACAGTAATTCGAAAAAAATAAACACACGTGTGCACACCGAACAGATACCCAAATTACCAAAGCTTTTAGTATTTTATATTGAAAAAATATGCAAAATCGAAAATTTTTAATAGGAAGGTTGGTGCTGCATCTCAGCGACTAACTTTTCAATATTTGGCTTTATTTTTAGAGTATGAGGCTCCTGCTCCTGACGGGGCCAGACTGGAACCCAAAGCAGCCCTGGCAAATGTTGTCAGGCCAGTCCCAGAACGGTGCACACCAAGTGCAGTGAGTGAGCCTGGCCACTACAAAGTGGACTTTGGGGGCTCTCCCACCAAGAAAATTTGGGGGAAAATGGTGCATTCTACAACACATTTGTAATTATATATTGAATTGTATTTGCTTTCAAAGCATAGTAAATGATGACCTTACTATGCACCAATACAACAATCTTTTTGGGGCTCTTCCATGAATCCCTCACTATCCTCCTCCAACAGTGCCTCTCTACTTCCCATAGCACCTCTGTCACATGTATTTCATTTGTTTTATAGCATCTCTCATACTAGTGTAGGGTGTCAGAGCACTTTACATCACACACATACAGAAACAATGGGAGAGATTTACAAAAAAGTTGCGCAATGCTGCGCAGCACCCCGCGAGGCTGCGCTGCGTTGCGCGACAGGGAGGGAGCAGGGGCGCGCCATATTTCCAAAGCTATGGCTCTCTCCTCCCCTTTCTCTTGTGCCGGCGCTGATTTCATTAGCCCCGCGCCATGCACACACCTTAGCGCTGTAGCGCTAAGGTGTGTGCATGAGTGTAGCATAGGTTTTGTACAGGAAGGGTACCCTTCCTGTACAAACTACTATGCTAGACACGAGGGAAAGCTTTTCCCACTTTATAGGCGTGCTGCACAGTGCAGCACGCATGCAAAGTTGGAAAAGGAAGGAGAAATGAAAGAATTTCTCCTTCCTTGTGCCTAGTTGAAAAGGGCGCAGTAGTTCTCACGCTAAACCCAATCTACTGTTTTTAGGAAATTGGGTTTAGCGTGAGAAACCTTGGGTGGTTGCATGGGAACAAGTTTAGTGCTGGAAAGTAAATTACAAAAAAAAGATTTTGCGTCGTTTTGTGTCACTTTTGTGACGCAAACATGGCGCAAAAGCTTAGTAAATCTCCCCCAATGAATCATACGTGTGTAAATCAGTGTATAGAAAATGTTACATAGGGGACTTCAAGGTGTAGGATTCACATGCCATCCATACTGGTAAGCATTTTTTAAGAGTGCTTGATTTGGAGAAGCACAAAATCTGGTTTCAGAATGTAACACAGTGGTTAGCTTTGACTTTAATTATAACAATTTAATTCTACCCAAACATACCTTTTTGGCAGCATCAGGATAATGAAAGACTGGGAAAAAAAGAAGAGGGCATACTAACTTGTACCATGCAGTTTGTATGCAGCTCTTTGACGGCCGTTCATAGCTGACGGTGCTAGATTATGATTGTAACTTATGAACTGCACAGTAACAAAAGAATCTGTGACAAAAGCAGTAACCCAGCTATGCACATAAAATACTGTTTTATTAAGAATGCATGGTACACGTTCTTTGGAGCAGGCATATTAACCCTCTGCGCTACCTACCATCTCTCTCCAGCAGGTACATTAATCACTCGAGTTATCTTGACACTTTTGTTGTCATCGTAAAACTGCAGATTATACAAGGAACTTTGCATTGCTTTTAAGACAGCTGCCTGCGGACCCCCTGGGAATGTGTCAGGGACCCCTGGGGGTCCGCGGACCCCAGTTTGGGAACCACTGATCTAGAGCATGCTAAAGTGATTCTGGTATTTTACTGACCTCTGCTGGTCGTTTTCTATCAAGAAAGTTAAATAGAGGCAGTTGGCAGAAAGATTAAAAAAAAGAAAGTCCCTCAGCAGAAAGCAATTCTGATATTTTACTGACCTCTACTGGTTGTTTTGTATCAAGACAGTTAAATAGAGGCAGTTGAACAGAAAAAAAAGTCCCTAAGCGGAAGCAGACAAGTCCTAGGGCTGATCTCCATAGCCCACAAAGTACATACACATATAAGTATATACTAAAGTATATACAAGAGGTCTCGAATGCTCGACCTAAAAATAGAAACCTTAAAAACCTTTGATGCAGTGCATAGCCCTCATGTGTATGGTGCTCATACGGTGGCTGTTTATCTGTACAAACGGTGTAAAACTGTTAAGGTATCTCACTGGGAAAACAGCGTGTGTGAAAACATTATGCCAAGAGGCCCAGAGTGTTAAATTGTGACCGGGAAGTGCGGGCTCAGAGGGTATATTTAATATCTACCAATGTGTCAAGGGTGAAGCTTACCCAATGTCTTCCTGCTTGCTTTGACACGGACCAGCCAGTGAGACAGGGGCTCTCACTGGAGCTGGGAGGTTCGGTCACAGTGGCAAACGCAATCACTAAAACTGGACATGGCCACGTTATCAGACATAGCACAAACAATCACTAAAGAGCTGTGAATACAGTAGGGAGAACATGACTCACGAACTGGAAGAGCTTTATAACAGAGTTCTGTACTTCTGGATAGCGGGAAACGAATCACGCGGTTGCTTCCGTAGTGCCACACGAGTCGCGTCCACGTAGATCAGGTGTTTTTTATGTGCCTTGGCATATAATGATGAGCTGAGATGCAGTGTGGTGTGGCCGGGCGCTGCCGTCACATGGTGCTGTGCTGGAACATTGCCCGCCATCTTGGCGTGGTGAATGGAAGCCACAGGATCTCTGGAGGGTCATGGGAAAGTGGTGACTCAGCCCGGATTGGATGAATATTATGGGCTCCTGAGTGTCTGGCGAGGGGTGAAGGAATTACCCTGGCCTCGTATGTGATAGGTTTTGGCATCCTTTGACGTGAAAGCTAAAGGTCTGGTCTGGTGGTGAAGAGATCGAGCACCATCTTGAAGAGAGCAAGAATAAGATGTCATATATGTATTTTTGGATCAAAAGGGCTGATATGGCGATAAAGAGACCAGGCACCATCTTGTAGAGAGCAAGCATTGGATATCATATATGTATATATCAATCAAAAGAGGTGGCTGTCCTAGATTAATGATACAGAGACTATGAAAAGGTTGGAAAAATAATCTGAGATTTTAAACCCGTTAAGCTATGCCTTGTCAAATAAGAAACCGGTGCACTGTTAAAAAGAGGGCCTATTATATCCACTGCATCAATGTATAGAAAAAGACAAAGTATATATGTATCAAATTGTCCATATCAAATTTTACATACAATCCAGCAAAACAGGACATAAGAGGTACATTAAAAAGGTTTGTTACAATTCAGAAGCACAATGCTGAAAGATGTCACACAAAACGATGTTGGAATCTAATTAAAGCCCACAGTTCATCATGTTTGTTTAGCCCGTGTGTGTGTCTGGAATTTTTGAATATTTTTGGCTTCAGTTTTTAACAAAAGGGACATTGAGCCTCATCTTGTGTCTGTGTTTGCAACGAATAGGACTGACCACTTAATATCATTTTCTGAATGAATTTCTACTTCGAAATGTTGTACTAACGGTGCTCTAGCTGTTTTATAACGTATCTGTGATCTATGTTGTAGAGTTCTGTTCTTGAATGGTTGGATGGTTTGTCCTATGTATGGTTTGCCATTAAGACCCCAGACACAGTAAATAATGTTTTTGGTGTTACAACAGAAATTTTCAAACTGTATGTTTGGTGCCATTAATGATCACTTCTTTGGAATTATTGGTGTAATTACAGGCTGTTCAATGTCCACGTTTGTGGTGTTCTGTAACTGGAGGGAGCTTCAGAAGTGTTTGCAGATACTTTAATTCTGGTTTTCTGGTGGCTCTGACCAAGTGCTGCTGTAAATGTTTGCCTCTCTTGAACTAAAACAATGGATTCTGCACATCAAATATTGCCAAAATGTTCCTATTATTTTTAATTAGATTCTTTATTTTGTTGGTAATGGTGGAAAATGTCAACAGGCAGGTCAGGGGGATGCTGTTGCTTTTGGCTTTAGGTACTAAAAGACTTTCTCTAGGTGTAAACCATGCTCTTTTGGGAGTATTTTCACGAATTTCTTGGGATACCCCCGGCTGGTAAGTTTTCAGCAGAGAATTTCACCATTCGCAAAGAAATCTTCTTTGCGGCTGCAGTTTCTACCAATAAGTAGAAACTGATCACAGGGGAGGTTATCTTTGAGCGATGGTTGCTTTTATAATGTAGGAGAGTATTGCGGTCAGTGGGTTTGGTGTATAGATCAGTGTATATCTGGCTGCACTCTGTTGTAATCCACAGGTCTAAAAGTTTAACCTCTCCTTACTTTTTGTCATCGTGAAATGGAGGTCCAGTGACCTGTCATTCAGCCATCCGTGGAAGTTGTTTAATTTAGACTCTGAACCTTGCCAGATCAAGAAGATGTCTATACACCTATGCCAAGATTTTATGTTGACAATGTATATATTATCAATGCCATAAATCCATTTGTCTTAGAAGTATGCCACGAAGATATTTGCAATCTCCGGGGCAAATGCACACCCCATGGCTATTCCTTTCACTTGTAAGTAGAGATCATTCTTGAAAGCAAAGGCACAAAGTGGCAAGTGAGATGAGAAAATTGGTGGGGACTGTTATAGGCTGAGATCTTTTAGCCAAGACATTTTCCATAACTGCCAGGGATTCATCTTGGGGGATGTTGGTATAGAGGGACTTGATGTCCATTGTTACCAGCACCTCGTTATCTGTGGCAAACGTTATGCCCTCGTAATTATTGATGAAGTCCATGGAATCTCTGATGTATGATTTGGTCTCTTGTGCTGGTGGTTTGAGAAAAAAATCAATATATTGAGCAATAGGCTCAAGTAATTATCCATATCCCGAAATTATCAGGCGCCCCGAGGATTCCCTAAGCTCTTGTGAAACTTTAGCAGTACACACATTAATGGAACTCGGGGTATTTTTTATTGAGTAAGTCAAGTTCTTTGTTACTGGTCAAATTGTTTGCTAGGGCCTCTTCTGTAATGGACAGTATCTGATGTTTGAATTCTGTGGTTGGGTTTTGTGAGAGTGAACAATAGTGTTCCTTATTGTTAAGTTGTTGTAGTACTTGCCTATTGTATTTCTCAGTGTCCATCACTACAATTCCTCCGCATTTGTTGGCAGGCCTGGATATAATCTGGGGGTTGCATGACAAGGATTTTAATGCCTGTGTTTCATCGTATGAAAGGTTCTTGGGTTCAAACAGGTGTTTTTGGTCCAACTGATCAATCTCCCAAAGACTGGTTCCTTCGAAAACCATCAACTGAGGAGGCATTTCTGTAGTGAGAGGGCAAAAACTTGATGTGTTCTTCAAACCAGTTTTGCTTTATTTGCTCCAGTAGTCCCTGTTAGAAAAATAGACCTTTAATCGTATCTTTCTTAGAAATTGTAACATTTCAATTTTAGATTGCGTAGGGATTGTTCAGCCTCAGTCAAGGCATGGGGTGCAAGGTTGTAAGCTGGGTTTTCTATAGGAGTTATCACCTGTACACTTTCCTGTGGCCTTGTAGTTCCCTGGGGTGTTTGGCTCTTCTTTTCCCCCTGCCTCTGTATCCTCTCCTGTTTCATCTTCCTCTCCCTAAAACAATCGACTGATCTGGATGTGAGGTAGACTGGCTGTTGTTTGTTGCAGCCTCATGTGTCTCTATGCTAGAGACTGAGCAGGTCTCGGAGAATGTTATAATTCTACTCTATGATCTGCCGTAGCTTGGAATGTTGTGATTATTAGATGTTTTAGCTGTGACAAAGTCTTCCTTTAGGTAAGGATAAGGGGCCTTGATGTTGTAGTTTTTTATATCTTTGACTACTTTGGTGGTTTTTTGGTTGATAGTAAATGTTCTAAATTCAGAGATCTGCTTGTTGACTTCGCCAAGGAGTTTTTTTGCGTCACTGATGGTCTTGTAGGATGTTGTCTAATTTGGCGTTTGCAATGGTAACATTGCTGGCACTGAACAGAGAAGGATTGGTTAGTAATTTGGATATTTGTTCTTCTATATAACTGGCTGTGTATGGTTCTAACACGCTAATATTACGTGGTAAAAAAATGTGCAAGTGTGTCCTTCTAGGTGTCTTAAATTAAAAAAAACCTTGATATTGTGATACAAGTATTTGTAAGTTTACTCACTATATTTCTTTTATTTATAGTATGTTAAGCAAGAACCCATACACCCAACCGGGTGCTATCTCATGGACCAAAACGCGATAGGGTTGAGCCCATATACCCCTATAGAGTCTAGGCTACAAACAAAAGTCATTGCAACTAAAGACAGTAGTTCTCTGTCGTAAATGAGGGCATGCATGGTGCACCCCTTCAGTCCAGGACCTCTCATAGTTGGGGACAGGCCTTTGCACACGCTTAAATTAGCGCAATTCCAGGGCCAAAATAAAAAGTCAGGATACCAGATACACACAGGCACTTAGGGCAGGGGAACACGGAGGATTCAAAAGCAGAGTATTGGGTTAAAGCAAAGGATGGTGACTAATCTGGTAACATCAGACCTACCAAACCATGCAAATATACCTGATAGTGCAAGATTATGTTTTTAAACTGTACCCTCTGGTGCTGAATGAGTGTTTTACTGCTTAAAGCTTTCTGCCAAAAGGCCTACAAAAGTTATAAAAGGGTCAAGTAGTCTTCATTAATTTATGAAGATATTGGAGTTGGAATGTACCAGAAATACACTGGGGCAGATGAGGCTGCACTTGTTCACTTCTTTGTGCATCAACATGCAACCCTCCCTCCAGATGAAGGACCTCAGCTGGTTGGGCCCCTTGTACTGCCTGCATCCCGGATTTCAGCGGCAAGAACACCAAGCCATGGGGACTCTAACTGGTGGCCGGCTGAACTCGGAACCACACCCATACCAGGAACCTCGGCATAATCATTGATAGCAAACTGTACATGATGGCTCAAGTCAACGAAGTCACTGCATCTTGTTTCCACACCCTGAAGATGCTAAGGAAGATCTTCAAATGGCACTCAATTTACTCTACAAAAACAGTCACTCACTCCCTAGTCACCAGAAAGTTGGACTACAGCACCATCCTCTACGTTGGGATCACCAAACAACTCACCAGAAGACTACAAACCATCCAGAACTGAGCAGCCAGACTCATCTTCAACCTTGCACACATAATTCACATCTCACCACACCTCAGGGAGCTTCACTGGCTCCTGATACACAAACACACTCATTTGAAATTCCTCACACACACATTCAAGACACTACAAAAGTTAGGCCACACCAACCTTAACAGTTGCATCTCCATCCATCAAACCCCCAGGCACCTCTGGTCTCCAGCATTCCTACTTGCACACATCCCATGCATACACAGAACCAGATCAGGAGGATGGGCATTCTCTTAAATGACCCCATAACAGTGGAACATCCTCCCATCCACATTGGAGCCTCATCCTATCAAGAATTCCACAAGACGCTGAAGATCTGGCTTTTCAATGAACCAATGTAACCTAGGCAGGGCTAGGCACACACACCTGCTCAGCACCAGGATATCCTTGCGGGTGATAATGCACTTTACAAATACACATTACTTAAATAACATCACATCAGCCTCCTCGGTTCTATTCTCACCCAATTGCAGCTCTACACTGCTTTGTAGCCAGGTAGTGGTTATGACCATTCATATACATACACAGTATATGGACACGGAGGTAAATATTCAGTTACTTATCTGTATTTTCATCACACCAAGCTAAAGTCTTTCTCTTCTCAGTTCTTCATTTTCCTCCTCCCACTGATGTGTCAGCTCCCTCGTACACAACTCCATAGTACCGATGAAAGTCCAGGTGATGTTTTGCTCTATTTTATTATAAGCCTTGTGTGGAATAGTTTCATTAAAAAAACTTTACCATTCCATTAATATCTAGGTTTAAGGGAAATGCGAACTTTATAAAAAAATTAAAAAAAGAGGATCAGGAGGTAGATTTACTTGGCTCAATGGATTAGGACTTGGCGCTTAAATGTAAGACTGTGACAACGAAGGATCAGGACTACTCAAATTATTGATGACTGAGCATTTTTAATTCATTCTTTTTCTTTACAAAGAATTAGTCAAGTACCACCCTCCAACAACTAAATAAATAAATAAACAAAGACATGCAACTTCACCGAGTGATATCAAGGCCTGGTGAATTTCCTTCATCACGTTCCTGTAAAGTTCCTTCTGCCATTCATGTAAAAGCTCCCACTCCGCCTCGGAGAAATGTGCAGCAACATCACAAAATGCAACTGGTGCCTAGAAGAGCAAGTATTATACTTAGGCACGCCATAACAAGAGTGGTGACGTGCAGACGTAATTTTATTTGTGTACACCTTGATTGAAAAATTACTTAGTCATGGCTGAAGAAACACGTGCCAAACTTCAAATTATATTATGACATAAAGCATTTCAATATGTTTCTCGTTAACTCTTAAACTGTTTTTTGTGGTTGTTTTTAAATAAACATTTGCTATAAGTTATGATTATTTCCTTACGTTTTTTGTCTCTAAACCCATTAGCCAGAACTAGCAACTGACTTGTTCACTCCAAACTACATACTTGACTCTGTGCAGCATCCCTAGAGTATCGTTTCAAAGACAGCTTTCTCTTTTCTTATTATACTGTACCATAAATGAACAGGTAAGGGACTCTCACTATTCCGGTTTCCTGAGGCTGAGTCGAACTGGGCTCTTTTACTATTTTACTGTGGAGGAAAGGGGTGTGAGCATAATACCATAAACAAATTAAAAATATAATTATAGAGAAACTGCAATTTCTTTCTACTGAAATTAAACTGTAATCTAGGTGCTAGACAAAGTAATTGGCAAATATATTTCCTATACCCTACATATGAACATTATTATAATAATTTAAAAGAAACAGTGTCCACACGATTCACTATGGATGTCAAGAATTCTATTTATTTGTTAACTAAACTATGTACAGATAACCAATTATTTGATTACAGAGTTTTCTAAACAGACTATATCAGTGAAATCCCTCGATATGGATATTTTATTCTCACATCAGTAAATTCATGTAGAAGATGTGAATCTTACTCATACATGAATCTCAACATCTCAGTATTTGCTGACAGCCGTTTTCCTGTGCATTCTCCAATGAAATAACATCTCACTAAGTGAATGGCATACGACAGTCTAATAGTGCATGGTTTCCTGACAGCATAAATAAACTATTCAGCCCCACAGGCCACAGTTACACCACTTTCCTTGTTGGTACTATTTGGGCAAACATGTCACTAAGTACATGTGAAATTCTAAAATATTGTCTGTTGTGTGTCTTTTTAGACTATATCTTCACAACTGAAGTATATGTTCAGTTAGCTTGTGTGAATCCGTATTACTTATTCATACACCTTTCCAACCCTAACAATCTAGTTTCAGCATTTTATTCTTGGAAATCCCTACTAATAAACTTCTGAAGAGTCACACTTCAACGGGCCTGGGGACACTATGTTTTATCAATTCTTTCAGAAGGTTGAAACCTTGCAGTAAGTCCCCAGGAATCATCCCCCTTAGATGACCGACTGTTAACTGACTATTTAGACAAAAAAGCAACTTCACTTACCTACAGGAAAATTATTAATAATCAGACGGACCCCCTCGTCCGACTCAGGATGGTTTGGCAGACAGAGATCGGTGATATGGACGACAATGACTGGCAGGAGGCGACTGCATCGCCTAGAGAGGTGGCAGTCTCCTCTAGACTACGGTTGGTACAGCTGAAAATACTACACAGGACCTACTACACACGGGTGACACTGCATAAGATAGGAAGAATCCCTGACCCGCACTGTCAGCGCCTATGTGGTGAAGTGGGTACATTCTATCACACTCTGTGGGAATGCCCATTGCTTACACCTTACTGGACAGCAGTGATGAATACTATTACAGAGGTCAGCGAGAAACGAGTCCCGCTCGATCCTAAATGCTGCCTTCTGAACGTATGGGAGCCTACAGACCTTAACCACGCTGAACGTCAGTGGGCAATGACGGGAATGATGATTGCCAAGCGAAACCTAGCGCAGAAATGGGGGGCGGCACATGCTCCAACTCTACTCGAGTGGTGTAGGGATATGGATATGGTCATGGCAGCCGAGAAGGCTACGTACATTCACAGAGGATGTCCAAAAAAATGGGGAAGAGTATGGGGCAAATGGAATGCCTATAGAGGGAACATATGTACACCTCCGGTATTGGATCAAGATTCGGATGATGAGATATAACGCTACTGAGGTCATTGAAGCTATACTATCTTTATGTGTAATGTTTACCGATAGACTGTGTAGAACTATCATCTCGACTGTACCGAAATGTATATGCAGATTTTGTTTGATTTCTAATAAAAACGTTTAAAAAAAAAAAAAAGAAACTGTTCGTTGAATGAAAACATTAATCGAGAATGTAACCTGAAAATATTTCCATTTTGCAGGAAAATGAAGGCACAATCAGATTCTGCCCATTTCCACTTCTGTCAAGCAGCCCCCATACACGGATACCTTACTGCACACTTACTAGGTAACACAAACACTTTAAGTAACACAAACACCAAACTATTAATGATGTTCTCTCTAGACTGGATTACTGCAATTCTCTTCTGACTGGCCTACCCAAATCTCACCTCTCCCCCCTCAAATCCGTCCTCCATTCAGCAGCTCGCTTTATTTCAGGGTCCAAACGAAGTGACCACATCACTCCTATCCTGTCTTCTCTTCGATGGCTTCCCATCAAGGCAAGATCTATTTACAAAACGGCCTGCATCACCCACAAAGCCTTGCACACTTCCTCCCCTCGTTACCTGGCGAATAAACTGAAAATGTCTGGAGGCTCGAGACCTTCTCGGAATGCGGAAAAGTTTCTGCTTGAGCCCCCCTCCTTCAAAAGGGAAAGATTGATGGCTCAATCGTTCTCAGGTAATGCGGTGAGAATCTGGAACTCGCTTCCTCCATTGCTCCGTGCCACCACCTCTATCCGGATCTTCAAAGCTGACCTCAAATCTCTTCTCTTCCAAAAACACTTTCAGAACTAATACCTTCATTCTCAGACCCCTCTAGGAAGTTCGTTCATCATTGTAAATTTGTAATATTTTCTTGTACATTCCTCACCCTTGCTTGCTGTGTTTGATATTGTGTTCTTGTATTCTATGGTTTTACCCTACCTCTTCTAGTCTCCTGTTTATTTCTGTAACGTTCTATTTTGTAACAGTTCTCTCATGTAACGTAACTGGTTCTATTGTACAGCGCTCTGACACCTTCGGGTAAAGTCCACGTTTTATAAAAATGCATTAAATAAATGCCTGACCTGCCCATTAAATGTGTTAAACTGTATCTGGTCCCTAGTCTTCACTCGCCCCATGCACAAAATCTAATTATTCTAATCTATACCTAGAAATACGAGCCATCGCAGATTTCATGAACAAATATATATAGGTTACATAAATAAATAAAACAAAAAACCTGATTCTATACATCATGGGTTACGATGCTACTTATGAACAGATACAATTATCTGTTTTGCAGTAATGAATACATCGTACATGCAATACGTGTCCACCTATAAACCCCACAATCTGTCGTCGAGAAGGACTCACCTGACCTGATCCCTGCGGGGGCATTTCTCGTCTGTGTTCTTAAGTGATTCACTCAACCCCTTCTCTAACTCTACATGTATCACGGGTGCCTCGGGGTGGGGGCTATGGGTAACTGAGGATGTTCAGAAGAGAGATACTTCTCACTGAGTGAAGCATTCGTTCATTGGAGGGACACTTTTCATCTTCTGGCTAATAAAAGACTAGTGTGTATTGTGCGTAAGTGAGGTTGTTCGGATGAGAGACGCTTCTCACTCTGACAACAACATGCTTTTCGGAGAGAGAAGACTGGCTGCATTCCATTCGCCGTACGTGTGCGTTGCGCATGCGTGCGTCAATTACTTCCTGTCGGCCGGAAGCCATACACAAGCAGGATGGTGCTTCATTTACGCGGGGGCTTTACAACACCGTAAGCGTGGATATCCAGCAGGATGTTCTACTTTCTCCAGCAAGAAAAGGCTTCTCTGCCCTTGTCCACCTTAGCCTCAAACACTGATTTAAAATGTCTGTTAATGTCTTTGAAGAGAATCATCTGTAATGTGTTAAGTGAGCATAAACTAGAGACGTATGTGCTCAATTACTCACCAGAATATTAAGAAGTTTTTCAAAAAAAGGAAGTAAAGAAATATATGTCAACTAGTCACAGGCTGGTACGTCCTTACTGTGTCTAAGTAAACTGTGACGCAACCTGGCAACAGGCCTGGCTCAAAGATGTGCGATCTGGGAGGGCCATGTAGAACCGTGGGTGGGCCACAAAGATGAGTGGTGTTGTCCATAGTCTCCCAGGGGTCTGAGAGCTAGGTATGGGAATGCTGGATGGTCTTGTAAGGATGCGAGCTTCATACTGTATCTACTGCCAGGTTCTGTCCATTAGCGTTTACTGTGTATTTCTAGAGGTTTAATCCTATGGGCTTGAGACCTCTTCTGCTCTCTTCACCTTCCTTTCTCTCTGTCTCTCTCTCCTGACTTAACCTTCCTTTCTCTCCACTTAACCCTGCCGTCCTGCTCACCTCACTCTCTACTTCTTCCTACTTCACTTTCTTCTCTCTTCACCTCATCCTACTCTTTCTGGTCCTTATCCACCCGTTTCTCTGCTGTGCCCTTGTCTTTCTCCGCCTCACCCTCATATTTCTCTTACCTTACCCACCTTCTTTTCTGCCTTATCCTAGTTTCACACTCTCCTGACCTCTCCATCTTTTCACTGTGCATCAACTTACTCTCACTCCACTTCATCCTTCTATTTCCATCTCATCCTTTTCCCTCATCCTTGCCCTTTTCGCTCTTTTCCTCGCTCTTCACTCTCCCTCGCCTTCCTGTTTTCCGACGTGCCCTCCTTTTCTCCCCCTCACCATCCTTTTTAGGTCGGCCTGAGCCAGCGCGCATGCGCTGCCAGGCTTCTTGTGAGGGCTCTAAACTACTTCGTGTGGGTCTGACTCCTCTCACGCATAGGCTTGGCTTTTGCGTGTGGCTTTCAATAATGAAAGCACGCAAATGGCCAAAGGCGGGTGCATGTCCCACCTTCTTTTTTGATGTTCACTTCCACGGCCTTTTGCTCTCGGGAGCGAGCAGGGGCGCGCAGGTTGGCAGCTGCATTCCTGTGGGTCAGGTTACTATTCTAGGAGGAGTAACAATACACAAACCGATCATGCAGTCAGTAAATCTGTTATCTGCTCTGCCTTGAGAGGGTCACGTGAAGAACGTGTGTTTTATAACATACACACTGCGTATAAGTTTATTGTCAGCCGTACACTGCGAAAAAGCACGACTGCAGTTTCGCATGAGAAGAGCTGAGTAACCCGTTACCCGCCGGGATCTTTTTAGCTGGGAGATGGTGTTTTGTATCTGCTGCTAAAGTGCATGGTGTACTGTACACAAAACCGATCATGCAGTCAGTAGATCTGTTATCTGCTCTGCCTTGAGAGGGTCACGTGAAGAACGTGTGTTTTATAACATACACACTGCGTATTAGTTTATTGTCAGCCGTACACTGCGAAAAGGCACGACTGCAGTTTCGCATGAGAAGAGCTGAGTAACCCGTTACCCGCCGGGATCTCTCTAGCTGGGAGATGGTGTTTTGTATCTGCTGCTAAAGTGCATGGTGTACTGTTTGAAGTGACAAGGGCCAGGGGGCTCCTCAGCCTCCTCTTCAGGTATGCGCAGCACGCACGCACATGCCGTGAAAGATGCCCCGAGACTGGACAGTTTGAATAGTAATCCTGTATGGAGATCAGGCCCCAGGCAGGCGTCCTGTGATGCATAATGTGGCACACGCAAAACAGACCTAGAAGCAAGGACGCACTGTTCCCACCTCCGAAAGGTGAGGCGGTCTTGGCAGCATTCGAACTCGTGACCCTTAGATTGTGAATGTCGAAACAGCGAGCATTCATCTTGATGGAGCAAGGACTCAAAAATTAGACTTGCTCGAATGTAATCACCTCATAGTATTAATTTATTAATCTTGTATTGTTTATACTAACGTTGCATACATTACACGAATAGCAAGGAAGCTTGCCTATGTGTTCTAACTAACAAGTAACGCTTGTCTTTTTCTAAAATGGCCGCAAAAGAGCGGGAACCTTACTGCGCATGTCTCATCCATATCACATGGTGTGACGTCTTACTTTGCTTGGTGGGAAATTTCTGCTTCTGCGCAGTGTGTATTAAAATGGCTGCTTGATGTTTTCACATGCTTCAGCTTGCTCTTGTGTTATTATTAATTTGTCGTTTTCTTAACGCTACTAATGCGGGATAGATTTATAAGTAAATGGGGATAGAGTAGAAAGAGTGGGTATACAGTGAAACATATTATTTGTGCTTTTAATATTCTCTTCTTTGACTTTTATTAGTTCGTAAACTTGGGCCTGGGGTTGGTGATCTGAAACTCGAGAGACAGTGATTCTGCGCATGTGTCCTCCTTGGCTGCCAAAGAATGAAGTCAACCTGGACGTCGTCCAAGGCCACGACCTAATGGCCGATATTGATATACTTATGTGTTCTTGCCAAACTTGCAACTATGTATATGGAAATGAATAAACTTTGTCGTGAGACGGGTGGGAAATAAAGCCAATGTATTAAAATTGATGGGCGGAAGTTTAAAGACAAAGGTCTTCAGAAATGCGTACCAAATCAATATGGTCTGAGGATCAACCCCCTGTCCCTGTCCAATCAGAAGTAGTGGTCCCATATTTTAGCAACATTAAGGGGAGGTACATGGGCGTAGAAGGGTATAATAGATATAGTATTAGCAAATTAGCTGAGGCATTGCATTAGCATTAGGACGCTGACCGAGTGCATGCTGAACCGCTGTCCAGAGAGGTCCTGAGGAGGGGGCGGCGGAGTCCATTAGAAGGAAGGCACGGGAGAATCGATGAGAAGCCGAGTATCAGAGAGGGGAACGACGCAGGCGTTGTTGTAGAGAGGTCACCGGTCCTGTCCTGATCCTGGAGGAGGTCTTTGCTCTTCATCCTTCCTGGGTCCTAATCTTTCCAACTCCTTGGCCAAGGGTTTGGTTCTCGCACTTAGGTAAATATAAATGCAACCTTTAGTTGCGCTGCTGTCTCTATCTTCTCCTTTCTGAGGGACCATCATTAATCAATAATTATTATTCTATGCTTCACCCGTGATATGTGATTAAGTACCATGTGGTTATGTAATTTACTCTGCTAAATCTTTAGATAAACATTTTAAAACTTCCTGACTCAGTGGTTATTTCAGGATTATGTACTATAATGAATGTCACTCATTTTAAACTTCCCAATTAGCAAATGATTCATTGGTAAGTCATTACTCTTCAATCGGAAGGTAATTGGTAGCAGGGATTTTGATAAAGACTATCAACTGATAAAACCCAGCGTAAGTATTAGCGTAGTATGAATGTATGGGCCCAAGTGAGTATCTGGTGTATGAATGCTGTTTGCTAATATCGCGCTGGATCAGTTTTCTGGTAATCAGAGGATGGTTACTCTTTGTTAATTGGGTAATGAGAATTTTATTTTTATGAACTAACATCTGTGTATCCAAAAGTTTGTTTTATGTTGTCTAGAATCCCCGGGGAAAGAATAGCGTTTGGTAAGTGGAAGCCATACTGCAGTGAGGTTATCTGTCAGGCAGAAATAGTACTGAAAAGTTAAGCAGGACTATCAGTACTGGTTAGGGAATCTATGCGTGTGAGTAATAGCAAAAGAGTACGCTGGTGAAAATTTGATGTTATATCACCTAGAAAGGGTAACGTTGAAGAAGTAACAGGTACTTCTGGAGCTTGTGTGAAGAGTAAACGGAAGGGTTTTACTCGTAGTGTATGTTTAGTAAACGGAAAGGTTTTACTAATTGTGAGAGAAAACTATCTTTTCTATTTTAGAGAAACTGGCACGATAGCGAATGTTTTATGTTGTTACTGAAATTTAATTAAAGATTTATAGAGAAAATAAACTTTGCATAAGATTTTGTAAAGGGAGGGTCAGCTACCGGAGAGGGAGCTGACGTCACAAACGCCGCGCTGGGATTGGTTGAATCAGCGGGTGTGGAACGACTCTTGTAAAGGAGGGGTCAGAAGTCAGGAGCAGTACTGACGTCACAGGTGCCGCGCTGGGATTGGTTGAAACAGCGAGGGACAGAGAAGCGCAGATTGTAAAGGAGGGGTTGACAGACAAATGTCACCGAAAGGCCGCGTTAGGATTGGTTCAGAAATAAAAGTTAGCAGACACTTGATTGGTTGATATTTTAGAAGCTAAAATCTTAGTGGATAGATTTTGCATGTTAGAACGCGATCCGACTTTAACAGGAACTCGTCCGGATAGGAGATTCCTGGGTTTTTCAGAATATAATTATATACATCGAGATTTACCCAAGATGTACGGAGAAAAGAGAAAAATTTCCTTTCTGCAAAAGATTAAGAACTATTTTAAAAAGGATAAACCAATCAAAACTAGGGAAGGAATTATCATTCCACCAGCTAAAACGCCCGCTTCATTCATGATGATGGAGAGAGGTTATCATACTTGTGTATGGATAGAGAATTGGATAGAATATACCAAAAATGATGGGATATTAGCATTTCCCGAAAATGGTACCTTTAATGGAAGAATTCTTCAAAATTTGAGATTGAGGATGAATGACCTAGAACCCAGACCTAGATTAACTCAATACGAAGCCTTAGAGGAATGGGAAACCGAGGCATTTGAGCGTGACCGATCGAGGAGTAATAGGGGTTATCGAGGATTTTTCCCCAGATACCAACATGAGTCTAGGGACGGTCAGATGAAACAATGGAGAAGGGCAATGCTTACAGAAGGATTATATCCATTGCTAACAGCAGAAGAAAAATTAGGAAGCAAATGCACAGAAAAGACAAAACATTTAATGAGAAATGGAGATTCCGAAGATGAATTTATAGAAGAAATATTAAGGAACCCCCACCATATCAGGAAGGAACAAGTGGATGCACCCCAAGTGCCCCACTGTTAAAAACTCCATTAGTGCCACAGGTAATACATGATTTCACCCCCAGTAGGATACTTCACGACAAAGAAAAAGAAGCCCTAAAGAAGACCAGAGCAGAATTAATACAGAAAATAACACAGATAAATGTACATCCTGATTCTTTGACCTTACCTGTAACAATTGGTCCGGTAGTTCCATTATATGGTGGTCAGGGAAATTGTCCTCCACCGTTAGTTATGCCTACTCCTGTGAATATTCCTAAACCTGAAGCAACAGTAATGGTTGAGGATCATTTTAGTGATTGTGAATCAACAATATCATTAATGGATTTACCAATTCGAGATTCTGTCAATAGTACTCCCAGAAGAACTACACCTGGGTGCTCGAAAGAGATAAACTTGATAACTTCATCAGGAGCAAAAAGTGTCACTGTAGTTAGTCCAGAAGACTTAGAAAGGTGGGCACAAGGATCAGAACAGCAGTGTACACCTCCCAAAATTTTGGATATTTATCAATTAAAAGTCGAATTAGAAGAAATAATAGCAGGAAATGTAGGATTAGATCGCCTAAACGCTTACAATGAAGAAGAATTATTGTTCGTATGCAGAAGTATCACCAGAAATGTAAAAATATTTCATGAAAAATTATCAGATTTGGCTCTGCAGATGGGAATTGAAATAGGGAGATCAAAGGTGTTGCAGAAACCCTATAGAGCAGATTTCTCAGACAAAGATTTAGAAAATATGAACGCCTCTGGAAGAAAATTACAAGTAAAAGAGTTAATGACAGTCTTGCAAAAATGGGGAGACCTAGATAAATGGAGAGTTCGATGGGCAAAGAAAAAGGAAGAGGCACGATCCAGTAGAACAGACTCTGAATATGTGATGAAAGAAACAGGGAAGACAGATCAAATGTACCCGATGCGAGAAGTTCCCGGAGGGGGATATGTACATGTCCCATGGAGTAGACAGGATATTTTGTCATTTACGAACGATTTTCCAAAGTTGAGAGAAAAACCAATTGAATGGTACAAACAGGTGGAGAGGTTTGTGAAGGTGTCAAAGGTATTGTTGAAAGATTTAGATGGTCTGTTTGACATAGTGGTACCTGCCGATTTGTGGACAGATTGTAAAATTACAGTTGATTGGCCTAGTGACGAGTATCCTAGGGATCCAAAGACAGGTGCCCCGTCAAATGATGTAATGAAAAAGTATCAGCAGGTGATAACTTACCTGAAAGGCAAAATACCTCCGAAAGAAACAGATTGGGTGAAAATAGACCGAACCACCCAAGAAGCTAGTGAATCGGTACACGCCTATTATGAGCGTTTATTACAGGTGTTTAAGCAGTATAGTGGATTTGAGGACATTGGAGACAAGAACATGAGTCAGTTTGTGTATCGATTTGTTTATGGTCTGAAGCCAGAAATTTGTCAGATGATTAAGCAGCACATGTTGTGTTGGCAAGGGAAACCCATAGATGAAATTTTGAAATATGCGAAATACTGTGGAGACGATATTGAGGATAGGCACAAGAAATTGCAGGAAAAAGTGATGTGGGCACAGGTGAAAATGGCTGAGAAACAGGGGATTAATTTGGATAATCCGAATGAAAATCAAGGAAAGGATTCTGGAACGAATGGCGATACTGGGAATGGTGGAAAAGTGAGAGGACGAATGAGTAGAGAAGAAGCTAAAAAGAAATTTCCTTGTCATGGATGCGGAAAATTGGGGCATTGGAATAATAATAATAATGGCCCAAATCAAAATTTAAATCCACAGACGCAGAATGACTCACAGCAGGGTGTAAATCCTCAGAGTCAGTTGCCACCTGCACCTATTCAGGGTAATGTAAGCAGAGCAAACTACGGTACAGACGTCGGATATCAAGGAGGAAGTGGTAAGAATGATTATGTAACATCACAGTTTCTTTTACAGGACGATTTCTGTCAATACAGTTCATGACGGTGCCTGGGAGAGGGGGAGAAGGAGTGCGTACTTGGCACATCCTTATCGGTAGATCAGTCAGGTCCATATGTTGAAGGGAGTGTAAAAGGTAATGATATTACTTTTCTTTTGGACACTGGTGCTACCCGGTCTACTGTGAGAACAGCAGACATTCAAGAACATGAGTCAGTTTGTGTATCGGTTTGTTTACGGTTTGAAACCAGAAATTTGTCAAATGATTAAACAGCATATGCTTTGTTGGCAAGGGAAGCCCATTGATGAGATTTTGAAGTATGCAAAATATTGTGGAGACGATATTGAGGATAGACACAAGAAGTTACAGGAGAAGGTAATGTGGGCACAGGTGAAAATGGCTGAGAAACAGGGAATCAATTTGGAAAATCCGAGTGAAAATCAAGGAAAAGATTCTGGAACGATTGGTGATACTGGGAATGGTGGAAAATTTAGAGGACGAATGAGTAGAGAAGAAGCTAAAAAGAAATTTCCTTGTCATGGATGCGGAAAATTGGGGCATTGGAAGGATGAATGTAAAAAGATTCGGAATAATAATGGCCCAAATCAAAATTTAAATCCACAGACGCAGAATGACTCACAGCAGGGTGTAAATCCTCAGAGTCAGTTGCCACCTGCACCTATTCAGGGTAATGTAAGCAGAGCAAAGCATGGTACAGACATCGGATATCAAGGAGGAAGTGGTAAGAATGATTATATGACATCACAATTTCTTTTACAGGACGATTTCTGTCAATTCAGTCCATGACGGTGCCTAGGAGAGAGGAAGAAGGAGTGCATACTTGGCGCATCCTTACAGGTAGATCAGTCAGGTCCATATGTTGAAGGGAATGTGAAAGGTAATAATATTACTTTCCTTTTGGACACTGGTGCTACCCGGTCTACTGTGAGAACAGCAGACATTCCAGACCTTCCTCTCTCTGGAGAAGCTATCCAAGTAGTGGGAGTAGCTAATAGAAAGATTAGAACACCTCTTACCGAACCAATGGAAGTTAAAATTGGAAATTTCAGAGAAATGCATCAATTTGTAGTGTGTGATTCTAGTCCAGTAAATTTATTAGGTCGTGATTTATTGTGCAAAATGAATTTTGTACAATTTTCTGCACACCGGATGGTGTGGCAGTTCAGACCCCAGATGAAGATCATGTATATAAGTTTATGATTGCAAAACAAGGTACAGAGGTAGATGAGATGTTTTCGTTAATAACAAAAGATGAACTGCCAGAAGAATTAAAAACTACAGTAAACCCCATAGTATGGGATTTCACAGGAAAAGAAGTAGGACTTATGGCCAAAATAGACCCAGTAAAAATTACTGTAAAAGAAGGTGCGATTTTCCCAAATACTAGACAGTACAAAATGAGTGCAGAAGTAAAGACAGGAGTCATTGAAGAAGTCAATCGAATGGTAGAACAAAACATACTAAGAGAAGTGATGAGTAGCCCATATAATTCACCAATAATGGGTTTAAAGAAACCTAGCGGAAAATATAGGATTGTTCAGGACCTGCGGAAAATAAATAAGATTGTGGAACCTTGTTGTCCTATAGTACCCAATCCTGCAGTAATCCTATACCAGATTCCTTGGAGTGCAGGATGGTTCACAGTGATTGATTTATGCCAAGCGTTCTTTTCAATACCATTGCATCCAGACAGCCAGTATCTTTTTTCATTTAAATTTGAGAACAAATTCTATGTATGGAATCGTGTTCCTCAGGGGTACACAGAAAGTCCTTCTATTTTCAATCAGTTATTGAAAAAGTGCTTAGAGAAACTAGTAATGCCAGGAAGCTCAGTCCTAGTGCAATATATCGACGACTTACTGGTGGCATCGAACACCAGAGAGGATTGTGTTATTGATTCCATAGCACTATTAAATCATTTGGCTGAAGAAGGGCATAAAGTCTCACCAGAAAAATTGCAGTTCTGTACAACAGCTGTTAAATATCTGGGACACCAAATTGAGAGGGGAAAAAGAAGAATAACATCGGAAAGAGTACAATTGATTAAGAAAATGCAAATGCCTGTAACCCAAAGAGAAGTGAGAATGTTCCTAGGAATAGTAGGTTACTATCGACAATGGATACTAGGATTTTCCTTGTTAGCGAAGCCCCTAATTCAAATGACAAGAAAGAAAGCAAAAGACCCAGTTGATTGGGATGATGAGAGTGTAGGAGCTTTTGTAAAATTGAGAAATGCTTTGTGCTCAGCACCAGCCCTAGGTATGCCCGACTATAAGAGAAGCTTCGCATTGTTCTGTCATGAGAGAGAAAATTGTGCACTTTCAGTCCTAACCCAGAGACATGGTTTGGACAGACGTCCTATAGCATATTTTTCTGCTACATTGGATCCAGTGGCAGCCGCATTGCCAGGCTGCTTAAAAGCAGTAGCGGCTACCTGTTTAAGCATTGAACAAAGTGAGTCAATTGTGATGGGACACCCAGTAAAGGTGTTTGTTCCCCATGCTGTTGTGATTCTGTTGACAAGAACTCGAACTCAGCATCTTACTCCTAGTCGGCTGACTAAATATGAAAGAATAATAATGGGTGCTGAAAATGTGAACATAGTGAGGTGTACAATAGTAAATCCTGCAACTTTACTACCAGACCCGTATCATGAGGAAATTAAAAATGACGAAGAAGAAGAACATGATTGTTTACAAGTCACAGAATTATGCACGAAACCACGTCCAGACATTGAAGAACAGCCCCTTAGAAAGCCAGACAGGGAGCTGTTTGTTGATGGTTCATGCCAGAGTCATGAAGATGGTAAACTGACTGCAGCATATGCAGTATGTGAATTAACTGGAATAGTCGAAGCATCCTATTTACCAGGAGTAAAATCTGCACAAGTAGCTGAATTGATTGCTTTGATAAAAGCGTGCAAAATTGGGAGGAATCAAAAAGTGACTATATTTACAGATAGCCAATATGGTTACGGGGTTGTGCATGATTTTGGCCAACTATGGATGCAGAGGGATTTCATGACTTCTTCAGGATCCCCCATTAAAAATGGAAAATTTGTAAGGGAATTGCTGGAGGCAATACAATCACCAAAAGAATTGGCTGTGGTGAAATGTGCCGCACACCAGTCAGGAGATGACTGGGTGGTAGTCGGCAACAGATATGCAGATCTTGTGGCTCAACATTGTGCCAGAAATAGATTGTCAGTCAATAAAAGGGTGGAAAGAATGGGAATCAGCTGCCAACTTATGCTGTATATCCCACCTGAAACATGGAATGAAGTTAGAAGATTGCAAGATGGTGCTGATGAAAATGAGAAGAAAACATGGGTCAAAGTGGGTTGTTCCCAAAGGGGAGATGATGAAGTGTGGATTTGTGCTGATGGCAGACCAGTCATGCCTGACTGTCTGCTCTCTCAAATGGCCAGGATGTATCATGGAGACACACACATAGGGAGAGATGCAATGATTAGGCTTTTCAGACAGAACTGGTACAATCCCAAGTTCAGGGCTGTAGCAGAGAGCCTTTGCCAGAGATGTTTGACTTGCCAGATGCATAATCCAGGAAGAAAAACAATAATTGGGTTTGGGAAAATTGGAAAGGCAGAAGGTCCATTTATAAGACTACAGTTTGACTTTATACAGTTACCACCATGCAGAGGGTTGAAATATGTACTAGTCATAGTATGTCTGTTTTCAAAGTGGGTGGAGGCTTACCCTACCAGGAGGAGTGACAGCATTACAGTCGCAAAGTTGTTACTACGAGAACTCATTCCTAGGTTTGGTTTCCCAGTAACTTTGGAATCAGATAGAGGAAAACATTTTAACAGTGAAGTGATTCAAATAATCTGTGAAGCATTCCAAATTGAACAAAAATTGCACTGTGCATATCGCCCAGAGGCTTCTGGAGTGGTTGAACAATTGAATGGCACGATAAAATCCAGACTGGGAAAAATGTGTGCATCAACATCATTGGAGTGGCCAGATGCATTGCCACTTGTCTTAATGGGACTCAGAAGCATTCCCGATAGAAATACGGGATTGAGCCCACCCGAGATAATGATGGGAAGAGCAATGAGACAAGCACATGTTCCCATAAACAAACTGCTGAATATATCTGATGATATTGTACTGGATTATTGCAAAGGATTGGCTGACCTAGTGCGTTCTGTCTCTCATCAGGTCGGAGAAGACGCAGTTTCGAGGCAGCCTGAACAAGAACATGATCTGAATCCTGGTGACTGGGTGGTAGTGAAGAATCACACCAGAGAGACGTGTCTATCACCTAGATGGGGAAAACCTTGTCAAGTCATACTGACTACCAATACAGCAGTGAAGTGTGCAGGATTTCCTAATTGGATTCATGTAAGCCACACCAAAAGAGTACCAGACCCTGAAGAAGAAAATCCTCAGTCAGCATCAATCACTGAGGAAGCTGAAGGTTGCCCAGCTGAAGAATCTCAGGCTCGAGATTCCAGAGAAGCTGCAGAAGAACAACCGAGCACAAGTCAGGACTGGATACCAGTGGTAGAAATTCCTGAAGTTTACTACAGAACAAGAAGTCAAGCAAAATTGGAAGAAATTGAAGAAGATCAGATAGGTGAAGAAGAAGCAGCTCAGGGAAAAGAAGAACATATAATAAAAGAACATGAGCAGGACCAGATAGGGAAAGGAAACTGGGCTCAAAATAACGAAGAACCAACAAGTTTTGAGCAGGGAAAGACAGGTTTAGAAGAATCCGACCAGGCTGCAGAAGTACAAAGTGCAATAAGCCCTGATCAGAACCAGTTAGATCCAGAAAATCACACAGAAGAAAAAGATCTCGAGAAACATGAGCATGAAGAATTAAAGAAAGAACAAGGTCAATTATTGAAAGCTCACGGAGGAGCTGCAGAAGAAAAACATATAAGGCCTGGAAAAGAGCAAGAAAGAAAAACAGTAATTACAGAAAACGAAAAGGTATCAAACAGTGAAAATAAAGAGATTGCTGAAGACGAAAATAAAGAAACAGTGCAAACAAAGAAAACAAGAAAAGGTGATCATTGGCCTAGTGTCATTAAAAGAGTAAAATACCACATAACCAGAAGTGAAGATCCAGATCAAGTAAATGAAGTAACAAGTCAAACGGAACAAGAAAACAGAACTAAGAAAAGAAGAAGCAAGAGACTGAAACTTGTAAATAACAAATTCAAGTGTCCTGATTGGACTTACATTATTCTTGAAGATTACGAGAGCTCAGAGTCAAGTGAAAGTGGTGACGAAGGAACAAGTGCAGAATTGACGTACGAGAAAGAAACAAGACCACCTTGACTACGCAAAAGAGTCATATAAAGAAAAACGAAAAATAGATAAGAAGAGCAATCTTCCTTGTCGAAATGTCTGATGATAGAGTTTCTGGGAGACCAAAACAGAGATGTTGTAGAAGATGCTGTGCAATATGCATATGTAGTCTAGTAATGGTGCTTATAGTATGGTTAGTTCTGATCGTAGCAGTCCCTTACCTTATGATAATGGATAAAAAGATTAATAACGAAACTAAAGGAAAGACAGCACACATGAAGGGAAATAGAGTAGAACTAATGGCAGAAAATGAACCAGAGTTTCATCATGAAATAACTGATAACGACACTAGTTTAAATGTTTTCACAAAGTTATTATTTCAATATGTAGATACCATGGAAATTAGTAATTGTTATGTCTGTATGAAGTTACCCGAATCAGTAACAGAAGGATTAACATATCATCACTTACCATTGACATATGGCATATCATGTAGTGTATTAGCTAGTTTATTTTATAGAACAGGGAGACTTCAATATTATTATTCAAACATAGATGTGATATTTTCGGAGGTTCCGATTCGCAAGAGTATGAACCCAGTGCTTAGTAGTAAAGACGCACAGTTTATGGGAGAATTTTTCTTAACAATGAAATCGATAGACATAACACATGCACATAGACACAATCTAATATGTTCTTTATATGAAGAAGAAAAGATATTTTTGAATTTAGTAGAAGATAGAAGACAAGATTTTCAAAAGAAAGCTTCTGAGCATAAGGCTCATTTGCCACCTTGGGCTGAGAAAGAAGGGAGTTACACACCTGGCAATTCTCAAGCTGCTATGGCTTTGGATTTTGTAAAGACGGGGAAAATTTGTCTACATAGATTAAGGACTGAATATAACAATGTTTTCATCGGTACCAGTGAATGTGAACACAATTTCTTAATTCTTGGAGGTTGTGGAATAAAAGGAGGAACAGATTCAGTTTTTCCTGGAATCTATTATGTATGCGGGAATAAGGCTTATTTTAGGCTTCCTGCACAGTGGTATGGAAGTTGTTATTTTGGAATAGTATTTCCAAAAATATACCACGTAAAAAGAAACACTGGGAGCAATGAAAACAATAGCGAATTAACACGTAGTAAAAGAGCTAGTTTTTCTGAAATTGTAGGTGATATATTTGGTGCATTGATACCTTCGGTGGGAATAATTCTGAACTCAAGGAAAATATGTAAATTGTCTACAGTGGTTGATCGTTTATCAACTGACACTGCTGGAGGATTTCTAATGATTAATGCAGAAATGGTTGCTATTAGATCAATGGTTATGCAAAATCGACTTGTTCTTGATATTCTATTGGCAAAAGAGGGCGGAGTCTGTAAATTACTGAAGACGAAACATTGTTGCACTTACATTCCTGATAAAAGTGAAGAAATTGGAACGTATATACAAAATATAACTAAACTTGAGAAGGAACTTAAACCACTGGAAGTTGATAGTGTATGGGAAAGATTGACAAGTAGTATTGCGTCAATTGGTACCTGGTTTTCTAATGTAGGAAAAGGGCTTATAGGTCAAATACTAGTACCTTTAGCAGGAATAGCAATAATAGTACTGACGATGATAATATGGTGCAAATGTTGTAGAAAGAATGAATCGTATACTGTGACAGGAAGAGGAAAGAAGAGAAAGGTTGATGAAATTGAACTTGAGGATGTGAGAAGTGAATTATACAAGAAATTGAAAGGGGATGTTAAAAATAGAAAATGTAAAAATGAGAATGAAACAATTTGCTAGAAGTTGGCATCTGATTGAGGGTAGTATTTTGATGGCTCTTAAACGCCATCAGAGAGGGGATTGATGGAGCAAGGACTCAAAAATGAGACTTGCTCGAATCAATCACCTCATAGTATTAATTTATTAATCTTGTATTGTTTATACTAACGTTGCATACATTACACGAATAGCAAGGAAGCTTCCCTATGTGTTCTAACTAACAAGTAACGCTTGTCTTTTTCTAAAATGGCCGCTAAAGAGCGGGAACCTTACTGCGCATGTCTCATCCATATCACATGGTGTGACGTCTTACTTTGCTTGGTGGGAAATTTCTGCTTCTGCGCAGTGTGTATTAAAATGGCTGCTTGATGTTTTCACATGCTTCAGCTTGCTCTTGTGTTATTATTAATTTGTCGTTTTCTTAACGCTACTAATGCGGGATAGATTTATAAGTAAATGGGGATAGATTAGAAAGAGTGGGTATACAGTGAAACATATTATTTGTGATTTTAATATTCTCTTCTTTGACTTTTATTAGTTCGTAAACTTGGGCCTGGGGTTGGTGATCTGAAACTCGAGAGACAGTGATTCTGCGCATGTGTCCTCCTTGGCTGCCAAAGAATGAAGTCAACTTGGACGTCGTCCAAGGCCACGACCTAATGGCCGATATTGATATACTTATGTGTTCTTGCCAAACTTGCAACTATGTATATGGAAATGAATAAACTTTGTCGTGAGACGGGTGGGAAATAAAGCCAATGTATTAAAATTGATGGGCGGAAGTTTAAAGACAAAGGTCTTCAGAAATGCGTACCAAATCAATATGGTGTGAGGATCAACCCCTGTCCCTGTCCAATCAGAAGTAGTGGTCCCATATTTTAGCAACATTAAGGGGAGGTACATGGGCGTAGAAGGGTATAATAGATATAGTATTAGCAAATTAGCTGAGGCATTGCATTAGCATTAGGACGCTGACCGAGTGCATGCTGAACCGCTGTCCAGAGAGGTCCTGAGGAGGGGGCGGCGGAGTCCATTAGAAGGAAGGCACGGGAGAATCGATGAGAAGCCGAGTATCAGAGAGGGGAACGACGCAGGCGTTGTTGTAGAGAGGTCACCGGTCCTGTCCTGATCCTGGAGGAGGTCTTTGCTCTTCATCCTTCCTGGGTCCTAATCTTTCCAACTCCTTGGCCAAGGGTTTGGTTCTCGCACTTAGGTAAATATAAATGCAACCTTTAGTTGCGCTGCTGTCTCTATCTTCTCCTTTCTGAGGGACCGTCATTAATCAATAATTATTATTCTATGCTTCACCCGTGATATGCGATTAAGTACCATGTGGTTATGTAATTTACTCTGCTAAATCTTTAGATAAACATTTTAAAACTTCCTGACTCAGTGGTTATTTCAGGATTATGTACTATAATGAATGTCACTCATTTTAAACTTCCCAATTAGCAAAGGATTCATTGGTAAGTCATTACTCTTCAATCGGAAGGTAATTGGTAGCAGGGATTTTGATAAAGAGTATCAACTGATAAAACCCAGCGTAAGTATTAGCGTAGTATGAATGTATGGGCCCAAGTGAGTATCTGGTGTATGAATGCTGTTTGCTAATATCGCGCTGGATCAACTGAGCAACCGTTATTTGGCGCGCAGGGCGGCAGCTGCATTCCTTGTGGGTCAGGTTACAAAACCTCCGCCTATTTCTTGCCCCCCCGCGCCTCTCGATGGCTTTATGTCTCTTTTAATCTTTCCATCGCTTTCTCTATTCTATTCAATGCTGCTTTATTGATTTGTTTTTTTGCTAAAGCCACTGGAATTATGCAACGACCACATTATGTGGCAGGTTTGACTTATTTATGCAGCAAAGAAAGGCAAATTATGCTGCAATTATGTGGCACCTCTTTTAGTTTAAAATCAGTGTAAAACAGCAAATCACATTTCATGTGTCTCACTCGGAGGTAGTTTAAAATCCAACGAGCGGGGCCCCGCCTAAGAAGACATGCAACAAGGTTTTGCACAGCTGGCAACAGGTTTGCAAACCGGAACTGAAGCAGTGATACCAGCAGATTTTGTTTGAACCCTACTGAAAGGGCTGGGGCGGTACGGAGGCCTGCGAGGGACAGCGGACCTCCGTCCCTGCATTCACAGGCGCAAAATGCTGTTTTATTATATGGATTTCAGCCCCTGAGAGTGAAGTGAAGAGCATTGGGGGGTCCGCTGCATGCTACCCCCAGTTCCCACACCCCCACATTTAAAAGTGGAAGTGGCCCTTGCGGACAGCCTACACTTTGTGAATGGGCACCCCCAGTTTTAGTTGAGGGACCCAAACCCAATCAAAGATTTTCGAATCACTAGGGAGTGGGACTCCCATTTTATGCCACGTTTTCCTAACATTTCATAATATGTCTCAAAGAACGCATTGTGAGTCACAAAGACATTTGCGTCTTGTAATGAACCTTAAGTACATTGCGATTTAGGGTTGAGTAGCTATAAAGCCTGCCATTTTCCAAATTACAGATTTTACGACTGCAAAACTCGTATGTACATCAAGCCCTACGTTATTTGTTACCTGCTCAAGACAAAATCCTTCCAAACGGGGATGTTTATACATCTTGGCCAACTGTCACCTCTTCATATGCCTGACTACAGCAATAAACAACTGAAGGTGACTGGTTAACGTTTATAAGTGTCTGTGTGCAGCACTTTTAATAACTTTTGATTCTTTTGAGCTAGAAATATTCTTTTTGTTAAAAAACTTTAAATTAATCAACAGAATTATGGATTGTGTGGTGACTGACGGGAAGTAACTTTTCATAGAAAATGCTGAAAATCAGATTTTTCCACTGGGTTTGGGGATAGCTTTATTGGCATGCTGGCTGCAAGATAGCACAGTGAGTTGATTACTCTCTGCTGACAAATTTAGTGATCTGATAGTCTGCAGTTGAAATCCCGGCTTGAAAGCCGACCGAGCCTTCCATCCTTCTGAAGTTGGTAAAGTGAGTGGTTAAAGCAACATCTGTTATTTTACAATGCTTATTTTATTTATAAATTATCACAGTGCTTTGAAACATCATGCCTCGTAGGAAACGCTCTCTATTTATGTGCAAGTATTATAGACATACACGTTATTACTGCAGGTTCCTAAGTAATGCGGTGCAGTTTTACATATGAGTGTGTGGGTATCTGTAGGCGGCACAGGCTGATGGGTGATATGGCGACATCTCTCTTTTCCTTTGCGTCTTCACTGTCACTGCGGGCTCTCCCTTGCCTTCTCTCATGCCTCTCTCTCTCCCACCCCTCAGACCTTCCCCCTACCCCCTCAGTCTCTCTCTATACCCTTTCCTTTTATGGCCCCTCTCAACACTCTGCTTCTGTCCATCCCTCAACCCTCTCACTCCTCTGGGACTGATACAGTCCCTACCACAGCCTGATACCATCTATCTATCTATCTATCTATCTATCTATCATACTTTACTGACAAAACATATGTATGTGTCTTGGCCATGCGTCTTTAAGTCTCATAATGTCGGTTTAACGCGTTATAAAAGGAATGCAAATCTATTCTGCTTGGCATTGATTTTATGTGGCTAGCCTAAGGCACTGCGCAATACTGTGTAACATTCAGATCAAATGTGCACAGGTGTCACGTGACACATTCAGCCGGCCATGGCTTTTAGTTCCTAGACAATAGATAGTACTTTTTATTCTGAAGCCCTTACATACCATACGTACCAGAATGGAACAAAAACATACGACTGGCCGAGGGTGACACGCATGGCATCAATGAATTCAGTTGGGAATGGCGGGGCAGTCTTCTTGTTCCAAGTTAAACAAAAACAAAGGTTTCCAAGTAATCAAGTAGCAGTTTCAATTAATGTAAACTCCAACCTCCTTGCACTGCAGATTGCATTCTGGGACTTGCAGTTCACAGTTTAGGCATGCGAATCCTGGCCTGCAAACTGCCGATGGTTAAAATGCCATGACAGGCTGAAGGTGTCACACATGTGACACTGGATCACTAGGCGGTACACAGCTTTTGTTGCTGACCTTTTTAATTTGACACCTCATAATCTCGCAAATGTTTGTTCCGTTCCTTATTAAACAAGCAGCATACATGTTGGCAAATCTGTTTCATTCCCTTTTTCACAAGTTATGCATGGATCAGAATTTGTCTGTGCTAAAATGATATTACACACCAGAGTCGTTTTATAAGCAGCTGTGTCATATGTTTATTGTATTACTTTCTCCATTTTGCCCTAATGGCCTGCAGCAAAGTCTGATTGCAAAAAATCACCAATAAGCTATTGCACAAGATGCAAAAGTAGTGCAGATAAGCCTGGTAATGCTTCAATACATGGCGGGACAGCACCCAGGATAATGTGCTGCATGACTAACCACTTATAAGGTCCCAAAGGCGAGACCTATTGGCTATGCCAATGCTTGTTTTTCTTACTACCCCCCTCCTGCCTCAGTCTCCTCTCTATTACCCACCAGTTTCTCAGCTTCACCTTCCTCTCTCTTCAACTTATCCTTCTCTCTCTCCACCAGACATTGGACTCTCCACCTCACCCTCTTCTATCAGGCCTCACCTTCACTGCTGCTGCCAATCCGGTAACTTTTTCTAATTAAAAGAGTGAGGGATGTACATTTGCTTGTGTGGGAACATGGGTGTGCATAATCCAGCCTAGCACTTCTCTGAATCCTTTCTTCATGTGTGGCTGTCCATTTTCTCAACATTGGCAGCACTGAGGTCTGGATTATATAGCACATACTCATCAACACTCATTAGATCTACAAAGACCTGGGGTTATTTGTCTTTTAACTAAATAAGTAAGGTAACAATTGGTAGAGCAATCAAAGTTGGGTACCTGAGCAGCAAAAAAAAAAACAGGCATTCGTCATGTAATACAGGCAGCCGTGCCTCGGGAGCTGAGCTCCCGGAGTCATCACCTCTGGAATGTAGACTCCTAGAAGAACACCTGCCCCGAAAGGCAATTTCGCTTACTTATCGAAAGCTCATTAACAACTTACCAGACACGCTTACAGTCCTGAAGGAGCGCTGGGGGTGGACATACCTGACTTGCAAGAGGAGGACTGGCCTGAAGCATTAGCCTCCCCGAGGGAAGTAGCAATCAGGGCCCGGTTCAGACTAGTCCAGCTCAAAATACTGCATAGGGTATACATTTCCTGCACCACACTTGTGAAAATAGGACGTAGGGCAGAAGCAACAAGTAACAGAGGATGTGGGGAGGCGGGGTCGTTTTATCATATAATATGGACATGGGTGATTCAGGATTACTGGCGTAAGATTGTGTCATGTATGTCGGGGGTGGTGGGAGATGAGCTTACACTATCGCCCAAGTGGTGCCTGTTAAATGTGTGGGAGGACACAAACCTGGTACAAACGGACCAAACTTGGGTTACCCTGGGTTTTATGCTGGCAAAAAGAAACATAGTGCACCACTGGGGAACTGCCCTCCCGCCTACGCTTTCCGATTGGAAAAGAGACATGGACTGGTGCATGGTGGTGGAGAAAACCATCTATGTAAAAAGAGGATGCCCCAAGAAATGGGGGAAAATTTGGATCAAATGGAACGAATTCAGGGAGAACCCATGTACGCCTTCTTTGGGTGGAACACATTTGTCTATAGCCCACTTGGAGACCATTTTATGAAACTATCGAGCCGACTGTGGGTAAAGAGGACAAAATCCCGGCAAGACTTATTGGGGATCCCCTGTGGTGGGAGGCGGTGGTGTTTGGTTGTGTACGTAGTAATGATAATGTAAGATGTGTTTCTGCTCTGTTACAATAATAAAAAGATTTAAAAAAAAAAAAACAGGCATCAATTGGGGGCCTGTTTTTACTCACTGTGCCATTAGTACATCTTCCGAGGTTGATGACTGGACTTGTAATTTTATGGCTAGTTTCTCAACCACTATTTTGTTGTCAGTCTTTTGGGCAGAATGTATCTTAGAGGAAATATACAGCTCATATGAGTGCCTCATAATTGAACTGTCTCTCCTAAATAGTGACTGGCATGCTTCCTCTTCTTTCCCATTCTCATGTATCCCACTAGTCTCTCCCAATCCCATCAGCCCCGTTTTACCCCTCGCCCTCCCTGTCCACCAAAGTCTCTTCATACTCCTTCTCTGGCCACTCCCCCACCACTTATTATTTGCTCATGACCCTCCTATGTGATCGCCTTCCTTTCTCATCATCCCTTTCCTTTTTTATATTGATGGTTGGACATCAATTTTTTTTTCTTATAGCGCTTGCTGTTTGTAAGAAAATTGATTATTATTTGGGGTAGGTGACTGCCTACCTCAATGAATAATAACACTTCTTGTCAGAGAAAACCCTCAAAGTCACTACATTTATCTGAGCACAGCCCCCTAAAAGCAATGGCACAGAGTAGACAAGCTTAACGGAAATGTGCAAAGTATTAATTCAATACCAAAGCAGTAATAAAGTAAAAACATCAGTAATAAAAATCCCAAACTGAATCAGAAACTTAAGTGAAATGTAATTAAAAAAATAACACCAAAATGACAGAAATCCAATACGTAGAACCGGAGGTATGAGTTTTTAAAGATGTAGGTGAAAAACACACATTCACTGGATGATGTCATCAGTGATGTCATTTGAGATGTCATCAGTGGTGTCATGAGTGATGTCACTGACCATGTCATGAGTGATGTAATATGTGACGTCATCAGCAGTGCATTGCGGGCGCGCGAGTTATAGTTAGCTGAACTAACTATAACGGGGGAATTTCTATGGTTTTGTACGAGTGAACTCAAGCGGACACTAAGGAGTGACCGGATTCCCAAACGCGCGTAAAGACCAGTGGGAGCGCTCGACGGAGCTGCCTCGCTCGGACCAGATGCGCCTGACAGGATCTCACCGCGCGCAGAGCACACAGCGGGAGAAACTGCGAGGGGGAGAACGCGCTCGGGCAAGAGCCTGCTGCGCAGGGAATATGAAACAATACCAAGGCAATAATGCTAATAACGTGCACAAGAAACCGCTATATAAACAGCAACAACGTCAGATTAAGCCAAGAATGTAAGGAATGCACTTAACTGACGAGCAGTGAAGAAAGAGGAAGGGGAAGGGACGTCACGATATTATATACGATGGACTGTGATATGATTGGACTATAGTTGCCTTGGAGACTACCCCCTAATGGTTCATGGGTTGTGTAGTCTTTTGTTTAATGATTGTTGTGTTACGTTTTCTTTGAACTGCTATGCAAATAAAGTGAGGAAAGATATGCATAATCCTCGCCTCCGTCCTGCCATAGAATTCATTAAACTTTATTTAATCTGATTTAGAAACATAGATCATAAAAGTGTACATAAAAACAGTAAATCCTCTTTCCTAATACAATACAGTGAGAATTAATTAAAACCAGTAGGTAAAAACGGGTGTTACAAAGCCCGGTTCAGAGCAACTTCAGGTTAACAGAATCGTAAAGTTCAATGTTTCGCAAGATCAATCTCATGTACTTCGTGCAAAATACGCAATAAGGGGTCCAAGTAAGATGTAACGCTCCAATACCTGACCAGTTTGCACTATATAAAACTGCAGAAAAAATAAAAATAAAAAGTGTTTTGCACACTTCTGTCATTGGGCTATATGTGGGCTACATCTGGGTGATATTTGTGCTACATTTGGGCTTTTTTTCTCTGGTGGCCATCTTGGGAGACTTATTTGTTATGAAGTTTCCTAATTTCGTCATTTACTGCAGTCTCCTCAGTAGGAAATGCTTTCAGTTTTTTACTTTGATTCCATCAAGAAGGCATTCAGATGTGTCACACATTTGCCATAAATTCAGAATGTTAGCACTCTAGTTGTTCATTAGATCACTGTAGTAAAGCTACTGCTCACCAGGGAGTTAACTGGAAGTCTACTGCTGGTATTGAAAGTGATTGTTTCAGTCTGCATGTCAGAATTTTCTAATAAAATAGAAGAGGATTTGAGATCTCACTAAAAACATGCCCTAAATTTTCTTTCTGCAGCACTAACCATAATTTCTATGACAAAATGAACCCCATCATTTTGTTCCTTTTTAAATTAAATGTTTTAAGTGTTACCAGTTTATTCCAATCAAGATGGCTTCAGGTGTGCCATACTTTTGTCATAAGTAAGACTGTTAGCGCTCTAGTTGTTCTTTAGAACACTCTGGGAAGCTGCAGTAGAACACAAAGGCATCAACTGACAGGCTGCTCCTGTTGAAATATAACAGGAAGATATTTGAGATCTCACTTAAAACATGTCCTAATTTTTCTTTCTACAGCACTAACCATAATTTCTATGACAAAATGAACCCCCTCATTTTGTTCCTTTTTAAATTAAATGTTTTAAGAGTTACCAGTTTATTCCAATCAAGATGGCTTCAGGTGTGCCATAATTTTGTCATAAGTAAGACTGTTAGCGCTCTAGTTGTTCTTTAGAACACTCTGGGAAGCTGCAGTAGAACACAAAGGCATCAACTGACAGGCTGCTCCTGTTGAAATATAACAGGAAGATATTTGAGATCACACTTGAAACATGTCCAAATTTTTCTTTCTACAGCACTAACCATAATTTCTATGACAAAATGAACCCCATCATTTTGTTCCTTTTTAAATTAAATGTTTTAAGTGTTACCAGTTTATTCCAATCAAGATGGCTTCAGGTGTGCCATACTTTTGTCATAAGTAAGGCTGTTAGCACTCTAGTTGTTCTTTAGAACACTCTGGGAAGCTGCAGTAGAACACAAAGGAATCAACTGACAGTCTCTGCCCTTGTTGGATGTACATGTTTTACTGAGAATGTCAGACTTCATTCTCACATGACTGAGAAAGATAATGTGAATTTACAGAAAATATGCTCTCATTTTAGCTTCTGGAGCACCTTCCAAAACTGTATGGGACAAGCATGTGAAAATAGTTTTCTCTCAAACATGATTCATGATATCCCAGCAGAAGGTTTTTCACAGGGTAAAATCACCTTAGAACACACCACAATTCCTGAAATTAGTATGGTATCATCAACAAATGAATTCTAATGTAACTAAAGTCTGTTATCACCCTTTATAGTTCTCCTTTTGGTAACCCTCAAAATCTTCGATTCACTACAATGCATTTCAATGGGGTACTATCATTTATATTGGTCCCAATATGGCTGCCAGCAATTCCAGGATGAAGTGCTGACAGCCAATCAGATCTCACGATGACATGTGTGGTTAGGCTCCGCCCAGATATATATGTGTTTTCTTTTTCAAATTTCTCAGGAACTACTGAACGGATTTACACCATTTAACCAAAAGGCACGACTCTGAACCAAGGGCTACCTTTTTGCCAAATTTGGTGTAATTCCGTTCAGCAGTTCGTGCTGTAGCTGCGATGAAAGGTTCCTATGGAAAATTGCATGGGGAAAACACATTTTGGGACCCCCCTTTTTTCTCAGCCCTCACTTGATGAATCACCCCGAGACTTTCAGGATAGGAGCGGACCGGAGCGCCCCATGAGTTTTGAAAATTTCGCGAAGATTCGTCAACCGGCGCCAAAGTTATTTCAAATAGAATGTTGCCGATTTCCTATGGAAAATAGGTCCTAACTATAACCGCCAGTAGATAATATATATATATATATATTTAAATTTAAATGCTTTCTACTTGCCTGCAAAATACTTACATTTATCCCGAAAAAAATTACTTACATTTTCGTGGTAAAAGGCATCTGTCGTAAAGGCATATCTGTTGTAAACAAAATTGTTGTAAAATACTTTTTTGGTAAAGGCATTTTCGTTGTTAATCCTCTGTTGTAAAGGCATCTCGTTGTTTAGCCTTCATTGTTAAGGATGTTTCCCTTCCATCCCTCCTTCCTCTGACTCATACCAAACCTTTCTGACTACCATGAACTCCCAAACAACTTTCTCAAACTTTCACCCCTCCTTTTTAGGTCTCGCCTGAGCCAGCGCATGCGTTGCTCTGGCGAGAGTTTTAGTAAGCGGGTTTTGGAAGTGCAAACAGTACTGGTGACCAGCTTGCGTTCACGTGAGCGTGCACGCGCGTCACGGGTCATTAAGTGCATCGCGATCGCGATCACTTTCACTTTCCCGGCTTTGAAGTAAAGAAATAGATTATTTTTCTATTTCTATACTTTTGCTACAATCGCGGCACCGGCGCTTTACTTTTAACATTAAAAGTAAAGCGCGGGTGCCGCGATTATAGCAAAAGTAAAGAAATAGATTATTTTTCTATTTCTTTACTTTTGCTATAATCGCGGCACCCGCGCTTTACTTTTAATGTTAAAGCGCTTTACTTTTAATGTTAAAAGTAAAACGCGGGTGCCGCGATTATAATGGTGTAGCCAATAGGTCTCGCTTTTGGGACCTTATAAGTATTTAGTTACGCAACTGTTGCATGGCTAAACACTTATAAGGTCCCAAAGGCGAGACCTATTGGCTATGCCAATGCTTGTTAGCCATGTCATCCAACTAACAAGCACACACAGCCACTACTTTAAAAAACAACTTGCTACTTCCCTTTTCAAATCCATTCCTATCATTCTACCCCTACTCCAGACCATCCTTTTCAAGTCCATTCCTATCATTCTATCACTACTCCAAACTCTACTAAACACACAAGAAATCAAGAACACAAATCTAACACAACAAATGTGCAAAAAAACAAACATTGATCTAACCTAACAACTAATTGTGGGGTCCGGAGTAGCATGGTACTCGCTGAAAAAGCTCTTCAGTGCCTCGTCAGGAGTCGTGGGCCCTATATATATATAAATATACAGTTACTAAGTACTGTTTGCTATTAGTATTAATGCCTCTTAATACCGTTTTTAGCAGAGACTTGAATTTACTCCCAAAAAGGTGTTACAACACACATAGGGGCCGATTCCGATCTCGGTCGGAGGCGCACCCAATACCATTCGGTCGGGAAAAAAGCCATGCGAAAGCCTGTTTCCCGACCGAACCGTACGCGGGTCCGGCCGAGCGAGTACGATGCGACTCGCCGACCGACTCGTCCGGGCGACCCGACCGCTCCGACCGACTCGTACCCGGATCGTACCGCTCCGACCGACTCGCTCGGACCCGATTCGCACCGCGCAATGGAGACGTTTTCCGGCCGGGTAAGTACGATGCGCACTCGACCGCTCCGACCGACTCGCGCCGTCCGACTCGAACTCGCTGTCGGAGCCGTACTTTGGGGGTCCGTGTCGGACCCCCTGTACGCGTACCCGTGCGAGGCGCACACAGGGGGACCCATGGGTCCCCCTACCTGTGCGTGTACGCCGCGGGCGCGCCGCGGCGTACTCGCTGTAGGGGGCGCCCTTGTCCGCCTCGCACCCATTGAGGCAATGGGAGCCCGCGTACGCGTTGTACGACCGGCTCCCATTGAGTTCAATGGGAGTCCGACCGACTCGTGTCCGATAACATACGGACGCATCGTACTCGTTCGGTCGGACTGCACGGGTCCGATTCGGTCGGAAATCTCTCCGGGTCCGGCTCGGTCGGAGAGATTTCCGGCCCGAATCGGAATCGACCCCATAGTATTGGTGTTTTTTTCCATGGACACATCCTCCATGTCATACCCTGTAAATTACGGGTTCACATGTGTAAATCAGTGCACTAACAGTGTTCCACATGTTATGTCCTATTATACTTGTGATCCCAGAAGTATGGCAATCCAGTGTAACCGACACAGCTGGGTATCCCATAAACTAATCCTGAAGGAGCAAGGCCACTTGTAATGAGGACATAAGTCTTAAATATGTGTAAGAGCCAAAAGAAAGACACACAAGTGAGAATAGGCTGCCATCTTTCTGGAGAAAAAGTGCCAACCATTTGCTCATGTTTTTAGATTCTGGAATGGGCCGGTCATTGGTAAATGAATATCCATCCAAACTCAAATGTTTTCTTTTTCAAAAGCATTTCTGCCTTTGCTTGATTTAATCTTCATTTAGTAATATTTTATATAGCTCCTGTTTTTAAGCTTATATTTCAAAGAGAGGAAAAACATACTTTTGATGATCTTATTTATTCTATCTGCAACGCTTGACATAAAAATATGGGCCATAGCAGTAAAATATTGCCAACGTTGCAATCCTACTGGTAAAAAGGCCAGACTGGGAGGCTGGAGGGGTGGGGGGCCAGTTTAGTTACTGGGTGTGGCTTTTGTTACCGGGTCGGTTTTGCTGCAGTGCTGCAATAGCAGCCCCCAGTAACAAAATCAGAAGGCCTGGCCAGCATAATCACTCACTTCACACTCTTGCTGCAGAACTCCTTGTATATCCAGCAGCTTTAGTATAACAATAAAAGTGCCAAGATTGATATCTCTGGCGAATAATCTTCCTGTTGGAGAGAAATCTCTTTTGTCTATTGGAAGTTTTGACTCATCTAAAGTAGTGCAGAGGGTTAATATGCCTGCTGCAAAGAACGTGTACCATGCAGATCGCAGAACTCTATTTTATGTGCATAGCTGAGTGGCTTCCTGCTTTTGTCACAGAGATCCTTTTGTTATTTGCAGTTCATAATTTACGATCATAATCTAGCACAGTGAGCTATGAACTGCCATCAAAGAACTGCATGCAAACTGCATGGTATAGGTTTGAAAGTTATGTTTTTCCTTCGTCTTTCATTATTCTAATGTTGCTAAAATGGGTTTGTTTGGGTAGAAATACATTCATATTAGTAAATCCAACCCCAACCACAGTGGTAAGTTATAAATCCTGAGTTTGTGCTTCTTCAGACCAAGCATTCCTAAAATAATGCGTACCAGTATGGATGACATATGAATCCTACACCTTGTATTCCCTTTTGTCTTATGGAACAATTTCAGTACACTGATTTATATGCGTATGATTCATTGTCTCTATGTGTGTGTGATGTTAAGTGCTCCGACACCCTACACTGGTATGAGAGACACTATAAAACAAATGAAATACATGTGAGATAGGTACTATGGATAGATGAGCTGCATTTTTGCAGGGTGATAGTGAAGGAATCATGAAAGAGCCCCAACAAAGATTGTCGTATCCTGGTGCACTGTAAGGTCATCATTTAATATGCTTAAAAGCTAATACAATTAAATATATAATGAAAATGTGTTGTAGAATACATCATTTTTGCATTTTTTCTCGCTTGCTATGCACCGTACGGAGGCTGGTCTGATAAAATTTGCCAGGGCTGCTTTTGGTTCCTAGTCTGGCCCTAACTGGTAAGTAATACCACTGGCGGAGGTTGAAAGTCGAAAGTCCCTGCCACCTGAGCACTCTATTGTTATGTACTCCTTGATTACAGCTGTCCTACAAGTGCGATAGTTTATTGGGTGAAAGCAGGACATGAT
Source organism: Calotriton arnoldi (assembly GCA_963921515.1). Taxonomy (NCBI): domain Eukaryota; kingdom Metazoa; phylum Chordata; class Amphibia; order Caudata; family Salamandridae; genus Calotriton; species Calotriton arnoldi. Next base: position 1,458,896 of record CAWUFW010002870.1, on the reverse strand, counting down.
ATATTTGCTAACGCTTTTGCATTTAGTTTCCCTTTTGTAAGCTTGAAGTGCCTTGGTAGCTCTTATATAATTTTCTTGTGTACATAGAATAAGAGCTGGCCAAACATCGTGCGTCTCTTTCCAAAATGGCGGTATCAATCAGAAGGCATCATTTGGGCACCACGCAGTTTATAGAGTGGCAGCAATTCATCCGACTAAAATGCATTGTGAAAACATTCAAATAAAGTGGTTAACTCAGTGGCATCATTTCACCAAAATCAATGCAGCTGTGGTACAAACATGACGCACCCTTTGACCTACAGTGGCATCACAGGAAGGGATGTATTACGTCCTTTTCTGCTGACAACACTACAGAAACGGAAAGCACCAAAGTGGGTAAAGAAATTTTAGTGTGAACTTGAAAGGAAATTACATACTCTTGCTGAAGTGAATTAAAAGCTATTTTAGTTTCCAATCACATTGTAACTAGGATGCTGCATAATACACTAGGGGATTGCTCTTATTTTTTGGGATGCTACCTTCCTATTGGAAGGGTCTGAACAATAGGGCTGGGTGCTGCCTTCTTGTGCCTAGGGGCTGTTCAGTGTGTGTTCATTATGCATAAGATTTTCTGTTTTGAGTTTTTAATTTGTTGTGAATGCCACTGGGGTTTCCAGTGTTTTCAAAGCTTGTAAAAAACCGTGGTTACCTGTATTTATACTTTTTAGCGCATTAAAAAAATTACAGGACTGTGTTTTTCATTTGCTTACGGAGAATTTTCCTGTATTGTTGCACATGCGCATATTTTGATAAACATATACATATGTGACCTCCTGGTCAGAGTCACTGCTCTCCTTCCGCGCAGCTCCACCATTGTAGGACTGATCTTAGCCCGCTCGATCTCCTTGCCAAGTAGGTGTTCGAGACCCTCCTCCACCCGCAGGCTCCTGCCTGCGCCTCATTCCTGGTGGTCTAGTGGAAGAGCTTGCTCTTCTGCTAGTCTGCTCTGGGTGTGTCATCTTTTTTCTGTTTGCCTTTCTTTCCTTGCCTTTTTTCCTCTGCTTTTTTCTTTTCATTGCCTCTTGTGTCTTTCTCTTTTCCTCTGCCTCCTTTTCCCACGCGCTCCCTGCCTCTGCTGCCCCCGCAGCCCCTCCCCCCTAGCGTGTCGCTCCCGCCTCCCAGCTGTTCACCCTCCCCCTACTTAATGGGCGCTGGGCGCAGTGGCTGCGGCGCTGGCACGCCGAAGGCAGGCCCATCTGCGCCCGTCGGCAACCAGCGCCAGGGACCCTGGACCCCGCCCCCCCGCCGTTATGACCCCAGCACTCTCCACGCACTCAACCTTGGATGCAACAACAACTGTCAGCTCTCGACCCTGAGCGACATCCAAGGCCCAACCTCTTGTCGACATTAACGCCGCACCTTCACCCACCTCCGGACTCAGGCAGCCACCCCAACCAGCCGGACACCACCTCACACAAGCCACTGAACTGCATCCTCCTCAACGTACGCTCCCTGCACAGACACGCCGTGGAAATCTGGGACCTCCTCAACACTCACACGCCCGACGTCACCTTCCTCACAGAGACCTGGACGAACGCCAGCTCCGCACCCGACATCGCAACCGCCATCCCAGGTGGATAGAAGAACCTGGGAAAAGACCGACTCAACCACCCAGTAGGAGGCCATCGCCATCGTCCACAAAAGCTCCCGCAGATTGACAACCACCAACTCGGACGACGCCTCGCCCCCCATGGAACACATCCACTTCCAGATCCAGCCCAACCCCAGAATGACGCTCCGCGGAACACTCGCCTACAGACCTCCTGGACCCCGCACCTTCTTCGCCACCGTCATTGCAGACCACATTGCTTTCCACGCCCTCGTCTCTACGGATTACGTACTACTCGGAGACCTGAACTTGCACCTGGACAACCAAAGCGATCCCAACACTACCGCCCTCCTGGAAAACCTCACCAACATAGGACTGAAACAACTTGTCTCCACCCCCACTCACACAGCAGGGCACACACTCGTCCCCTTCTTCGCCAGAGGAAACAGCATTCGCTTCAGCCACACCACAGAACTGCTCTGGACAGACCACCACTGCATCCATTTCTCCTTCACGAAACCCACCGCACACAAGCGCATGCTCCGCCCTCCACGCAAAAGCTGGAAGAAAGTCTCCAAAGAACACCTCACCTCCACCCTCAGTTGCACTCCACCCCAACTACACCAGATGCCAACACAGCGGCAAGCAACCTCCACCAATGGATCGGCAACTGCGCCAACACTCTCGCCCCCTCCAGAACACCACGAGACGACAAAACAAGAAAGCCAACTGCTTCACCACGGACTTCCGAGAATCCAAGTGCTCCTGCCGATGACTAGAGAAGACGTGGAGAAACAGCAAAACACCAGAAGCACACTCCGCCTACAAAGCAGCCATCACAGCACACCACCAACTCATCAAATCAACAAAGAAAAACTTCATCCAAGACAGAATCTTCTCCAATGCCCACAACTTTAAGGAACTCTTCGCCATCATACAGGAGTTTGCCAAACCCAACAGCAAAGCAACCAACATCCCTCGTTCCCAAGACCTCTGCAACAAACTCAGCTACTTCTTTCACCTCAAGATCAAGACGCTCTACAAAAACTTCGACAACCAAGATCACGGCACCGCCTCAACCCCCACCCCAAACGACGCCATCCAACAGACCCTTTTCACCCGGACCCCTCTCACCACAAAAGACACCTTAAAGACAATGAAGAGCATACACTCCGGAGCACCTACTGACCCCTGCCCGCCGCACATCTTCCACAGGGCCGCCACTACCATCGCACCCGATCTACGCCGAACTATCAACTGCTCCCTCGAGACCGCCACATTCCCCGACGACTGGAAGCACGCCAATGTCAACCCCCTCCTATAGAAGCCCTCCAAAGTCCCGACAGATCTCAAAAACTTCAAGCCCATCTCACTGCTTCCTTTTGCCACCAAAGTCATCAAAAAGGCCATCAACACCCAGCTAGCTCACTTCATAGAAACCAACAGCATCCTAGACACCTCCCAATCCGGATTCCGCAGCAACTACAGCACCGAGACCGCCCTCCTCGCCGCCACCGACGCTGTCCGTGCCATCCTCGACCAAGGCCACACAGCAGCCCTCATCCTCCTGGACCTATCGGCAGCTTTCGACACCATCTCCCACCGCACGTTAGCCACCAGACTCCGCCAGCATCCAAGGAGAAGCCTTAGACTGGATACGATTTTCCTCTCAGGCAGAACACAGAGAATAAGACTCCCGCCCTTCCTCTCAGAACCGACAGAGATCAGATGCGGAGTACCCCAAGGATCCTCCCTCAGCCCCACACTCTTCAACATCTACGCGGCCCCCCTCGCAACCATCGTCAGAAACCATGGGCTCAACATCGTCTCCTATGCCGATGACACCCAGCTCATCCTCTCCCTCACCAAGGAACCCAACATCACCAGGCTCAACTTCCAAGAAGGGATGAAAGCTGTCGCGACCTGGATGAGCAACAGCTGCCTGAAGCTGAGCTCGGAGAAAACATAAGTCCTCATCCTCATCTCCACCCCCTCCACATGGGACAACACCTGGTGGCCCCCCGCCCTCGTACGTCCACTCACCCCAACAGACCATGCACGAAACCTCGGCATCCTACTCGACTCCTCACCATGAATCGCCAGATCAACGCCGTATTCTCCACATACTTCACAACCCTCCGCATATTCCACAAGACGTTCAAGTGGATCCCCCCGACTCCAGGAAAACCGTCATCCACGCACCCATCACCAGCAGACAGGACTACTGCAACGCTCTCTATGCCGGAATCAACAAAAAACTCCTCCACAAACTCCAGACCATCCAGAACCCCGCAGCCAGACTTATTCTCAACATCCCTCGACACGACCACATCACCCAACACCTCTGCGACCTCCACTGGCTCCCAGTCGAAAAAAGAATAACCTTCAAGCTGCTCACACACGCCTGCAAAGCTTCACAACACCCGCCCCTAATACCTCAACGACCGACTCTCCTTCCACGCACCCAAGAGAAACGTCCACTCAGCCAACCTCGCCCAAGCCACCGTCCCTCGTTTCTACAGGACTAGAGCAGGTGGAAGATCCTTCTCCTACCTCTCATCCAAGACCTGGAACGAACTCCTCCCTCACCTCCGCCGAAGCCCGACACTGCACCAACTCAGAAAGGAACTCAAGACCTGGCTCTTCGAATGACCCCAACGGAGCTGCTCACACCCCCCCTCAGCGCCTTGAGACACTCACAGGTGAGTAGTGCGCTCTACAAGCCAATGATTGATTGATATTCTTGCTGCCCCTCTTCCCGTGTCCGAAGAGGCCCCCAGGGACTCCATCCCCCAGGGCCGAAAACTATGAATTGGGGAGGGGGGCTGCGTGGCACCCCTTCCTGAGCCACGCAGTGGCACCGGGGACCCCATCCCCGAGGCCTGCTCAGGTATGGTGTATTGGGGTCCCCAACCCCCAGGATTCCATCTGCCCGAGGGCAGGGATTAGTAATGTTCTCCCAGTGGGCTGGAGTAGAAAGCTGCTCCTGCCTGTTGGGAGAACAAAACGTTTCCCTGCCCACACTCTCAGGCAGGGAAAATAATACAGATTTGTTCCCATCCCACTGGAGCAAAAGAAAACTGCTCCTGCGGAGTAGGAGCAATGCCGGCTTCCGCTGCACCCGCGCTGGGTGAAAGCAGGAGAGCAGGCGGGGCTGCAGGGGCCCTGGGTCTACCCACGGAGCCTCCAGCTAAGGACCTGTTGTGGCGTTCCCCATGTGGGCACCAGGGCACGCCACTCAATAAAAAAAATATGTGGATGGCTCCTGCAAGAGCAGGCAGCTGGCGGGCTTTGGGGGTCATGGGACTCCCCCTGTGGCCACAAAGAAACATAAATGTGTGCGGTGCCCTGGGTGGACACCCCTTAATTTAAGAAAAAATTGCTGCTCCTATACAGCATGCGGAATCTTGAAAAATATAGTTATAAAGCTCAGCCCCAGGGGATGGAATCCCCGGTGCCAGAGTCAGCCCGGTGAGAGGGGCCGATTGCTCCCTCCCCCTAATTTCAGTGCCCGGCCCCAGGGGATAGGGTCCCCAGGCCAAAATCGGCCCAGCGAGGGGTGGGGGGCATGTGTGCTCCCCTCCCCCAAATATCAGCACTGGGCGACGGGGATGGGATCCCCGAGCCAAAATTGACCTGGGGCGGGGGCTATGTGCCCCCTCTCCTTAAATTAAATAAAGGTCCTTTGGGATGGGGTCCCCAGGGTCTAATAAGGCTTGGGGAACCCCCTCCTTAATTTTAATGAGTGGCCCTGCGGGTTGGAGTCCCCAGAGCCTATCAAGGCTTGGGGAGGATGGTCACGTGGCCCCCCCTACTCTTTCATACCAAAAATGGCCTGGGAAATGGGGTCTCCAGGGCCTAATAAGGTGGGGCGGGGCTGCGCGGCCCCCCTCCCCTTAATTTTAATGAGTGACCCTGGGGGATGGGGTCCTCAGGGCCAGACCTGTTTGCCAACCTCAGCTGTGCACACGGTGGGATAGGCTATATGGGGATGTTGGCTGCAGGGCCCCCTACTCTTTAATGCAAAAAGCGCCTGGGGTCCCCAGGGCCTACTAAGGCTTGGGGAGGGAGGCCTACTGTTTTCTTTATTTAAATACTGGTTTCAGTTCAATTTGTTTTGTTTTTCTCCTCAGATTTTCCTAAAATAGGTTGTGAGGAAGAGATTGCTCGAAACGCGTCAGGGATGCGGACGCATGCTATTAACTTTCCTGGCAAGTGTTGCTGCTTGGTTTGAATAAAGCTTTGGGGTAAAGCTTCTCTCTACTCGAGTGCAACTCTTATTTTGGACAACCCCTTGTGATTTGATGTGTAGCGGCCGTCCTGCCGCAGGGTCTGCACCACCCCTAATTAGGGGGGCCACGGGGCTCCGATACACGGAGTTTCATTTCTGGAGTAGAGAGCATGGATGGAAGCACCAAGACTTTCCGGGGGCTCACGCAGAGCCTAATTTGCATTTATTTGAAAGCACCACCATTTGGATTGTTATTATGGACTGCAATTCCCATAAACCACGCAGAGTCCCATTCAGGGCAGCCAATTGGGGCATGCGATGTCGGATAAAGGGAAGGGCATTTCACCAACGCGCTTTTCGCCCGTAAAACCCTCTGAGGAAGAGATTGCTCGAAACGCGTCAGGGATGCGGACGCATGCTATTAACTTTCCTGGCAAGTGTTGCTGCTTGGTTTGAATAAAGCTTTGGGGTAAAGCTTCTCTCTACTCCAGTGCGACTCTTATTTTGGACAACCCCTTGTGATTTGATGTGTAGCGGCCGTCCTGCCGCAGGGTCTGCACCACCCCTAATTAGGGGGGCCACGGGGCTTCGATACACGGAGTTTCATTTCGGGAGTAGAGAGCATGGATGGTAGCACCAAGACTTTCCGGGGGCTCACGCAGAGCCTAATTTGCATTTATTTGAAAGCGCCACCATTTGGATTGTTATTATGGACTGCAATTCCCAGAAACCACGCAGAGTCCCATTCAGGGCAGCCAATTGGGGCATGAGATGTCGGATAAAGGGAAGGGCATTTCACCAACGCGCTTTTCGCCCGTAAAACCCTCTGAGGAAAAGATTGCTCGAAACGCGTCAGGGATGCGGACGCATGCTATTAACTTTCCTGGCTAGTGTTGCTGCTTGGTTTGAATAAAGCTTTGGGGTAAAGCTTCTCTCTACTCAAGTGCGACTCTTATTTTGGACAACCCCTTGTGATTTGATGTGTAGCGGCCGTCCTGCCGCAGGGTCTGCACCACCCCTAATTAGGGGGGCCACAGGGCTCCGATACACGGAGTTTCATTTCTGGAGTAGAGAGCATGGATGGAAGCACCAAGACTTTCCGGGGGCTCACGCAGGGCCTAATTTGCATTTATTTGAAAGCGCCACCATTTGGATTGTTATTATGGACTGCAATTCCCAGAAACCACGCAGAGTCCCATTCAGGGCAGCCAATTGGGGCATGCGATGTCGGATAAAGGGAAGGGCATTTCACCAACGCGCTTTTCGCCCGTAAAACCCTCTGAGGAAGAGATTGCTCGAAACGCGTCAGGGATGCGGACGCATGCTATTAACTTTCCTGGCAAGTGTTGCTGCTTGGTTTGAATAAAGCTTTGGGGTAAAGCTTCTCTCTACTCGAGTGCGACTCTTATTTTGGACAACCCCTTGTGATTTTATATATATATATATATATATATATATATATATATATATATATATATATATATATATATATATATTGCAGGCTTCGTCTCCAAACATCCACTGCACTCGGACAGACGAACGCGGACCCAAAGTTCTTTGTGCAAATATGTTTATTGTATGCCCTGCATCTCCGCCATATATATATATTTTCACTGAAAAAACCATAGGTTTCAGGCACATTATAGTTAGAAATTACCATTTAAAAACCTTAGAAATTCACTGAAAAAACCATAGGTTTCAGGGACGTTTTAGTTAGTTGGACATTTCACTCGTACAAAACCAGAGAAATTCCGCCATTATAGTTAGTTCAGCTAACTATAACTCGCGCCCCCGCAATGCACTGCTGATGACGTCACATATTACATCATTCATGACATGGTCAGTGACATCACTGCTGACATCACTGATGACATTTCAAATGACATCACTGATGACATCACTGATTACATCATCAAGTGACTGTGTGTTTCTATAAAGTTTAAGTATGTTTTATATATATGCCAAGGTGAATTGAAGAATGAGTGGGTGTATAAGTGTCTGGATGGAGGATTTAGTAGGTGCGTGACTGACTGTATAAGTGAGTGATTAAATGTGTCTTACTGAATGCATGGGTTAGTGACTAAACTGTGTGAATGTCTGTATCAGTCTGTCTGTTGTGTAAGCTGCTGCATGGGTTGGTCAGTAGCTACATGAGTGTCTATATGGGTTATTGATTGGTTGCCTGAGTATTTGTATGGGTGCCTGAGTGTGTGTGTGGGTGGGTAGGAGGTGTGTGACTCTGTGCATAGATGTGTGAGTGGTTGATTCACTGGGTGTATGGGTTCAAGAGTGCATGTGGAAACAGCTGTATGGGTGGGTGAGTGTGTGTGTATGGGTGTGTTGGTGAGTGAATGGATGTCTCAGTGGTACATGTCCAAGTAACTACATATGTAAAAGGCAGTGTATGTGAGAGTTGGAGTATATAAATGACTATACGTGAGAGTCAGTGATTGTGAGAGTGGCTGTATGGATGAGTGTGTACTTGTATCAGTGATTGTATAAGAGAGTAAGTATGCGTTAGTATCTGAATGAATAAGTGATGTGGTGTGTGTATAACTGTATAGGTGAGTAAATGGAAGTGTGATTGATTCTTTGCATGACTGACTAGGTGTGTGAGTAACTCTGGATGAGTGGTGGTGTGTGAGTGTCTGTATAGGTGTATGAGTGCATATGATAGTGTTGTATTGATGAGTGACTGCATGTATGAGTGATTGTATGGGTGAATGAGTGGATGTGTGTGTAGACCTAGGAATCAGTGAGTGCGTATGTAGTAACTGGTATTGGTGTGTCTATGGTTTTGAAAATGGTAGTCTGTATTTTACAGTGGGTGTATCAAAGGTTATATTAGGGTGTGAGGAGGTGCATCAGATTTTCACGTGGATGATGTCATCAGTGATGTCATCAGTGATGTCATTTGAGATGTCATCAGTGATGTCACTGACCATGTCATGAATGATGTAATATGTGATGTCATCAGCAGTGCATTGCGGGGCACGAGTTATAGTTAGCTGAACTAACTATAACGGCGGAATGTCTCTGGTTTTGTACGAGTGAAATGTCCAACTAACTATAACGTCCCTGAAACCTATGGTTTTTTCAGTGAATTTCTAAGGTTTTTTAAATGGTAATTTCTAACTATAACGTGCCTAAAACCTATGGTTTTTTCAGTGAATTTCAAAGGTTTTTTAAATGCTAATTTCTAACTATAACGTCCCTGAAACCTATGTTTTTTTTAGTGAATTTCAAAGGTTTTTTAAATGCTAATTTCTAACTATAACATAGCAGTCTCGTTTTCAGAGTGGTGGAGAAAGGTGAGCGTGGCCTCCAAACACCTTTTAGCAATCCCACTGTGTGGGATTTACTGGAGGTAACAGGAGGGGTAGTTAGCCCCCAACGTCAACCTTGGGGGCCAACTACCCCTTTTATTACCTCCAGTAAGTCCCACACAGCAAGATTGCTAACTTGTTATATCAGGCCCCGCCCCCTCCCTGCACCACTGTGCAAACGAGCCCCCTGGCGCGTTGTAAGTTAAGGGATTAAGTCCCCTTGAATCCTGAGGGTCCCTGGGGGCCAACTAGCCCCCCAGGTACCTCCAGTAAGCGCCACAGAGCTGCGTTGCAGAGAGGTGTTCCGAGGCCACGGAGGATGAAGTCCACTTGTGTCCTGAGGTCCTCAGGACACAAGAGGACCTCATCGCCCCACCAGCAGTGCACCAGAAGCCGCGTTTGCAGAGTGGTGTAAAAAGGGGCATGACCTCGGACCACCTCTCTGCAACGCAGCTCTGTTGCGCTTACTGGAGGTACCTGGTGGTCTAGTTGGCCTCCAGTGACCCTCAGCATTGAAGGGGACTTAATCCCCCAATATACAACGCGCCAGGGGGCGCGTTTGCACACTTCTTATATCAGGCCCGGCCCCTCCCTGCACCACTGTGCAAACGCGCCCCCCTGGCGCATTCTAAGCTGGGGGATTAAGTGCCCTTGAATCCTGAGGGTCCCTGGGGGCCAACTAGCCCACCAGGTACCTCTAGTAAGCCCCACAGAGCTGCGTTGCAGAGAGGTGTAAAAAAGGGCATGGCCTCGAACCACCTCTCTGCAACGCAGCTCTGTGGTGCTTACTGGAGGTACCTGGTGGGCTAATTGGCCCCCAGGGACCCTCAGGATTGAAGGGGACTTTATCCCCCAATTTACAACGCACCAGGGGGCGCATTTGCACACTTGTTATGTCAGGCCCGCCCCCTCCCTGCACCACTGTGCAAACGCGCCCCCTGGTGCATTGTAAGTTGGGGGATTAAGTCCCCTTGAATCCTGAGGGTCCCTGGGGGCCAACTAGCCCACCAGGTACCTCCAGTAAGCGCCACAGAGCTGCATTGCAGAGAGGTGTCAAAGGGGCATGGCCTCAGACCACCTCTCTGCAACGCAGCTCTGTGGCGCTTACTGGAGGTACCTGGTGGGCTAGTTGGCTCCCAGGGACCCTCAGTATTCAAGGGGACTTAATTCCCCAACTTAGAACGCGCCAGGGGGTGCGTTTGCAGAGTGCTGCTGGGAGGGGGTGGGGCCTCCGGCAAGTTGCCGGTTCCTTTTTTTGTTGTTGTCTGTTATGGGAGGGGGGCTGCGTGGCCCCCCTTCCCTGGGCCACTTTTGGCCCCGGGGACCCCATCCCCCGGGTCCGGCCTTTCCATGTTTTTTTTTTTTTATTTAAAATTTTTTTAATTATAGGGGAGGGGGGCCGCGTGGCCCCCCTCCCGGGCCACTTCTGGCCCCGGGGACCCCATCCCCCAGGGCCTGGCCTCTCCGTTGGGGACCGTGGGGGAGCCCCAATGCCCCCACGGTCGCTGCCGGCTCCCCAACTCCTGCGGGAGCCGGCATTGCTTTTGAGCAAGGGGAGCTGCTGACATGCAGCTCCCCTTGCTCAAAAGCAATTCTGCTTTGCTTCATTGAAGCGAGAGCAGGTTTCCCTGCTCTCGCTTCAATGAAGCAAAGCATGAGTTTGCTATGGCAGGGCGGGAGCCGTGCTCCCGCCCTGCCATAGCAAACAGCAATGTCCCGGGGGTGGGCACCCCGGGACATTGCAGGAGCCGGCCCCGGGGGGTGGGGGTCCCCAGGGCCATCAAGGGCTCCAGGAGGGGGGCCGCGCGGTCCCCCTCCCCATGTTTGCAAAACCCCAGGGAGGTGGTGGTCCCCGGGGCCGAGGGTCCGTTACGGACCCCCAAATTTGAATCTTTGGTGCCCCGGGGAGGTAGTGGTACCCGGGGCATGTGTGGGGGGCTCGAGCCCCCCCACGCACATTTAAAAAATAAAGCAAACAGAGCCCCGGGGAGGTGGCGGTCCCTGGGGCTCTGGGGGGGCCGCGTGCCCCCGCCTTTAATTGACAAAGCCCCGGGGAGGTGGTGGTCCCCGGGGCGTGTGGGGGGGCTCGAGCCCCCCACACACGCTTATTTTGTTTAAAATAAGAGCCCCGGGGAGGTGGTGGTCCCCGGGGCTGCGGGGGGGGCTGCATGCCCCCTGCAAATCATCAATAAAGCCCCGGGGAGGTGGCGGTCCCCAGGGCTGCAGTGGCCCCCCGCGGGCCCCAGCAATATAATTTGTGCATGCCCCCGGGACCTGGCCCACCGGGGGCTTAACAATAACGAAGCGCGGGAGCCAGCGTTTCGTTTTTTTTATTTTCTCGGCCGTATTCGCGACCCCAGCGCGAATTCAGCCAATTTTATTTATTTTTTAAATGCTTTTTTTGGGCCTGGGGGTCCTTGTGGGACCCCCTGAGCAGGCCTAGGGGGTCAGGGTGTTTCTACCCTGCCCCCTTGTCTTCATTTTTCACTTTGTTTCACCCTTTTTCTTGGTTCTACCGAGTCACAAAATGGCTGCCAACAGTTCCTGGTTTGGAGTGTTGGCAGCCAATCAGAATTGAGCTCGTGCTCGGGAGGGTTCGCGAACCCTCATCGGTGCTCAGATATCGAAACTTTTTCTTTTTTAAATTTCTCAGGAACTACTGAATGGATTTACACCATTTAACAAAAAGGGCTTTTTCTGAACCAAGACCTACCTTTTTGCCAAATTTGGTGTAATTCCGTTCAGCAGTTCGGGCTGTAGCTTTGTCTAAAGTTTCCTATGGAAAATTACATGGGGAAAACGCGTTTTGGAACCCCCATTTTTTCTCAGCCCCCGCTTGACGAATCACCCTGAAACTTTCAAGACAGGAGCTGACCGGCGCGCCCCACTAGTTTTGAAAATTTTGCGAAGATTCGTCAAACGACGCCAAAGTTATTGGGAAAACGCTTTTTGAATAGAAACGAGGTCCTAACTATAACTACCGCCAGTAGGTAATATATATATATACAGTTATTCTTTAATATATATAATTTATATATATTAAAGAATATCTGTATTTGCTATATAAAGCGACACAACAAGTGATCCAATAAAGAAAGAATAAAAGAAAAACTATGAAAGAATGTACATTGTGTGATTTTGGCAATATCTTTATTATTAATTACTTTACTGAGGGCCAGTACACTGAGATTATAGCGCCGGGCAATATTCCTAAAAGCCAAATCGTATATTTATATATTTCAATAAGTGCCCCAAGAGCGAGGACGCACTCGAACAACAGTTGACTTTCAAACAGCCTGTATTTGCTGGAAAACCGGCAATCGCATTCCGATAACTATTACAGCCTAATGCATTTCAGAGCTCCTGCTCCTTATTCATAGGCTTGGTTCAAAAAGTTCACAGCACTGCTGACACACCTATAAGTAATCAGTTGCCCTACAATGGACCACTCAGGTGAGTAAATCCCTGTTGCATGTTGGAACTTATTTATTTATTTATTTATATATTTATATAGCGCACTACTACCCGGAGGCGTCTAGGCGCTGACATCACAAGCTCCAGCCGACCACGGGGAATCGAGAGAAACGAAATAATAACTGCGTAGCTTTAGGCCTGGAAAAGCCAGGTTTTTAAGCTTTTCCTAAACGATATTAGGTCTGGTGAGTTTTTCAGTGAAAGTGGCAGTTGATTCCATAGTGTGGTAGTAATGTAAAAAAAGCCTTTCCCTCCCCAGTTGGAAAGTCGTGCCTTGGGAACTTCCACCAGCTGATGGGAGGCAGACCGCAGTATTCTTGGGGGAGAGTACCAGCAAAAATGGTCCATTAGATAGACAGGACCCTGTTTGTGCAGCACCCTAAAGGCAATGCAAAGGGCCTTAAATTTTATCCTCTTTTCCACTGGAAGCCAGTGAAGAGAATTAAGGGCCGCCTTTGCAGATGCAAATTTTGGTAGTTTGTAAAGTAGGCAGGCGGCTGAATCCTGCAGGACTTGCAACTTGTAGAGAAGGGCTTTAGTCATACCAATCAAGAGACCATTGCAGTAGTCCAGCCTAGACAACACTAATGCTGAGACTACTGTTTTCTGTAGGTCGGATAGTATAAAACAGAAGATTTTTCTTAAAACTTTTAGGATGAACCAGATGGCTGATGTCAATGCATTCACGTGATGGGAGAATGAGAGAGTGGTATCAACGATGACTCCCAGGTTCCTGGCCTTTGAGACTGGCGTGGGGAGAGGGCCAAGTTCGCTAGGCCACCAGTCCGAAGACCAATGGGAGACATCCTTGCCAAAGAGGAGAACCTCCGTTTTGTTGGAGTTCAGTTTAAGGCAATTTTCCAACATCCATTAGCTCATCTGTCTCATACAGGCCTGAAAGTTGTGGATGGTACTGCGGGGGTCCTCTGAGATGGACACTATAATCTGTGTGTCATCGGCGTATGACACCATTGCGAATCCAAAGGATTTAATAAGCCTAGCCAGGGGAACCACATACAGATTAAAAAGAGTCGGGCTGAGAGACGAGCCCTGTGGAACCCCACAGGGAAGAATGAAACTCTGTGAGCTCAGGCCCTCCATCTCCACACGGTGTTCCCGGTTAGAAAGGAAGGAGTTAAATAGTTGTAGGGCGGTGCCGGTGATGCCTGTTTCTTGAAGGCGAAGTAGTAGGAGGCCATGGTCCACTTGAAGTGTGTACTGGCATAAATCCTTCCCTCATGGGTGCTGTGTCCTTTGAGATATTATAATCCAATCGGGAAGGTTCGTGGGTCCTCCACATCCACTCTTGGATATCTGAGAAATATTTACATTTCTCAGGAACTGCCAAACGGATTTACACCATTTAACAAAAAGAGTGCTTTCTGAACCAAGAGCTACCTTTTTGCCAAATTTGGTGTAATTCCTTTCAGCAGTTCGGGCTGTAGCAGTGTTTAAAGTTTCCTATGGAAATTGACATGGAGAAAACGCGTTTTGGGACCCCCCCTTTTTCTCATCCCCCATTTGACAAATCACCTTGAAACTTTCAACACAGCAGCTGACCTGACCGCCCCATTAGTTTTGAAAATTTCGCGAAGATTCGTCAAACGACGCCAAAGATATCGACAAATCAAAAAACGCTTTTCCTATGGAAACTAGGTCCTAACTATAACTACCTACTATATATATTTTTTTTTACGGGAGGTTTCAGAGAGCCCTCTTCATCCATGGGTCTTTTGTTGTGTCACTCACATTTTTCTCCTGCCTGCCCACTACAGCCTACAAAAATATATATAACCCAGTGGCGGTCACCACTGGGTAGTTATAGTACCGATCGTGTTTCCATAAGAAAGGCTTTTTGTGTTGCTAGTAACTTTGCCGCCGTGTGAAGAATTCCTCGAAACTTTCCAAAAAGGTGCTACTGGTTGACTAGTTTGCTCTTGGAAAGTTTCGGGGGGATCCATCAATCTGGGGATGAGAAAAGGGAGGCCCCAAAATACGTTTTCCTCATTCATTTTTCCATAGGACGTTCAGACCAAATTTGACAGAAAGTTAGATCTTGGTCTAGAAAGAGTGCTTTTTGTGATTTAGTGTAAATCCATTCATTAGTTTTTGAGCAATTAATGCTCAAAATCATTGTATATCTAAGGCCGTGGAGGATCCACAGACCGATAGATCTTTTTTGGCTGCCACCACATCAACAACGCCATCTTAGGACTCAAGACTCAGTCCCATGTCCTAAAAACAGGCAAAAAAAAGTAAGGGGTAGGTTAGGATACCCTGACCCCCTAGACCTGGTGGTTGGGTTTCTTTTTAAATTTTGCTACGAATTTGTAGAAAAAAGTTTTAAAAAGGCACAGGCTACTGTTAAAACCACCTAGGGGAGGATCAGGGCCCAGGGATGAAGGGGGGATGGTAATGCAAATTATTTATTTTGAGAGGGTGGTGTGTGCCCCCTTCCCTGAGTCTCTGTGAGGCCCTGAGGACACCATCCCTTGGCCGATCTATAATATGAGGGGGGTGAGCTGTCCCCCCTCCCCAAGCCTTATTTGGCCCAGGGACAAAATCCATAAGCCTTCTCCATTCACTGGTTATACACATGCATATTACATGTCTTATAGCATGTAAAATCATAGCATTCATAGCAACACTTATGACATCTTAAATTAGATCATTTCTGAGAACACAGTGTATGCTGGAGTAGCGAGTTATAGATAATGTAGTGAGGCAAGTGAGGTGACATGACTGTGTACGGAGGTGTGCGACTTATAGTAAATTCAAGGTGTTGTGTAAATTATAAATTTAAGTTAAAACTGGTGGTGCATTAATTATTACGTTTTTTTATTTCAAAAGATTTTATTGGGGTTTTGCAAAAGGACCAGAAGAGAAAACATGGCAAGCAACGTAGGTACAGTGAACAAATCTCATATGCAGGGTTAGCTGAAAGACTGTGGACCATACGGGAGCGAAAGAAGGTAACTCATACAAAAAAGTAAAAGCAAGACCTAATACAAAATAGAACTTACGGAGAAACGGTCACAAAAGGGTTAAAGCAACGGGCATGACAAACCTCCAATATAGGTATAGTAGTATACATAGTGAGATACAAGGTGCAAGTACATATCCTGCAGAGTACATTGTTTCAAAGAATATATCACATGTTATGCACTATTAACACACATGCATTTGAGAAGGTGACAGTCTGCTTACATATATGCACAGGTCCCAGTATAGGTTGTGGAGAAGCGGACAGTTTATGACATGGTAGGCTGCTTATTGGGGTTTGGTGGTGGCAAAATAGTTGTCGAGTGTCTTCCAAACATTAAAGTTCCTTGATTTTCAGGGGGAGTTCTGAAGAGAGATATTGTAAGCCCACCTTAAGTAAGTAAGCCAGTTCAGCCAGGATTGGAATGAGTGAGAACAGGCTTACAGGCTGAAGATAATATGTCTACGAAAAGGCTATCACCGTGCGACCTGAGTTGTGGATTTAGAAATCCCTGTATTAGGCAGAGAAAGTCCTTTCTCAGTTGGAGCCCAAATAAAGTGTGGAAAATAGTGAATATGTGATACCAGAAAGGCGAGATCGCCCTGCAATAAAAAAAAGTTGGGGAAGTCACCAGTGGCTTCATTACAGTTCCAGTTTGTTGGGTTCTCCCTAATCGACAGCTTGTGAAGTCAAGGAGGGGTCCAGAATGTCGTATGTAGGAGCCAGTACTTCGTTTGAGAGAGTGAAGGGGTGACTTTATAGGTTACCACTGACTTCCAGATTAGGAGCCAGGAGTACAGAGGGACAGTCCCCAGGTTATCCCATTTCTTCTGAAGCTTCGCAGTAAGGGATGTAGATTTTGGCTTTAAAAGGTGGTAAAGCTTAGAGCATTGGTGGCCAGTCGTGTTGAAAGAACGAATGGTCTTGAAAAGAGAGGTGTCTCTTACGGGGTATTTGATTTTGTACAGAATGACTTTAAGCTTGAAGTCATAGAAGTCTATGTCAAGCTGATTATATTGTTGTTGGAGTTCTCTAAAGGAGAGAGGCGCTTGCCAGAAGCCCAAGTGCTTTAGAAAATGGATGCCTTTCAATGCCTATGAGACCCAAAATATGGTTTCCCCATGTAGTCTGATTTTAGGGTTGTGCCAGAGACAGATCATGTTAGAGTGGGGGATTGAGGTCACTAGAAGTCTATTTATCTTTAGTAGGGCTCTTTTCGTGTTGTTGAGGGGATTGTGTCTTAACAGTTCTCAGCGATATGGGGTGGAGGTCTCGTAGGATCTCCTTTTCAATTAATAGCCATGTGGGGATATAGTTTGGGAAATGGGAGAACCAAAGGGAGCCTTGTCTGGCTAAAAAAGCAGTTTGATCATTTTTTAAATCTGCTAGGTTAACTCCTAGCTCTACAGGCAGACATAGCTTTTTGATGGAGATTTTAGGACGTTTGTTTTGCCAAATAAACTTTGTCAGCATCTTGTCTAGCTTATGATGAAATTTGTCAGTTAATACTAGAGGCAACATACTTATGAGGTAATGAACTATTGGGGTGACCATCATCTTGATGGTCTCAATGCAACCCCACCAAGTGAGGAATTTTGAATTCCATCCATCCAGCAGAGTCACGATTTTCTTCAGCGTTAAGTTTTCATTATGGTAGAGCGACTCTAAAAGATCTGAGTTAAATTCTAGGCCCAAATATTTTATGAAGTGGGCTGCCAGGGGTTAGATCGGACCTTATGGAGTAGGGGCTCTAGAGTCATAATGAAAAGGGAGGGTGATGAGGGGAAACTTTGCCTAGCACCTCTTTCTAAATTAAAGGCTGGGGACAGAAGGCCGCCTGATCTCACCTTGGCAGAGGGCCATGACCATCCTGGTGAAGGCCTCACTTAGGTTATACATCAGTAGGGTCTCCCGGAGGAACGTCCAAGGGACCCAATCAAATGCTTTTTCAGCATCTAGGGTAACAGCGATGGTGTCCGAATTTGCTGCTTTGGCTCTCTCAATGATGTGGCATAGGAAGCGCGTATTGCCATTAGATGAACCCCACCTGTGTATGTTTGATTAGGCATGGCAATATTGGCTTGAGCCTCTTGCAGCGGAATTTGGCATAGATTTTCGCGTCTAGAGTAATTAATAAAATTGGCCTGTAATTCTTCACCAGATTTGGTCCTTACGCTCTTTTGGGATAACCACTATAGTGGTTCGTTGGCTGTGCCTGTGATGGCACCTGATTCTGAGAACTGTCAAAGTAGGACCAGTAGTGTGGGACTAACAGCGGAAGCAAAATGTTTTATAAAAGTTAGCTGTGAAGCCGTCAGGGCCCGCGAGCCTTATGAGGTGTAAGAGATTTGATAGCCACAGCAATTTTCTCCATCGTTATTGGTGAACTAAGATTCAGCTTATTTTGGTCAGTGATAATAGGTAGTATTGTTTCATTTAGATAAGCCCTACAGACCTCCACTGGTGGGTTAGAATCTTCTTTGTATAATGATAGGCAAAAGCCTCTGAGGATGTCTAGGATTTTTTGAGGATTTGTATGGGTAACATTTGATTTATCTTTGAGTGAGTTAATCCCCCTATGATTCTGCTTGTGTTTCAAGTATGAGGCCAGAATGTTTCTGGCTTTGTTTGCCTTGCATATTATTAAGCTTTTATATTTGTTGATCCAGACCCCAGCCCTCTCACTCAGGATTCTCTTGTATTTGTATTTTTTATTGGTAAGAGAGGAGAGGGTTTGGGCATCTGGGAAGGACATATGAGCAGGCTCAAGGGTCTTGATCTCTCTTTCCAAATTTAGAAGGTCCTTACTATGGTCTTTGCTTAATTTAGTTTGTATTTTGATTAAAGTACCCATTACCATAGCTTTGAGGGCATCCCAATGAGTGGTGGTAGATGTATCATGGACCGAGTTTTCTTTTACATAGTTCAGTATGGTATTTCCAGTGTCTCTGGAGGCAGCGTCTGTAATAGATTCATCGTTGAATCTCCAGTTTTTACTAGGTGTTCTTGTATCAGTGCCAGTAAGAGATCGGGTAACAGCAGAGTGGTCCGAGACTAATCTCAATAGTATGTCAGTCTGGGCTATTAGATGGATATAGGCCTTAGAGATCAGCAGGTAGTCAATCCTGGAGTAGGAGTTGTATGGATTGGAGAAAAAGGTATAGTCCCTAGTATCGGGATGTTGTAATCTCCAGGAGTCAACGGAGGCTATACCTGGAGCAGAGTTTGAGAAGCGATTTGTGTGACCTGGGGGGCTGTAATAGGGATCTGGATTGCTTGTCGATGGCCAAGTCCAATGGGGAAGTTATGGCTTCCTCCTAAAATAACAAGGCTATCAGAAGGGATGTGGCTTAGAGGGAGAGCTAGGGACTCCTGAAACTGCGTCATCAACATTTGGGCCGTACATGTTGAGGATGTGGAAAGAGCTGGTGTTTTTGGAGAATTTTGACAGGATCCATTTTCTTTTATCGTCTGTTATGTGAGAATCAGTGGGTAAGCCTAAGGTTTTAGTGAGAAGCCTAACAACTCCTCCCTTTTTATTGGTGGTAGGGGAACAGAGAACATAACTAAGCCAGTTTTTACCAAACTATGTCAATTCCTCATGGGTGAATTTTGTTTCCTGTAGTAGGATCACATCCTCTTTGAGTTTGTAAAAGTACTTTTTGATTTCCTTATGCTTGACTGGGTGGTTAAGACCCCTGATGTTTAGAGAAACTAATTTCAGATTTCCTTCAGGGGGGGGGGGGCGTTATTCATGTTGTGAAGGTATGTCTGCGATTGTGTGCTGTGTTAAACGGGGAAATAGTATGTGATTAATGAGCGGGTGGTGGTCCCTTGCAATAAGCATGGCTCTGATGATGGGCCAGGGGTAAACCTGTAGTATCTGAAATATCAGGCATGTACGAAGGACGCAAGACCATGTAACTGTGAAACCATGGTACCATGAAACCTCTCTATGAATGTGGAATAAAGCAGCTAGTCACCAAGGAGAATATAAGAGCAAGGAGCAGTGCTGGATTGTCAAGCCAAGTAGGTTATTGCATAGTAAACAAAAAAGTAGAAGAAAAATTAATGAATACAGTTTGTAACAGAAAGGAACTCATCCCTAAAATCCCACCTACCCTAAACATTGAATGTGAGGGAGACGACAGTGGGGTGAGGCCCGCCACCGCAGAAATGCAGCGAACACTAACAAACCGACTGGCTAAGCAGAGGGACCACTGGCAAGGAAGGCATTGCACTATAAGTCATAGGAAGGGAGCACAGTTAAGTCAGTAATTATATTAGTAGCTCTCAGCCAACGATGTGTGCCGTATGAACGCGTCTTGATCAAGGTACCATAGCTGGGGGTTTCGTGTGGATGGGTCATGCGCGGAAATGTGGGTGATCGTACCTCAAGCAGATAGGCATAGATGAGAATAGAAAAATAGCCTAGATAGGTGGGTCCAAAGGACTTCTATTTTATTCCTATGTGAAAGGGGGGGGCTGGTAATGCCCTGTGGTAAGTGTGCAACAAACTGTACACCACCCACCCAAAAATGGGTGTCAGGAATGTGGAGTAGAGAGTCTTCATTAGTCTAAGGTCGCTATATGACAGTGACCTTGTGTTGGGAAGCTGGTGGTACGTTATGTCTAGGGCGCTCAAACTAGTGTCAGAGAGAGTGACAAAGCATGTCAGAACATTGAAAACAGTGAGCAACTTGTATACAGAGGTAGTAATGCACTGAGGCAAAGTCATAGTGGCAAGTGCCATTCAGTGGAGCATTGTTATGTGGAGTGTCGTAGAGTATAGTAGAGGACAGTGTCATACAGTCCAGTGTCATAGAGAGTAGTATTGTAGAGTGGAATAGAATGGAGTGGAGTTGTGTACAGTGGAGTAAAGTGTTATTCAGTGGAGTGGAGTGGTGTGTCATATAGTGGAGTGGAGTATCACAGGGTGGAGTGGCATGTTGTACAGTGGAGTGGCATGTCATATAGTACAATTCGTAGAGTGTCATACATTGGAGTGTTGTCGACTGCAGTGTCGTGGAGTGGAGTGGAGTGTCGTCGAGTAGAGTGTCGCACAGGGTCATAAAGTGGAGTAAAGTGCCGTACAATGTAGTGGCATAAATTGGAGTACAGTGGAGTAAAGTGTTATACTGTTCAGTGTTGTGGAGTAGAGTGTCATCCAGTAGAGTGGCAGAGAGTCTCATACACTGTAGTATCGTACATTAGAGTGTTGTAGAGTGGTGCATCATACAGTGGACTGTGGTACAGTGTCGTACAGTGGAGGAGAGTGCCATAGAGTGGACTGCCGTGTCATATAGTGGAGTGGTATGTCATAGAGAGAAGTAGAGTTGCATGTACTAGAGTGTCATACTGTGTAGTACAGTGTTGTAGAGTGGATGGACATAGAGTGGAGTCGAGTACCACAGAGTGTAGTAAAGTCTTGTAGAGTGGAGTTTCATACAGTACAGTAGACTGTTGTACAGTGGAGTGGCGTAGAGTGGATTGTCGTACAGTGGCGTAGATTGAGGTAAAGTGTTATGCAGTGGAGTAGAATGGAGTGGAGTCAAGTGGAGCGGTGTAAGGTAGTGTGTAGTAAAGTATAGTGGCATGGATTTGTGTGTCGTATAGTAGAGAGGCGTGGAGGGGAGTGATGTAGCTTAGAGTCGAGTAAAGTGGCTTAAAAAGGAGTGGCGGCTCGTACAGTAGAGTGGAGTGCTGTGTCGTAGAGTGTTGGAAATTCTCGGACAGTGGAGTAGAGTGTTGTACAGTGGGGTGTACGGGTATATAGTGGAGTACAGACTTGTACAGTGGTGTGTACCAGGATAGAGTGCAGTTGAGTGACATAGAGTGTAGTAGAGTTTTGTAGTGTGGAGTTATATAAAGTGGAGGAGAGTGTCGGAGAGTGGAGCTGCATAGAGTGGAGTGTTGAACAGTGGCATAGAGTGAGGTAAAGTATTATACAGTGAGTAGAGTAGAGTGGAGTGGAGTCACTTAGGATATAGTGGAGTAAAGTGTAATAGAGTGGAGTGTTATGTTGTAGAGTAGACTGCTGTGTAGCAGAGTGTTGTAAAGGTTTGTAGGGTGGAGTAGAGTGAAGTGCCACAGAGTGTATTAGAGTGTTCTACAGTGACATGGCATGGCGTGGAGTAGAGTGAAGTGTGGTATTGTGTGATAGAGTGGAGTGACATAGAGTTTCCTAGAGTTGAGGGGCATAGATTAGCGTGGAGTAGTGTAGAGTGGAGTAGAATAGAGTGGAGAAGTATGTCATAGAGTAGAGTGCAGTAAAGTGGGGTGGGGTGGATTGGTATAGAGGGAGTTGCGTAGAGTGGAGTAGGGTGTTGTACAGTGGCATAGAGTAAACTAGAGTGGCACATACTCGGATACACTGGAGTGCACTGTTGTACAGTGGAGTGCAAAGAGTGGAGTATTGTGTGATAGAGTGGAGGGCTGTGGCATGTCGTTGAGTGGAGTACAGTGTCGTAGGCTAGAGTGGAGTTGGGTTGAGTGAAGTGGCGTACACTGGAATAGCGTAGAGTTGAGTGGCTTATGGTGAAATAGCGCGGAGTGGAGTGGTATGTGGTAGAGTGTTGGAAAGTGTTGTAGGGTGGAAAACAGTGGAGTGGCGTAGAGTGTTGTAGAGTGGAGTGGTGTACAGTACAATGTTGTAGAGTGTATAGAGTGTAGTGGTGTATGGTGTTGTAGAGTGGAGTGGCGTATAGTGGAGTAGTGGAGTATAGTGGAGTAGAGTGAAATAGTGTGTCATAGAGTAGGGTGAAATGGCGTAGAGGGATTTGTGTGGTTTGTCTTAGATTAGAGACTCTACTCAACTCGAGTGTTGTAGAGTGGCATAACGTTGAGTAGAGTGTCATACAGAGGCATAGAGTGGAATAGGGTGTTGTACAGTGGAGTGTAGGGGCATAGAGTGTAGTAGAGTGTCATACAGTGGCATAGAGTGTAGTACAGCGTTGTAGAGTGGACTTGTATAAAGTTGAATACAGTGTTGTAAAGTAGAGTGGCGTAGAGTGGAGTGTCATACAATGGCGTAGAGTGGGGTAAAGTGTGGTACAGTGGAGTCGAGTGGCGCAGTGTAGAGAGTAGTAAAGTGTCATTCAGTGGAGTGGCATGTTGTACAGTGTATTGCAGTGGAGTACAATGTAGTGGCATAGCATAGACTGAAGTAAAGTGTTATAGAGTGGAGTCGCATATTGTACAGTGGAGTGGTATGCTGTGTCGTAGAGTGTTGGAATCTGTCGTAGAGTGGAGTAGAATGGCATACAGTAGAGTAAATTGTTGTAGAGTGTGGTAAGGTAGAGTATATTAGAATGTGGTACAGTGGAGTGGCATAAAGTGTTGTTTTATATTCTGCACATTTTAGCTGACTTCGTTTTAGCCACATTATTTTTAACATATTTTATTTTACACTATATTATTCTGAGAAGACGCTGCACATGCTGCTTGTTTTTAGGAAGCCTTTCCTGCAACAATCTGTATACTTCGTTCAAGGATAAGAACAGTACAAGATATCTTAGTGTTTGCGTTGCCCACTCAGAGAGAGCTTCTCACATCTAGACACATCATTGCATCAGAGCCGTACCTCTAACACAGTATTTTTATTATATAAACAGTGAACTGACCCTTTACTGGTCAGAGGGGCACTCCAGCCACAACAGTACTGGAACGAATGCTGTGTTCGACATGCAGCTCTGCTAATGCTGATCTTCCATCCTGCAGAGAAAAATTGCCAATCCTCCTCCAGACCTAGTCATCAAGGTATGGGGTCTCAGGCTAACCTAAGAGATCAGAGATGGGGTAGTAATAGGTAGGGATATAGAAATCAGACTTCCATGGTTGGATAGTTAATTCTTTTCACCATGTTCATAATGCTGGTTACTTTGCTTTGTTTTTTCTTTCTAATAATTGCAGCTCACTCCTTCTTTGCAAGATTACGATTGTTTCAATAAATGTATTGAAAACTTCCTTCGTATCTTTCTTATGTCTACCAAGGGCATGCATGAGTAAACAATGAAAGGGGTAAGATCTGTTTCCACGATTCTGTTGGGGAGCATAGTGTCATATTCGACGTTGCCAAAATCACCCGCCACCCCAGGAGGATTAGGGGTTCGGGTGGGGCGCTGTGAGCTAGCTAGGAATTGGGCCAACAGTTTCTGATGGTGTAGATGGACACAGTCCCTGCATTCAGAAGTCCTGTTGTCCTAATACACAGTCCTACCTTTTCTAGTGGGAACTGTGTAACTTGGTGCCACCAATGTTCTTAGCTCAGGTACTTATTTAACAGGTCTCCTGAGTGGTTCTTGTATGTGCCTAAGGTACCCCTAGTCACCTTTCAACTGAGATGCCCGTGGTATTAGGGATTAATCCTCCTCAACATAATAGAGGGCACCTATTTGTGTATGTAGGTTGTTCAAGCTTGAACCTTTAAAAGGATACCCCTCTATAGTTATTCCCTCTCGGAATTCCATTCACTACAATGGCGAATAAAATTAATATTCCTGCTAATTTCAGACCTGCTGTTATAGCACATTTAACATTACATGGGCTACAAAATGGGTGTGGAAACCTTTGTGGCTGAGGCTCACAATGCTTATAGAACTGAAGTATTCTACTAATGGGGCACTTTTCCAGCAATACATGCTAACACACAAACATTTCACTATTGTGATGAAGCTGCCTTACCAAGCCAATACAGATTTTATAACAATTTAGAAATACTATCAACATATCAGGAACATCAAAATTGGTTCCAAGGTACCCTACCACATACATTAAATAACATACAACTGGGTCCCTTCAGCAATGATGGGGCTACATGGCCAGCACTAGCCTGCTACATACCATACCCAAATCTAGCTCCACTATATGCAGGTGATATACGTGCTCTCTGTACTGGTCTAGTTAGATTATATAGATATTTAACGTAGTTTGTTATATGTACAATAACAACTGCCCCAGCTACGGCTGTTCAAGCTGTGCAGCCACAGTTAGTTGTACCTGCGATTAGTCCTGTAACTATTAATGCTATTATGGAAAAAATTCCCACCAGATGGGAAGAAATTCCACACAAAAAAAAAAAATCAGCTTGAAGCAATATTTCTCCAAACGGGACCCCATGATAAACATAGAATTCTCACAATGTGCTTTACACTTGGGATAGTTTCCCACCTCTGACGACTATGCCACATGGGGTAAGGATTTTGCTGCAATTTATACCATAACTCATGGTACACCATCACTACCTGTTTTACTGGAAGGGCTAAAACAGATTCAAAATTAATATGGGGCGGCCCCTGCCCTGGATTTGGGGACAAAATTGATTGCCAATTTTGCTACAGTATCCTCAATTATATTAAGTAAGATTAAAGCGGAAGTAGCATCATTGGCGATACGTCAGCATCTTGCGCAGGTTGTGGCAGTAGACCAAGAGTGGGAGTTCCCAAAAATTATTGTGGAGACCTATACATCTATAGATTGAGATAATTTGATAGCCAGACCAAATAAGCCACAGCTTAAGGGTAGTTTTAAGAAGAACAATATCAAACAAGCACCAGAGTCTTATAAAAAACACTGGCACAAACAAAAAAATAAAAATCCTAAATTATGGGGTGGGTCTCCGCAACCTGAGACTTCTGATAGACCTACAATTTATGTAACAATTATACAATTAAACAACCTGATAGGTATCAGTACACTGATACACTTCCATCGTGCTCCTTTTCAGGACTCATCGGACAAACGATCAGAGAGAGAGAGGGCGATCAGAGCGCAGACAAGAAGAGTATGTGAAACCGAAACAGCCTCACAACGCTCGTCTGACGTCAACATAAAAATTGAAGAGAAACTACCACAACAGAAACCCCAATTCAAGAAAAAGAAGGTTGCAAACATTTCAGCAAAATATGCCACACATATTTGAGAACTCTCCTTCAGAACAAGACGATTTTGTTTTATTTTTATATAGCGCAAACTCAACCCGAAGGTATCAGGGCGCTTTACATGAGCACCAGACTCACCAAAATGAAAGCAGAACACTGCCTCCTACTTCTGATAGCCCCCAGATGGCCCAAGCAACACTGGTTCTCAGAGCTTCTCCTCTTCTCAGAAGCCAGTTTCAGATGGACACATTTATTTTGTGAGACACAGGAGATTAAGTGATTTGCCCAGAATCACAGGATGTTGAGCATCTCTGCTGAGACTCAAACCCGATTGCCCAGCTTCAAGGTCAACTGCACTGGCTGTTAGGGATTTGCCGAACAAGGCTACAAATTCAATTTCAAGAAAACAAAATGCCTTTCTCAGTGTACTATTTTTTGGATACGAGTTATCAAATGAGGGTAAAAGCCTGCTGCAACATTTCCTAGAGAAATGTTCACTTTTACAACCACCAAACACGCTTAGAAAATTGTAATCCTTCCTAGGATTTTTCAACTTTGGCAGAACATACATACCAGATTATGCACAACGCTTAACCCCTTCGCTGCTAGGCCTTTTCCCCCCCTGTGCTAAGCCTTTTTTTGGCTATTTGGGGTAGTTCGCGCTTAGGCCCCTGTAACTTTTTGACCACATAAGGTATCCACGCCAAATTTGCGTCCTTTTCTTCCAACATCCTGGGGATTCTAAAGGTACCCAGGGTTTGTGGATTCCCCTGGAGGGGACCCAGAAATTAGCCAAAATAGAGCTAAATTTTGGATTTTTGGGGAAAAAAGTGCTGCAAATGAAAGCGTCTGGGTTTTTCCCTGCAAATGGTATCAAAAAAGGGTTTGTGGGTCTGAAATCACCATTTTCCCAGCTTTTAGGGAATGATAGACTTTTGTCAGAAAACCCAAAATTTTTACACAGTTTTGGCATTTTTCTGGGACATAGCCTATTTTTGCTATTTTTTGTGCTTTCAACCTCCTTCCAGTTAATGGTAGAAATGGGTATAAAAGCAATAATGGATCCTGGAAAGCTATACATTGTAGTAAAGTAGACAAAATTCTGAATTCAGCAAGGGGTCATTTGTGTAGATTCTTCAAGGTTTCTTTATAGAAACTAACAGTTAGATATAGGAAAAATTAAAAATTAGTTGGAAAAAACAGCCTTTTGTGTCAACGTTTTCACCTGTAACTTCTTCTAATTATGACAGCTCTTTGAAAGCAATATACCGTTACATCCGCGGGACCTTACTGGTTGTGGGGATATATAGGACTTGTAGGTTCACGAAGAACCCGACGAACCCAGAGCCAATAACTGAGCAGCGACTTGCAATGGTTTTTATTATGTACCGGGTATATAGCAATTATTTTGGGAAAATGTATACATGGAAAAATTGTTATGAAAGACACCTATGTATTTCTGAAATGGGAACAAAATGTAGATTTTAGAAACAGTAGATATTTGCACATTTCCGAAATTGGGAGTACCCATACTAGCATGAGAATTATAGGTCATTTTTCAAAATGACTTATTTTTTACACATTGTCTTTCATTTGGAAGGCAGAAATGCATCGAAAGTCAATAGGTAATAACAGTTGCTCTACAATTCTGTGTTACCCTAAGTCTCCCGATAAAAATGGTACCTCACTTGTGTGGGTAGGCCTTGTGCCCACAACAGGAAATGGCTCAAAATACAACGTGGGCGTACCACATTTTCACAATGAAAAATTACCCTTTTTTGCAAAGTGCCTAGCTGTAGTTTTTGAACCCTAGCTCTGCGGGCACTTAGGGAAACCTAGCAAACCTATACATTTTTGAAAACTAGACACCCAGGGGAATTCAGGATGGGGTGACTTGACTGGCTCTCACCAGGTTCTGTTACCCAGAATCCCTTGCAAACCTAAATAATTGGCAAAAAAACCACATTTTCCTCACTTTTCTGTGGTGGAAAGTTGTGCAATCTGCGTGGATGCACAAAATTCCACCCGCCCCGCGTTCCCCAAGGTCTTCCGAAAAAAATGGTACCTCACTTGTGTGGGTAGGCCTAGTGCCCGCGACAGGAAGCAGCGCAAAACGCAACGTGGATGCACCACATTTTCACAGTGAAAAATGACCCTTTTTTTGCAAAGTGCCTAGCTGTAGTTTTTTAACCCTAGCTCTGCCGGCACTTAGGGAAACCTAGCAAACCTATACATTTTTGAAAAGTAGATACCCAGGGAATCCAGGATGGGGTGACTTGACTGGCTCTCACCAGGTTCTGTTACCCAGAATCCCTTGCAAACCTAAAAATTGGCAAAAAAACACATTTCCCTCACTTTTCTGTGGTGGAAAGTTCTGGAATCTGCGTGGATCCACAAAATTCCACCCACCCCGCGTTCCCCAAGGTCTTCTGAAAAAAATGGTACCTCACTTGTGTGGGTAGACCTAGTGCCCGCGACAGGAAGCAGCACAAAACGCAACGTGGACGCACCACATTTTCACAGTGAAAAATGACCCTTTTTTTGCAAAGTGCCTAGCTGTAGTTTTTGAACCCTAGCTCTGCCGGCACTTAGGGAAACCTCGCAAACCTATACATTTTTTAAAAGTAGACACCCAGGGGAATCCAGGATGGGGTGACTTGACTGGCTCTCACCAGGTTCTGTTACCCAGAATCCCTTGCAAACCTAAAAAATTGGCAAAAAAAAACACATTTTCCTCACTTTTCTGTGGTGGAAAGTTCTGGAATCTGCTTGGATCCACAAAATTCCACCCACCCCGCGTTCCCCAAGGTCTTCCAAAAAAAATGGTACCTCACTTGTGTGGGTAGGCCTAGTGCCCGCGACAGGAAGCAGCGCAAAACGCAACGTGGACGCACCACATTTTCACAGTGAAAAATGACCCTTTTTATGCAAAGTGCCTAGCTGTAGTTTTTGAACCCTAGCTCTGCCGGCACTCAGGGAAACCTAGCAAACCTATACATTTTTGAAAAGTAGACACCCAGGGGAAAAAAAGGATGGGGTGACTTCACTGGCTCTCACCAGGTTCTGTTACCCAGAATCCCTTGCAAACCTAAACAATTGGCAAAAAACCCACATTTTTCTCACTTTTCTGTGGTGGAAAGTTCTGGAATCTGCATGGATCCACAAAATTCCACCCACCCCGCGTTCTACAAGGTCTTCTGAAAAAAATGGTACCTCACTTGTGTGGGTAGGCCTAGTGCCCGCGACAGGAAGCAGCGCAAAACGCAACGTGGACGCACCACATTTTCACAGTGAAAAATGACCCTTTTTTTGCAAAGTGCCTAGCTGTAGTTTTTGAACCCTAGCTCTGCCGGCACTTAGAGAAACCTAGCAAACCTATACATTTTTTAAAAGTAGACACCCAGGGAATCCAGGATGGGGTGACTTGACTGGTTCTCACCAGGTTCTGTTACCCAGAATCCCTTGCAAACCTAAAAAATTGGCAAAAAAAACACATTTTCCTCAGTTTTCTGTGGTGGAAAGTTCTGGAATCTGCGTGGATCCACAAAATTACACCCACCCCGCGTTCCCCAAGGTCTTCCGAAAACAATGGTACCTCACTTGTGTGGGTAGGCCTAGTGCTCGCGACAGGAAGCAGCGCAAAACACAACGTGCACGCACCACATTTTCACAGTGAAAAATGACCCTTTTTTTGCAGAGTGCCTAGCTGTAGTTTTTTAACCCTAGCTCTGCCGGCACCTAGGGAAAGATACCAAACCCACACTTTTCTGAAAAGTAGACACCCGGGGGATTCCAGGGAGGTATGGCTTGCGTGGATCCCCCAATGTTTTCTTACCCAGAATCCCCTGCAAACCTGACATTTTGCTGAAAAAATCCCTTTTTTCACAAATTTTTGTGTGGTAAAGTTGTGGCATCACGGGGCTGACACAAATTTCCTACCACCCAGCGTTCCCCCAGGTCTCCTGATAAAAATGGTGCCTCACTTGGGTGGGAGGCCCAAGTACCCGCGACAGGCAAGGGCCCACAACGTATTGAGGCGACCTCAAAATGGCCTATCACAAAACGACCTGGTTTTGCAAGGGGGGTCCCATGATGTTTTGGCCCGGGGCTCTGCGGCCACCTAGGGAAACCTACCAAACCCACACATTTCTGAAAAGTAGACACCCGGGGATTCCAGGAGGTATGGCTTGCGTGGATCCCCCAACGTTTTGTTACCCAGAATCCCCTGCAAACCTGACATTTTGCTGAAAAAATCACTAGTTTCACACATTTTTGTGTGGTAAAGTTGTGGCATCACCGGGCTGACACAAATTTCCTACCATCCAGCGTTCCCCCAGGTCTCCCGATAAAAATGGTGCCTCACTCGGGTGGGAGGCCCAAGTACCCGCGACTGGCAAGGGCCCACAACGTATTGAGGCGACCTCAAAATGGCCTATCACAAAACGACCTGGTTTTGCAAGGGGGTCCCATGACGTTTTGGCCCGGGGCTCGGCGGCCACCTAAGGAAACCTACCAAACCCACACATTTCTGAAAAGTAGACACCCGGGGGATTCCAGGGAGGTATGGCTTGCGTGGATCCCCCAACGCTTTCTTACCCAGAATCCCCTGCAAACCTGATATTTTGCTGAAAAAATCCCTTTTTTCACACATTTTTGTGTGGTAAAGTTGTGGTATCACCGGGCTGACACAAATTTCCTACCACCCAGCGTTCCCCAGGTCTCCCGATAAAAATGGTGCCTCACTCGGGTGGGAGGCCCAAGTACCCGCGACAGGCAAGGGCCCACAACGTATTGAGGCGACCTCAAAATGGCCTATCACAAAACGACCTGGTTTTGCAAGGGGGTCCCATGACGTTTTGGCCCGGGGCTCGGCGGCCACCTAGGGAAACCTACCAAACCCACACATTTCTGAAAAGTAGACACCCGGGGAATTCCAGGGAGGTATGGCTTGCGTGGATCCCCCAACGTTTTCTTACCCAGAATCCCCTGCAAACCTGATATTTTGCTGAAAAAATCACTTTTTTCACACATTTTTGTGTGGTAAAGTCGTGGCATCACCGGGCTGACACAAATTTCCTACCACCCAGCGTTCCCCCAGGTCTCCCGATAAAAATGGTGCCTCACTCGGGTGGGAGGCCCAAGTACCCGCGACAGGCACCCTAAGAAAATGGTGCGAAAAAAAATCCCTGGCGTCAAGTGGGCTTTCTGCCCCCCAGGGGGGGGGCAGAAAGTCTGTAATGGTGGCGGGGGCATGGGGGCATTGGCGTGCCCGTTTCGGGCAGCCCCCACCCTAAAGAAATGGTGCAATAAAAAATCCCTGGCGTTTAGTGGGCTTTCTGCCCCCCCGAGGGGCAGATTGGGGGCTACTGCCCCCATCTGCCCCCCAGGGGGGGCAGAAAGGCTGTAATGGTGGCAGGGGGTGGGGGCATTGGCGTGCCCGTTTCGGGCAGCCCCCACCCTAAAACAAATGGTGCAATAAAAAATCCCTGGCGTTTAGTGGGCTTTCTGCCCCCCGGGGGGGGCAGATTGGGGGCAGAAAGGCTGTATTGGTGGCGGGTGGGTGGGGGCATTGGCGTGCCCGTTTCGGGCAAGCCCCCACCCTAAAAAAACTTCAAAAAACAAATCCCTGGTGTTTAGTGGGCTTTCTGCCCCCCCGAAGGGGCAGATTAGGGGCCAATGCCCCATCTGCCCCCCAGGGGGGGCAGAAAGACTGTAATGATTGCGGGGGGTGGGGGCATGGGCATGCCCGTTTTGGGCAGCCCCCACCCTTATTTTTACTTCCTAAAAAAAATCCCTGGTGTCTAGTGGGCTTTTTGCTCCCCCGGGGGGCAGATTAGGGGCTACTGCCCCCATCTGTCCCTCAGGAGGGCAAAAAGACTACATTTTGCCAAATTAAATTGGGGGAGCAAAGGCCCTTGCCCAAGGGGCCCCTCCCTGGTGTCTAGTGGGTGGATCCCTGCTTGGGGATCGCCCTCCCCAAGCAGGGATCCACTGGGGAGGGGTACCATTGGAAAGGGGAGATTCTCCCCTTTCCAACGATACCTCTCCCGTCTTTCTACGTGCTCAGGGGGCTGAGATAGCCCCCTGAGCACGTAGAAAGGGAAACTGAAATGAGCCTCTTGGCTCATTTCAGTTTCAGTTTCACTGAAATGATGTCAGCGCGACGTGCGCGCCGATCGTCATTTCAGGAAACCAGGGGGCCTCGGGAGCTGGGGAAGCTCTTCCCCAGCTCCCGAGGCTCTTGTGGCATTAGGAATCCCTCTGGTGCCCGCACCAGAGGGATTTCCCAGGCGATGTTGCATGACGAGCTGGACTCGTCATGAGCACACGACCACTGTGTGCCATGACGAGTCCAGCTCGTCATAAGCATCGAAGGGGTTAAAAAACGTTATACGATTTAATTTGCTCTGATTTTTCCAGTAGACATTGGACATCAGAACATACACAAATACTCAGATCACTACAGACTGACATGCTTGCATCATGACACTAACACACACGTGTCAACAAAACTAACTTGGTGATCCGGATAATTGCCGGTGCCATTGGCTGTACATATGTCACATTCAATGAAGGTGACACAGTGCCAATTGCATATAAATCACATCTATATTTAAATGCTGAAATACCTTTTGTATCCACTGAAAAAATGCTAACTGCTGTTCATATGGCTGTCATTAAGGAAAGACCACTGGCTTAAAGGAAACAAATAATTGTTGTGACCCCGTCGCAGCCTTAGAGGCTGTAACAAAGGCCACCATTCCTAACGTGAAAGCCTTACATCCTAGATGAATACAATGGGCCACATTCCTGGAGGCTACTGATGTAGACTATGTATTTGACCATACTTTACAAACTCAGGAGTTTCTATAATATGAATATGAATACCCAGTAACATTTTGCCTCTTCATCCATACAAATATATCATATATACTGACGGTTCGGCCCAGCCAGCTATAAGCGCCAAACACCAATGCTCTGTGACTTGCGCCACGGTACACAGTGTCATGTTGGATTGAAAACTCTAAACAAAAAACCTTTATGCAGTCCCTAGCAGATGGTACTGCACAACTGGCTGAACTAGAAGCATTGATTCTGGCTCTAGAGAATACAAATCCTGAATTCCTCACACTCATAGTGTGTGATTCGTATTACTGTGCCTAGTCTCTTAATCAAAATTTACATTGCTGGTGTTCGAATGGATTCAGAGACTCAAAGGGTAATACTATCAAGCACAAGCTGCTTTGGGGAAAGGTGGCACAACTTAAAGACAGTTTGCCATGGGTATATGTGATACACACATTGAGTCATCAGCATGTTGGAATACACGTTGTAGGGAATTCATTGACTGATGAAACTGCCAAATCTGTAGTCAAGACTGCAACTGTAGCTGCGATTACTCGTTCTCACAAGAGGGTAGATGAAGATATCATGGCTGCTGTTAATGCTTCGTGCAACAGCACTTCTTTACCTAAAAAATATCCAGCAAAATATTCCTAACATTTAAGTGCCCAAAACATTCCTTTTGCTGCCGTCCTTGGGGTGTGTGATTGTGTGATTCCCAACAAAGACCACAGGCTTGAATTAATCAAAGCTGCTCATGAGGGTGTAACATCTGCCCATGCTGATGTGGGGGCAACAATTTCACTATTGCAAAACGCTATTGGTGGCACATCTGTACAAGCAGACAAAGCAGTATATCCTTAGTTGTGACATCTGCCAACAAATTTAAAGCTCCACTATTGCACACCTACCGAAGACACGCTCTTAGTTGCCAACAAACTGTTCCAATGCATGTATTACCTATTCAGTTGCGGTCCTCTAAATTTGGATGGTGCATTTAAATTAATACTGCTTGCTGTAGATTCTTGCTCCAGATTCCTATGTGTGTGGCCACAATGATCAGCTGAAGCGCTCACTGTTATTAAAGATTTGCAAGCCTTTATTGGGCATATGCAGTAGCTGCATTCCACTCGGACCAGGGCCCTGATTTTGTGTCTAAGGCTTACAGGGATACTATGGGAACCCTGGGTTTGCTGTGCATTACTCCTCACCCTATCATCTGGAGGGAAATTCAA
Source organism: Calotriton arnoldi (assembly GCA_963921515.1). NCBI lineage: Eukaryota > Metazoa > Chordata > Amphibia > Caudata > Salamandridae > Calotriton > Calotriton arnoldi. Next base: position 1,425,338 of record CAWUFW010002870.1, on the reverse strand, counting down.
TAGTGGAGAGGGAAAACCGTGACTTAAAGAAATCATTAACAGCTGGAGTATTAGGTTCAGGTCATAGTTGGATCCATCACTTGTATGGTGTCCAGAGAGCATTAAATAATCTGCCTAGATGCTCTGAGGGTGGCCGGGCCCCATACAGGTGCTTTTTGGCATCCAGATGTATGTTCCAGATCCTGACAGTCCTGGCGCAGTGGCGGCAGATACACCTTTTGACATAAATGAACGTTTCGCTGTCTTACAGGACTTCTGGGACAAGCAGTCTAATGACCTTTCTTAAAAGCCTGCCAGTGATGAAGTGAAGGAGCAACCAGCACCTTCCGGCTGGATTCCAAAAGTTGGGGGTCTAGTTTGAGAGAAGATTGCAGTAAAGAAGGAATTTGGCCCATCATACCGTGCACCAGTGCCAGTCCTCAGCATTCAAGGTACAAGTAGTGTGATTTTGTCACTGCTTGCTGGTTGTAAAGGCGACTGACTTGTCTCCATTGATCAAGTTAAATTGCATCATGTGACCAGTAATACACAATCGGCCACGAGAACTCCTGGGTAGTTCCCAGACCCCTCTCGCTACCCTACAGGAACTTCCTCTACAAGTTTTAAGCAACACCAAAGTTGTTTCCCCCGGCTGGGGAGGGTGGAGAATGAACGATTGTTTATTCCTGTTTCCGCTGCAAATACAAGCCATGCATTGGATGTGAGTATACAGCTGGCCTCTGTTACCTTTAACAACACAGTTGTTTATGATGAACCACCTTTGGAGGTGTCTACCAGTTATCTTCTGCCTACTACTGCTCCTGTTTTTCGACAAACGGCTTCTGGTTATTTTTTCGATGTTGATGACTTCTCTTCTGACTCTTCTCACACTTCACTGCATGGTGTATGTGGTTTTCTTCTTTGGTTGAAACGCACTTAACTTGTCCCTCCATGGGGTTACATTTGGATTGCCGTCTCATTACTTTTCCTGCTTCTTTGGATTGGCTTTATGACTGTTTTCTCTTGCTGATAAATGGACATTATCTGCCAGAACGCTCTACTATAAAACTAGTAGTTGAGTTGTTGAAACCTCATTCGTTTTCACACATAGGGCCCGATTCCGATCTCGCTCGGAAAGCCTTCCGACCGACACGGATCGGGAATGCCTTCCGACTGACACGTGCGCGCGCTGTCCGACCGACGTAGTACAATGCAACGCGTGTCAAATACAAACGACTCGCACGGAGCATAATACGGACGACCAACACGTATGAAATCAATCCGTCTGAGCGAAATGTCCGGAAAAGAGCCTGACGCTACCGACTCGTACGCAAACGCTGCAACATACCTCAGCGTGAATGGAACAGACTCGGACCACCCCGCTAATAAATGAAAAAGCATCCGTTGCGGTCAACTGAACTTTTCCGTCATGCTCAAAAAAATACACTAGAAACAGACAGAAAAAGTCCAAACAAACATTGTCAAAGGCAAAAAAAAAAATTAAGACACCCACAACTCCACCTATATAAAGGGCCAAATTCCTTACTATGGGGTCCATTACGATGTCGGGCGGAAGCACGACCGCCGTGCTGTCGGAGGCAAAAACCGCTAGTTACCGTCCGCCAGCAACGGCCCACACGCCCGCCAAATTAGGATGTGAAGAGTCAGGCAAACACCGCCCGCAAGCCTGCGGCGCCGCCCGCCATCAAAGTGCGCCAGTCTACGTAGCGGCGCGAGCCAATGGAGACACACCGTCCGACGAAATGACGTACCGCCCAGCGTACAAATTACGATGCCACAACCAAACAGCCCCACCGGCAAAGAGACACCGCACGAGATACCAAGGCGGAAACCCGACTGTTCTGGACGGAGACTAAAAAGGCGGACCACCCAGAGATGAATCCTGCACTCCAGGCCATCCCCATGCTCTACCTGATGCACCACCTAGGAGTGAACGCACCACGACGACGCAGGTAGGCAGACACACAACAAGGGTACGAAAACAATGCACACAGTGCAAGTGCGGGAAAACTGTACATGGCCCCCCCAGACACCCCTGTGTGGACAGGACACATCCACCACTGTACCCACACATGTCCCACCTGTCAAAAATAAACAACTCGCAACATCCTGGGCACCCACTACCCGGGCCCAGGAAGTGACGTCCCCGTCACGGCACCGCAGCGTAGCGGCGATGACGCAGGTACACATGCGCACAACACAGTGGCCAACTACTGCGCCATAATTGGGCTGCACACAAACACCACAGGGCCACAACTACACACCCCACACACCAGCCCCACCCTGAAGGCACATGTCACGTGGCCTTCCTGCATCAGTCATGTCCCCAACCGACAACTCACAGTTGTCAACTTGACGTCACACAAGTGTCCCGAACAGGGGAGTAATGTGAATGCAAAATAGGACACACCCTTGTATGTAAAACATGGATAATCACACGGCGGCTACCACATAACAGCGCAGAATATCGACAATGTCCGGAAAAGGCACGCCAGTCACAACAAGAAATACCAATACCATCCTGCTCGCAATAACAACACATGCAATGTACAAAATAGAAAAACCCTGCTGCCTGAGAACAGGTGTGCCCAATCACTACACCCACACAGAAGCCGCAATGTACAGCGGCAACGGAGTGTCCCGCCCACACACGGGAGAGCAGATAGCACTGAATGGCCTTCCATTCCTGCTCCGAAATAACATTGCAACAAATTATGCTGGAGAATGGAGCCATTGTACCAACAAGAAGCAAAACATAGCCATGCAGAGTAAAACGTCCAACGGCAGATAGCGCACAACATGAAAGAAAGATAACACCACAAAATGCAATAATACCACTCCTCCATGTGGACCAAATGAAAGTAATGTGGAAAGAGTCACACACCACTGGCCTTGACTATTCATAGAAGCATGTGGGATGAGGGACTGTGTCCTCCGCCCAAGCTATACCCCAAGTCCATCCGCCGTACATCCATTCCAGAATTCCCAGCATCGTCGGAGGCTGCACTCTGCTGACTGCTCAGGCAGACGGAGCACGCCATCACATCACCCTGTAGCAAAATGGCTGTTGCACCACTGACCCTCAACTACGCCGGACAGATCAAGCTGTACAGTGACAGCATGCTACACATAGTGGGCTGCTCAAATCTGGGAATGCTGAATGTAAGTTACCGAGTAACTTACCGCATTGCAATGTTCAGCTGCGTCATCCCCGTATTCTACTGTCGGAGGTGTCCGTTCCACTGGCCTGTGGATTTATGTCTCTCCAACCCGGCATGTCCAAAGGCGGACTTGGTACACTTGTTTGCACCCCTGGACGACCACGACAGGATCTGTTCAGTGTATGGGGGCATGGCGTTTGTGGCTGCAATCGGGGACACACTGCAATGGGACCAGTGTGCCTCCACACAACGTCTTCTGGATCACAGTTTCATCGAATGTCATCCAACATGTCCCATCAGGATTCTACAAGGGACAACTTACGACGAACACGTTGCCACCCACCATCCGCTTCATTGGATGACATCCATGTTCACCATCAATGGGATGGATACCCTGCTGGAAGGTATCGCATACACGTCAACTTGTCAATTCATGGGTCCCCGACTCAATATCCCCAATTGAACATAGATGTTCAACACCGTACCCATGCTTGGCTTCCGCACGGAGTGGGCAGTTAGCTGTACAAGAACTATACCATATAATCTGCAACTAACACCTTACCATCAACTCCACTGCCATGACATCTGACATTTTCGGGACATGCACCCTGTTCCTCACCATATCCCGTGTCTCTGCATGAACAGGGGGAGGCAGAGGTATGGGACTTGTGTACAGTAACCACATGGCCAATACAGCACGAACAACTATGCCATAATATGTATTCTGCGCACCTGGACACATGCACCTGTCAGTGCACACTTATCTGTCTGCTGTAGTACGTGCGAACTGTCACCTCACCTTTGTCTGTACTTCCGTGCCAGGACTGTTGCATGGACAACAAATGCAACCCCCTACAACATGGCCCTAGTTACAGTGTCATGTTCAGTAGCCACCACATTGCAACAACTGGTGAGACGCTGCTGCATGCAGGTGGGCACATGCCCTGATGTCACCTCTGACGCAGGTGTGTCGGAGTCACTATTGTATTAAACCGGTACCATGGAACTGAGATGAACTGTCCCTATGATGTCAAGCTGTCTGGTAGGCTGAATGAATACTGTCTGTGTCAAAGCCCAGAGACCATCAGTAATTAGCAAATGTACTTTAGCATAGCAAGGGCAAGGCAGCTGTAACCCTGAAGCCTCCATTCCACAGTCAACAACTAATTACATCTACCTGTACCCCTTTCGTATGTGTAATCATGCTAAGTATATCCTCCACATGCATTTTGCTGCCAGTAGTGTCCACTATTCTGCATCACAGAGGAAGTAAGTCCAAATACATGCCTCGAAGCAAATATGTGACTCTGTAGAATTATTTCCAGAAGAAAAGTACGAATGAGAGAGGATGAGAGTGTGTGAAGTACACGAGAGTCGTGAGATGACCATGTAGTCCAGTGACATTGGATGTCAATGCATATGAGTTTCCGCCACAGTGGACCTAGTGCAACACTACAGGTCGTGGGCCTTTGATTGTCAGACTCTGACGTGGCCCAACAGATCATCACATTAACACAGACGGGCTGGTCACTTCAAAGCACAGTCCTACATATGTGCATAATTACCTTCACAGTCGGACATCACACTCATACAGCAAAAGTAGGACCCACGCAAGAAGCATGCCACAGCAATGCATGACAAAACACACACAGGATATCAGTGTGGGTGGGCAGGTCCGCACAGTGAGTACGAACTGCTGAAACTCACAAACATGCTTAATTAAACCAGGCACAATCTTGACAGTCACACACCCTGCCGACCCACAATGGCCAAAACACATTAAGTAGGAGCCATCCTGAACTGCAAGGACACACCCACACACTGCACACCGTGCAACATACAATACACACATGCGCTCACATTCACAGACCTGAACACGGATACAAACACCCACCATGCCCCTGGGTAACACATGTGTGTAATCGACATTGCCAGAGTGCACACACACACCAACACTCCCCCAAAGTCACACACTGCACACCACACACACCTACACCTCCCAAATGCACACTTTGAAAGTACGCCATGTGCCCAGGCTTAATGTTCATCACAAGATTAACATACACCTACACTGCTGGCCACCCAGAAAGTAAGCTCACACATACCCGCACACTATGCACATGCTACCTGTCATCCTGTGGCCAGACTCACACCCCGTGCTTTGCTTGCACGCAAACATGACACGTATACATTTACCATGGAATTCCAGCAAATACATGCAGACAATCCGTGTCACTAAAAAACTTCTTCATCACACACACAAGTAGCAGAGTCTGAAAGAAGTGAAGTCCCAGCCACGTGTAAAACACATTGGAATGTGACACCAGACTTTGCAATTGTTGATGTACCATACAAGGCATGTGCCTCACTTAACTATGCACACACAGTAACAACTGCAATCAGCAACTACACAGACACAACCGACTACAGGAACAACAGCATCCAGTCACAGATTACATAGACAGGCGGCAGAAGTGTTCAACACCAGGGACAGTGGCCAGTCCGATGTGCAGAGTAGTGACACGAAAAGCTGCGTATGCAATGTGTGTGAGTGTACCCTGACATGGCCACCAACACTGCCATGGCAGGCACAATAGCCATCACAGCCACCACTGTGTCACAGGTAGATGTGTGTGTGTCCCTACCATTCAAACAGGATGGCAGTTCAACTCGGTGCTGTCTATGTGCTACGGGACAGTTGGAGGTCCGCCCCTGAGAGAGAAGCACAACTGTGGAAGACACACATGTGTCATGTGAAGCGGGAGTTCCGCTTGGGCCAGGTGGGTGGGTGGCACGGGTAGGTGCACACATGCATTGTTGAAACAGACTGTGTGGGGAGGATTCCGGAGGGCTATATTTCCACTGTGTTGGGTATTTGGAAAGCCCACCTGTCTGGCGATGAATGTGAACTCGTGTGGGCACAACAGGCGGGCACACGATCAATGCTGCATCAGGTGTAGACGTTAGCCCTCCCTCTGGGGACATGCTGGATACTGCTGTGCGTCTGCCAGGCCCTTGCCAAGGCACTCACATCCCCTGTCCACCAGGTGTACCCCCTACATTGTCCGCCTGCACAGGCTACCCAGGGCACGGGATGGCAGTGGAGCTTGGTGGGTGGGAGGTCATGGCGCCCTTCTCCTGGTCACATCTCGCAGGCAACACATTCTCAGTGAGCAGCAGGGCACAAGTCCTAAATATGTAGTGGGGGACGCAGACGTCACGACAGGAAGTGACGTCACGAAAGGTGGCTTGCACCATCAGACTTATTGCCTCCCTTCGCCCACCCCTTACATGCGATTGCAACAGAGAAGCCAGCGCGTGCACAAGCAGCACCGAGCTCGCCCCAGAGAGGCCAAAGAGTGAATGTGTGTGTCCATTTGCACCAGTTCCCTGGCTCGCGGTAAAATCAGTGGTGGGACGCCGTCCACCCGCGTGGTACCCTGACTCGAGACCTGGTGTGCAGGCAAAGTGTCCTATTGGCTTTGCGATATGTGTGAGTTGCATGACACTCGTTGGCGGGGGATGGCTCGGAGGCCCGTCACCCTGAGGCCCATGTCCCACCACATGGGTCCCTTGTCAATGGCAGCGGTTGTAATGACTATGCGCGCAGGGGTGGGTCAACCTTTCGTCTGGGATTGTGTTTGCGGCCTGGCCCGCTAGGGCAGCCACAGCCTCTGTGTGTTGCATGTGGTGTATCCGGACTCCGGAGGCTGTCATGCATTGTCACTGTTGTCCAGGTATCGAGTCGGGGTACCACGCGGGTGGACGGCGTCCCACCACTCATATTACCGCGAGACAGATAATTGGGGCAAATGGACCCACACATTCACTCTTTGGCCTCTCTGGGGCGAGATCGGAGCTGCTTGTGCACGCGCTGGCTTCTACGATGCAATCGCATATAAGGGGTGAGCGAGGGGAGGCAATGAGTCAGACGGTGCAAGCCACCTTCCGTGATGTCACTTCCTGTCGTGACGTCAGCGTCCCCCCACCTCTTATTTTAGGACTCGTGCCCTGCTGTTGTCAGATGTGCCACTGCCCAGGGGGGTGGAGAAAGGGTCAGGAATGTCAGCCTGATATTGGCCCAGTTGAAGGACCACCTTGACTGGGGGGGACAACCATTGGACAGTGTGGCGTAGCCCACCCACGCGTACATGTGGGCCCTCCATGTACTGTGTCACCTGCGGCAAAGTGATGTCATGGGCAATGACGTTATTGAGGAGAGCTGTCTGCCCCACGCAGAGATGGCGCATGAGCTCAACAGACCCAGCACTGAGGGCAGCAGGGGTCACATGTGCAGGGGCAGCTGTGCCTGGTGTGAAGGATACTCTACCCTTCATCCCTGTGCCGACACGTGTTGCACCTGTGGAAGTAGATGGGAGGGCGGGCATTGGCCTCCGCGTGGCTGAAGGGGAGCCAGAGTCCACGTCCCCTGTGTCAGCAAACATGGATGCATCACCTCGGTCCTCAGATTACTCAGAAATTGCCGTCTCGGCCTGTGATTCATCCAGCACACGTCTGGCCCCTCCGAGGCGCTGGTCACATCTGACACACTCAGCACCTGTGCAGCTGCTACATCCGATGCCACACCACTGTTGACCGTCCCCTGTCCCTCAGCACCCACGGGAGATGCCACATGAGAGAGAGCGAGGTGGCCTCACTCATCTGGCATCAATTAAACAGACATGTGCAAGGGAAGCAGCACAGAACATCCACCAATCCACATGTTGCACGATACCTGTGCAATTGCATACAGCCACCACAATCAACACGTAATGGCTGGCGTACAGTAACTGAAGCCGCTAATAAGTGGCACATGTGTTGTGCACATAGCACTACACCCGGCCTGTGTCACCCTGCGACCATAGTCCCAAATCGCGGTGTGCACACCCACTGTCCTGATGGGGCAAGGATGACCACTACGTAATTAGGCCAAAGACATACCTGCATGGAGCAGAATGGGAAACCACTCACACAGACTGCAACATGACGGGCCACAATGGCCATGAGCCCATGCCATCCACCTGTCGTTCACACGAGCACAACTGCTGTTGCACAGTGTGCCGGATGTGTAAGCACCAGAGATATGAGCTGAGGCATCGCAAACATATGACCGAACGAAATCAGAGTAGGCACAGTGCCTCAAACATACATGTGAATTGCCAATCCAGGCCACTACAGGTTGTTCCTGAGGGCTACGACTCTGAGTGCATTGAGAATGCAGAGTGCTCAAATTACATCTTGACCCTCAGGAATCGCATATGCATGTCAGGTGCACACAGCACAGGGTACACTTACAACCCACTGGATACACAACATACATCGCATCACCCAGATTATGGTTAGGCTGTGGACACATGCTGCCTCTCACCGCAAAAGACACCATCCCACATTACTGTACACTTGCTTGCTGCTGATGCCCCTACAAACATGCATCCGGCACAGGCTGTGTGACTGTCAAGATGCAGACCATTACTGGTGAAATGCAGCGCCGTGCTGACCTGACAATACGAGGGGGCATCCCCCGATCCGTTATCGCCACGTAGTAGCTCATCCGGCAGATGACGTCACACCCTTTGTGGAATTGGCTGCACTGTCGGTCACACATACACAGAGGCATCAACTTGGATGCAATGCCTCATCACAAGCCCTTGGGCTGGAGGACTTCAAACTGCAGGGATGGTACACAAGAGCCTTGGAATGTCACTCATACACTTCTCAACATCACCCACATCCACCAATCACAGTGGCATGCTGCTGACCCATCCCAAATACTCAGAGACGTGCAACAGAGCCAGGAAGTAATCGGACATGGCCCAACAGCATGTGTACACCACACGTGAATGCATGCTGCTGGGAGTGTGTACACAGTACCTGTCCATCCCATTCACATGCAGGTTGCCAGCACATTGAGCAATGTGTAGTCTGCCCACATCTACTGTCCATTGTCAGGTGGACCAACACATAGATCACAAGGCAACACATCTTTGTGGGTGGACTCACTGTGTCCAACACTGCGCAGCCCTCAACGTACTCGCCCTGTGAATGGCTCACCCCGCAATGGAGGTCACATTCAGTGCCACTATCTCTCACACACATCCCTATCACAAGGCATGGTGTGTCCAATCGACAGGGCTGAGTTTGTGCATTTCAGGAGAGACCTGAACAAAAGACACATGTAACCCACTGTACAGTCAGTGTTGTCTCCTTCTAGGATTGTGCGGTCAATGTGCAGCCCAGGTCTGCTGCCACTGAGAAGGCCAGCAGGGACCCAGCCAGCCATTCACACAAGCAATGACTGCCCTGAGTCCTGCATTGCCAAGTGGCTGCGTGACTGGATGTCTGACATGGAAATGCCATGTACCACCACTCGTGAGGGACATGCATGGGAAAGCGCCATAGAGCCTACATACCCCTTACACCTGTAGTTAGCATGGTAAGCAGTGCATGTTGGAACCCCACAGGCTCAGAATCATAGTGCTGCGGATCAACGACATGTGTGTCCCCCACATGCACTCCCACACACACTGTAGTTGTCTTACACACACAAGTTTTGCTATGAATAGCCTTGGGCAGTGTGCGTGGAGCTCGGAATCCATGATCTCCAGCTCCTCGCTGGTGAGTGGACCTGGACATATCTTCAGAGTCGTCGACATGTAGGTGGACATGTGGCAGCAGCGGCAGGTGTTGTTGAGGGATGCCAGGCAGCAGTCCCTGTAAGCTGTGGTAATGCCTGTCTCCCTCCCACACTCATATAGCCCCCTGGGGCTGTTCCAGTGGGTCCAAGCTGCTGCAATTGGTGTACCATGTCTGCCTACTTCAAATGCACACAATGGCCTGCACCGAGCTGTCCCGGTACGCTTACCTCTATCGTCGAACACGCAGGATGCAGTCGCGAGGGCCATTGGAGTTGGCCTCAAGGGCCTGGTCCATGGCGGGTACAGTCCGCTGGTGCCATGTGGAATCCACAGTTGAAGGTGCGCCATGCATTTGCAGGTGTGGCCATGATTTGTGTGTGGGAGCATGTCCACACTGGACAGGGCCACTTCATGCTGTGTGCATAGGCATTGACGGCCAGTGCTCAGCCTCCACATGTCTGTTGGCACATCATCATGTACACATTAGCATGGGAGCATGGGATGTGCATATGCACACACATGCCATATTTCTCAATGTACATCTCCCACTTGGCACGTGCAACGTTACGTGTCACTTGTGATGTGTGTTTGCATTCACACAGCTGTGTTGTCATGGAGTTGTCAATGTGTACACCTGTCAATGTGTGTTGGAGGTGTGATACGTACAGTGCTGGACATTGGGTGGACTAGGGACATCATTGACTGTCTCATATCCCATTGTGCAACAGGACCCACTTGTTTTGGCCGCTCAGCCTGTGTACATTGTGTTGTTGGTGTGTGCCATACTCACCCGGCCTCGGAAGCTGTGTCTGGCACAGCAGCTAGGTATATTGCCGTGGTGTTGTCGCCTCCCACCTATGCAGTCTGAAACCATCATGATGCCTTTCAAGCTATTAGGGCCTAAATCCCCATGTGCATGCTCATGGCAATGGTTTGTGTCAGTAGCCATTGCTATTGGTAAGGGGACCTGTGTAAGAGTATTGTGGCTGTGCTGTCCCTACTTGTCAGCTGTTCTGTGATTCTATAGCTTTGCCAGTAATTTTTGGTATGTGTATGTGTAAGTGCCATGTGGTGTGTTGCATTGACATGTGTCCACTTCCATCTGTCCTAGGAGGAGACCAAACATACATCGCCCCTACCAATTGCTGTCAGACATGGAGGATGTGGAGGTCATTCGTAAATTCCGGCTGGACCGACCCACCCTGCATCACCTATGTGCCATGTTGGAACCCCACCTTCGTCCTCGCAGGGTGTATCCAACAGCATTCACCCCCACGGCTAAGGTGATGGCTGCACTGCATTTTTTCGCTACCGGATCTTTCCAACACACGGTAGGCAGTGGAGGTGGAATGTCCCAACCCATGTTCAGCATGGTGCTACGGGATGTCCTGTCAGCTATGATGCTGTACAGGAACCGGTACATCCGATTCCCCAGGGCTCGTGATTTGGCGGCAGTGAAGGGTGCTTTCTATGCCCTTGGACGCATCCCCCACGTTGTTGGTGCAATTGATTGCACACATGTTGGCCTTGTTGCACCACAGGCCATGGAGCACATCTTTAGGAACCGGAAACATTTCCACTCCCTGAATGTGCAAGTGGTGTGCCTGGCGGACATGATCATCACGCACGTGTGTGCGAAGTTTCCCGGTTCCATCCATGACTCGCACATCATGCGCCACAGCATCCTCCCACGACTGGTGGCCAATCTTCAACCGGACCGTGCATGGATTGTTGGTGAGTATGCATACTCGTGTAGCGTGCTGGGTGTGACATGCTGTCTTGTATCCTGTTGGAATTGCAAGGATTCTCTGTGTTTCTCACACCCAGGTGACTCGGCATATCCTAACGGGCCTTGGCTGCTGAGCCCACTCCGTAATCCCAGGACACCAGCTGATGTCAGATACAATGAGGCACATGGGAGGACCAGACGTGTGGTGGAGCGGACTTTTGGACTCCTGAAGTCCAGATTCAGGTGCCTGGACCGCACCGGGTGTGCACTAGCATACTCCCCACAGAAGGTGTGCCAGATAGTTGTGGCATGCTGCATGCTGCACAATCTCGCTATTCGCAGGCAGATCCCCCTGATAGTGGATGACGGTGATCAGCCAGGGCCCCCGCCTGCAGACCAGGCCGTGTCCAGTGACGAGGACAGTGGAGAGGAGGAAGCAGTGAATGAGCGTCAGCAGCTCATCGCCCGCTACTTCACTTGACGGTGAGTGACCATGTACGTCGGCTGATGTTGCTGTAGTTGTGTAGGTGTATGTGTGCATTGTCACGGCGGCCTATTGTTCACTGAGTGCTGTGTGGCAATGGTCCATGTCCAGGGTAGTATGCCACTGACAGTGGCTGTGGCATTGTGCCCTGTTGCTCTGTGAGATGTGTGTACATTGCTTGAACTTGATGACAAGTACTGTGTGATGAGTGTGTGACACACACATTCAATGGACTCTTGTTCTGTTTTTCACCCCTAGGTCCCTCCAGCCTCTCCTGGCCTATCGACATACCACACTCCTGATGCATTACTGATCATGGTGACGGTTGCACATCCTTGATTAAACACAGAGCAGACACAACAGAATGTGATCCAGGTGTATTTATTTTGAACAGTGACATGTGATTGTGGGCAAGGTGATGACAAAAGTGGTGCATGCTGGAACAATGAGTTGACGGACATGTCCGCGTGATGGCCAAGGTGTACCCATGTTGTTCTGGGTCCACAGTCCGACAGACACATGCCATTCACATGGCAGTGTGGGGTAGGATAGTAGTCCAAGTGAATGCAGTAGATGGCCACCGTGGCTGGCTGTCTCACTGGCGTTTGGAGCGTGCAAAGTCATCTCTGGACACCTGTTTCCTCTTCGGACGCCCCCTTCCACGTTTGAGAGGGGGGTTGTGTTTGTGGGCTGCTGGTGGTGGCTGAGGATTGCCCACTCGCTGTGGACGCAGGGGAACTGGATGTTGCACGGACCTGCGCCCCAGCAGGTGGTGTCGGAGGTGGTGTGGTTGGCCTTGATTGGGCCCTCACCGCCACCACTAGCTGGCCCATGAGGTCGACAAGTTTGCCCATACGGGTCACGAATTGGCCCATATGGGCGTCCATGGACCTCAACACCCCAAGGACTTCCCGCGTATCGGCAGCTGACCGGGCCCATTGTCCCTGGGCCTCTTCATAGGCCCCAAGGACTCTGGCGATTTGCGGCAGGGCTTGGCTCCCAGGCTCTGATGGCGTTGACCTGACCCTGCTCCTCCCACCTGAACTGCTGCCACCGACCTGCCCACTCGCCACAGTGGTCACCCGGGGCCTCGTTGTGGCTCCCAGGGTCAGTGTCGACGTGCGTACAACCCCTTGCGCAGGGTGAGTGGTCAGGGAGGCCCTGGTGGTGGTGGTGGTGGTGGTGGTTGCGGCGGTGGTGGTGGCCGCAATGACCATGGCAGCAGGGGCCTGGGACTGGTCACCGGCCCTGGGAGATGAGTTGGTGGGTAGGAGGGGTCCTGGGGAGCGGTTGGGCCCTGCCACACCAGATGTGCCTGGTCGGGAGTCCTCGTCCGAGGAGGTGTCCAGGTCTTCCACATCCGTGAGTCCGGGTGGAGGGTTTGTGGACTGGCTGTGATGACTGCTGTCTCCCTCTCCAGCATCATGCTGTTCGTCACCTGTGGGGCGGAGACGAAAGGTTATTGTGTTGCACCTTGCAAGGTTTGTGTTAGATGACTGACATTCACAGTTGGTGCACAGTTGTGCACTGATTTCCCAGATGCGTGTGTATGGCTCTACAATGTGTGTGCGTGATCAAGGCAATGGAATGGTGTGATGGGTGCACATGGCATGGGACGGATTTGGATAGCCAATCGGTGTGTGTTGCAGTACCCCTACATTTTGTGCCTTTGGTGGACACGGGGTACAGCCCCCTCAACGCTTTTGAGGTGAAATATGGTTTTGGGGTACATACTGTGACATATGGGTGCAGGAGGGGACATGTGTTTTGGCCACACGACACTGCAGAGACAAAGGTGTGTGTATGTCTGACGTACCAAGCATATCTGCTCACTGTTATCATTTAGGGACATTACACTGCAAGCATTGTAGTGGGTGAGTAATGGTTGTGTGCCACACGACGTATTGCAGATGGGACAATTCCTTTGTGTGCGTGCTACCCTCAGCCATGTGCAGCAATGCAGTGCTCTTGGTGTGTTGACTATATTAGGTATGTTGTAAATCACAGTGTGACGTGCGCTTCAGACACTACAGACACATTATTGGTCATCGGCAGGAATCTTTGCTGAACTACTGTATATGGGACAACTGATTAGATGATATACCTTTCATGTCACTGGGGCTGTAAAGATGTGATGGATGAGACATTGAATGTGCATTGTGTAGCTGTGTGGTTCATGGGTCCAGTGGTGTATGTGACATTACTGTGGTTCCACTCAGTTACATTGAGACGAGATAGACTTACATGGGTGATGTTGTACGATGTCAACGGAACAAGCAGACACGACTACATGGACAAGACTTCGATGGTGTTGCTGATGTGTGTGATGACTGGCACAGTGCACGGCATGTGGGTCAGTACTCCAGTGAGACTTGTGCATGCAGACGTGACTCCTTACGTGTTAGTGTATTTGTGATGGCTCATGTGGGCTATGACTCTGTAATTCATGTCCGTGTGCACATTAGTCACATGATTATGACAGGGAGCAGTGCTACCTGTTCCTCTGCTACGTGACATGTCCCAAATGTTAGTCGTAGTACAGTCCTCATGCCTACAGACACCCCGCCCTGTACAGTAGTCTACCTACTTGTTGGTTTGTAGGGAGCAATGCAATGGCTGTCACATGGTCATGAGAGGGAGGGGTGCTCCATCTTGCTGGTCTGTGGCAGTGGGGGCCGTGTTGTGAGTTGTGGTGAAGGCTTACCATCCACAGACACCCCTCCATGTAGGGAAACATATCTACCTGTCGGGTGAAGGTGTGCACTGCAATGGCTGACACATGGGTGTGGGGAGTGCTCCATCTTGCTGCGCTGTAGGACTAGGGGCCTGGTGGTGGTTGTACTTCTGCAGTCCCCCTCCGATACTCGGAGTTTGTGGTAAGGCTACTTACCTGTTACTTGTTGGTTAGTGCAGCTATGGCTGACACATGAGTGTGGGTGTGGGGAGTGCTCCTTCCGGCACATCTGGGGTACAGAGGGACCTGGTGGGAGTTGTGGTGCTGGCTGACTGTACACATGCCCCCATGGTTTTGTTTGTTGGTACCTTTGGGCTGAGTGTGTGGGAGTGTCTGTTGCATGTGTGAGAGATGTCTTGTGTATTGTGTACTGGACATGGGGGTGTTTGGCCCTCGGTGCTATGGCATTCTGGTAGTGCATGACAGTACATAGCGGTGTGCTGGTATACATTTGTTTGTACTTACCAGCCTCCACTCCCCCTGGTATTCCGGTGAGACTCTCCAGATGCAGAATGCCTCGCACCTTCTAGTCCCACGCCTTGAAGGCCTTGAATAGCGCGGGATTTCCACCACCAGTCGTGGCAGCCAGCTCACGATTCTTGGCCTCCTTCTTCCTGACCACGCTTTTCAGGTCGTGCCACCTCTTTGTGATTTCGCCCCGGTTGCGTGGCACGTTCCCAACTGCATTCACCTGGTCTACTATCCTTCTCCACATTCTGTTTCTGGTGGCTACTGGTGTCTGTTGGACCTGGTTCCCATAGATTTGTGGGTGCACCTTGATGATCTCATCGACCATGACCGTCAACTCAGTGGCAGTGTACTTTGGCATTCTTTGGCTTGCCATGGTGTGTGGTCTGCTATTTGTTGAGCTGGTGTGGTGGTTGTGTGGTGTGTGGTGTGTGATGTGCAGGGGGTTCGTGGTGCCGTTGTTTCAGTGGTGATGGTGGTGGTGGTAGTGGTGGTGATGTGTGTGATGTGTGCGTGCGTGTGGTGTGCTGCTTTCCTTTGTGTCTCTCTGTGTTGTCTGATGGCGTCTTCGCTTTGTCCTGGTGCAAGGGATTGTGGTCTGTGAGGAGGCTGCTTTTGTACTGACCTATGTGGGTGTGTCATGATGGTCTGTCGTTTTCAGGTGTGTTGTGTCTGTTGTCCTGGGATTTGTAGTTTTTTGGTTTTGGCAGGGGGCATGTGTCATTGGGATGTGTTCTGTGTTTGTGTATTTTGGCGTAGTTTGCTGTGTGGACTTGTTGGCCATGTTGTGTGTATTTCTTTGTCCCGCCAATGGTCTCCGTGCACGGACGTGGCCGCCAGGCCTTCCGCCATGTCAGTTATTCATCGCTGTTGTTAACGGTGGCGGGCGGGGAATATGTGGATTTTCCGCGCTCATGTCGGGGAGATCATAATTTCATGGTTGTTGTCTCGGTCGTCAGAGCGGGCGGATTTGGGTTTTCGGGCGGGATTGCGTCCGTGGCGGACGGTTAATCTTCTACTCGGACATGGACGGGCAGAATTTTGTGTGTTTTTACCGCTGCGGGCGGTGGTTGCTTCGCGACTTCATAATTGCTCGGTCGGTATTCCCATGGTGCAGGCGGGCGGTTTTCTCATGCTATCGTGGAGGTCGGATTATTTAACGCCAGTTATCGTAATGGGCCCCTATGATCCTTTGCAAATTCAACAGACCTGCCAGCAGATACCACCACTACACTGCACTGATACATACACTCACAACCCACCCACCACACAACCTGTACACTACTAGCACCTGTCAAATACCACACCCACAAACACACACCTTTACTCATACTCACTCACCCTCACTTTCACACTCACCCACACATCCATCTCCACCACCACCCATCACCATGCCCCCAAAGAAGAATCCAAAGTTCACAGACAGTGAGTTGGAAGTCATGGTAGATGAAATTCTCAGAGTAGAGCCACAGTTATGTGGCTCCTTGGTCCAACAGACCCCCCTGTCCCAGAGAACCAAGATGTGGTAGAGGATTGTCAACAAGGTGAACGCTCAAGCTCCTTGCCTGTGCACAACGGAAGATATCAGGAACAGGTACTATAATGTGCGAAGGAGGGTCAAGAAGCTCATTAACAAAGAGCATGAACTGAGTCAGTGGACTGGCGGTGGCCCTCCTGCAACACCTGTGCATTTCACTTCCTGGGAGGAGAAGGTGCGGGCCATCCTTCCACCGGAGGGCGTCCATGGAATATCAGGAGTACCAGAGCCTGGTGAGTACATACTCAAATAGCCAATATTGATAGCAAATACACAGCCACAGACATCACTGTCAAGGACACAGCGATACAAATCACTGTCAGCAAAGCCATAACAACATCAAGCAAATGAGCCTGTGATGTGTATGCCAGTTTGACAAACAAAATACCTGCAATCTCAGAGTAATATGTAACTATTTAATGACATGTACCAACTTACTAAAAAACACAGCAAGGCTTTGTGCTCAAAACAGCAACCACCACTGTCAGCCATCTTGCCAGCACTGTTTCACTCAATCACAGGGGAGCTGAGTCACAGGAAGGAAGCTTGGGATGGCTGGGAAGGTGGGTGTAGCTAAAAGCATAATGGGAGTCAGAGTCACAGCCAACAGTCCTCCTCCCACATGGCCCAACAATCCCACCTTGAACCATGCTCATCTCACAGGGAGTGGAAAAGTACTGGCAAGATGGCTGACTCTGGGATCTGGTGTGTGAAGCACAAGGCCCTGTTGGGAGTTGTGCTCAAACAAACACCAGGCCCCACTGTCAGACATCATGAATGTAAAGTTTGACTCACTGTCATGGAAGCATGGTTCATGGTGGCCTATTTGGTCTGGGTGGGAGGAGGAGTGCTAGCTCTGATTACATCTACCAGCAGGCCCTGTCACACACACACCCCTCCCACCAACACCAAACACCACACCTGGGACTATGCTCTCCCTGAGAGTTAAGGAAAATCTACTTCCAAGATGCCTGACACTGGGCTCTGGTGTGGGGAGCACAAGTCCATGATGGGATATATGATCAAAAATTAGATTTTTACTAACAACATACCTGCAATGTAACTGGAAAGCTCACCATTTACAAAAATGTACAAACTTAGCACTAACTCACAGCAAGGCAATGGGATCCAAACACCAGTCACATGCAGCAGCCATCTTGTTTGCACACATTCACTCACAGGAAATCTGAGTCACAGGAAGGAAGGTTGGGATGGCTAGGAAGGTGGGTGTAGCTAAAAGCATGATGGGAGTTGTAGTCACATCTAACAATCCTCCTCCCACATGGCCCATCAAGCCCACCTTGAACTATGCCCATCTCACAGGGAGTGGAAAAGTACTGGCAAGATGGCTGACACTGGGCTCTGGTGTGGGGAGCACAAGGCCCTGTTGGGAGTTGTGCTCAAACAAACACCAGGCCACCACTGTCAGCCATCTTGCCATCACTGTTTCACTCACTCACAGGGAAGCTGAGTCACAGGAAGGAAAGTTGGGTTTGCTGGGAAGGTGGGTGTAGTTAAAAGCATGATGGGAGTTGTAGTCACAGCCAACAGTCCTCCTCCCACATGGCCCAACAATCCCACCTTGAACCATGCTCATCTCACAGGGAGTGGAAATGTACTGGCAAGATGGCTGACACATGGGCCTTATGTATGAATTGGCCACAAGTCACACCTAGGCCCTTGGCCTCTCACACCAGTCCCCACTCTCAGCCATCTTCACTGTACATTTCCACTCACTGTCTGGGGATGCATTGTCCCAGGTGTGCTCCCTGGGCTAGCTGGGAAGGTGTGTGGAGTACAGGACATGGTGTGAGTTGCAGTCATAGCACACATCACTACCCACACACAAAGCAACATGTCCATCAGTGACAAGGGATACCTGACAGTGAATGGAAGGGCCACAGCAAGATGTTTGACACTGTTGCATGGTGTCATGTAAACAAAGCACTGTTGGGAGTTGCATTCAACTCCTACATCATGCAGCATTGTCAGCATCCTTGCCACTACACTCCCCTCACTGTGATTGATACTTTGTCCACGAGGAGTATGCTGGACTGGGTGGGAGGAGGGGTACAACTTCCAGCAGCATAACACAAGCACACAAACCTCTGTACCTCACAGCTCTGAGCCTGAAAAAGGAGGAAAGCAGCCTTGGTTAACTCATCTGTCCATGGAGGACAAGGACAATATACATGATGTGATCAGGCACAAAGCAAAGCAGTAACACTATTTGCCACTGACAGCTATTCACATGTGTGCAATGAGATGAGAACTAGGAACACATTTATCAAAATACCACAAACCAAACGCCACATACATTACGGACTGTTAGTGTGTAGGTAGCCACACCAATTTGACTGCAAACGACATGCACAAACGCCAGCACACATGCACAAATCTTGAAAGATATCGTAAGAGGAAGAGTACGTATATCATTGGAAACGCACAGATGTGGGAAATACCAACACACCTGTGTCATGCACAGGGTGTCACTTGCCAGTCAATGCCTATGTACAGTCAAATGAACAAAACATGCCCATTTATACACAGAGCTGGACATGCTCAGCAAAACACTTCTTGTTAAAATCACAATGTTTGCTGAAAAAATAGGCCTGGGTCTGTGATGATGGAGGACTGTTTAATGTACCTACACTCATCATAATGTACAATAGCAAATATAATGTGTATGATACGATGACCTATGCAAAAACACCACAAACATTGTGTCTCTCATCTACCCACAGGGCCTGCTGGGGACACTGCAGGAACAGAACAGGAATCCCAGACTCTGGTTGACCCTGAGCTCTCCGGTGTGGATGTCTCTCAGCCCTCAATGGATGACAATGAACTACCTGGCCCCTCCGGTGTGGGTCAGCATGCAGCACCAGCAGCTCAAACACCAGCACCCCCTGTGACCACTCCCGCAACATCTGTCAACCCCCAGATGACCTCTACCAACACGGACACACCAAGGCAACAAAACAATGAGAGCACAGCAACACAGGGCACTCTGGAGTTGGCGGACAACAACACCAGTGTCAACGATGAAGGAGGCTCAGTGTTGTCTGTGCCTGCAACAACAGGTCCTGCTCGTGTGGGTAGGGGTGGTGGGAGGGGCCGTGGGGAGAGGTCCCGTGAGGCAGCTGGTGCTGATGATCAAGCAGACCCACTGTTGGTACGCATTCTATATGCATATCGAGAATGCACCGGATGCTTTGGCCAGGTAGTTGGGATCCTCAAGGACATGCAGCAGGCTGCCCATTATGCCAACATGGACTCACACATGTCCAGAATGGACTCACACATGTCCAGAATGGAGTCCAAAATGGATAAAATTGATGACCAGACTGCGGTGCACAGGGACATACTTACCTGCCTCCGCCAGATTGCTGACAACATGACCCAACCTCCCTGTGTGCCCACTACATCTGTTGCTACTACATCTGCAACTGCCACAGGGAGGGATGAGAACTCTGGCGGAGAGTCTCCTGAACTGCGGCAGCCTGCACCTGAGGGTCCCCCAGAAAAACGTAAGAGGGGTCATCCGAAGAAGGACAAATGAGAGACAGATGGCTATGCATCCCCCCAGGAAGTGACAACCTGCTCCTGATATCCTCCATTGTGTGCAAAGGGTTCACTTTGTTGACTGTCACTGAACTCCCCCACATGGGATGGAGGGTCTAAGTTGGATCAATGACTCAAATGACTGTGGACTTGGCTCTGAAAATTTTATCTACTACCACCAACAACTCCTCTGTGAACTTTGGATTTCAAAAATTTGTACAGCACTTTCACTTTCTTGTAAAATTTCACACATGCACTGCAATAAATCTTTATTCACACAATACTTGCTTCTGTCGTGCATTAAACACTGTTTGTAATATAGAGATGATGTCCTAAAAAATGATGCTTTGGATGAAAAACAAGTACAGCAATTTACCTACTGTCTTGTGAGTAAATGTAACATGACACATATAAGAGATACACACAACAAGGTCAACACAACACAAATAGTACATGGCATACATCCTCATTGCCTCCACTGTTGTAAACTGAAACCACATTTCAATGCACAAACACTAATCATTGTTAGACAAACTGAACATCAGGGCACATATACAGTATGTAAATGAATGTTGGATGTGTGTATACAGACGAGGCACACCTCAATGTGGAGCACAGGTTTATTACACAGGCACAACATGTTGCCTCCACAACAAATGAAATCAAATCACACTGTGACAATAAGCACAAATTAAACAAGACGTTTGAAAAATTTCAGAATTGAGTGTGTGGCACAGATTCCTGATCCCGAGAAAAGTTGCACTCTGTAACTGCATTGTGTGTCTGGGAGGTCACATGTCTTCATACAACAGCCAAAGGACCCTGTGAAGGAGAGACGAAGAACAGTCTTGAAATAACAAATATTCTGCATACATCTCCAAGAGACATTTCATACTTAAAATTTTTAAATTGTGAACACTAGCTAGGAGTCATGTCAACAATGTACTGGGGAACATACTACCTCAATGGACACCAAACAACTCCAAGGATCATGTTAAGTAGCATGCACCCACACGTATACAGAGATATTGTACAACAGACACATATCATGCAAATAAAGTGCTTTGTCAACTCATCATTGCATACTTACAATCATGAGAAAAAGTTATTGATGAGCTGTCTACGAACATCCTCCTCCTCATCATCATCACTGGCAACATGCCCCAGGCCTGGATCCTCCCCTGCTGGAGGCTGCTGGTCCCCGTCATCTTGGATGAGAGGTAGCTCATTCCTCACTGCCAGGTTGTGTAGCATGCAACACACTATGATGATCTTACACACCTTCGCTGGTGCATATTGGAGGGCTCCTCCTGTACGGTCCAGGCAGCGAAATCTGGTTTTCAGTAGCCCAAATGTCCGCTCAATCACTCGCCTGGTCCGCCCATGTGCCTCATTAAAACTAAACTCAGCAGGGGTGACAGGGTTCCTGAGTGGTGTCAGCAACCACGGCATGTTGGGGTATCCAGAGTCTCCTAAATTTAAACAGAAAGACTTCATGTGTCTGAAAACAGGGTACAACCTGACATACAAGCAACACACAACATAAACAGACAACATTACCCAACAACAAGCCAGGCACGCTGATTTGGCAGCTGAGACATCATCTGTGGGATCCTACTGTTTCTCATAATGTAGGCGTTGTGTGCTGATCCTGGGA
Organism: Calotriton arnoldi; assembly: GCA_963921515.1. NCBI lineage: Eukaryota > Metazoa > Chordata > Amphibia > Caudata > Salamandridae > Calotriton > Calotriton arnoldi. The sequence goes on along the minus strand of CAWUFW010002870.1, from coordinate 1,403,369 downwards.
AATGCGCACAGACATGTGAGATTGTCATGTCAGGCAGACATACCACGAGGGCATTTATGGAGTGGTAATGCTTACGATTCCTGTATGTTTGTTCATTGCCTTGTGGTGGGACCAAAGCCACATCTGTACCATCAATGGAGCCAATGACATGTGGCATTCTGCCCAAAGCATAAAAGTCACTCTTGATGTCGGCAAACTGTCCTGGTGTTGGGAACTTGATGTACAGGTTCAGGAAATGTAACATTGCCTCCAAAAAATCACGAAGCACACGGCTAAACATTGTCTGTGACATCCCACCAGCAGTAGCCACAGTATACTGGAAGGTTCCCGTGGCAAAGAAATGTAGGGCTGCCATCACCTTCACCTTGGGGGTCAGAGCAAATGGATATGGGCGTTCAGGTAGCAAATGTGGGGCCAACTGCTCTGCCAACTCCTCAATGAGTGGTCTGGTGAAGCGGTAAGGTTTGATGCTGTCACGTTCTACCATGGTCTGTAGGTCGGGGAAGGGTCTGTGGACAGCTGGTCTCCTGCGGTACATAGGTAACAAATCAAAACATTATTCATACACTTTCCAATTTGGTAAGGAACATGCAAAAACTCATATACTACATCAAAGCAAGACTTAATGAAGTCAGATGTTTAATGTTGAGCCTTGACACAAAGGGCAGCTATGTGACCCTTACCGAACATTTAATTTTATAATGGTTTGTCCACAATTGCAATGCTGTGCTGTGAATAATCACTGGTGTCTGTCACAGTCCATGTGATCAAACATTACATACTAAACACACACCTAATAAAGTATCAAAGAGGTGGAACACTAGATACAGACAGCGTGTCGCCATGCACACCCCTGTCATAGTGTGGACACTGTCATGATGTAATGTCTGACCTACATGTACTATCACATACATAAAACATTCATGATGTGTAGCACATCTTTTTTGCCAAGCATACATGTATGTCTGTGACACAAAGACAAAACAGCAACTCACATGCCAAATACAAGTTGATGTCTCAAGTAAATATCATTGACAACATCAACAATGGAGTGTCTGCGTTGTACAAGACTCAGATACTGTGAATTCACTCAAAATAACTTCACACAATGCACTTTCTAACACACAGTCCACTAAAGCAGTGATTATGTGTGGATGTAGGCTGTGTTAACACAATGATCCACTGGGACTGTGTCCAAGCCTAGGATGGTGATCTGTGAAGTGGTCACTCACAGTTGTGAGGTTCCTCACAAACAATGTATTTGGTGCACATCAAGGTTGGCTCATCATGGGAGTGTGAGCTATAAAGTACTCTGTCCAATATGACATGTGAATCACTGTACCCACACGTAATGCAGCAGAACATAAAGATTTGCTGTACTGACTGACATGCTGATTGATTAGTGTAGGGCGTATGAGCCTCATCCAAAACGTGTGGTTCGCATCCTTTGGCTGTTGACTGTAATGGTGAACGACGCGGGTGAGTATTGAGTGCACGCGTGTGGCGCATCCGAACCGAGCCGGACACACACATTGGCTATTGGTCATCATGGTGACAGACGTGGGTGAGTATCCAAAGGACGCATTCTCCGCATCCGAACCGAGCCGGACGCACACATTTTCTATTGGTTGTCATGGTGACAGACGCGGGTGAGTATTCAAATGATGCGTTCTCCGCATCCGAACCGAGCCAGACGCACACATTGGCTATTGGTCGTCATGGTGACAGATGCGGGTGAGTATTCAAAGGACGCGTTCTCCGCATCCGAACCAAGCTGGACGCACACATTGGCTATTGGTCGTCATGGTGACAGACGCGCGTTTCGCTTCATGTACGAATCGCGTGCAATCCGAATCAGTTAGCTTACAACAACAATGTATCAAAATCAATAGTGTTATAATGCAGAATATTTGAACGACGCGGGAGGCGTGTCAGATGCGTGCAATGTTATGGATTGGCCAAATTCCGATAATGCGAACTACTCGGACCTATCGCTTTGGACGCATGGAACAGAATCTGCCTCTGCTGCACAGATATAAGTCTGTCTGTTCCCAAGAGACTTCACTTGCCTGCACTACATGCTACTTTACTACATTTCTGCCTACCACTGCTGCTGTCTCTGCATTCTCTGGGATCTACAATGGCACGTACTGTGGAGAGGGCACCAGCTTTCACAGAGGAGGAGAACCAGGTCCTGCTGACAGCCTCCTTCCACAGTACAGCAAGCTGTATGGAAAACCAGGGGAGCAGGTGAGTTTTGATTACACTGCCCTTTCAATTGGCCATGTTTTAAAACAGGCACTACTAGCATTGTGATCCCCAAGGGCAAGCATGCACACATAGTTAATGTAAGTCTCATAGTGTGTAGATTCATGTTCTGGACAGGTACAGTGGTGTAGAAGTGTGTTTGGTGGGATTGGTTTTTCTGCACTGTTCTCATGTTATTAAGGGAGACTTGCACACAGGACAACTGCCCATGATGATACTTGGCTAACCGTTAGACATTATCTGCCATTCTGACCATGACCTATATGTCCAAGTGTGTGATGAATATACATGTAGCATGTGGAGTAATGGTGTGTCACCATGTCATCCTTACAGGTCGACGCCCATCAGAAGAATGAAATTTGGCAGACCATCGTCCGGGCTGTAAGATCTGTGGGGGTCTTCAAACGCCGCAGCCGCCACTGCCAGAAGAGGTGGCAGGACCTCTGTGGCTGGACACGGAGGATTGCAAGAGTCCAGCTGAAGCTGTCACCTCCTCGCTAAAGGGGTGGACGACGGACCCTGACCCCCCACATGCTCCAGATACTGACGGTGGCCTTCCCTGACCTGGATGGGCAGTTGAAGGCCAGACAGTAGCAAGGAGGGGGTGAGTATGTGCCATGTTGCTGAACTATGTTTGACATGCATGTTGCACTCCCTCAGCCTGGTAACCCTCTCACAGGTCGTCTGTCTGCTGAGACACCACTTCTGTGGCAAAATGTAACTATGCCCCATTATCATCTGATGCCCAGGTGTGTCCCTTTCCGTCTGTGACATGTGTTACTTAGGTCCTGTGTATTTGTTGTAGTCCAAGGTTAATGTGATCAGCACCATATACAACAGGTGCATTGAGTTGACCATCATGAGTGATGTAATTGTCTGACATGTGTCAGCACATTGGCTGAAATATGACCAGTACTCTGTGTGGGACATACATATATGTTCAAAATGGTGATCTAGGTGCACACAGGTTTGCGAAAAAAATGCTACACACCCGTGCAGCAGGTGAGACCAATGTTGAAACCTCAGACAAATGAAATGGATAAGTGTTCAAAATGTATAGGCCCCTGCATAGTGCTCTGTGTAATCACATGTATCACATGTACCAAGGACAGGTATGCCAACTCAGGACATCTGAGACACTGTCACATCAGATTTGTGTGTGTCAGGCAACACTATCACCATTGTAAATTTGAAAATCATGGGTCAGACTCTGTGACAGTGTGTACAGGCAGAACTTTTTTAAATACACAGGTGGCAAATCTATAGAATATGGACAGACATCTAATGTATGGAATGTGGCTCAGATACACAGGACAAGACGTGTGTATCATCCCTTGACTCTGCATAATGGTGGCTTCAACATATATGTGTATGCTGCATTACTTTCTTCTTGAGAGCTCTGAAAAAGTTCATGTAGACAGATTTTTTAATTCATATACTCCAAGGTCTAAGTAGAACAACGTGAGCTTGTCAAAGTGTCTAACTTGTGTGTAGCACGTAGGGGACATGTATACTTGACCACTACAGATGTTGCTTTAACAGAGAATACATGATTGTGACACGTTGCTGACTTTAAAGTTGTGATTCACTGGCCCTGTAACAAGAGTCAGTACAGACTGTTTAGAAAGACAGACCAGTGGCATAGTATGCCACATGAACATTTGTGAGGATGCAGTATTTGTACTTGTCTGTTGTCCTGCATGCAGACCATTATAGCATTGACGTTCTAGACATAGGTGCCCATCATGATGACTGGGGATGGAAGTATGTTCTGCATGTCAACCTATAAATGTGTCCATCCCATTTGCTGTGTCACTTCCAGACTCCCTTGCATGAGTTGAGACATGTTTGTAATGACACATGACCCTCAGGAGCATTACAGATCAGAAAACAGCCAAAATAGTGCATTAGTGGACATGTATTTAGTGGTCTTTGAAATACATCTAACAGATGGTTCCATTGCCTTCATGTGTTTGGGAACCATGGTTTACTGGCAGACTGACAAGTGCCATGTTCACATATGTGTAATGATTTAAAACTTGCCGTGAAAATGATGCATAGGCTTGCTCTGTGATGTGTTGTGATGATACTCATGTGTCAAGACTATGCAGATGACTGATGTGAATCTCTTTCTCATCCTTGTTCACAGCATTATCAACGGCTACTGGAGGAGACAGTTCCACGGACCAAGGGGAAGCGGCTAGCCAGACTGGGTCCACTGTGGAGGAGGAGGAGGGACCCAGTGGCACTAAGGGTGAGGGGAGCCACACTGAGGGCAGGTCGGAAACATTTACATCTGCCGAGGACCTAACAAGCTCCAGTGATGACTCCCTTGTGGTGGTGGGTGTTCCCATTTCAGAGGCCACAACATCAGAGTCTGCCCCCACCACCACCACCATCTCCACCCCAACAGCTGCTCCCATTCAAAGTGTCCGTGGACCCTCCCGTGTTAGCCAGGCACCGCACCCCCTGCATCTGTCACCCCTGCTGCCCCGAGTGTGGAGGCCGTGGATTTGCTGAAACAGATCCATGTGGGGCAGACATCCATGCTGAGTGTCCTCCATGCACATACCAGTCTTTTGACTCAATTGGTGTCATACATGGAGGGCATCTCATTAGACATTTTGTTCTTCATGTTTTTGAATTTTAAATACAAATGTTGAATAAAGCATTTTATTTTCTTTTGTAGATTTGCTTTTCGTGTACCACATTTTGTTAATAAGTGTAATGAAATTGCTGTTGAAATCTTGTTGTGGGAAAATAATGATATAGTGATGTGATGGACTGCAGGTGGTCCATGGTATATGTGTGTGTCCTATTACAGTATGTATCAGAGTCATCATTGTCTGCAATTGCAGGTTGTCATGATCCACAACATTTTGGACGAGTGTGACATTCTTTTAACAACCTACCATCTTTGACTTACACTTTTGCACATAGGTCGTGCTGACATTTGTACACATTGTACAATTTTTTCAAGGTGCAACCGTCTACAATGGACATGCAGAATAGCGCATTGATGATGAACAAGTCATCTGTCTCAACAGTACAACTTGGTAAACATGAAGTTTGACTACGTGCAGATGACTTTGGAAACACACATGTACACAGGCTGATGGAAACAAAGTATTCTGTGTGTTGTAATTGTTGGATCCATGTCTGAGTCTCATTCAGACATGGTAGACCCCTGCCAAGACCAAGCTTGACACAGCTGACCTTCCACAGTAGTGAAATCACCTCATGGCAGTGTGTTAATCTGTGACATATCCTGAGCCCATGGTGTGTGTCATGTGAGCATGATTCTCTGTCTTCAAACCCCCTTTCCTACCAAGACTATAGTCCCTGCAGATGTTCCTGTTTGAGAAGCTTTCTGTGTGCTGACTAGTCCAGTACTTCCTAGGACTATTTGACTTTGAGTGTCCAAGATGTGGGTGCACCAGTAGAATGGAGTCATTATGGTGACATCCCTGGTTGGGTTGAGACAAGGGCCTGCACTGTGAGCAAACTCACATGTGACACATTTTGAATTCCCTGAGTCACATTTGTGCTAGCAACATCAGCGTGTTTTTAATTTGTCATCTGTTTTTGCAAGTTTGGCACTTGTATATGTCTATGACTGATCACAATCAGCAGATTCTACCCTTCCCTGTAGCCTGATGGCAACATGTCTTATTTGTAGGTCTCCTTGAGTGATTTCATTATTCAGAGACAGTGTTGAAGTTCCAAATGTGTCCAATACATATCACGTTATGCACATGTACTCCATCCTAAACGGATGTACAAATTTCCCATGTGTTATGTCTAGCTATGTGTACTGTGTTTGTGAAACACAGATCCCACCACCACCCCTGGTGTTGTCAACAGTGCAGGAAGATTAGCTTACACATTTGCCTGTGCATTTGAGCCTACTGACACAGTTCTTGTATCCCCTATCTGGTGAGCCATGTGTCTTCCAAGTCTTCTGCAGTACACACTCAGCATTGGCAATTTGACAATAGTGATGATCTGCACATAATACAGCTTTTGTGGTTAGATGCAGAAATGATGTGATAGACAAGCAAACAAGTTAACATTGTCAATGGTCTGATCTTGAGTTGTGTGCAACTCACATAGTCAACACATGTTGACTGTCTCATACGTTGTTGTTGGTTCATGCTTTTCTACACAGCAAGTAGGAATGTTGTCTACACATGTAGCGCTGACAGCTGTGACACATCACTTCATGTTTGTTGCAGTGGGAGGCTCATGATTATATTTTGAGTGTTAGTGGACTTGTGTGGTGTCGTGGGCAGTCTCCTGTGTGCTTCATTGTACACTAACTCATCAAAATGTCATTCTTCTGTGAGTGTGTTTATTCATGTTGCCCTGCATGTTTTGTGTATGTGTTGTCGTGGACAGATGCAGTGAATTTGTGTCCCATAAATATGTGTGTCTGGCAACTCTTGTTCAACCATCAAATGTGTGTGTCCTAGTATGTGGCGTGCTGGGTGTACCTTCCTGATCCAGAAATTGCCACATTGGTCATGCACAACAGTACATGGACCCATGTTTGTATTGAGATCAGAATGATGTGTGGTCAGTAATGTATTCCTCGTCATACAGCCAGTGATCCATGCTGTCATGGGTGCCTGTGCAATGTCACATGTCAATGTAGGTTTAGATGATGCACATTGCTGGTGATCAATGTGTGTGGTGTTTAGACTGGCCAAGTGTGACTTGTCTCCTGGCAAGTCACCTACCTACAATGTGGCCTCACATTACCGGCCATGCCCTGGTAGTAATGGTTGGGTATGTGAGATGATAGTTGTTCTTGCAAGGCACGTTACACAGTGCGCAAGAGTGAGTGTGCTCAAAAGTATGGCCCACATCCTTATTTGGCATCACAGTGGGTCAGCAGACAGGATACTGTCACCACAGTGCTGTAGCCTTGAGGGTACTGTGGAAGAGAGTCAGTCTCTTAATGTGTTGTTTGTTGTTCCACCAAGCTTGTTCTGCATGTGACTCTTGTGCACCTGCTCATCATACAATGCCTGATTGGCCACATTCACTATCCCAAATTATGGAATACTTCCAGATTGTACTCAACACGCATATGTCTCAGTGGAGTTGGGGCGTGGCTTGGCACACGGCAAGATGGCCGCACGTTAGTGTAGCTCTGCCGGCCGCCGTCATTATCCTGACATTATCCTGTTCCCCCTTGAGCCACCCACTACCGAAACGCGGGTGACAGGGGTCGCTACGCCTGGGGACCTGTCGGCGCTGAGGCGGAGGGCGGTGCGCTCTCTGTGGGGGCCAGAAACACGAAAGCGGGGCGCGCTGCCTGTGCACAAGATGGCGGCTGGCGGGCTGTAGGAGCGCACTCTCCCCGGAGACGGCCCCTGCGCCCGGACTGCCTCGCTGGGTCCGCCGGAGAAGTTCGCAGCACCGGAGTGTGGAGCCCGGCGCTGGAATCGCGGCGCGTGTCCTGGCTGTGAGGCGGACGTCGGAGTGGCGGCGCACCCGGCACCTGCAGTTAATCGAGGCCCCGGCGCCGCGCTGCCAGGTAGGCCGTGGAGCGGTGGTGCCGGCGGCTGGTGGTTGCTGGGCCTGAGCGGACACTTTGCTGTGGATCGCCTGCGCGCCGGGGTAGCGGCGCAACGGACTTGTGGTGCGGGGCTGTGACAGCCACCAGCGGACGCTGCATCCACCCCTGGGGCTCGGCCCAGCTGCTGGAGGAACGGCCCTGATCTCTGGGGACCCCGGGAAGGCCCGCTACAGCGCGCCCATTGACTCAGAAGGGCGGGATAACATACCGCCTTCCAGCAGTTACCTCTCGGCCCCCCCGCGCATCGCCTCTCCTGCTCCCCGGGGACGTTGGGAGTCTCCTGACCTCGGGTGCCGCCTCTCGCACCCCCCCAGCTGCCCGCATTTCCCGCATTTCCCGGGGTGTCTGGACCTGACTCTGACCCGTGGGGTGCGCCACTCGGGGTGTGCACTGAGAGGGGCGGCTCTTGCCCTTGGGGTTGGCTGGGTGACTCCTCTGCAACTGGGATAGCTGGAGTAGTAGCTGTGGCCCCTGCGCACTTGCTCCATACATACACGATGGGCAAGCCAGAGAAGAACCAGCCCAGGCTCACCTTCGAACTTCGCAAGGGTGGTAAATCCTCTCAGACTGCTGCTTCTGATTCAGAGCTGGATTCGACGGCGTCGACCCCATCCGCGCTGGAAAAATCACTGGCGGCCATTCACGCTAGCCTCCAGGCCATAGACGGTAAGATAGAGGCGCTTAACGGTCGCATGGACCAGTTCTCCTCTAAGCTGGACAAGCAGGCGGCACGGATAGGCGAGGCCGAACAGCGCATATCGGACACAGAGGATGGCTTGCAGCAGATGACGGCTAAGACCACGGACATGGAAAAATTGCTGGCCGTCATTCAGGCAAAGAATGAAGACATAGAAGCGCGCTCCCGGCGCAATAATGTGCGCATTTTGGGGCTGCCGGAATCCACAAATGTGGGGCGTCTGGAAGACTACATCGAGACGCTGCTGCGTGACATCTGTGGACCAGACACCCTCTCCGGTATGTTTGCTGTTGAACGTGCTCACAGGTCCCTGGCGGCGCGGCCGCCCCCTGGTGCACCCCCCAGACCGATAATAGCTCGGCTATTAAACTTTCGGGACAGAGACACGGTCCTGCGCATTGCTCGCCAAAAGGGAGCGGTGACTCACCAGGGGAATGCCTTATCATTCTACCCTGATTTCACGGCGTCGGTGCAGGCGGCGCGTAAGGAGTTCCAGGGGGTAAAGAAACTCCTCATGAAAGAACAAATAAAGTACGCTATGCTTTACCCAGCCCGCCTGTGTATAGGCCCGGAAGACAAGGCTAAAATATTCTCGAATCCGAAGTTGGCCTGGGACTATGCAAAAACCCTGCGACGCCAGCGTCAATCAACGGCCTCCACCTCTGATGTTGATGACTGAGTACTTACTAATTGTAACTTTCCAGATGCTCGCTACAAGAGATCAAGATTGCATATTGGTGCCCAGTACAGAACTGCAATGAAAGGTTTATTAGCTGTTGTTGCTTTGCCTCCTGGTGGTTGAGGGGGGGCTATTGGTACAGCCACATAGATATTATAAGCTGTTATAGCATAGAGTGATTGTCTTCCCAGGGGACATCTCACTATTCGCCATCTGGCGTGATGTTGCTGTGTGCCCGGGGGAGTGGGCTGCATATGTTCTGGGTCCTGCTTTTGCTGGGGCCCCTGCGGGCTGGTGTTCTGGTTCCGTCCTGGCATACACTGTCGCCTGGTGGGTCTCTCTTTGAAGGCTTGCCTGAGTGGGTGGGGGGGGGTTTAATCATTAAGGCGGCCCTCTCCCGTCTTCATCTGGGAGGGAGCTTTTGCCGCTGCGTTCCCCCAATGGGTGCACCCCATGTGTTGAGTTTTGATTCTCAGTTCTTGTTGGGGATGTTTCTGAACCTGGGATCTGTCTTTAGCAATGTTGGGATGCTGAAGTGGGTGGGGGAGGGTTGGAGATTGGGTTAATTACATTTGAGGTTACGATGATTGGTTGGCGCTCTACAGCCGGTGCCCACAGTGCATGGTATGGTTACAGTTTGCTGCTAAATGGAGTCGAGAGAGTGATAATTCTGGGTGACGCAGATGGGTGAAACATATAACTGCATAACATGGAACATACGCGGGCTCAACACCCCAAGAAGATTCGCCAGGTACTGTCGTATCTAGACAGGCAAGCTGCTCACATCGCACTACTACAAGAGACACACCTCAACAGACACTCTGAGACTGGGGTGGCAAAGAAATGGGCGGGCTATAGGTTGGCGTCCTCTTATTCTAATTATGCTCGTGGAGTGCTTATCCTCATCAGAAAGGGAACAACATTCGTGCCCATACACACTAGCACAGACGCTGAGGGTCGCTGGGCGATGGTACAGGGCAAGCTGGGAATGTCCATAGTCACGATCATTAACATGTACGGACCGGTAGTGGATGACCCGGCGCCCTTCCTAAGCATGCTACAGGTACTGCGCTCATGGCCAGACTCTGCTGTCTTGTGGGGGGGCGACTTGAACACCCACCTTAACCCACAGGTAGACAAATCCAATCCTTCCGGGGCACGTACGCTCAAAGTAGCTCAGTGCGTGCGTGACGCCATGGCGGAATTTGGGTTGATTGATGTCTGGCGCCTGCGGAACGCGGAGACTCTGGAGGGAACACACGTCACTCCGGCTTTTGGTAGTTGGTCGCGCTTAGATTATTGGCTGCTTAATGAAGAAGCCAACGGGTGGGCTAATGCAATACACACTTTACCGCGTACCTTGTCAGACCACAACCCTGTATGCTTAACTATCGTGGTTCCCACTAACCCTTGCCGCCCATTCACTTGGCGCTTTAGGGCAGAGGCATTGCTAGACCCGATATATGAAAACACCATCCGGACTGCTATTGCGCTATATTTCGAGACAAATGTGGGCACGGTGGAGAGTCAATCTACGCTATGGGAGGCGTTTAAGGTGACAATAAGGGGTGTGTGTATAGGTACGTCAGCGGGGATTCTCAGAGACATCAGGGGCCAACTGTCCAGGGCCGAAAAGGCATTGGGAGAGTTAGAGGCACAATATCTTCGCACACCCACACTAGACCTGCTTGCGCAAATACACGCCCTGGTAACCGAATATAATGCACTTGCGGACACAGAGGCAAAATACATCACAAGGCGACACGTGGCCCGTGCATATGGGGAGGGGGGCCGACCGAGTAAAACACTGGCGTTCAAACTGAAATTTCGCGCTGAGCACCATCAAATCGATTGTATCGCTGACCCGGATGGCACGACACACTACACACCACAAGACATAGCGGGGCAATTCCGACGATTCTACGCGGACATGTATAGCACCCGCGGGGGAATGGACGCTGAGGCCATGGACGAGTACTTGGCGGATGTAGCGTGCGCCTGGCTTTCAGATGCCCACAGAGAATATCTGAGTCAGCCTATAGACGAGGCGGACGTGCAGGACGCTATCCTTTCCCTTCCCAACAATAAGGCCCCGGGGCCTGATGGCCTAACGGCGGAATTTTATAAGGCTTACGCCGATCTCCTCGTGCCCCACCTCCTGAGAATGTATGCGGAGGCGCACGACTCTAGGATGTTGCCCCCCTCTCTTAGGCAGGCCTTGATTGTCACTCTGCTTAAAAAAGATAAATTGCCCACATCCTGTGACTCGTACCGTCCTCTCTCCTTAATCAACCTGGACGCAAAGATTTTAGCTAAGATATTGGCCGCTAAAATTCAACCGCTGATGCCCCTTCTCTTGCTCCCGGATCAGTCCGGGTTTATCCCTGACCGCTCCACTTCTCACAACTTACGCACTATTTTCTCTATGTTTTATGTCCTGAATCCGGAGCTGCCGGCGGCGGCGGTTCTTCTAGACGCGGCCAAAGCGTTTGATTCGATAGAATGGAGATACATGTTCCACATACTGGCTAGAATGGGATTTCCCCCGATCCTGACAAGGTGGATACAGGTGTTATACACAGATGCTTCAGCGATGGTGCGGGTGGGTGGCTTTACGTCGCAGCCTTTCAATATCGGCAGAGGGACGAGGCAGGGCTGCCCACTGTCCCCCCTCCTCTTTGCCCTGCTCCTGGAGCCCTTAGCGTGTAAAATTCGACAGTGCCACAGGGAAGCTGCTTTAAATTTTAATCATAGACCGGTTGGGATCTCTATGTATACGGACGACATGGTTCTTTTTGTCCGTGATCCACAGCTATACCTATCTCCAGTCATCCGGGAATACATTCGGTTTGGCCTCTTCTCAGGGTTGAAAATAAATTGGGAAAAGTCGGTCATTATCCCCTTGACGCTGGCGACGCCCTCGCCTCAGCTGGAATACCCACTGGTCTGGTCCACGGACCCGGTGAGGTACCTGGGTGTCCGGGTGCACCGAGATCCCGCCATCGTGGTTAGGGAGAACTATGGCGCGGCCTACGAGTCCTTGGTTCAACAGGTGGACCGGTGGAGTCATCTGCCGTTGTCTTTAGCAGACCGCATTGCCGTGATCAAGATGGTAATCCTTCCTCGGTTCTTGTATCTCTTTTGTAACATCCCGATTAAACTCCCTAAACATTTCTTTACCGAGATACGTACCCAACTCTTGAGACTAATATGGGGGAATAAGCAGCGTAGAATTAGCTGGCACACATTAACATTGGCGTACGATAAAGGGGGTTTTGCAGCTCCTGATTTCTATGTATACTATCTTTGCGCTCAAGCCCAATACGCATATTATTGGTTCCGGGCGCACGAGTACATCCTACATGTTGCGGTGGAGGAAGGGGACGCACATCCAGTTCCACTCGCGAGTATTCTTATACACACCAACAGACACACGTCCCCTCTCGAGATCAACACTATCGACACAACTATCGCGGCCTGGCAGGCGATTGGCAAGCGCACTCAGAAACTCCCGCTCTGTGCCCCTGCGCTTCCCCTGGCGGGGCACGCTGCACTGTCAGTGACTCAGGAGCGTGGGCCTATGACAGCCTTGAGGGAAGTAGGCATCACACACATGGGCGATCTGTTCCCGGGAGGTGGTTACCTTACAGAGGCTGACACGGGCTACATTCAACATCCCACGCCACTGTTCCAATTCTCGCTACATCGCCTAAAGCGAGCAATTAAAGATCACTACCCTGACTTTCCGGTGGAGCCCCCTATTCTCCAGTCGCTGCAACTGATACTAGTCGCCCCCACGAAGAAGAAGTTGATTGCCAAATTGTACAAGGCGGTGCAGGGGGAAACGGTAAATGGGACAGACAAAAGTCTAGAGCGCTGGAATGCTCTGTTGGAATCTCCGATTCCCCCGAAGGCATGGGAACAGATTTGTACTCTCACAGGGCGCCTTACCCCAAATGGCAATCTACGCATTATTCACTTTAAATTTATACATCAAGTGTATCACACCCCGGTTAGATTATGTGGAATGGGTCTGCGGGACTCCGACCACTGCAAACGATGTGGCCTCCCGCGGGCGGACTTTATTCACCTGGCATGGCAATGCGAACGTGTGTACAGGTACTGGGAAGGTGTGACTGCACGTATACACAACATGGCTGGCATCAATTTGCAGTGCACGCCTCTCGTTTGTCTCCTTGGTTACGTCCCTGAGCTGAAGGCCGCCTTGGGTAAATTTGTTCGGGTGGCTCTCCTGCTCGCCAAACGCCGCATTCTGTTCACGTGGGAAAGTCGGCAGTCTCCCAAGGTCGATGAGTGGCTCAAAGACTTGGTGTATTGTCGCGAGCAGCTAGAATTATATGTCGAGGAACTGCCGGCATCGTCCAGGCCGAATGACATCTGGTCGCCTCTGCGAGACTATTTGCTAACACATAACACCGTGTAGACGACCTGCATATACCTACTGAGGTGCTTTCTGACTTCTAGACAAAGGGCAATCTGATATGCTGAACTGGGGCTTAGGAACTGTATGTACTGTATCGTCTGCTCATCAAATGTACCTTCACGTGTTTGTTTTTCTTGGTTTTATTGGTGACTGCCACCTAATGTGGCAGATTGTTTGTACGATTTTGCAAAAATGTCAATAAACAGAAGTAAAAAAAAAAAATGTCTCAGTGGAGTTCTGACACACATCGTGTGTATTGTGCCAGGCAAGGAACACTTCAACACTCACACAGATGTTGTGTTTGTTCTGCAGTATGTGGCTGGTTGGTTGTCTTTGTGCATCTTCACCCATGTATTTCGACTGTGTTTGAATGGCATTGAGTGGATGTTCAGTTTAGTTTTTTTCTCTACTGGCCCTGGGACTCCTATTATAAAGAAACAGTGGTCCTGGACCAATTGTTCAAGGATGAGATAGATTGACAGAAATATCAACTTATTTGAGCTTACATTAATCAGCTCCCAAACGTCTGTAAATCGTAAAAATAAATATGCAGAAAAACCACTAAGTATTATTACAATATATTTATTTAGTCATTGAAAGGAATAATCATTAGAGGGTCAAGAAAATAGGAGAATGTGCCCTGGGACTCCTTCATCTTCACTCTGCACATCCCTTATGTTTTGCATTTCACCTTGCTGCCACAGTGTGGTACTGGATCTCATCAATGCTGTTGTTTCAGATTGAATCCTTTGTATTTGTGTCTGCTTGTGACAAAAATGTGTGTTTATGCATTTTGGATGGTCACATGTTACATTGTCCAATTGAACATTGGTGGCAGTGTTTGCCCCCAAAGCACTGATTGCCTGCACATGGCTGGGGTATGTAACACACACAACAATGCTTGCCTCAACAGTTCTGTTGTTGTTTGGCACACAAACACTACTTCATCACTACATTGCTTGTGTGTTTTGGCAGCAAAATCTACATGAATGCTTGAACATGCTGGGGGTGTGAGACCTACATTCACCTTTTTGTCACTACAGTGTTGCCGGGTTTATACCTCAAATCCACTATTTGGTTGACAATGCTGGGGGCTTGAACCCCTCATTCACCTTTTTGTCCCTACAGTGTTGGCGGGTTTATACCCCACATCCACTATATGGTTGACAATGCTGGGGCTTGAATCCCACATTCACCTTTTTGTCACTACAGAGATGGAGGGTTTGTTCAGCATGTCACTATATGTATTTTTTCTACAAGCAGTTTGCACACATAACACAAAATTTGCATTGCAACCTTGGCTGAGTGTTAGGCATCCACCCCTTATGAGGTGGCCAATGCTGGTAGTGTTAGGCATCCACCCCCCTGTAGGTAGAGAATGCTGGTAGTGATAGACATCCACCCCTATAGGTAGAGAATGCTGGTAGTGATAGACATCCACCCCCTATGGGGTGGCCAATGCTGGTAGTGATAGACATCCACCCCCTATGGGGTGGCCAATGCTGGTAGTGTTAGGCATCCACCCCCTATGGGGTGGCCAATGCTGGTAGTGTTAGGCATCCACCCCCCTATAGGTAGAGAATGCTGGTAGTGATAGACATCCACCCCCCTATAGGTAGAGAATGCTGGTAGTGTATGGGGTGGCCAATGCTAGTAGTGATGGACATCCACCCCCTGTGGGGTGGCCAATGCTGGTAGTGATAGACATCCACCCCCTATGGGGTGGCCGATGCTGGTAGTGTTAGGAATTCACCCCCCTATAGGTAGAGAATGCTGGGAGTGATAGACATTCACCCCCTATGGGGTGGTCAATGCTGGTAGTGATAGACATCCACCCCCTATGGGGTGGCCAATGCTGGTAGTGTTAGGCATCCACCCCCCTATAGGTAGAGAATGCTGGTAGTGTTAGGCATCCACCCCCTATGGGGTGGCCAATGCTGGTAGTGATAGACATCCACCCCCTATGGGGTGGCCAATGCTGGTAGTGTTAGGCATCCACCCCCCTATAGGTAGAAAATGCTGGGAGTGATAGACATCCACCCCCTATGGGGTGGCCAATGCTGGTAGTGATAGACATCCACCATTGGTAGTGATAGACATCCACCCCCTATGGGGTGGCCAATGCTGGTAGTGTTAGGCATCCACCCCCTATGGGGTGGCCAGTGCTGGTAGTGATAGACATCCACCCCCTATGGGGTGGCCAATGCTGGTAGTGTTAGGCATTCACCCCCCTATAGGTAGAGAATGCTGGTAGTGATAGACATCCACCCCCTATGGGGTGGCCAATGCTGGTAGTGTTAGGCATCCACCCCCCTATAGGTAGAGAATGCAGGTAGTGATAGACATCCATCCCCTTTAGGTAGAGAATGCTGGTAGTGATAGACATCCACCCCCTATGAGGTGGCCAATGCTGGTAGTGATAGACATCCACCCCCTATGGGGTGACCAATGCTGGTAGTGTTAGGCATCCACCCCCCTATAGGTAGAGAATGCTGGTAGTGATAGACATCCACCCCCTAATGGGTGGCCAATGCTGGTAGTGATAGACATCCACCCCCTATGGGGTGTCCAATGCTGGTAGTGATAGACATCCACCCCCTATGGGGTGGACAATGCTGGTATTGATGGACATCCAGCCCCTATGGGGGTGTTGCCTTTCGCGGGGTTGTGACGTTTTTGTGTGTGGTAGGAGTCTGACTTACCGTCAGACCGGTTACGGTTGTTGAATCGACGGTAGGCGTACAGTATGGGGATGACATAGGCGATCGGATACATGACTGCTTCGTCTCGTACACAGTGATTGTGTTGTGGCGCGAATCGGAGCTGAAATACAGCTCTTCCGGATGCTGTGACGTGCTGGAGGTAGCAACCTGCTCGGCGCGTAGGAAGTACGCATCGTACTTGGCCGGCCGGAAACTGCTTTTGAAATGGCTCCGGACGACTCCATTCAGCGTTTACGGAGCCTGTTCGTACGGGAATTGGTCCTGGAATCGCAGCGTACGTGTCACTTGGGAATAGGAGACATTTACTCATCGTACTTCGTCGTTGGGATGGACCGGCTCCCGGAATGTGTCGGTTGGAAGGTAACGCTACAGACAGCTCTCGGAGGGCCTTCCGAGCGGGATCGGAATCGACCCCAAAGTATAAAGAGACCTGTCCCTTGTGAACATTTTTGTCTTTCCAGTGCTTGATGGAATTGTTTGGTGTTGTGTCACCCAGCCACACAATAGCTCTGTAACACACATCTTTACTCTTCAGCATACAATCACACTGTCCCAACCCCCCCACAACCACGCTCAATAACCAGACACTGCAGGAGCGAAGAGCAACCCAATCCTCTACCCATGCATCCAACTCTCCTGCCCTATATGAAACACAGACAGGAGCGAAGGGATACCCGGGGAGAAGGGAGGAAAAGGTAAAAGGAAAGAACAAGGACCCACAGCAACGGACCTCCAGTCTGATCTCCTCAACCTGGCTGGGGCAACACTCCCGATAAATGCTGACACTGCAGCAAAGAGAGAAAGAGAAACACAAATGAAAAGTTAATAACGTAAGAGAAAGAACATGTCCCCACCCATCCCTCCAAGCACACGGCTTACCCCCACCATATCAGGGTGTCTTCACAGTTTTTAACAATTCTCCATAAGGTCTGTAGTGCAGAATATGTCATGGATGGAATAATCCGGGAATTAAATAAGAAGTCTATTCCTGCTCCAACTTCTCGGGAAAAACCCAATGTGGGGAAAAAACCAGTGACAGGAATGTCTATATAATGCAAGGGATCCCTTCCATAGAAAAACAAACACAAAAACGGGAAAAAGGGGAAGGGGCAAGAATAACCCCAGGAAGCCACTCGCGTCTCCGTAGAAGACCCGATTTTGGGTAACCACGTAACTGATAGCCTTGGGGAACCCGTCGGACGGGTCCTCACTGTCCGTAACCGTTACCAAAAAGCGGTAACACTCAGAGAAGTCCGGGACAGGGAAAGTAACAACAACGATGCCCGTGAAAATCCCAGGTTTAAGGAATACCAGCTCCAGTCTTGATGAAGCGCTTCCAAATGCGCTCGAAATACCCACGGGGAAATGTCAGCACGTCCAAACCCAGCTGACGGCAAAGTCCATCCGGGGGTCGAAGACCGGAAACAAAACCAAGCACGGAAGCACTGGCGAGCTTGGATTAAATGCTGAGCAAGCCGCCGTGCTTCCGTGAACTGCCCTCCCACAACCACAGTGAAAGCAGCAAAACAACCAGCATAGAAAGAGGACAGGGAGATAGAGAAACGAAGCCTCCCCTACGCTACCGCTTCCGGGACATGACACACACAACTCCCTAACGGTACGAATTATGTCATGACTTTTAGTAGCCACACCTCATAGCCACACCTCAACACCTCCCAGCAGCCTACGTAATTCCTGTTTGAAATCCTTTCAGAACCACGAGGGTCCTAATGGTCATAACAGCAAAACTCCACATCCCCCCCTTTCTTAAATAAAAAGTACAAACAAAATCAGCATCATATTTCCTGAATGAGTCGTCGAGGTGCTTGCACTGGTCTGTCAGATCGAATAGTATGAGGTAGTTGAGTGGTACATATACTATTCGCGGATGGCGTAGGCTCAGATGTTTGATCTGGACGTTCAGGCAGGTTTACCTCACTCGCTCTCAGGAGGAGACGAACACTGAGTCAAATGCCTAAAGTGTGACAAGTCCTTTGTGATGGACTTTCTGGGATGACTTGCAGTAACTATGTGTCCTTTGGTTTTTACAACAATCAGTGGGTCAACAGCAAACGGAATGTCTGTTTTCCACTTTCATTTCTGTTTGACCAGTGCATAGTCCCCTCTGTTGAAGACTGTTCCTGGGCATGTCAGCGCGATCAGCATAAGTTTTCATTTTGCACTTTTGAGAAGTGTCCGTGACAGGAACCTTGTCAGCGTTGGTTGATCAGTCTGATGTCCACTGTGGTAGCTTAGTTCCTATGGCTCTCCCAAATAGCAGGGTGGCAGGACTCTCACCAGTGGTGGAGTGAGGAGTTGTCCAGTAGGCATGAAGAGCTTGATACATGGATTATTTCAGATTGATTTTCTCCAACGACGCTCGCTGAATTATTGTTTTGAGGGTGCCCATAAATCGTTCGACAACAACCAGCGGCGGCTCCTCCACTAAGGCGTAGGAGCGTCGCCCCACTGAGTTCAAAGGTAAAATAAAATGATAATAACGCAACGTTAATAATGTTACATTATTATCATTTTATTTTTTGTTCGCAGCCCAAGCCAGGTTAGGGTGGGGCTGGGCTTGGCTGTCCTCACATGGAGGAGGAGTGGTTGCTGCACCATAAGTGCGCATGACAGTTTAGCCGGCCGTCTTGGGCCGGCCAAACCGTCATGCGCACTAAGCATGTTCTCCACCCTGCTGTATTGCAAGGACGGGTGGAGAACATGCACAGGCTCCCACTCCTTGTCTGAGCATTGAGCCAGGGCGCTCAGCCCAATCATGATGCTGCTGTCATGCTGGTGACAGCAGTGTTGTGATTGGCTAGGGGAATCTGGGAGCCTGTGTGCTTCCTGGAGACTAAAGAAGAGGACGGAGGAGAGGTGGCGACTGGCAGGTAAGTGAACTTTTCTTTTCTTTATTTTTTTGTAATTCCTACGACCCCCCAGCCCCACCACTACATTTCCCTAGCGGCCGCTCCTGACAACACCATTGGCTTGAGGCCAGAGCGGTGTGTTCTTTTGATACTTAATGTTGAGTTGACTCAGAAACTCTTTGAACTCTTTCCTATTAAAGGCAGACCATTGTCTGCTTCGAGAATAACCGGTATGCCCCACGTTGCAAAACTTTTTATCAAGGCTCTGGATGACTTTGTCATGGGTTGTCGATGATAAGTGTTCCACCAGAGGCAAACGTGAGTATTCATCAATGATCACCATAAGATGATGTCCATTCTCCAGGGGTCCAAATAAATCAACTGCCACTCTCTCCCAGGCATGTGCAAGAAGGTCAAACATAGTCAATGGATGCTGTGTTACATTGGGAGATACGTAGGTACATAGATGACACGTTTTCAGTTCTTTCTCAATTCGTTCATTGAGGTGAGGGAACCACACTCGATCCCTCAGGGCTCTTTTGATGGCTGCAATGCCACAATGTCCTTCATGGGCAAGCTCAATAACTTGTTGTCTCAGACTTTCAGGTATGACGATTCTCCAGCCTCTCAGTACAATTCCTTCTCAAGTGATGGATAATTAATCTTTTTTAAATTTCTGAAATTCAACATCATCAGCAAATGGTCAAACACTTTTCTTCCACAAGTGAGTTGAAATGATATCTCTGAGCATGCACTTGCTCTTGTCTATGTTGGTAGCAGCAAATCTGTTCAAGTGATAGGACTGCTGGGGTACTAGACCTCACAATAAAGTTAACATACTCCTCAGCCACTTTGGATGTCAAACTGTGGCGTGTAGAAGCACCCTGAAAAGTAATCAGCAGGGTTATGATCTTTCCCCGGCTTGTGTATAATTTCATAATCATATTACTGCAGTCACAATCCCCACTTCTTAATGTGAGGAGGCATCTTTGCGTTCGGGTTTCCAAAGATGGTGAGCAAAGCCTGATAATCTGTGATGATGGTGAAATGTTTTCCATACAGAAACAAATGAAAATGTCCACAGGCCCACACCACAGCCAGACTCTCCTTCTCCGGCTGAGAATAGGAACGTTCAGTTTCAGACAGACTTCGACTGGCATAGGTCACAATATGTCTTTGAGCATTCGGATGACCATTGTGTTGTGCAAGAATAGCTCCCAGCCCCACTGAGCTTGCATCTCCTGTGATCGCAGTATGTAATTTGGAGTCAAAGTAGGCCATTTCAGTTGCATTTTCAATTGCCTATTTTATTCTTTTGAAACTTTGATTACATTTAAGGATGCATTAGAATGGGACATTTCGCTTTGTCTTGTCTCTCAATGAGGCACTTATTACTGTAGCAAAATCACAAATATACCTTGAGTAATAACTGGCCATACCTAAGAATAATCGCAGCATGGTTACATCTTGTGGGGGGCAAGTAGATGACAATGGTTGCACCTTATCCGGGTCAGGAGTCATTCCTCCCTCCGAGAATATGTGCCCAAAGAACTTGAGTTCGTTCTTGTGAAAATAACACTTTGCTGCATTCAGAGAGAGACCTGCATCAACATCTAACTGGCACACTTGTGTAAGAGCTTTGTCATGTTCCTTCTGTGTTGTCCCAAATACCAATATGTCATCAGTGTAATTGAAAGCATGAGCAACGGGTTGAATTATTCAGCGTATAACATCTTGAAATATTTCTGCAGCCGAAGATATTCCAAACCTTAGTTTTTTGTATCTGAACAAACCGACATGAGTTGATAAAGAGATAATGTACCTGCAGTTCTCTTCTAGCTCTAGCTCGAGTTGATGGTATCCCTTGTTCAAATCGAGACGGGAGAAGACTTTGGCCCCATTCAGTTGCATGATCCTGTCTGCTATGTGAGGACCAGGATGTCTTTCTCTCTCGATTGCTTTATTAGCTTGGTGCATGTCAATGCAAATGCGCACAGCACCTCCACTGTCCTTTTTTGGCACTACCACTATGGGCGAAACCCAAGCCAGGATGAAAACTTGGAGAACTGGCTCTAGTTCCTTCTACCTCTCCTGATGGGGCACCGTTATTCTTGGTGTCAAGAAGGAAAATGAGTTGAAGCCTTGTATTGATTTTTGACAACTTAACAATGTTATAGTAAAGGATCGTTACCCCCCTTTCTTTAATTAAGGACATTCTGGAACCTATTCAAGGATCTTGAATCTTTACTAAGTTGTATCTCAAAGAGTCATACCATCTATTTCAGAGAAAGGAAGGGGACGAATGGAAGGTGGCTCTCAGTACCCCGTTTGGACATTTTGAATACAGGGTCACACCGTTTGGGCTCAGTAATGCTCCTTCCATTTCTCAAAGATTGATGGACAGTATTTTTTCAGCATCCTGAATGATTCTGTGATCATTTATTTGGATATTTAGATTGCTTCTGAAACCCTGTCTGATCATCGCGATCAAGTGCTTGAGGTCTTAAGAAGATTACAGAAGAATCACTTAACCTGTAAACCTGAAAAGTTAATTTTTAAGACCCAAGAAGTGGAACATTTGGGGTTTATATTAAACTCTGAAGGAATTACTATCTATCCCAGGAAAAGTTTGGCGGTACTGGAATGGGCGTCCTCTGCGCCTTTTAGGGATACACAATGCATGGTGCACAGACAGAATATCGAGTTTGAAATGTTGATATACATCAAATATCGAGTTGGAAATATCGTGATACAGAAATATCAATAGGAAGAATATTATGGTCAAGAATATCGACTTGCAGGTAAGAAATATTGTTTTTGAAAACATCGAAGTCATTAATATTGTTTGCAAAAACATAGTTGTTTAAAATATCGATGTTTTAAATAGTGTTATGTATTTTAGTATGTATTTTAAAAGTATGTGATCTATTTTTTTGTATAAGTATTGCTTTTGTTTTTTAATATATGTGGTACATTTTTTGTAGTTATTAATTTCATTTTAAATACATATTGCGTTTTTAGGTCTCGGCCTGCACCAGCGCTTGCGCTGGTCTGGCCGAGAGTTTTAGTAAGCGGGTTTTGGAAGTTCAAACACTGGCTTTCGGCTGGCGACCAGCTTGAGTTCACGATGGTGTGCACGCGCAGCTGCCATCTGGGTTTCCTATCTCTTCATTTCCTCGTCATGGCTCATTAACTCTCTGGACTCTGATGTTTCAATCGCAGCAGCAGCTCACATTACCAACTGAGGGCCCTGGACTACAGTCACATGAAAAACAACAGCGATTAGCATTGAAATGCAAGCTTTTTTTTGTCTAGTTAGAAATATTGCTTCGGTGGGTTGATTTCACCTTATATCGCTATTTGTTTTATATTGGGAGTCACAGCCTAATTACCAGTATTTTTGTCTCTCACTGTTTTTTTAAAAATATTTATTCGCACAAAGTACAAAGCTATTTTTAAGGTTACTTTTTCCGTGTCACTTCTTCACTCTATTTAAACCCCCCACTCTTATTGTCTCTCTCCTTCTCTCTCTCTCCCTTCTCTAATTCTCTCTCTACTTAATTAACTCTCCCCTCTCTTAATTTTTTTAGCCTTTCAATCTCTCTCACCCCTTTATCTGTTTCTCTTTCAAACTCCTTCATTCACTCTCTCTCCCCTTCTTTCTCTCTCTCTATCCCGTTCCACTCTTTATTCTATGTGCACCCTTTCTCTTTCTCTCTCACCACCCTCTCTAATTGGGCATTATATCTTCACTCTATCTCTCACTCGGCAAGACCACAGCATCACTCAGCGCAACCACAGCTTCAATCAGAGCCAGCACAGCATCAATCAGGGCCAGCACAGCATCACTCAGCACCAACACAACATCTCTCAACGCCATCACAGCATCACTCAACGCCATCACAGCATCACTCAACGCCATCACAGCATCACTCAACGCCATCACAGCATCACTCAGCACAACCACAGCATTACTCAGCACAACCACAGCATCACTTAGCGCCACAACAGCATCACTCAGCGCCACCACAACATCACTCAGCGCCACCACAACATCACTCCGCGCCACCACAGCATCACTCAGCACCACCATAGCTTTACTCAGCGACACCACATCATCACTCAGGGCCAACACAGCATCACTCAGCACCACCACAGGATGACTCAGCACCACCACAGGATGACTCAACACCACCACAGGATGACTCAGCACCACCACAGGATGACTCAGCACCACCACAGCATCGCTCAGCACCACCACAGCATCGCTCAGCACCACCACAGCATCGCTCAGCGCCACCACAGCATCGCTCAGCACCACCACAGCATCACTCAGCGCCACCACAGCATCACTCAGCACCACCACAGCATCACTCAGCGCCACCACAGCATCACTCAGCGCCACCACAGCATCACTCAGCGCCACCACAGCATCACTCAGCGCTACCACAGCATCGCTCAGCGCCACCACAGCATCGCTCAGCGCCGCCACAGCATCGCTCAGCGCCGCCACAGCATCGCTCAGCGCTGCCACAGCATCGCTCAGCGCCGCCACAGCATCGCTCAGCGCCGCCACAGCATCGCTCAGCGCCGCAACAGCATCGCTCAGCGCCGCCACAGCATCGCTCAGCGCCGCCACTGCATCGCTCAGCACCGCCACCACAGCATCACTCAGGGCCACCACAGCATCACTCAGGGCCACCACAGCATCACTCAGCGCCGCCACAGCATCACTCAGTGCCGCCACAGCATCACTCAGCGCCGCCACAGCATCACTCAGCGCCAAGACAATATCACTCAGCACCACCACAGCATCACTCAGCACCACAGCAGTATCACTCAGCAACACCTGAGTATCATTCAGCATCACCTCAGCATCGTCTCCGCAACAGTCACCACCACCACCACTACCACCTCAGCATCACTCAGCACCACCTCAGCCTGCTCTCGGAATCTGGCATCTGTTGATTCTCCCCTAGCGTCTGGCCGCTGCTAGTGTTATAATACAGGTACTAGTTCCCAACCTTCACCCTCCGATTGTTTATGCCCCCTCAAAAAAAAGCTTTAACAAACAACCATTGCAATAGGCAGAAACAAGTTGCCAGCATTGCAAGAACAAAAGAAAACTGAGGAAATTTTTTATTGTAAATACTTTTTTAATATGGTCGTTCAGTTTTACATAATGCCTTCTTGGTGATATATATAGTAACAAAAATGCTTCTGACACTTTTTTATTATAACTTTTCAGCATGCCGCACAGCAGCCACACTTCTCTACAGCACAGCTTGAAGACATTGGCAAAGTCAATAGCTCTGGCTAAACACTTATAAGGCCCCAAAGGCGAGACCTATTGGCTATGCCAATGCTTGTTTAGTTCTGTAGCGGGTTGTGGGTTTATAGGGAATAGGGTGGGAAGTAATTTAATTACAATACATTTATTAATATTTTTATTTATTCATATTTATTTAATTTATATTTTATAGTGTTAATTGTGGGAATTAATTTATTATTAATTATTTATTAATTGGTTGTTAAATATTGTTAATTAATTAATTGGTAATTAATTATGTTAATTGTGTCATTTTGTAGGAGTGGTTGGTGAGGTTTATAGGGGAATAGGGTGGGAAGTAATTGATTTGTAATTAATTAAAATTAATAATTATTTGTTAATTAATGCTAATTAATTAATTAAAATTTAAATATGACAATTGTGTAATTAATTTTAGATGTAAATTGTGTGGTTTATAGTGGTAAAGGGTGGGAAGTAAATTCTTTTAAATTAATCAATAAGTTGTTAATTGATATTAATTTATTAATGTAAAATTAGTTATGGAAATTGTGTAGTGATTTTTAGGTGTAGGTTGTGGTGTTTATTGGGGTTAGAGGGAGGAAAGTAATTTATGGTTAATTAATTAATAATTAGTTGATTATTAATATTAATTCATCAATTGATAAATATTTATGGTATTTGTTTATTTTTATTTTGTGTGTGGGTTTTGGTTTTATAGGGGTAACGTTTGGGGAGTAAATGAATTTACATCTGTTTTAATTTGTTTTTTAATTAATAATATTTCTTTAATTGATAATTAATTATGTTAATTATGGAGGTACATTTTTTAAAATTTAGATGTGTGTTGTGAATTGTGTGGTGTTATAGGGTAGGAAATAAAAAAGATTAAATTTATGTAATAATTAATGTTTTTCTTTATAAATAATTTCTATTAAAAAATAGTTATTTGTTTGTAAATTATTTTTAATTTAAAAAAATAATCTTTCTAGGTATTTGTTAGATCTTTTTAACATTATAATCTGTTTTTATCTTTTTTAATTTTTAATATTTTTATATGTTTTCTTTTTTGTTTTTTTAAATCTTTTGTGTTGTTGTCAGTCAGTCAAAATATCTTTATTCGGCTGACTTACAGCCATGAAAGAATACATCATAAAAACATTTAAAACATAAGTTAAAAAATGTAATGCAATAATTAAAATTTCTACAAAATAACAGCATGTACTGGGTACAGAATATAATAAGTTCATAACAAAACCCCTGTCCCATAGGCAGTAAGATCCAGATAATAAGTCGTTAAAACAAATAAAATAATTTCCCAACAATATCACGCAGACGAACAGCTTCAGAGATGTATCTATAAATCATTAAACAAGTGAATTCATCATTTAAAAGCTGGAGATGATATAAAGCTGGCCGACACTTCCTAATGTTTAAAAACTTTAGGAGAGGAATGATAAAATCACGCCTTGGCTTAATGTATAGTTGACAAAAGAAAAGGAAATGGAGCATGCTCTGCGTGGACTTGGAGTCGCAAGGGCACAGTTCCAGGTTAGCGTCACAATAAGCTTTGCGGGGATAAGAGACCAGGAGGTGCGAAATACCAAACCTAAATCTAATGAGATAAAACAATTTGGTATGACTAAAATAAAAGGAGAGATAAGGCTCAACACCTAGAGAGCGTACTATAAGCGAGTGTTCTGAGACTCTCTTTTTTGCCGTCTCTAAGTTTTCTCTAGTTGATTTTAGACAGGTTAGGAGATCCTTTTTCAATGTTACTTTTGGGATCTTGGCAATATTAGCTGGATTATAGAAACAATCCGCCAGCCCCAGTGACTCTAGTTGTTTTTTTATATAGCTGAGCCAAGGTATCTTCGACATATGATCCAGTTTAAAACAGTCTAGGATAATTGCGCGATTAAGGGCTGGCTCTTCCTTCGCCCAAATGGAATGCCACAATAAAGTTGGTGCGATTTGTATGCGGAAGGACAAGGGGATCAAACCGAGTTTGCTGTGACAGACAGTAGCGGGAAGACTATTAGGGACTGTCAGCAAACGTCTCATAAAGGCGTTCTTAGCTCTTTGTAGACCCACGGGGTTACAAGAACCCCATACTCCAGCCCCATACAAAATGACAGAACACGAGCGAGCCTTATAGATGTTAATCATTGTGTTAATCGGTCTTGAGCCTAGCTTTTTCGTAAATCTGAATACCGCCTCCAGGTTTTGATTAAAACTACTGATCCTTGTTTCGCGTAGGTGGGGCCAGGTGCTTTTCTGATCGAACGGGATTCCCAAGTAAGAAAAAGTAGGGACATAGGACAGCTTTTCATTTTTGATAAAACATGATTTTAAAATGGTGGGGGATTTTCCCACCACCATGGTGTAAGATTTCGCTATATTTGTCTTTAGACCCAGTCCGTTCATAAAATCATTAAACCTGGTCACAATCTTCTGCAAACCCACACTAGTTCTGGACATTAAAACACAATCATCTGCATAAAGTAATGCCGAGAGATTTCTGGTACCTATCTTGGGGGCATCCACATTCCCATGATTAATGTAACTTTCTAAATCATTAATGTATAAACAGAATAAAAAGGGGGCAAGGGCACAGCCTTGACGGACCCCACGATTCATTTTTATGGGAGCGGAAAGTTCCCCACCCACTCCATATCTGACCCTCCCAGTCACATCTTGATGCATTTTGGCTAAAAAATGGACTATGGATGGTTTAATGCCCAGGTTCAACATCTTTTCCCATAATCTCCCTCTCTGCACCCAGTCAAAAGCCGACGTAAGGTCCATAAACCCGAGGTAGAGAGATCCGGGCTTGGCTATTGTGTACTTGCTTATGACCAGGTGCAGATTAAGACATTGTTCGATGGTTCCCAGACCTCTCCTGAAGCCATATTGTACATCCGAAAATGTCCCACTTTCGGTTACCCAGGCCTCCAACCTTTCTAATATGACCCTGCCCATCAGTTTACAGGTACAGTCGATTAATGAGATGGGCCGATAACATTTTGGGTCCGACCTGTCCCCTTTTTAAAAATGGGGACTAATATCACGGATCCCCATGATTTAGGAGGGCCCTGGGTAGCTATGCAACTTAAAATATTGGTCAGCAGAGGGAGCCATAGAGCAGAGTTAGCCAAAAACAGGTCAGCTAGGATGCCGTCAGGGCCAGGTGCCTTATTCTTCACTGTTTGGTTTAATGCCCTTTCGACTTTGTCAAGCATTGGCGGAACCAACTCTGACGCCCCATGGTTTAAAGTGGGACAGTGCTCACCTATGGCACTGTATAAACAGGAAAAATGCTGTAGCCGATAGCGATCTGCAAGCTACGTGCCGTCTCAATTGAGTCTACCAAAGTTAACAGCTGTCAACTGTACAGCTTCACTAAGCCCATAATTTGCTCTCTTTCCAGAACTTCGTACAAAAAAGAGGGCATACGTGCCACCATGGGGTCCACACCGCCGTGTTCACCTCACAATCTCTAATGGTAAGGACATACTCTTTATTCTGGCAATGGCAAGTAGGGTTATTTCACAACTTGGGACACAAATCAAATCAATTCTTTTGTAATTTCATGTGTATTGCAGTGCCCGGCCTAGTCCCGGTCCTGAGGAAGAACCCTCAAAGAAATTAGGGGTTCTGAAACGCGTTGACCCTACTCAGCTAGTCAAAATTCCTACTTCAGTCACAGAATCACACAGTGTGCAAACAGGGCAGTTTGCCTGTTGCAATTGTTACATATGACTAGCCGCTGTTGGCAGGTTGCAGCCTTTGAAATTAAAAATTGTCTGTGCCGCCACCCTTCTCTGTACAATTGAAGGACTGGTCACCTTATTCTGATTGTAATTTTTGTAATTTTATGTGCCGTACACTTTTGCTTTTTTCATTCGTCCTAATGTCAATTGTGCTATTGTTATTCATGTTGTGTGTATTGTTTTAAACTTGTTGTTTTTCTTGGTTTTGACATGATTCAAAAGTTGAATGTTTATGTCAAAATTTAACCAACTCATGAAGGTGTACTAAAAAAACACGAAACCACTCCAGCAGTTGAGGTGGTTTTTGTACAAATGTCTCTAATTTGAAAGCCTACTCCCATACACTTTGTGGATTGTAACTATTGAAGAGGCCCCGTTTGGGTGTGGTTTAGGGCCAAACCCCTTTTTGTTAAAAAACCCACACATCAGGCATAATTGTGGCATCAATACTGCTATTGTGGGAACTCTGGAAGAAATCCGAATTAACGGTTTTCCAAAAGAGTCTGGGATCTTTACTTTGACAAGCTACGTACAGTTGTTCCCAGGCTTTTTTTATTATATCCAGTTTGCATCTCCCTAAAGCCTGTTTGTATTCATGTCGAAGATGTTTTACCACCAAGTTATCCCGGGTTTTTTTTCCCAGTGCCTTTACAAGTTTGTTGTGAGATTGTAAACAGTCACTGTTAAACCATTTACGTTGCTCCCTGGGTCTTAATCTATTGTCGCTTCGTAGAGTGGCATTAATAGTCTCAGTTATTGCGGCAAAGGCCTTAAACATGTATGGTGGATTTACACTGTCTTCCAGGCATTCTAAGATTTGGCTCATATTGGTGGTCAAGATCCGTTGGAGAACGGAGTCTGGATTAACGGTAGACCACTTGCGCTGTAATCCCTTATTTTTATTGTGAGTTATGGGACATAGTTTAATTCTCCCAGAGGAGTCGCCAGTTTGAGTCTCTAAATAAATGACCAGTGAATAGTGATCACTAAAACAGACCTTAAGAATAGAAAAAGCCACCGATTGAGGTTTAAAATATTCAGAAATGGCAATAAAATCAATTTAGGTTCCTTGGCCTCTGCCCGTAAACGAAACAAGGTCCAGGCCTTCTGGTTGGATAAGATCAACTGTGAGAAAAAGAGAAAATTTTGAAAGTAATGAATTAAAAATATTCCCACATGGGTTGTGATAAAAGTGGCACCCCCATCCCTGGCCCCATCTAATAAGCAACATGCAGACTGCTTTGATAAGGGACATAATTTACAATTAAAATCACCCCCAGAGAACAATAAAATCTGTATTTATCTCCTGTATGTGTCTGTTTAACGAATTCTCTAGGTATTCGGCAATGGCGGTAATGTTGGGAACAAAATTATTGTGATAAAAATTAACAATGACCAGCGTCACAGTCTGTCTGAAGAGAATGTTAATAATTTGAAAGTGTGGTGAGTGGAGCTGGGTCTTACCTACTCTGTCTGATAGTGTTGTCACTACCAAGGTTAATAGGCCACCCTTGGAATGGCCACCCAGAGCTGCCTTAGCTGGAGTGTGTATGGAGGCAAAACCATTATTAGAAGCTGTGTCTCTCATCCAGGTTTCTTGAAGACAAATGATACTATAACCTTTTATAAAATCAAGCCATTGTTTAGATTGCAGCTTGTTTGACAAGCCAGCAATATTCCAAAAAAGGCTGCCGTGAACAGTTGTGCTATTGTGACTGCGGGGTGCTCCCTCGTTACTTGTATGAGCAAATATCTCACAGTCACCCTGAGATTTGTTGGCTATGTGAGGAGACAACGAAAATTGGACCTGCTCAGCTAGTGGGATGTTGTTAGATTCCGTCAGAACTATCCTTGCTGAGTCAGGGAGGATAGGGCTGCCTGCATATGCCAAATCATTTTGTACTAGTTTTTCAGGTCCGCCAGTACTACCCTCGGCATTTGTCTGATCTAAATCACACTTAATGGTCAAAGCAGTTCCATGCACCCTGTGATGCAGTCAATCCACATGATCCAGAGGGGAGAAACGATTGAAAGTTGGAAGCGTGAAATTATGCACAGCATTATGAGTTGTACGATGTGGCCTATGCTCTACGGCTAAATTTGGCTTATAAAAATATCCAAGATCACCAGAATCTTCAAGCTCTCAAGACCATTCAATGCAGAAATAGTCGTCAGGCCCGTTGGGCATATTGTTTCTCTCAGTTTGATTTTTCTGTAACCTATTTTTCTTGTTCTTCTAACCAAGCGGCAAATGCTCTTTCCCATCGATGTCTGAGTGAGGCTGAATCCTTACCTCAAACAATTCTTTCTCCTGAATGAGTAATTTCATTCCTGACTTCCTGTCTGGATAAATTGCATTTTGCCCCGGGAATTCTTAGCCAAGAAGATGTCAAGCATTTTTCTTTGACTGAGAAGGTTTTTTTTCCATGGAACAACTCTATTTTTGCCTAACAAGAATCTACAAGACATTGTTCTTCAGCTTTTCCATGATTCAAAATCCTCTGGCCATAGGGGAACCAAGAAAACTTTCGAATTTTTATCTCAATGTTTTTGGTGGCAAACTATGAGTGAAGATTTGAAAAGCTATGTACGGAGTTGTCCCGTATGCGCTCAAGCCAAGGTCTCTCATTAAAGACCCATGAAGCTCTTGCAACCCTTAGAGCTAGCTCCTTGACCTTTGCATATGATTGGCATAGACTTTATTGCGGAATTGCCTTCTTCTGACAGGAAGAATACTATTATGGTTACAGTTGATTCATTTTCTAAGATGGCCCATTTCTTTGCCCTGTCCAAATTACCTAGCGTCCTAGAAACCACAGTGGGTTTTATCTGGGACATTTATCGCCTCCATGGTTGTCCGAAGAAGATTATTTCTGATAGGAGGCCTCCATTTTAATTCTCATTTTTGGAAGGCCTTCTGCTCTGTTTTGGGTATTACTAGAGCCTTATCCTTAGGCTTTTATCCTCAAACCTATGGACTCAGGGAGAGGACCAATCAAACACTTAAGGACTACCTTCGATGTTTTTGTAGTGCTACTGGTGACAATTGGGTATCATTACTTCCTTTTGCAGAGTTTGCTTTTAACAATAATTCCCATAGTGCTACTAAGATTTCTCCTTTTTTGTCTCCAGGGTTTTCACCCTAAGATGTGTCCTGCAGTTCCTTCTTCTCAGCTAAGGATACCAACAGTGTCTGAGTTTGTTTGTCCTCAGGATGATACTAGGAAGATGGTGGTTGAAAATGTGCACCTGGCTCGGGACAGTATGACAGTACAGGCCAATAAACATAGGCGTGATGATCCTGATTACCAACGCTCTTAGGTCCCTTCCCCATTTTGTGGAAGATTTATCTAGTTTCAGTACGTTTGAAGCCTCCAAGGACATTGAAGGTTCATTTCACCTTCCATGTGTCGCAATTGAAGCCTTTTGTTCCTGATCATTTTTCTAGAGTTCTTCCTCCTCGTATTTTGTGGATGGTCACCCCAGATTTGAGGTATCTGCTATTGCTGACTCACGTTTTGTTTGAGGTAAACTACAGTTTCTGATTAGATGAAAGGGATATCCTATATCTGAACAATTGCAATTATTTCTTAAAATTCAGACATGCTCCTAATTAGTTTCTGTTTCTCTAATTAGTCTTTTTCCCTGCTATTGTTCCAGGTGTGTTTTTGATCATCTCAGCTGAGTCCTGCCCTTCTGAAATTCCATTTTTGAAGGTCTTTAATGCCATTTTGCTTTTCCTCCACTAGTGGTTTCTTTCCTTTGGCATCCACTGACAGGAGGGTTCTCCGTCGGCAGAGTGACTTCAGGAAGAGATCGCCCGTACTTCGAGTCAAGGTAACACTTCAAGCCTAACGATTGACACCTAGCTTGTTGGAGCACCTGGCAATTTCTAAGATCCATGCAAGCAATCGCTCTATGTTGAGTTCCAAGTAAAAATGTCTCTGTTCTAAAAATGCTATTTTGATGGCCTGGATTCCTTTTCTAAAACTAACAATTTCTTTCAGCATAGAAAATTCTTTGGACAAGAAGGCCAAGGATGTTCTTCTCTATCCTAATTTGGTTGAATTAAAACAGCCCCAGTTTCTAAAATGAAAGGATTAGAAACATCAGGTTGTTGCAGTATGGGAGCTTTAATGAATTCAGACTTTAGCCTCTCAAACGCTGAGCTAGTCCATTAAAAGGTCTTGTTCTTCTTTAACAGATCAGTAATGGGTGTGACGAGTTTAGAGAAGTTCTTAATGAATTTGCGATAGTAGTTTGTCAGACCAAGAAAACTCTGGGGCCGATTCCGATCTCGGCCGGTAGTGCTCCGAATCGGATTCGGCTTTACCGGATCCGATTCGGAGCCCTGTTTCCCGACCGAACCGTACGCGGGTCCGGCCGAGCGAGTACGATGCGAAATCGCCGACCGACTCGTCCGGGCGTCCCGACCGCTCCGACCGACTCGCTCCCGGCTCGAACCGCTCCGACCGACTCGCTCGGACTCGACTCGTACCGCGCAATGGAGACGTTTCCCGGCCGGGTAAGTACGATGCGCGCCGCGAGCAGTCCGACCGAGCCGCGCACTCCGGCTCGTAAGAGCTGTCGGAGCCGTACTTTGGGGGTCCGTGTCGGACCCCCTGTACGCGTAGCCGCGCGAGTCGCACACAGGGGGACCCATGGGTCCCCCTACCTATGCGTGTACGGGCGCGAATCGCTTCGCCGCGTACCCGCTGTAGGGGCGCCCTTGTCCAACTTCGCACCCATTGAGTCAATGGGAGCCCGCGTACGCGTTGTACGACCGGCTCCCATTGACATCAATGGGAGTCCGACCGACTCGAGTCCGATAACATACGGACGCATCGTACTCGTTCGGTCGGACTGCACGGGTCCGATTCGGTCGGAAATCTCTCCGGGTCCGGCTCGGTCGGTGAAATTTCCAGCCCGAATCGGAATCGACCCCTCTGTGTCTCTTTTATTGAGGACAGAATTGACCAGTCTAGGATAGCTTGAACGTTCTTAGAATCCATGGCGATACCTTGTGAAGAAAGAATATAGCCCAAGTAATCAACTGAATCTTTCCCAAAGATACCTTTTTCAGGCTTGACCAGCAACTTGTTCTCCCTGAAATGTTGTAAAACCTGCTTGACATGATGGATGTGTTGAGTTGACTCTTTAGAAAAAATAAAATATCATCTAACTAAACTACAAAGGAGTGAAAAATCAGGTCTGAAAAGATGGCATTCATTAATTGTTGGAACACAGCAGGGGCATTACAAATTCTAAAAGGCGTCACATGATATCCAAAATGCACAAATGGCGTCCGGAAGGCTTCCACTTATCTCCAGACCTAATGCAAATAAGATTATAAGCTCCCTTTAGGTCAAGTTTTGTCAAAATCTTTGCTCCTTCAACAGCCTCCATAATATCTGAAATAAGTGGCAAGGGATAACGATCCTTCAGCGTTACCTTGTTCAAACCCCTGTAATCCAAGTCGGAGTTCAGAGGTTCCTTTGTTTGGTACAAAGAATAGAGAAGCCCCAGTAGGGGACTTGAATGGAGTAATTTGACCATTCTCCAGGTTATTATCCAGGTAGTCTCTTAAAGCTTGTCTTGCCAAAGGTGATAAAGAAAAGATTCTCCCTTAGGGAACAATAGCGCCAGGGAGGATGTAGATGGCAAAGTCAAAGAGTCGATGAGGAGGCAGCTTTTTGATAGTAGGCTCTTGGTAGGTTTCCAGAATTCTTGGTAGCTTTCCGGAATTTCATAGAGTTGTGCCAAAGAATGGTTGGTTTCTGCAGATTGAATTTCCAGGCTCTCTGGAGTGGATAAGTAAGCGGTGCAATGAGAGACATAAAATTTGAATCCCATGAACAATGTTTTCACTTCCCAGTTGATGTATGTATTGTGTCTGGCTCACCGTGATGCCTAAGATAACAGGGAGAAAATATCAAATCAAAAACAATTGCCTCAAAATGGTTGGCTATTCTTAGAGGTAATGGTTTGTTCTCCTCTAAATCTAAGCCGGGAGCTACCAGAGTACCATCCACAGCTTCAACATCTACAGGTGCCTTTTTTGTTAATTGGAATGAGGTGATGTGAGGCTCACTTAAAATCCATATAGACATTCAAGTCGATAAGGACTGGTACCAAAAGATGATTAGGATGCATTAAGACATCTCCTTGTAGAATAACAAAATTGGAGAGCTTTGATGAAAAGGCCAGGGTTGTCTGATTTTCACTCACCTCTATTCTCTGCACTAGGGACAAGCTGTTTAGTTTTCTTAATTCTTGGAATTTCGTACAGGTCATATAATACCAGTTTTCGTCTCCTACTCTTTTCCTCTTCGGACAAAGGATCTCTCGTAACACCCACTTGCATTGGTTTGTCGTCGGTTTCAGTCAGTCTTGGGCAAGACTTACATGATGATTTAAAAGAGGCTTTAGACATCCATTGTCTTTTACACTCTAAGCATCTTTCCTGGATACATTCGCCCATCTGAATAGTCAGGTGGAGGAGATCCTGAAGGGTAGGTGGTCTGGAATCTCTGGCAAGTTCACCCTTGAGCTCATCTCTTAGCCCTTTGGAAAAATGGGTAAGAAGGGTTGAAACTCCCTTGCCAGATCTTTAAAACTTGAAATATACGTCTGAAGGTCCAGTGACCCTTGACTAAGTTCCAAGATTTCTTACTCAGTGGTGAACTTATGATCAGGCAAGTTGAACATCTTTTTTAATTCAACAAGGAGGGCTGCAAAGTTATCCAGGAGAGTGCTGGCATCTGAGACCAAGGGCATAGCCGAGGATAATGTCTTTCTGGTGGTATTAATGATGATAAACCCCACCTTTGACCTGTCTGAGGCATAAATGTGGGCCTTAAATGTAAAGTGAACCTGGCAGGTATCCAAAAAGACCTTCAACTTTCTTGGATTACTGTCAGATTTTGATTATACCAACCCAGCCAAAGAATGATCCAATGAGCCTTGTTGTAAGATGGTGAAGGACTGACGGAGTGAAGCATTTTCCGAGGTCCGGTTCTGGACCATCAGCCACAAATTATTAATAGCTGTTAATAATTCTTGTACTTGGGCCACCTCTGAAGTTTGATCCATTGGCAGAATACTGCGGCATCACAACCTGTCAAGGAATGGTCTTTTGAGTGAAACTTGGATCAGCTTCTTGGCTCTGAGAAATGGCAGATTAACTTCAGAGGCAGTAACAGACGCAAGAATGGGAACAAACCGTCTAGCAATGCTCCAGAAAACATCATAACAAGAAGGAAAAAACTGGAGATCAGAAAAACCTTCAGGTTGAAGCGAGGTGGAAACTTAAAGAACACAGAGAATGGAGGAGGGTCCATGGAGTCCAGTGAGAGAGCAGTGGTACAGAAACAACTAAAACACAAGTAGACTTCACGATAGAGCTCCTTTTATTGTGGAGAACAAGATATAAGTAATAGAAAAAAAGGGTTTGGCCATCTTGGATTGGTAAATATATATGAACAAAACTAATATTCTAAAAAAACAGTAACAATTTCATAGAGAAAAACTAAAATATTGCCCTGGTCACAAGCAAGCTGCATTACGGGAACTCTTTCTATGCCAGTATAAACAAAAAACTCACCAGAAGACTGCAGACCAATCAGAACTCGGCGGTCACAATCACCCTCAACCTCCCATGCCGCACTCGCATCACTCCATGCCTGAAGGAGCTCCTTTGGCTCCCAGTTCACAAACTACCATAAATTCCTCACCCTCACTTTCAAGACAATCAATCAATCAGGGATTTGTAAAGCACAGCTACTCACCAGTGAGGGTCTCAAGGCGCTGGGGGGGCTGCTGATCCATCTGGGTGTGGAGGTTCAGTCGAAGAGCCTGGTCTTGAGGTCCTTCCTGAACTGGGTCAACAACGCAGATTGCCTGAGGTGAAGGGGCAGGGTGTTCCAGGTCTTGGCTGCGAGGTAGGAGAAGGATCTTCCTCCGGTTCTGGTCTTGTGGATCCATGGGAAGGAGGCCAGGGCGAGTTGGGTGGAGCGGAGTTGTCTGACAAGTGTGTGAAAAGCGAGGCGGTGGTGCAAATATTCTGTTCCTGCGTCATGGAGACCCTTGTAGGCATGTGTGAGGAGCTTGAATGTGATTCTCTTGTTGATAGAGAGCCAGTGGAGTTGTCAGAAGTGTTGTGTCATGTGGCTGTGGCAGGGGATGTCGAGGACCAGTTTGGCTTCGGCGTTTTGAACGTTCTGTAGTTTCCTGAGCTGTTTCTGGGTGACGCCAGAATAGTGTGCGTTGCCGTAGTCAAGTCTACTGGTGATGAGTGCGTGGATGACCATCTTTCTGGATTCTGTGGAGAGCCATCTGAATGCCTTTTGAAGCAGGTGGAGCGTGTCGAAACAGGATGAGGATACTGCGTAGATTTGGCGGTTGATTAAGAGCGAGGAGTCCAGTATGATGCCAAGGTTGTGTGCGTGGTAAGTAGGGGTGGGAGGGGTTTCTAGTGTGGCGGGCCACCAGCAGTCATCCCAGGCTGCGGGGATGGGTGCGAGAATGAGTACTTCGGTTTTGTCCGAGTTGAGCTTGAGGCAGCTGTCTTGCATCCAGGTAGCAACTGCCTTCATTCCGTTGTGAAAGTTGATTCTGGAGGCTGTGGGTTCGTTGGTGAGGGAGATGATCAGCTGGGTTTCGTCGGCGTAGGAGACTATGTTGAGTCAGTGGCTTCTGACAATGGCTGCGAGGGGAGCCATCTAGATGTTGAAGAGGGTGGAGCTCAGGGAGGAGCCCCGGGGCACTCGGCAGCTGATCTCTGTAGGGTCTGAGAGGATCAGGGGTAGTCTGACTCGCTGTGTTCGGCTGGTCAGGAAGGAGTGGATCCAGTCCTGTGCCTTGTTGGCGATGCCGGCATCGTGGAGTCTCGTGATAAGCGGTCCAGTAGGATGAGGGCTACGGTTTCACCCCGGTCGAGGAGGGAGAAGATGTTGTTGGTGGTGGCGAGGAGTGCAGTCTCGGTGCTGTGATTGCTTCGGAAACTGGATTGGGAGGTGTCCAGGACGTGGTTCTTTTTGATGAACTCAGAGAGTTGGGCGTTGATGGCCTTCTTGATCACCTAGGCTGGGAAGGGGAGGCGGGAGATGGGTCTGAAGTTCTTGAGGTCTGTCAGGTCGGCGGACGGTTTCTTCAGCAGAGGATTGATCTCGGCGTGTTTCCAGTCGTCAGGGAAGGTGGCGGTTTCGATGGAGCAGTTGATGGTGCGGCGAAGCTGGGGTGCGATGGAAGTGGCTGCTCTATGGAAGATGTGGTACGGGCAAGGATCCGATGGGGCTCTTGAGTGGATGCTCTTCATGGTCTTGAGTGTGTTGTCTGTGGTGAGCGGAGACAAGTTGAGAATGATCTGTTGTGGTGCGGCGTGGTTGCGTGCGGTGGTGGTGGGCATAGTGGCGGGGTCTTGGGTGTCCAAGCTGACATAGATCTGCCTGATCTTGTGGTGGAAGAAGGTGCCGAGTTTGTTGCAGAGGTCTTGGGAGGGTGGGACATCTGTTATCTCGCTGTTGGGCCTGGCGAACTCCTTGACACTACATAACACCAACCCAGCATACCTTAACAATTGCATCTGCTTTCACAAACCAAACCTTCCAGACACCAGCGCTTCCCCGAACTCCTACTTGCATACATCCCTTGCTTATGGAAAATCAGATCTGGCAGTAAAGCCTTTTCCTACATCACTCCTAAAGCATGGAACGACATGCCACTACACATAAGAGCCGCCTCCTCAATTCTTGAATTCCGCATAAAGCTGGAGACCCGGCTTTTTGAGTAGTCCCACTAGGCCCTAGGTGTTGCTAGACTCACACTTGCTCAGCGCCAGGATACCCTCCTGGGTGATAGTGCACTCCTCAGATCTACATAACATAAGATTAATTCTGGGCTATCTAATGTGTGAAAAATGTGTTTCCCTAAATACAGCATATGCCAGCAGCCAATATGCAGGGAACTAGACTTTTTCAAAATGCCGGCAGCTGAGGATGCTAGCACTGATACGATGTGAGGAGGGACCTCGCAGGAACACCTGAAGTGGCGGCGGCAGGGCATGCGGTGGCAGGATGGGAGAGCGCCGTGGTGGCAGGATGGAACTACGCAGCCACTGCAGGGCCCATGGCAGCAACTGGTAAGGAAATTTCCTTACACAAAGATATAACCTCATTCTCTCTCCCCAGTGCTCTGACTCCACCATTTCATTTTTTTGTTTAAATTTGTTTTCTTGAATTTTCTTGAAATTTTAGAAAAACAAAACATAACAGAATTGACCGTATACATGTCATATGTTTCCCATCAGAAAAAAACAATGCAGTTTATGCCAGTATATACATACTATTATTAGTAAGTTACTAACACTAAGGGGCCGATTCCGATCTCGGCCGGTAGGGCTCCGAATCGGATTCGGCTTAACCGGATCCGATTCGGAGCCCTATTTCCCGACCGATTCGTACGTGCGTCCGGGCGAGCGAGTACGATGCGAAATCGCCGACCGACTCGTTCGGGCGTCCCAACCGCTCCGACCGACACGTTCTCGGGTCGAACCGCACCGACCGACTCGCTCGGACACGACTCGCACCGCGCAATGGAGACGTTTCCCGGCCGGGTAAGTACGATGCGTGCCGCGAGCAGTCCGACCGACACGTGCCGCCCGGCTCGAAAGAGCAGTCGGAGCCGTACTTAGGGGGTCCGTGTCGGACCCCCCTGTACGTGTAGCCGCGCGAGTCGCACACAGGGGGGACCCATGGGTCCCCCCTACCTGTGCGTGTACGGCACGAGTCGCTTCGCCGCGTACACGCTGTAGGGGGCGCCCTTGTTTGCCTCGCACCCATTGAGGCAATGGGAGCCCGCGTTCGCGTTGTACGACCGGCTCCCATTGACTTCAATGGGAGTCCGACCGACTCGAGTACGATAGCATACGGACGCATCGTACTCGTTCGGTCGGGTTGCACGGGTCCGATTCGGTCGAAAATCTCTCCGGGTCCGGCTCGGTCGGAGAGATTTCCGGCCCGAATCGGAATCGGCCCCTAAGTGTAATAATGTGACGCTCTGTCCCGGGGACATATAATAAAGGTACGCAAGTGAAAAAAAGAAAAAAAGAAGGGAAGGGGGAAAACATGATGTAAAACTAATAGAAAACCTCCCTCTGGTACCCATAGACATACAATTACGCTAATTAGCAACACGTCTCGTCTGCTATAACCATGCTTGTGAAGAATATGTACCTGCTCAGCCAAGGAAGCTACTAGTCTAGTGGTACATCGTTGTGTGATGGCAATCACCCATGCTTGCGTGACTAATGTATAATATTTTAGTGTCAGAGAGGATCAACAGCCTCGCGTATTGCACTTATGTCCTATGGGAGCTAAGTGGGTGTCCATCATGGTGCTACTTGTATATCATCACCCATTGCCGCATCAACTGTCACGTCAGGGTCCTGATTTGCCAAGCGAAAATCCGACAATATTGCGTCCCATGCTGATGCCAATGGTTGCTAACGTAACCCAATCGCATCTTCTCGGTGCAGTGCAACACTCTCCGCCTGTGCCCAGCACAGGAGGGAGTGATACCAGGCCTTAGCCACTGGGGGGTCGGGGGACTTCCAATGGCGCGTGAGAAAACGCTTTGCCACCA
Organism: Calotriton arnoldi; assembly: GCA_963921515.1. NCBI lineage: Eukaryota > Metazoa > Chordata > Amphibia > Caudata > Salamandridae > Calotriton > Calotriton arnoldi. The sequence continues at coordinate 1,363,404 of CAWUFW010002870.1, read as the reverse complement.
CCAGTCCTAGATCTATATATCTGGACGTAACCTTATGTCTCCTAGACCTGTGGTAAAGTCCTAGGATGCACACCTCCCACGTCCAGTCCAGTATTCGTTCCGTGCATTGCGCTAGCTTCCTGGTAACTTCACCCCAATACGGCTGTATAGCAGTGCAGGACCACAACACATGTACGAGGTCCACTCCCACTTCTTTACATCTGGCACATTTGGTGTCTGTACGATTAAAATATTTGTTTATTTTTGCCGGCGTAAGGTACGCCCTGTGCAATATATAATACTGAATGAGTCTAAATCGCATATTGCGAGGAATGCGCGTGGGGCCTTCAAGCATGCTACACCTATCACGATCTGTGGTGGGTCTTCGAAGGTCCGCCTCCCAATGAGCGCGCAAAGAGAGCAGTTGCGGCGCTGTGTGTGTTCTGAGTGACTCCGCAAACCACTTAGTGAGGTGACGACCCATTCCCAACTCGTGTAAATATTGTATTGTGAGATGCGTGGCAGGTTCCTGTGCCATATTTCCCCAGTGTGTGCTCAGAGTGCGAGTCATGGCAGCATGAAGGAGGAACTGACCCTGCGGGAGGCCATAGCTCTCCGCTAAGTCTTCGAAGGGGACAAGCTGCCCGTCATTATATAAGTCGCCAACCGTTATTACGCCCGCCTCTTCCCATGATGTGAGTTCCGCGCTGGATATCGCCCGATGTCGCCTGGGGGTGCCTAACAGGGGCAGAGATGGTGCATAAGGTATAAGCCGGTGCGTGAGGTGAAGGCAACAGTGATAGCACTGATAAGCCACCTTTAACAATAGTTGCGTAGGTGAGCCGCCCTTCTTGTTAGGGTGGAAAAGCGCCACTATCTGAGATTGGGTGCTTCCAGGTGTCTGTGTCGCCGTGTCTCCGAGGTATCGCGCACTGAGCCAGCGCGCCACCCCTTGGAGCTGTGCCGCCAAATAGTAATGTTCCATATTGGGCAATGACAGGCCCCCCTGAGTGGTCGCCGGGTACATTTTGGTCAGTGCTACCCTGTTGCGCGAACTAAGCCAGATAAACTGACGTATGTCCGATTCCAAGTCCCTGAATAGGGACGGCCGGAGATATAGCGGTAAGTTTGTGAAATAATAAAGCAACCGCGGTAAAACCACCATTTTTATTAATGCTATTCTGCCCATGACTGCCAGCGGCAGTGTTTTCCAAAAGGTCATTTGTGCCCGTACCGCTGTGACGGCACGCAACAGATTACCCTCAAGAAGATCTTGATGTTCACGATATATATGGACTCCAAGGTATCGGAATGCTGCCGTTTGCCAGTGCACTGGCCTACCGCCAATAAGTAAGTGTGGGTCCGGAACAGAATCCGCAAAGGAATATAAGCAGGACTTGTCCCAGTTCACCTTCAGCCCAGATACTAAAGCAAATTGATCTAGGGTATGCTCGATCGACTCGCAAGACTGCCCAACATCCCGAAGATAGATAAGTAAATCATCAGCATATAACGATACTGCATGTACATCATCTCTTAAAGGGATCCCCCAGTCGACCTGCGTGCTACGAAGTGCTTCCGCCAATGGCTCAACCGCCAGTGCGAACAGCAAAGGAGATAGTGGACACCCTTGCCGTGTGCCCTGCCTAATGGGAATTCGCTGTGAGACATGGTGACCCGTCCTAACTTTGGCCATTGGGTTCGTATATAACAGCTTGACGAGACTCAGAAACCCCTCACGAGGTCGTACCTCTGCAACACCGCAAATAAATATCCCCACTCTAGAGTGTCAAAGGCCTTCTCCAGATCTAAAACTAGACACCCAGCATGTGGCCAGTTGACCCTCGAGTAATGCGCTACTCTAAAAAAACGACGTAGGTTCAGCGATGTGCTGCGTGCCGGCACAAACCCATTCTGATCTGTGTGAACTAACTGAGGCACCAACGGGGCCAGTCTGTTCGCCAGTAGTTTCGCCAATACCTTATAATCGGCATTAAGAAGCGCTAGCGGCCGGTAGGACCCGATCAGGTCCGTATCTCTGTGCGGCTTGGGAACGGACACCAGCAAGGAATCGCATAGTGTATCCGGTAAGCTGCCAGTTTCCTGTGCATTTAGATATATTGCAAGGAGTCGTGGTGCCAGGGTCTGCTGGTATGCCTTATAATATTCAGCCGGATAGCCATCCGGCCCAGGCGCTTTGCCGGTAGCAGGTGAGGAAATGGAAGCTTGCACTTCCAACAATGTGAGCGGCTCATTCAATTCAGCACGTTGTTCAGCCGTGATGTGGCGCAATTGGAGGGGTGCAAGATATAACTCCATGTCTATAGGTGTTGCATTGTGCGTAGATTGGTAGACCCTAGTGTAATGTGCGGTAAACTCATTGTGTATGTCTCGCTGTGTGGTGAGTAGCGGTCCAGCCACAGATCGCATTCGCAAGATTGCTGTGTGGGCATGTTCCTGTCGGATCAGGCGTGCTAGCAGTCTACCTGCCCTGTCCGCCAACGAGTGGGTGCACGCAGCATGAGACGCATAGTTTAAGCAGCGCAATCGCTCTAGTACCGCAATGTGCCGTTGGCGACATTCATCTATCTCTGGCTGGACAGTAGCGCCCTGCACTAGGCTGGCCTTGAGGCTAGTCAGATCCTCTTCTATTTGTTTGACTTCGGCATCTAGCTGCTTCCGAAGACACCAACTCAGACCCATGCAGTGCCCCCTAACTACCGCCTTCCCGGCATCCCACAGGACCCCAACATCCACGACCGATCCCTCATTACACACGAAGTAGTCCTCCAGTGCAGTGGCCACTGCCTCTCTGAATGGGGGGGTCTTCCAGTGCAAGGTGCTGGAGCCTCCAAATGTGGCTGATGGGGCCATCATCTTCTCCTTGCAGTGTCATGATGTGTGGATTGTGGTCTGAGTGTGTCTTTCCCCAATAGTTCGCCATAATGCATTGCCTAAGGAGTGTCGTGCTTGCAACAAAACGGTCAATACGGACATGTAGCCCACGGGAATGTGAGTAGTAAGAGTAACGTCGCGCCTGCGGGTGGTCCAGGTCCCAATGTGTTAACCATTCCCCTAAATGTCCAGCATTGGAAGTCGCTGCTGTCTGTGGAAGTGATGGGAACGATCTATCATACGTCGTGTCAAGAACCGAGTTAAAGTCACCCCCCAACAACCAGGGGACATTGCACCAACGTGACAACAGACCCGTGAGCGCGCGCCAGAAGAGGGCTTGCTCCGTATTTGGGGCGTATATGGAGCCGAGCACCACCTGCAAACCATTCAGACAACCCTTAACAATCGCATATCTGCCGCAGTTATCCAGTAGCGTCTCTTCAGATTCAAAGTGGGTCCCGGGTCGCACCCATATCAGGGCCCCTCTCGCATAAGCGGAATACCCTGTGGCAAATATTTGGCCCCTCCAGCGTTGTTGCAATTTGCAAATCTCCGGCTGGGAAATGTGTGTTTCTTGTAGAAACGCGATATGCGCAGCATGTCGTTTCAAATAGGAATATGTCGCATATCTGCTTGCAGGCGTGTGGATCCCCCTGACGTTCCAGGTCACTACGTTAGTGTGCGGCATGGGATGCGTTGTAAGGTGGTGTGACAAGCAGCGTAAGTGCCGTGTAAGGTATTAAGTAATGGCACATCAGGTACTTCGCGGCTGCAAAGTAGAGGAGAAGGAAGCAGGGATGCAAGAGCGCACCAGTAACAGCAATAGACGTGAGCGGTGAGAGTATGGTGGTTACCAGAGGTGTCTGCAATATCAGTGGGTATACGGGAGTCTTAACACAAACAGGGTAAACGGGAAAGAGCTTCTGACAGCTCAACTGGGAGAGAGCGGAGCAACAGCATGCACCCGCCCAAACCAACAACAACGCCATACGGCAACTCACGGCAGTGTTCGCCGTGAAAAACGCACTAAAAGGAGGGGCGGGTTAGAACCTACAGTGAATGGGGGTAGGCGGACTCTGGCCTGGTGTATCCATAGATAATGTTTGCGCAGCGGTTCAACGTGATGTAGCGTGGAACGTGCATGCACCTACACCAGCCTGGTCGTGGATTATGTTTTGTGCAGCATGCTGATGAGGAGTAGGCGTAGGTTACATGCAAGGACCACATGAATCACATAGCAATAAGTAAATGTTACTGTAAACTTATACTTGCGTGTCCATGATTTACAACTTGCCGTTACATTAAATCGTCTGCAGTCTGGGGTGTTACATTCGGGAGGGACTGTGAGTCCTCATTAACCTGCCACACAGTTTGCAAATTGTCATCGCTCAGGGATTGTTCGGATGAGGCATCTGCATCAGCATTATTCCGCCATTCTCCCATATCGGACACTGCTTGCAATGCCTTCCGCCGTTCTCGCAGTGTCTGCTCACGATCAGGGGCAGCTGTCAGTTGCGCTTGTGATGTTGTAGGCTGTCGCTGGCGTCTAGCGCGGGGACCTCCCCGGCCACCCGCTCGTCGTTCTGCAGCTCCCTGCTGGTTACTCGGCGATGTGTGATGTCCTTTGGTTTCCAGCCAGTCCCAGACATCCTCTGCTTTGCTGAAGAAGTCTGCCGAACCATCCGCCACCACCCTTAGACGAGCCGGGAAGATGAGGGAGTACTTCAGGTTCAACTCCCGGAGTCGGCGCTTGACTACGAGAAAAGTGCTCCGTTGTTGCTGCACACCTAAGGCATAGTCTGGGAAGAAAAGAACCTGCGAAATATCCACCTTGACCGAGCCCAGTTTTCGGATCTCTCGGAGCACTGTGTCTCTGTCCTTGAAATTCATTAGACGAAACAGGAACGGACGTGGCCCAGCCCCGGGCGGGGGTCGATTCGATGGCACCCTGTGGGCCCTCTCCACTGCAAAGAAAGCAGAAAGTACTCCTGCAGGTAACAGGGTTTGCAGCCAGGTTTCGGTGTATGCCACTGCGCCTTCACCTTCCGCGCCCTCCGGTAGCCCCACGACGCGTACATTATTCCGCCGAGAGCAACCTTCCGCGTCATCCATCCTGCGCTCCAGCGTGTGAAGTCGAGCTGTGAGGGCTCGGAGATCCGAAGTCGACTCTTTGGCTGCTGGGGCAATCTCCTGCACCTCCTTTTCCAGGTCGGCAACTTTCTCCGCCAGTTTGCGATGATCTGCATGAAGAAGCATGAAGTCCGACGTGACCTTATCAATGCGGCCTTCCAGCGAGGTGCGGGTTTGCGTTAGTGCTTGGCCGATCTGAGTCACCGCCTGCAACACAGAGTCTATCTTCGATTCCAGGCTGGGACGCCGCGCTGTGTCCGAAGTTTCAGATTCCTGATCAGAGTGAGCCGGGCCCGACGCTGATCTCGTGGAGGACACGCCTGCACCAGTGCGGGGTTTGCCCATAGTGGTGGGAAGTGAAGGGCGCCGCTGGCTGGGATTAAGTGGTAGTCCACAGTGAGTATTTGCCCATGTCGCAAGGGGGGAAAGCACCACTATTGCAACCGCTCCAACAGGTATAGATCAGGGCAGTGTCACAAAGGCTCTCTGCAGCAAGGGAACTCTGTTACAGATGTGGGTATTAGTAATGGAGTGCTGAAGGCTGATGTCCATTAGCACATGGTGTGTGTACAGCCGGTGATTGTGCTCTAGTTCCCTTGATCTGACCATTCCAAGGGTTATCAAACGTCAGTGTAGACAAAGCACACCACAATCACAAGTGTCACTTCAAAACGCTTACAGGCACTGACCTGTCTCCTCCTCTCTTCCAGGCCGTAGCACTTCTCAGGGCTCAGTCTCAGTTGGGCCTTCACAGCCTATAGTAACCCGGTGTAGCCGTCCAGCCCCCTCCCCACAGACCTCCAGCAATAAGCCAGCACACCTCTCCTCTCGCCGGTGGCAACAACGTGGATCTCCACTTGCCCTCGATGGCCTCCGATGGCGCAAAAACAGTCCTGCCGGCTGCTGGCCGCAATTGCACCGCGCAGGCACTATTCCAGCACCATCAGCATGTCCGAAAGACACCGCGCCACTCACCACAGAATGACGAAAGGCAGTCCGTGCTGCTAGGGCGGCGCAGGTGTGGGAGGTCAGGGTCTCCCCGCTGGTCCATCTTACTGTCATCTCGGGTGACCAGCGAGGCCGCACAGTGGCGCGAAGGCAGGAGCGAAGGCCCAATCAGGTCCGCCTCAGCCTCGTTGACAGTGCTACGCGATGCAGCTGTAATGTGATACGGCAAACTGCCGCCACGAAAGGCTTCACCACAGGCACCACAATGGATCGGCAGTCGGGTAGTGCCTCCAGTTATACACGGGGTGGGGGGCCGCACGGCCTCACAGGTCGTTCCTCCCGCTGTGTGAGAACAACCAATCACAGTGGAACAAGCGGTAGGGCGGAGCTCCAGCTAAACGCGTCCCGTTTCCTCACTTTGCAGCCGGCATGTTCATAAATTGTTTATCCGGGCTCACAGTTTATATATTGAAGTCCGTAGAGGGGTGAACTCCACGGGACGATTCCTAAGTATCAGCAGCTTCAGTCAATGACGACACGCCGCGTCGTCAGCTCACTCGGCCTCTTCCAGCCTTGGGTCTTGTGTGCGCGCACCGCCCAGCAGTGCTCAGTCACATTCACGGCTGTTCAGTGGCCGCGCATGCTAGACGGCAATACTCCACATGGACAGTAGCTATTGTCCCAAAACTTGCTGTTCACCACCAAGTAGTCACCGCCGACCCATCGGACCACAGGCAACGGCATTAGATGGACCGCTGCGCAGGAGAAATAACACATTTACGGGCCGAGAGACAGAGCCTCTTTAGAGTGCATCCGCCATCTTGGCTGGCTAGCCACGCCCCCCTGACTCCACCATTTCATTTTAGGTTTCGCCATTTCAGTCAGCTTCATAGGCAGTGAGCTGAAATAAAATGGAGATACAGATATCTGAAGACAAAGCAGAATCCTTCTGGTGTGGCCAGCTCTCACCTTGTCCAGTGGCAGGGCACCTGAATATCTATTACATCACCTCAGCGTAATGATTTGTTTTGATTCTATTAAAGTATTTGTTTCCAACACATTTCAGAAATAACAAAAAATTTGCTTTATTTGTGTTCCTAATTTTGACATATTCTGAAATGCTTACAAAGTTAATTTAAATGTTGTCGTGTGCTAGAAAAAAACTCATTCCTACCCCCAGTATCCAGCAAGAATGTCACATAAATCCTCTCACTTTGAAGTCGGAGAAAGAAAAGTAAGCAAGCTCCCTCGGAAGACAGTGCCTGACATTTGACCTTGGTCTGTGAATGCACAGCAAGTGTGACGAGGTAAGAACAAGATTTACAGGCCTGTTTACAGAAAGGGAGCACTCAGAAGGATAAGACAGCCTCTAACATTTAACCTCGGTCTTTGAATGACCAGCAAACATGATGGCATTAGAACAAGATTTAAAAGCCTGTTTACAAAAAACGACTTTATGGAAGAATACTGTAAATACGATTTAGGCAACGGGAGGGAGAACTGAACCTGGACAGCCTAAAGCAAATAAAGTCAGCAAATGGAAAGCAAGAAAATGTGAGTTACAAACCACAAAACCAATAGCAAGCAGCAGGCGGAATGCATTTCTACGTCAACTTTCTGAAAGTCTCCAAGATGTCTTTAGCAAACCAGACAACTGTGCTGTCTGGTAGGCTGCGAACTAAAAAGGCCTAGAAGGGCATAGGATAGACATGCCTGGAAACCCAGGCGACAGTGTGAGGGCACTCAAAGAGCCACACCATTTGGTTAAATTAAAAAACAAATCCCAGACACCTAAAAGGGTGGCCGGGAACTACAGTTCATAAACTCAGGGCCTGATCAAAGAACAAGTGTTGTTTTGTGGGGTTTGGAAAATAAGTACCTAAAAAACAATACAATTAACTGAAAAAACTGTTAAAAACTGAGTCATGGTTCTGGCTCACTTGTGTAAAACCACTGAAATTGTACCCAAAGCACACAACACACGCCATAATGCGCACCACCTGCATGGCATGAAAACAAAAAATAGTCACTGAGAAAAAAGCAATAAGAAGGGTGGCACAAGTTATAGTGTGTGTTGTGTCCACTGGAAACCATAGCTGTCGCATTTCAGTGGTTTTACGTGTGTGTGCCAGAACAGTAACTCAGTTTTTAACTTAGAATTTTCAGATCACAATGGTACATGAGAAAATCAATCACCAGCTTATGACTTATTAACAGTACAGGTACTCAGAACAAGTAAAACCTTTGGCACGAAGCCCCTGGATCAGAAGGAGTTTATCATGAAGAGAAAAATGTGAGGTTCATATGGTCTCTTATAACCTCACATTACCGGATAAAACATAGTTGACCACTGTATTGCAGAACCTATGTTATTATGTTATTTCCTTAGGACTTTACAGCTAAGGGTGCTCACAGGCAGTTGCCCAATATGCTAACTCAAGGTGCCCTCACAGGGATTATGGAGCTAAATAGAACCAAAACAAGGTTCTGAATATAGACTGAACTAAGAGAATGTTTTGTCCATAAATTAAAATTATACCCATTTAGTTCTACCGCAAATAAACAGCATGTTTTCCTCTTAAAGTATACTGGAGGGGACAGAGCAGATTTTCTGGAGCTGACTGAATAAAGCAGAATGTGGTTGTACTCTGAGCATCAACTCACCCTACTGCTCGCAGTCTTAAGAAAAGGCAATTTTATTCTGAGGAAAATTACTATTATTAATCATGAATCTACGATTATAACGAAAGAACAGAGTGGGGGCGCATAAGCACAAAGAATATGCTATGATTATTTATTACCAGTATGCAACGCTTAATAACTATCAGGTTCACAACTGCAGTATTTGTGGTAAACAATGTAGAGAGCTCAGGTCGACTTAACATCAGTAATCTGATCGAGTGAGAGCCACCCTCTTGTGGTACTTTAGTTGGAGGAGAGCACCATGAAACTGCTGAAAAATGGGAAAAGGGCACTTTCCCTGTTGTCGCAAGGGGAAACTGCGTTTAGATCGCATGCAATACATCGCATGCCATTACAACGCGGTCATTACAACGACCGCGTTGTTACATCGCGAACCATTACATCGCAAGTTGTTACAACGACTTGCTGTAGGGGGCAGAAGGTTTTGGATTTACAATCCAACACCTTCCCTGCTGTTGCACAAACTGGAGTAGGAATAGTAAATTATACTATTCATAAATCCAGCACGCCCCCTACAGCAAGTCGTTGCATCGGCTTGCGATGTAATGATTCGCAATGTAACAACGCGGTCGTTGTAACGACGACGTTGTAATGGCATGCGATGTATCGCATGCGTAGTAAAGAGGTATATTCGTCGCAAGTGGCATCACTGGAAGAAACGTGAGGAAGGTTAGGATATCTGGAGCCACCACTTCTCTTACCCTGCCATAGCATGTTTCTTCAATAAAGGTGATGAAGTGCCACCATAGCACTGTTACCAAGCAACCAATATCAGCAGTAATCCTCTCAAGAGCTGCTCAACTAGGGTCCCCACATGAGTGTGAATTGTATTGCATTATTCTGCCCAGGCAAGCACACAGTTAGATCTGTTGCCCTGAAGCAGTCCCTGAAATGCTAACATAAAACTCTGCACTTGCATAACATGCCTGACCTGCTCTTTTCACCTTCTCTTCAGAACACTGCCAGAGCCTCTTAAACCTAGTCCTCGGGCTTCGTTGCTGTTGATTCTGCTACAGAGTGAGACGTACGGAAAAATATCTAAGACACATAACTTGATGATGAAGTTGACTCTCACCTGTATGAACGATTCAGAGTTTATAATTTGGAGATTCCTAAAGTAGGTAATGCTAGGTCTCTGAGAGGACCAGCTGTCATTTTAGGTGTAGCTTGTAATCTGTGGCATTATTGTGCAATTTGGCACCAGCACGCCCTAAATAGCTACAGACTCCAAGCCTCATTGGCATATTTTTTATATTTTCATGTGTAGCATGGCATGCGTTGTGCTGTCATACAACCGTAGTCCACAGAGTAAACATTTGAGATGTGTGGCATTTGATTATTACAGGATATATGTGAAGACAACAGAACTATATCCACTATCAAGCAGTGCCTCAAGAATCTGCAAGGGAACCAATGAAACACCAGCTCAAAGTAAAATAAGAAAGTGTTTCTGCATTGGCTCAAATCAAAAAGGGGGGCATTATAGGGCAGTGGATTAGTTGATAGTGAAATAATTCTACAGGTGGTTGATTTAGTCTAAGTTTTCTTTAAAGTAATAAACTTCCTTGCAAAAATAAAATATTTTCCGAAAGATCTGTAGTTGTGATGTACTATAATAAATGCAGTCCTGCCAAGTACCACGCATCAGGCGTGAGCCTAACGCATTTCAGTGTGGTGACCCGCATCACCGCACTGAAATGCATTAGTCATGCATTATAGCGCTGCTCAGCCATCAATGCAGAGCGCTGCTATAATGCACTATGTCATGACTGTGTGAGCAGCAGTAGCGCGGTGCGCGCTGTTCCGGGCAGGTTATGGTTCTTGCAGCTCGCAGATCTGCGAGTTCTCCTCTCTCACTCCAACAACGTATCCAAGCTAGACACCCCCAACCCCAATACACGAGCATAACTGACGTCAAAATCAGTGCCCGGCCAGTCACGGCTTGTTAGAGTTAATTAGGCTAAGGTCAGTGGGGGGTGAGAGTCAAACACAGCGGGGGCGGGGAAAGGAGATTAGATTGAGAGCCAACTGCTCATCTTCGTCGCCGCGGCCGGTGGTTGGAACGACGTGGATTGGATCCCACCCTGGCCATGCAACTTGACCCCAGCCCACTGGATCCTGGCGCCTGAATCATCAGTAAGTGCTGCCGGAGTGAGCGGCAGTATTTGTTTTCATTAGTAAACACCTGCCATGCTGTAATTTAATTGCTGTAAAGTTTGCCTGGCAATTTGGCGGTGGCAGTAGTAAGCAAGAGCCGCAGGGGGTGCTTGAGCCGTTCTCCCTTCCTTTGCAGCATCCCCACTGTGCTGCTGTCCCCTGGCCTTCTCCTTTCCCGTGGTGACGTCCTGCTCTTCAGATGGAGTTGCTTGAAATGAAAGTTATCAGTGAGTTCTCTGGAGGACCCGTTTTTTGACTGCATGGTAGGTGCTGGGTGGGTAGAGGTCCGTGCAACTCGTTAAAAATAGCGGGCGGCTGCACCAGACCCCGGGGGCAGTGCACATCTATTGATTTAATTACACTGCTTAACGAGCCCTGTTGGAAAAGCGTGAAGCTACCACAGGGGCAGGAGTTCGAAGAAATACTTTCTTTCAGCAGATGTTTGATGTATGTGTGGTAACCGGGTGTCGGCTTTGAGAGTGTAACGGAAACTTCCCTGATAACTTTCATTTCAAGCAACTCCATCTGAAGAGCAGGACGTCACCACGGGAAAGGAGAAGGCCAGGGGACAGCAGCACAGCGGGGATGCTGCAAAGGAAGGGAGAACGGCACAAGCACCCCCTGCAGCTCTTGCTTACTACTGCCACCGCCAAATTGCCAGGCAAACTTTACAGCAATGAGATTACAGCATGGCAGGTGTTTACTAATGAAAACAAATACTGCCGCTCACTCCGGCAGCACTTACTGATGATTCAGGCACCAGGGTCCAGTGGGCTGGGGTCAAGTTGCATGGCCAGGGTGGGATCCAATCCACGTCGTTCCAACCACCGGCCGCGGTGACGAAGATGAGCAGTTGGCTCTCAATCTAATCTCCTTTCCCCGTCCCCGCCGCGTTTGACTCTCACCCCCCACTGACAGCCTAATTAACTCTAACAAGGTGTGACTGGCCGGGCACTGATTTTGACGTCAGTTATGCTCGTGTATTGGGGCCGGGGGTGTCTAGCTTGGATACATTGTTGGAGTGAGAGAGGAGAACTTGCAGAGCTGTGAGCTGCCAGACCCATATCCTGCCGGGAACAGCGCGCACCGCGCTACTGCTGCTCACACAGTCATGACATAGTGCATTATAGCAGCGCTCTGCATTGACGGCTGAGCAGCGCTATAATGCATGACTAGTGCATTTCAGTGCGGTGATGCGTATCACCACACTTAAGTGCGTTAGACTCACGCCTGATGCGTGGTACTTGGCAGGACTGTTGAAATGAAAGTTATCAGTGAGTTCTCTGGAGGACCCGTTTTTTGACTGCGTGGTAGGTGCTCTGTGGGTAGAGGTCCGTGCAACTCGTTAAAAATAGCGGGCGGCTGCACCAGACCCCGGGGGCAGTGCGCATCTATTGATTTAATTACACTGTTTAACGAGCCCTGTCGGAAAAGCGTGAAGCTACCACAGGGGCAGGAGTTCGAAGAAATACTTTCTTTCAGCAGATGTTTGATGTATGTGTGGTAACCGGGTGTCGGCTTTGAGAGTGTAACGGAAACTTCCTGGGTTGTCAGTATATGCGGGCAAAGTTAGAGCAGCTGAAATACTGACTACCGAGATATCTATTGCTAATGTGTAGGCAGTGATTTCCCTTATGTGCTGCGCTACTGGCTCAACTGAGGGAGCAGCTTATATTAGCTTTTGTGTCTCTTGCGAAAATATTTATTGATTTTCCAGTCAGGCTTAGCGACTTCATAATTTTGAGTTTAAAGTTAAATTGAAAAGTACAGTTCTTCCATTGAGCTGGTCACATCCTACAGTCAATTAAAGGTAAAGGCCGTTGCTCATAACGTTGAGTTCGGAAAACCTTACCAATACCTTTAAAGTTAACCACAGGCTACATCTGTGTGTGGGGGGAGCCGCTCGGCATGTCTGTTATTTCTGATATTTGTTTCCCTGGTATTAATTACTTGATGTCACTCATAGTTGTTGAAATGTCACTCATAATTACACTCAAATTTTGAAAATGTCACACATGGCAATCTGAAACCTTGGCAGCTATGTAATTGAGTCACAAAGCAGCGACCCAACCCTCATTTTGAGTTGCGATTGATGGACTAATCAGTCTAATTGTAAAATGTCCATTCTCGGGATTAGTAAAAACTCCTGAATCCGTAAAATTTATGAAGTTGAAGTCCTTTTGAGACTGCCTGTGAATGGCTGTGAATGCAAAGATGGAGGTGTGCAAGGGTCAGAAGGCCTCCGTACCTCATTCGCGTTCGCTGAATGCTGTCGTTTGGTTTAAAGCAGCCCTTAAAGGAACATGACATGCTTTCAAAAATAAAAGCCGCCATTCAGTGAATGATATCAACGGGAATATGCAGTTGCCCCGTGGACCACTGTCTCCTCACAAATATAAGGTGGCAGCAGGGGCGGACTAGCCTATAGGTCAGGCAGTGCAGATGGGCTGGTCTGACACAATGTGTGGGCCAGTTTGTTAGCAGTTTGTGGGCCTGTTTTATGGTGATATTACCACAGACATTGCCTGCAGCAATCTTAAAGCCATGCATTCTCCCATTCCGTTGCAGGCAGGAGGGGCAGGCCTCTTTCACAAACTCTCCTCCGAACAAATCGCAATCTGCCAATCAGTCAGTCGGAATGTATCATGTGGTCACTGTGACCTTTCTATTTGTGTCTGCAAAGCCTGTCATTTTACAAATTTTCCAAAACAAGGCTTAGTAGGTCATGTCGTAAATATAGTATATCATCTTTCTTGTGGAATTTTTGGCGACGTCAACGTTTCAGAGAATTAGTTTGCCTAAAAGAAACACTTCTGCCTCTTAGCAATGTACTGTTCAGCCAGTTAGGAAAATACCAATTGTCTTTCTTCCTGAAAGAACAGTTTTTAAACTAAAGAACTTCATTGTTGTATGAGAATTCACAGAACAGCGAGTGACTGAGTTTTAGCTTTTTATGCAAAAACATACCGGGTTTGTAGATCGGATTAGTGTTTTTCAAAGGCATATTTCAGAAATCTCTTTTGTATCACATTGAAATTCATAGATTGATTGCAGATGTCAGTGGAAGGTCTGTCAGCCTTTCTCTTACTATCATTTTGGTTGCTCTACACCCCAGGCTTTGTAGTCTTCAATTCTTTTGCTTTCATCATACGTCTTATACCCTGGCTTCGGTCACTGACTTTATCCTGACAGATTCTCTTGGATGCAATATGATGCCTTTACAATCCTTTTTGTGAAAAGAGCCTTATGTAGCTCCTGAGCCTGCATTGGCAGGGTAAGGCTTACACCCTCACCCAGGCCCTATACAGTTTATAACTTGTGGTATTAAAAGTACCATGGAGTGCTCAGATGTAAATGATCCGACCTTCTTCTCTGGACTTCTGGTAGAGAGGATGAGAGGTCACAAGAGGGTGCAAGGTGCTATAAGGCCTGGAGAGCACACGAGAGGCAGAAGTTGGGGTGCCTATAAGTGTGTATGCTCTTGGAAGACTGGAGCGCAGAGGGCTCAGTGAGGCCAGCCACTGTCGTGACACTGGAGCTCGCAATCATCCCCTTTTCTCTGCCTAGGCTCCAGCAGGCACCTTGGTGCCTGTTGTTTTTCCGAGGCCACACCTTTTAACTGCGACCCACCAAGCTGAAGCAGCTATCAGACCTTGAAGTATACACAAGTTGTACAGCCTCTTTTCAGGATATAAGCAGGCACCCTGGTACCAGTCCAGACCTTGAAGTATACACAAGTTGTACAGCCTCTTTTCAGGATATAAGCAGGCACCCTGGTACCAGTCTTTTTAGTATCAAGTCTAGAGTCAGCGCGCAAGCGCTGCTCTGGTGAAGATCTGCTGTAGTTCAGTACGTGAGGGAAGCCCCGCCCACTCCCCCGCTCATATTTTTCATTGGATTGTGTCTTTGTCCTTCGTAAATGTTGCCTTCGGATTCGTTTATAGGCTTGTTAATCCCTCCTTATTACGGCCATGTCGTCATTTGTATCCTCCCATGGCTATTGGCCCCTTTACTTCGAGTGTTACACGGTACGTGTTATTTAGACTATGAGTACTATTTTCGTTAATGAGGTTCTCCTACTGCCTTCGTTACTCCCCCCTCCCTCCCGTTGTCCATGCCTTCTCACTCCCTCCCGCACTCCCATTGTCTGTGCCTTCTCGCCCCCTTCTCCCCCCTAGCCCCCGCCCGCACTCCCGTTGTCTGTGCCTTCTCCCCCCTCCCCCCGCCCGCACTCCCGTTGTCCGTGCCTTCTCCCCCCCTCACTCCCGTTGTCCGTGCCTTCCCCCCGCTCTTGAAGGAAGTGACCCGATTTGGGCCACCCGGGTAACTCACGACCACCTCTCAGTCTTCCATACAAATGAAGAGTCGGTTAGACAGTAGAGAATACAAACCAAGTTATTTATTAGTATTCGCTCGAGTGGAATCCAGTCTGACCAGCCTCCTTAGATAGCTGCCGAGGGACTGCTCCCCGTTCACAAGGTAAAGTTAGATATACATTTTCAACACCCCTAAGACACGCCCAGACTGGAATTTTCCAGCCTGGGCACTGATGAACAAAGGAGGTACAGAAGGATAAACTACCATCCTGAGACTGGGTACACACTTTCTTAGCTTCAAGGTTACTCAGCCCGTGCCCGTCTCTCTGAGAGTGGGAGCAGGGCTACATACAAGGAAAGGCATGCAAACACAGAACGAGCTATTCATTAGTGCAACGAAGCTCAACCTTGAATAATAAAAAGAAACAATCGAGGCTGCTTTCTGCTGAGGCAGACAGTATGAGACAGAAGTTTCATTTCGATCATGGCACAAAATGGCGGCTGAATACAAAATGGTGCAGCAAATGCTAACTTAACTCGCACAATGCTAGAAGGAGCCAGCTAGACATATTTTTCAGTCCAACAGACCCTCCTTTTATCTAATGCATAGGAGAGTAATAAGTGTTCACATCAAGAAACTACTGCTACTCTTTTATTCACACATTATCAGTGCTCAAAAATGCCTTCGTCGATGGCCATTAAATCGTGGACGGCTTGCATCATCATTGTTGAAGACTTAGCATCATGTACTGGGGCCTTTGGTGTAGGTGTTAACTTCCCAATACAGTAAGCACAACAAGCAGGAAGGCAATGGATACAGAGGCAACAAGTGAAAACGACACCAGCAATTACTACTAGAAAGATAAGGATCTTCCAACCCCAGGATGCTATCAAACCCCACAACCAACCAGAAAGGGTCCAGGTGCCATTCTCTTGGTGAATGTCAGATGCAAGCCTGTGCAGCTTCTGTATCGCAGCGTATACATTAGGAGCGTGGTCCGGTATGTATACACAGCAGCTACTACCGATAACGTGACAGGCCCCACCCCGATCAGCAAGGATGACGTCTAACACCATCCTGTTCTGAAGAGCAACAAGCCTCGTAGCCTGGAGCTCAGCTGTGATATTGATTAGAATCCCAGCTGTGGTATTAATGACCCCTTCCACCACTCTGGTGAGGCGACGGATATTAAGGCTATTGGACATAGGGCCCCAGAAAGGAACGATACACTTCATAGCATCAGTGAAATGCTGTAGGGTAATATCTGTCTGATCAATGTCTTCGGTATTGATGACCCTTCTAATACGGGATAGGTGGACACCCCTACGCTGTAATTGGTGATCCCTATGGTAGTTGGATGGAGCTATATACACCGGGGGAAGGAGGAAAGAGACATAACATATGCCAGAACACCCCCTAGGAAGCCACACATAGGCCTGGGACCCACAGATGAAATAACCATTATGGGGTGGAAGTAAAGGTGGGCTACTTGTTGTGCTCAACACATAGGTATAGTTGCAATTACTCTGTCCCACTTGAACAGTCCCAAGACCTTGAACACAAAAACTAGCTGTTGTGTTAACTACCGGCACTGGCATTGCTTCATCCTGTGTAATATTGCGCATCTGGAAAGACCTAAATATTCAGTGACGTTAAATCCCTGAAAATCCAACATTTCGTTTTGAAGCCATGTTACATTTTTTTCGTTCTCGTATATATTCATACAGGCTGTTAGAGACAGTGTATCAGGGGCCCCTCGCTCTCCTGGAGTAAACCCTTGGTGAATACGTATGTATTCTAACACAGTATCATAATCAGCATATGTCATATTCATGGCATCAGCATGGAAATGGGTATACACCATGGTAAACAGTTGGAACCAGGCCTCGCAGCTCCCCAGATAGGAAAACGGCATGGACAGTAATATATCATTTTTATGTGTCACAGAAGGGAGCAGGCCGCAAATCCAACAATTAGTAACATTTGAGGTATGGTGTGCCTGGTGGAGCATCTGTAAGAAAACATTCTCAACATATGTTTTTCTGTGCTGGCCTTTATGAGGGGCCAAAGTAACAAACATGTGTTCAAGGGGAACAGGCGTCTACCAATCAAAGAGTGCACAGGATATTTCTCCTCAAAGAACCACATTATTCCAAGTACTGTTATCAGAAAGATCAGGATAATTACCACGAAAACAATTTTACTCTTAGTAGACCAACCAGAACCATTCTTCCCGAAACGTGATGCCGCAAAGGGCTGTTCTTCCTCCATAATAGGACGGCCAAATGGGTACATTTTGTGAATCAGAGGAAAGGACATGCAATGGAGCCAACGATCATAAAGCAAGAAAGGGGCAAAGTTCCCAGCGTCCGTCAGAGTCTCGCTGGCAGGCTCCTATTGTTCATCTGCGTTGGTGATGTTGAGCACTTTCGGTGGAGTTGCGCGATCGCAGCCCTTTCTGAAGGAATCCTGCGTCATTCAGGGTAGTGTACCCCCCTTTTTCCGGGGGAGCACGTCGAATTCACCCTGTCCAATGTCTGAACAATGCACCAATCTCCCTTTCTCTAAACTACCGTTGGTACCACAGGCAAGGTACACCCTATTCTTTTTCCTCGCAGTCCATCCCTACTAGTCTGACTTTTCCTTTGGTGCACTGTTCTTCCGTCGGGGTTGCAGATTGTACCTAACTACTCCAGGGGCAGAGGGGTCTACAAACAAAGGCTCAGACTCAGAGGGACCAATGGACTGGGGCTCAAGCACAGATAGGCCAACAGGCTGGGGCTCCTGGATGGCCTTAATCTCAGGTGGCACTGCGTCGTTCAACACTTCGTAGCTCTCCTCCTCGGTGGGTGCCCACGTCAGTCGTGCATCTGAGAAGGGAAGGAAACGAGGTACGTGCGCCGTTTCAAAGTCGCTGATCCCATTGAGCACCCAGCGGTAGTAGGGCAACGGAAGGGGCACCCTCCGGCAGTGGTTAGAATGAATCCAATTCTTTCGGCCGTCCACCTTCACTGCCGTTCGAGTGGCGAGGAGGACCTGGAGAGGCCCCTTCCAGCGCGGCTCCAAACTGCCTTTTCTCTGAAAGTTCCTCACCAGGACATAGTCACAGGGCCGAATATCATAGCCTGGCCCCTCGGGAGCTGGCAGCAAAGCTTCGTAAATCTGTTGGTGAATAGAGCGCAAGTTTTTAGTCAACTCATATAAATAATCCACAAGTAAAGGGTATTCTATCTCTGAAAACCGACGAGGTCGCGGGACGCCCCAGACATTCGCCGGTCGGCCAAACACGACCTCGTATGGTGACAATCCTGTCCTAGAATGAGCCGTAGCTCTTGTAGACAACAGAGCTAATGGTAAGGCATCTGGCCATTGCAATCCTGTGCTCTCTTTGATCTTTGCCAGCTTCAGTTTGAGAGTACCATTGTACTTCTCAACCAAACCTGCCGACTGGGGGTGGTTTGCAGCATGAAATCTCTGCTTGATGGGCAGACCGTCGCACACTAGCTGATTAACTTTTGAGTTGAAGTGACTTCCGTTGTAACTCCAAATCGAACGGGGCAAACCAAAACGCGGGAAGAACTCTTTCAAGAGTGCCTTCGCCATCGCCATGGCTGTGTTTTAGTGGGGTAAGCCTCAATCCATTTACTGAACGCACAAACAACTACTAACACATATTTCAGATTGTTGACTCATTCCATTTCGATGAAATCCATCTGGAGAACCTCGAAAGGGAAGGAAGGCAATGCAAAATTACCAGGAGGTGTAAGGTGCCTTTTCCAGGATTATACATCATACATACCATACAGTACTTCACTAAGTGAGCAGCAACTTTGGGAATGTTGTCATTCTGCCATACAGGGTCTAACAGCTTACATATTCCCTTCGCACTAATGTGGGCTGGCCTGTGCGCCATAGTGACCACAGGAAGGACATATGCATCCGGTAACATCCATCTCCACTTTTCTGACTTGTCAGTCCAGCACCCATCCTCATCCAAACGTGCCGTACTTTCCTGCCATACTGCTAACTCCTCAATCGTTGCCTCACTCTGGATCTCCTTGACATTGTCCAGAGTGTCCTCAAACATGGTGGGCTCGGGTACCCACCTGGCAGGACCCACTACAAACATCTTTTCATCTTCGTTCGAGCTGTCTCCTTAGCTATCTGATCTGCAAATGCATTTCCCCTCCCCACATCATCAGTGATTGCTTTGTGGGCACTGCACTTCACTATAGCCAATTTCTTAGGGAGTGTCAGGGCAGACAAAAGCCTATGTATAAGGGGCCCATTCTGAATGCGTGTCCCATGGGTTGTGAGAAACACTCTCTCTGCCCAGAGCCGCCCAAAATTATGGGCGAAGGCGTACTGGCTGTCAGTGTAGATATTGACAGCCAGTACCTCGCTCAACTCGCAAGCTCTAATAAGAGCGGCGAACTCAGCTGCCAAGGCGGACTGATAAGGAACCTGTGATGTCTCAACTACCGTATGCAGTGTAGTGAGTGCATATGCTGTGGTGGTAGTGCCATCTGGTAATTTGAAACAAGAGCCATCAACATATAGTTCCCCTTGGGGGTCAGATAAGGGAACATCAGTCAGGTCTACCCGTCCCTTCGTCTCCTCCTCCGTCCGAAAAAGACAATCATGTGTGTCTTTTTCTTCACTCTCGGAAGGGAGGGGTAGTAACGTGGCAGGGTTCAGAGTGGCACATCTTTTTATCGTAATATGCGGGGCAAAAAGAGTTAACTCATCGCCGGTCAGACGTGCACTGGTAAGGTGCTGCGTCTTGGTCTTGTTCAAAAGAGTGTCCACAGCATGCGGTACCATGACTGTGAGGTCAGTATCAAGTACGAGCCCAGCTGATTGCCTTATAGAGATGGCCAAGGCCGCGACCGCTCTTAGACAACTCGGGAGGGCTCTGGCGACTGGGTCAAGCAAAGCGGAAAAATAAGCACACGGCCGTTGCTTACCTCCAAAAGCCTGTGTTAAAACAGAAAGCGCACCACCAGCCGTCTCGTGTACGTACAACACGAACGGCTTCGCGTAATCAGGCGTACCAAGCACAGGAGCAGAGCAAAGCGCAAATTTTAATTGCTCAAAAGACTGCTGACATTCATGCGTCCAAAGCAGGGGCTCATGCACGTCTTTAGTGGTTAGCGCTAGCAGACACTTTATTAGTAATGAGTAATTAGGGATCCAAAGTAGACAGTAGGAAGTGATGCCAATAAAGGCGCGTACATCTCTCTGAGTTCTAGGGATGGGCATTTTAACAATGGCGCTAATGCCCTCAGGTGTCAATCTCCTAACCTCCTTCGACAGTAGGTGACCTAAATAGGTGACCTCCTGTCGACAATACTGAAATTTAGAAAGGGACACTTTATGTCCGTGGTGAGCCAAATGTAGCAACAACTTAACCGTACTGTCTTTGCATCCCTGTTCAGTGTCAGACGCAATCAATATGTCATCCACATACTGAAGCAATACATTACCTGAGGGGAGCATGAGGGAGTCCAATTAGGCTTTCAAGGTTTGGCTATATATACTAGGGCTTTCAGAATAGCCATGAGGAGCGCGGCAGAATCTAAAGCTTCTGCCAGCTAGTGTAAAACCAAACAGGTGGTGGCTATCAGGATGAATTGGGATGCTGAAGAACGCATTTTTCAAATCAATGACAGAGAATAATTTGGCAGAGGAAGGAATCATTGTGAGAAGGGCAGTAATGTCAGGGACCACCGGGAACTGGGGAACCACTATTTTGTTAACTGCGCGCAAATCAATCACAAAACGATAAACGTCTGCAGTGTCATCGGGGGAGTCTGAGGATGCCTTTTGAGAATAGGAAGAACAGGACTGTTACAAACATTCAATGCTGTCTCCTCAACCACCCCTGACTCAATCAGATCCTGTATAATGCACAACAAAGCTCGCTCTCCCGCTTGTGGTATTTTGTTCTGAGGAATACGGGGCAAGATGGCGTTATCTTTAACCTTAATGGAAACTAGGGGAATCTGTAGTAATCCTACGTCAGTGTCACCTGTTGCCCACAAAGTGGGCGGCACAGCTTGAAACTCAGCAGGGAGGGGCGCATCTTTGGACAGGCACTGCTTAGAGCTAATCACGTTTGATCCTATTGTCATGTAAACACAATCCGGAGAACAAAAAATTGTCGCATGCAACTTCTTTAATAAATCTAAGCCCATTAGATTTTCCCCACAATTGGATGTCAATAGAAAAGGCGAATCCACAGTAAAGGGACCGATAGTCAAGGCAAGTGGTTTGGAAATGGGGCTCACAACCGGTACACCTGAAAAGCCTACCAAAACATTATTTTGGCCAGACAGAGCTGCCCCGGGGACCAGCGAACGAGAAACAGAGCTCTTTATTGCACCTGTGTCCACTAAGAATTTCTTAACTGAGCCTTGCAAATCTGCAGTGACATAAGGACCACGCTGATCTACAGGTATCTGAACTGGTCCCTCATCCTGTCCCTGGCTGTCCTAGCTGTGGGACATCCCTGTCACCTCGTCCAAATCATATTCGTCGTGGTAATACTGTTTCCTTCGAGGGTCATCAAAATAGTTCTGATCAGAGCGACCCTGCGATGTCCCATCCTCCCAAGCCTTGTCCCGATCACTTACGCCACAACTCTGTCCACGAGAACCCTGTCCTCGAGGGGCGCGACTTTCTGCAATAACACCGGACACTCGCTACGCCAGTGCCTCTCCTCTTCGCAGTACGCGCACTGATTCGGCCCTACAGGCGCAGCATTCCTACCAGTACGTGGAAGCTGCTGGGCCGGACCAGCACCACGTCCCCTTCCATTTCCCCTAGACGCCTGCTGTAACAACACCTTCGTTTTCAACACCTTATGCTTCTTTTCCACATTCTCCTTCTCCTCATTTTGCCTGTGCTCATAATACTGTGCCATACTCAATATAATGAAGGGCAGGATGTCGTCCAAGTGCTCTCCGAAGCCTGTAACCGAACTGCAATCTCGGGGAGCAGGTTCGTAACAAATCTATTGACGAACAACCGGACACTCCCTTCTACCGACAAATCTTGTCCACTTAAATCCAAGAACACACCATCGAACCGTGTGAAAAAATCGGACACACTCTCATCTTTCTTCTGATGACATGCCGCTAACTTGTCCCAATCTACCCTTCTCAAAGGAATAAGGGAGTGCATAAAGGTAATAATTCGGCCGGGTAAAGCTAGAATCTCGGGCTTTGGCTTCTCTCCAGGCTTCCTTTCCTTATCCCATGCTTTAATCTGGCCCCATGTACCACCCAATTCCACAGCATGGTCCTGCGTGTGCACCTGCCTCCAAATGTCGACGGGCACCAGCAGACCAAAGAACATTTCAATATCCGCAAGTGTCATTACTGTTGATGAAGCGGCCTCTGTCAATTCCTTATAATATGCAGTAGGATTTTTCCTAGGGTCAGGTAACTGAGTCTTAAGGGATAACACCTCACTCCTCTTCCATGGGGTTTAGACCCACTGTTCTTGGAAGCGGGCCTCTACCTTTGGTCTAATGACAGCATCATGCTGATCTCAAAGCTCTGGCAACTCAGGGTGATATATACGGTGGACTTCCCTCATCGGAAACTGGGACACTGTCTTCGGGCTCTTCTCGAACAGCCTACCTCGGTAAGCTACCAATGTCGCAACATTTCCGAAAACCTCCTCAGGTGCCATACCCACTACATATACATTATTTCTAATATCATAAATAATCTGGGGCGCTATACCATTAAAGCACTGTTCCCACAACCCAATCAATGTAGCCGACATGTGCTTGAGGGCATGCTGTTGCAGAAACGGCTCTTAATCTCTCATCACACTCCACACATCTTCAGTACTATAGATTGGATGACGGGCCCACTGAGTGGCCTGATTCGCTACCGCCCTTTGTTCTTCCTCCCCCACATCAGATCGTATTAAAATTCGTCCCAACCGCTCCCTAGCTGTTGCCCAGCCCCCTTCCCCAGTCCACGTTCAGACGTTCCACTACCTAGTACTGCCGGGGAGTGAGGGAAGGGGTAGTAACCGAGTGGGTAGGCACCAATGTCATTAATAGCTGTATTGTGGGCATAAGGGCTGGAGAAAGAGAAGACATGGACACGATAGGCATAGCAGAGAGGCCAGCAGTCACAGCAGGCGCGGAGGGCGAAGCCACAGAATAGACAGGAGGCGCAGCTGTTGAAGCAACTGAGTCAATAACAGAAGAAGCAGAAACAGCAGGGGCAGAGGAGACAGACGACTGAGGCTGTGGCACAGCAGGGTATACTCTCTGCGGGGCATATGGAGGCGGAGGTCGGGTGTCTAACAATTCCTCCACAAATGTATCGTCTCCCTCTCGGGCAACATAGGACTTGTCATATTGCAATCAAAACTTTCTATCAGCACACTCTATACCTTTTTCCACTTTCTCTCTATCATACGTCTGCATACGTCTGCATTCTCCCTTTTCGGGCCTCTTTTTCTGCCTTAATTCGCCTCTGCTTAGCTTCCTTCTGCCATACCTGGAGAGAATCAAACATCGACTGTCTACTCCGTTTTGCAAACAATTTATCCTGCAAGAAATTCAGTTTTTGTACATCAAAGGTACCTGTTAACGGCCACTGTACCTCGGCATTGTCCCTCGTATATTTGTGCCATAATTACTAAACATAATAAGGCCAAGGCCATGTTTGACATACATGTCAAAGTTCGGGGTGCCCTCCGGAGGGGCAGGCTGCTTTTCCTCCAATCGAGCATCAGTAGAACAACAACGACAACTCATACAACATAACCTACTAAAACAAGGCATCTTGAAACGAAAACGTTTTCACTATCGATGCCAAGCAGATATTTACAAATGTCTTACCAAAATCGGTCCGCATACCTCACCAAACCCGGATCAAAACAATACCATGTTCACAAAGAACTCAAACAGATTCAAGCGCTTGTCCAAAAACAATCCTCAGATCGAACCAAACTCAAACAAAAGTAGCGCCATGACCCAAAGCAAACTCACCTGGTGCACACAGGTCAAACAAAGTTATTCTCCACTGCCGACTCTTCGGACCTAACGGTCAGATCCAAGGGTTTCGCTGTTCAGGACCCCAGCCGGGATTACCGCTGGCCGAGGCACCACCCGGTCAGACAGATGGGGCAGCTGCGAGTACCAGACTCTCTTGTGCAGGGATCCCCGGTCCGCCCATCCGACCCGATGTGGCCCATCCTCCTCACCCATCTGAGGGCAAAGATGGGTCACTCACCCGATGGGGTCCCTGTTCGGGCGCCAACTGAAGAAAGTGACCCAATTTGGGCCACCCGGGTCACTCACGACCACCTCTCGGCCTTCCATACAAATGAAGAGTCGGTCAGACAGTAGAGAATACAAACCAACTTATTTATTAGTATTCGCTCAAGCTGAGTCCAGTCTGACCAGCCTCCTTAGATAGCTGCCAAGGTACTGCCCCCCGTTCACAAGGTAAAGTTAGATATACATTTTCAACACCCCTAAGACACGCCCAGACTGGAATTTTCCAGCCTGGGCACTGATGAACAAAGGAGGTACATAAGGATGAGCTACCATCCTGAGACCGGGTACACACTATCTTAGCTTCAAGGTTACTCAGCCCGTGCCCGTCTCTCTGAGAGTGGGAGCAGGACTACATACAAGGAAAGGCATGCAAACACAGAACGAGCTATTCATTAGTGCAACGAAGCTCAACCTTGAATAATAAAAAGAAACAGCCGAGGCTGCTTTCTGGTGAGGCAGACAGTATGAGACAGAAGTTTCATTTCGATCATGGCAAAAAATGGTGACTGAATACAAAATGGTGCTGCAAATGCTAACTTAACTCGCACAATGCTAGAAGGAGTCAGCTAGACATATTTTTCAGTCCAACACCCTCCCTCCCTCCCGTGGCTTCCCCCCGCCGTCCCTCCCGTTGTCCGTAATGACTACTGTTTGCAATGCAAAGGGTCTCGTGTAAATGTGAGTCCTATTGCATTGCAAATGCTTGTTTAAACCACTATTTCCCCATGCCGTTGCTATCTGTTGTGCCACTGTCCTACCATCTTAATGACATTACAGGGTACATCATCTATGATTGCCTCCTGTTGGAACTGGCAGTGTCTGGTTGGCTGAAGGGATGCTCCCAGCCAGGCAGAATCTACTGCTCCCAGCAAGGGCGGGTGATTACACTTACTGTACAACCCGTGCACACCCTTGGGTAGCTTGGCACTGAGCAGTAAGGCTTATATCAGAGGCAATATGTAAAGCAAAGGCACAGCAGTCACTCACGATAAATGCAATGGGTGTCACAAAAGAGACTTCACACAGGATGCATGTAAAAATGTTTATATTCAACACACACATTTAATAATCATAACATAAACATCATATACTTTTGAGCATAAAACACATTCGGAAATAATACTAGTAGTACTAGGCCCACTCGTATAGTTATATCAATAGTAGGCACACTGTGGCCAATTCCTAATCTCTCCCCCCCACCCTCCAATTGAGTGAGAGCAACCTTATGCGGTGCACAATATCAAAAATATGTGCATACAGAAAAAAAAAAACTTTTTACCAACACCGCGGGCTGGAGTCACGCGGGTAAACACAATGTCAAAGGTATTGTGCTTTTGGCATACAATCAACATATCAAGCAGCATCGCTGGCCAGTGTTGTGATTCACAGGTGGTCCGCACCCAATCACTCCCCTTCACACGCACACTCACTCCGCACCACTACACGGTGTGACAGGTATCAGCCAGTCTGTTCGGTACGCTCTTACACACATACTCACTCAGCACCCTAATGCTGTGCCACTGGTACACAGCAGGTCAATGGATCATACCCTGCAAACTCCGTGGCCCCAGCCTCCCTCCACCCTCTAGTTCACCCCGATTGTTCTATATCCCCGGATGGAAGATAACCAACCCCGCCTCCCGGACACTGGGCCACACGTGGCCGAAGTCACACAGTCTGGCTCCACGGGAAGCAGGTGGGAATATGTAGCAGTTTTAATTAGGAGGTAGACGTAAACAAGGGGAGTTTAGCAGCCACTCGGGAAGTTCACCCACAGGTCTCAAAACACAAAAGGAGTCAAGCAGTCTCTTGACCCACTTCCGAACTGTTTCGGAAACGTTCCTTCAACCCAGTCAATCCCTCTCGCTACTACCTGGCACCAAGATGTCTTCAGGAGGGGCCAGGTGTGGAGATAGCAGTTGGTCAGCTGTGATGAGGGTCAACAGGGGACTAACTGATGAATGGGGAGTAACACAGGGAGCCTCTCGCAAGCATGAGGCACCCCAGTTGGTAAACGATGATCAGGGTCATGCCCAGGCAATCCGGGCACTGCGGCTGGTGCACATTGGCATGAGCCGCACAAGCCCCTTCAGATTTAAGACGCAATGAGTTGCAAATTCTGCACCTCCCTGGAAATGAGGCACAATGATTGGTACACGTTAGATGGGTTGCACTAGGTAATTCCGGTCACACACAGCGAAGAGTTGCAATTCCATACCTCCCTGGAAATGAAGCACAACGTCCGGTGCACGATGATACGGGCTGCACCAGACCAGTCCAGTCACACACACCCACACAGGCGCAAGTTCAGCAGAGCCACATGAGTACAGCAGTGTACTAGGAGCAGATACTCCACTACCATATACTCACCTGGGCCCACATAACTACTTCCACTAAATACCAAGTAGACCGCTGGAACTTAGTTTATGATTTTCATACTTCAAGATCTAGTTATTTCTTTCCCTAACTAAATCTTTCACTGATCAATTAGTTCTTTCCTCTGGTCAATGGACCATTAGTTGGAACTAGTTGATGGTGATAATTAACATAACTTATTAAACATTTCTCGATTAAAATGAAATAATCACAGACTCGGGAAGTTTTAAAATCTTTATCTAAATTAATTGAGTGTGAACCATCTCAACGTTTCAGTACAAACACCCTCATTCGCAAGAGTGTCAATTCAATCAATTCTCAATAAGCAATAGCAATTCAGATCCACACAATAACTATGCTCAGAAAGAAGAGGACAGAGAGAGAAGAACATCTATCAATACGATGAATTTATAATTACCAAGTATGGTGTGAAGACCAACCCCCTGGCCAAAGAGCTGGTAAGGGTCCCCTGGGCTAGATCAGGAGACAAAGACTTCAGGACAGGAATCAGGACAGGATACTTCACCTCTCTAAATACCGACGACTGCGTCACACCCCTCTCTGACACTCTCTTCCTCCTCGTGGTTCTTCCGCGATCTTCTTTCTAACCCAATTAAGTTAAAATAGATGGTTCTGCATTTGATTTCTTCATCAGCACCACCCCCAGCACCGACAGCATCACGAGCTCTGCTTCTGTGCTCCTGTTAAGCTCCGTGTCAGCTCTGCTCATCATCAGCTTCTCTAACTAACTAAAACTACCTCAATTATACCTTTCCATAACCATGTACCACCCATTAATGTTTCAATTTCACAAAATACTAACTCTGATTGGACAGGCGAGGGGGGATGATCGTCACACCATGCTTACATTTCGCTTATTTCATTAAACCATTGTTTCAAACCCCTCCCCTCAAACTTTTATTAAATCATTTCCTTTCCCATACATCTCCAAACTTTATTAATACAAAATGTTGCAATGTCATGAATAAAGCTCCTTCATATGAACTCTTCACCCTCATGTTCCCAGGGCACATCTTCGCTGGCCTCGGACACGTGACAAGTCCTTATTCATCTTTCGTTATTTTCTCTCTGGTGCGCATGCGTGGGGTCAACTCAGTCAGCTCAATTCAGACAAGTGAGGCGGGCCCAAATGCGCACTAATAATAAAGTCAAAAGAAGAAATGTTATTCTCAAAAATAAATGGTTTCACTGTACACCACCAACCTCTACTCTAACCCACTCTAATTATTATTACCCTTTCTGCATTTGCGTTAGCACAAAACTTATTTTCTATTTCAGTCAAGCAGGTGCCATGCATGTGAGCTTTATAGCGGCCATTTTATTATCTTTTGTGCAGGCGCAAGATTTTCTCTCCAAGCATTAGTACGTCATACTACGTAGATGTAGTAGACGCATGCGCAGTAAAGATCCCTTGTTAAAGTTCGTTTTAGTCCTTCGTTCATGTTATTGCAGTTAGTAAACACATAGGCAAGCTTCACTGTCCCGCGTGTCTTTTTCTAAATGCAAAATATTAATTACAAACACGTTGTTAGTAATTTGTTAATGAGTTAAAACGAAAGAATTGCTTCCGAGCAAGTCTCATTTACGAGTCCTTGCTCCATCAATCCCCTCTCTGATGGCATCTTAAGCCATCACAAAATTACCCATCCCATCCCAGATACCAACTTTAGCACTTCTCAGTTTTCTCTATTTCTCCTCTCATTTTTTCATCAATCAACTCGTTTCCTTCTAAATCCTTCATTTTCTTGTATAGTTTGC
Organism: Calotriton arnoldi; assembly: GCA_963921515.1. Lineage (NCBI taxonomy): Eukaryota > Metazoa > Chordata > Amphibia > Caudata > Salamandridae > Calotriton > Calotriton arnoldi. The sequence goes on along the minus strand of CAWUFW010002870.1, from coordinate 1,334,810 downwards.
CTTTCATTTCTTCCAGCTGTATTTCATCATATTTTCTTTTTCGTTTCTGTCCCTTTCCTTTTCTTTCAAAATGTATTTTCTCCTTCCTTCCTCTTCTACAACACTTATATGTAATCATTATTATCATCACTACTCAATCAATCAATCAATCAATCACGGCATTTATAGAGCGCGCTACTCACCCGGGAGGGTCTCAATAACTACTGTTATTATCATAACTAATGGTATTATTATTTGACCTAGAAAACCTTTCCCAAAACCAACAAACCATTTCCCTATTGATGTTATACTTTTTGTTAGTCTTCCCCACACACTGTCAACCTCCAGTTGGGCAAGTCTTTATGCATTCTTGTAATGTTTTCAATATATCCTTTAATTTCTCTGCTTTTGTCCGGAATATAAGTGCAGCAATGTTGAGTTTTCAACATGCCACAGACTCCACCTTCTTTTGCTAACAATATATCAAGAGCAAGACGGTTCTGTAAAACCATAGACCTGATTGCAACCATTTCTGTGTTAATCATTAAGAATCCTCCTGCAGTGTTTGTAGAAAGACGATCAACTATGGTTGATAACTTACACATTTTCTGTGAATTAAGAATGACTCCAACTGAGGGTATCAGTGCACTAAAAATGTCTCCTACAATTTCAGAAAAACTAGCTCTTCTTCTACGTGTTAGTCCATTAGAATTTCCATTGGTTCCACTGATTTTATCTACATGATAGATTTTTGGAAAAACTATTCCAAAGTAGCAGCTCCCGTACCATCTTGCAGGTAACCTATAATAGGCGTTGTTCCCACAAACATAATACACTCCTGGAAATACAGGATCAGTTCCCCCTTTTAGTCCCCACCCTCCTAGAATTAGGAAGTTGTGTTCACATTCACTGGAACCAATGTAATTATTGTTATAATCTGTCTTTAATCTATGGAGGCAGAATTTTCCCCTTTTCACAAAATCCAGGGACATCGCAGCATGAGCCTTGCCACTTGCATAGATTCCTCCTTCCCAACCCATGGAGGTACATGGGTTTTCTGTTCAGTTGCCTTCTTTATTAAATCCTGTCTCCTTTCTTCTACTAAATTCAAAAATTCTTTTTCTTCTTTTCTTAATGTACATGTTAGATTATCTTTATGTGCCTGAACTAAATCTATTGAACTCATTGTTAAGAAAAATTCACCCATAAACTGTGCATTTTTACTACTAACTACTGGATTCATATTCTTTCTAATAGGTAATTCTGAAAATACTACATCTATGTCTGAATAAAAATATTGAAGTCTCCCTGTAGCATAAAATAAACTTGATAAAATACTACATGACACACCATACGTTAAAGGTATATGGTGATACGTCATTCCTTCTGATACTGATGAGGGTAACTTCATACACACGTAGCAGTTATTAATCTCCATAGTACTAACATATTGAAATAACAATTTAATAAACACATTAGAGGACGTACTATAGTCTGATTCATTATGATAGTTTGCTTCATCTTCTACCCCTATTTCTATTTCAGTTTCTTTTATTCTATCCACCTTAACATTAGTATCTGTATTATTCTTGTCACTTGTTTTCATTAACAAAGGTACTCCTACTGTTAGGAATAACCATACTAATGCTACTAATAAAATACTACAAAAACAAAATCTAAAACACTTTCTTTTTAATCCACGTTTTGGTTTCCCGGTAACTTCAATTTCTGCCATTTTACTCCTGAGAAAATTTCTTTTCTCTTATCTTTTCTTTGTCAGTTTGACTTTCCTTTTCGTTTTTAAGGAGGCCTCAATTTGCTTTCATCAATCTGAACAATATGAATTTCTTCTGTTTCATCAGTCAGATCTAGGGATTCAAATTCCTCGAGTATGACGTAAGTCCATTCAGGAGCCTTGTATCTCCTGTTTAAATTTCTCAATCTTGGACTTCTTCGAGTTATTTTTGCCAAGGTTTGTTTTGATTGTGTTTGACTTGTGACTTCATTTACTTGTTCTGGTTTCTTTTCAGATTTTCTCAAGTGATATTTTAGTTTCTTTACTCCGGTTGGCCAATTGACTCCCTTTCTGATTCTTTTGATTTGCACTGCGTTTTCACCTTCTTTATCTCCTTGTAAAGTTCTTTTAATTTCATTTATTCTAGGCACAATCTGTTCTGATTCTCTGTTTTCTGTGCTTGTACCTTCTTTTGCTTCCACCTGCTCAGGTCTTACCGTATTTTGTTCTTCTTCTTCCTGAGCTTGTTCTTCTAATTCTATCTGACCTTGTTCAGGTCTTACTTCAAACTTTTCTTCTTCTGCCTGAACCTGTTCTTCTAACTCTATCTGATCCTGTTCAGGTCTTAATTCAAACTTTTCTTCTTCCGCCTGAACGTGTTCTTCTATTTTTCCCTCCTCAGGTTCGTGAAAGTCTTTTTATTTTCCACCTGAGTGTGTTCTTCTTCCCCTGTCTCTTCCTGACTACTTTCCTGTCTTTTCAGTTCTGTTCTTCTTCTTGTTTCAATAACATCATCAATTATTTCAATCACTGGTATCCACTCTTCCTGACTTGTACTTGGCTGTTCGTCATATGGTTGTCTTTCAGAATCTATTACTCTAGATTCTTCAATCTCACAGCTTACAACTCCTGACGCTTCAGCCTGTTCAGTCAGTGGTTGCTCTTGTTGCTCTGATGGGCTCGGAACTCTTCTGGTATGGCTGGCATGAATCCAATTGGGCAAACCTGCACACTTCACTGCTGTGGTAGTGACTAGTATGACTTGCCGCGGTTTGTCCCACCTTGGTGCTAGGCAAGACTTTCTTGTGTGTTTCTTCACTAGCACCCAATCTCCAGGATTCAAATCATGCGCTTGGTCTGGCTGTCTTTCAACTGCGCCTTCTCAAAACCTGGCGAGGGACAGAACGCATCATTTCAGCCAATCCTTTGCAATAGTCCAATACCAGATCATCAGTTATACTCATTAGTTTATTTCCAGGAATAAATGCCTGTCTCATGGCTCTTCCCATGAGAATTTCATGTGGGCCCATTCCTGTTTTTCTGTCTGGAATACTTCTGAGACCCATCAATACAAGAGGTAATGCATCTGGCCATTTCAGCTTTATGGATGCACACACCTTCCCCAATCTTGACTTGATTGTGCCATTCATTTGCTCAACAATTCCAGAAGCCTCTGGACGATAAGCACAGTGCAGTTTTTGTTCAATGTTAAATGCAGCACAGATTAATCAAATTATTTCATTATTAAAATGAGGGCCTCTATCTGATTCCAAAGTGACTGGAAAACCAAATCGTGGAACTAACTCCCTCAACAACAATTTTGCAACTGTAAGACTGTCATTTCTTCGAGTGGGATAGGCTTCCACCCATCTTGAGAAAAGGCATACTATGACAAGTATATATTTCAGTCCATTGCATGGGGGCAATTCAATAAAATCCAACTGTAATCTAGTGAAGGGTCTTTCTGCCTCTCCAATCTTTCCCCAGCTTACCACTGTCTTTCTACCTGGATTTTGCTGCTGACAGGTTAAGCATCTTTGGCAAAGGCTCTCTGCGACTACCCTGAATTTCGGATTGTACCAACTCTGTCTGAATAGCCTGATCATTGAGTCTCTCCCTATGTGTGTTGCTCCATGATACACTCTTGCCATTTTTGAAAGCAAACAATCTGGCATGACTGGTCTTCCATCTAAATACACCCATACCTCATCATGTGGTCTCTTTGTACAAGCTGCCTGTATCCAAATTTCCTTTTCCTTTTCCTCAACTTCTTCCTGCAATTGTCTAATCTCGTCCCATGTTTCTGGTACTGAGAAAAACATAAGTTGGCATCTGGTTTCACCCGTTTCAATTTTTCTGTTTATGGCCACTGTATTTTTGGCACAGTATTTGGCCACTTGGTCAGCATAATTATTGCCAGCAGTCACATAGTCATTTCCTGACTGATGAGCAGCGCATTTTACAACTGATATCTCTTTTGGCAATTGTAATGCTTCCAACAAATCCTTCACATTTTTGCTGTTTCTGATAGGAGATCCTGAAGAAGTCAGAAATCCCCTCTGCATCCAGAGCTGGCCGAAGTCGTGCACAACCCCGAACCCATATTGACTGTCCGTAAATATGGTTACTCTCCAATTTTTCCCCTTTTTGCATGCCATTGTTAAGGCAACCAATTCAGCTACTTGTGCAGACTTGACCCCAGGTAAACAGGATGCTTCAATTACCCCAGATATTTTACAGACAGCATATGCAGCACTTAATCCTCCTTCTTGTGTTCTGAGGCAAGAACCATCTACAAATAACTCATGGTCAGCCTCTTTCAAAGGTGTCTCTTTTATATCAGGCCGGGGCTTCGTGCATAACTCAGTCACGTCCAAACAATCATGATCACTCTCATCTCTCACTTCTTCATCGCAGGGGTCTGGCAGTAGGGTAGCTGGGTTCATAATCGTACACCTTATCACAGTCACGTTCTCAGCTCCCAAAATCACTCTTTCATACTTAGTCAATCGACTAGGGGTGAGATGCTGTGTTCTTGTTCTTGTCAAAAGAATCTCAACTGAATGTGGAACAAAAACTTTTACCGGATGTCCCATCACTATCGACTCACTTTGCTCCAGACTCATACAAGTAGCAGCTACTGCTTTTAAGCAGCCAGGCAATGCTGAAGCCACTGGGTCCAATGTAGCTGAAAAATATGCCACTGGACGTCGACTAAATCCATGTCTCTGTGTTAAGATTGAAAGTGCACAATTTTCTCTCTCACAGCAAAACAATGCAAAGTCTTTTGAATAATCAGGCATGCCCAAAGCAGGAGCCTCACACAAACAATTTCGCAATTTTACAAATGCCTCTATGCAGTCATCATTCCAATCAATCAGATCTTTTGCTCTTTTCCGGATCATCTGTATCAATGGCTTTGCTAACATTGAAAAACCATTAATCCATTGCCTACAGTATCCAACCACTCCTAGAAACATTCTCATTTCTCTCTGGGTCTGTGGCAATTGCATTTCTTTGATTATTTTTATTCTTTCCGGTGTCACTTTTCTAACTCCTCTTTCTATTTTATGCCCTAAATATCTAACTTCTCGTTGACAGAATTGCAATTTTTCTGGAGACACCTTGTGTCCTCCTTCAGCCAAATGGTTCAGCAATGCAATTGTGTCTGTGACACAATCTTCTCGTGTTTTTGATGCCACCAGTAGGTCATCAATGTACTGGACCAAAACAGATTTTCCAGGCATAATCAATGATTCTAGCCACTTTTTCAAAATCTGATTAAAAATTGAAGGACTCTCTGTGTACCCTTGAGGAACTCGACACCATGCGTAAATATGATCCTCAAACTTAAACGTAAAAAGATACTGGCTGTCTGGGTGCAAAGGAATAGAAAAGATCCTTGGCATAAATCAATTACTGTAAACCAACCTGCATTCCAAGGTATCTGATAAAGGATCACTGCTGGATTTGGCACTATTGGACAGCATGGCACTACAATTTTATTTATTTTCCGTAAATCCTGCACTATTCTGTACTTTCCGCTAGACTGTTTCAGTCCCATTATTGGCGAATTACCTGGACTACCCATTACTTCTTTTAAAATACCTTGTTTAACCATTCGTTCAATCTCTGGGATAATTCCTGCTTTTACTTCTGGACTCATCTTGTACTGTTGGGTGTTTGGATACACTGCACCTTCTTTCACTGTCACTTTAACTGGGTCTATATTTGTCATTAGCCCAATGTCTTTTCCTGTAAAATCCCACACTTCTGGATTAACTGTAGTTCTCAACTCTTCTGGTAATTCATTCTCAGTTATTAGTGAAAACATTTCATCTACTTCCGTTCCCTGTTTGGCTAACATCATCTTGTATACAACGTCTTCATCAGGGGTTTGGAAAGCGACACCATCCAGTGTACAATAGATCGTGCAATTCATCTTGCACAAAAGATCTCTTCCCAACAGATTTACAGGACTGGAATCGCAAACTACGAACCAATGCATTTCTTTAAAATTTCCAATGTGCACCTCCATTGGTTCGGTAATTGGGGTTCTAATCTGTTGGTTTGACACGCCTACAACTTGGATTGATTCTCCCGAGAGGGGTAGGTTTTGGATGTCTGCTGTTCTCACAGTAGACCTGGTAGCACCAGTATCCAATAGGAAAGTAATGTCTTTACCTTCTACTTTCCCATCAACAAATGGACCTGACTGATCTACTGGCAAGGATGCGCCAAGCACGCACTCCTCTTCCTCCCCCTCAGGCACCGTCATTGTGCAAACATCTGAACTCTTCCTCATCATTCTGCAACAAATATTGTGTAATTGTTCTATTATTCTTACCACTTTCTCCTTGAAATCCGGTGTTCGCACTGAAACTTTGATGATTCACAAAATTTGGCATAGGAGCTGGTGGCACCTGATATTGTGGAGTAACTACCTGTTGCTGCTGATTCATAAGTACTTCATTCTGCATCTGTGGGATTAAATTTTGATTTGGCCCATTATTACTCTTATTATTCTGAGTACTCTTACACTCGTTCTTCCAATATCCAAGCTTTCCGCACGCATGACAAGGAAACTTCTTTTTCGCTTCTTCTATGTCCATTCGTCCCCTATATTTATTACCATTCGCTCCTTGATTATTCTGACTCTGTTCTTTCACTTGATTATTATTTTGGTCATTTGTTTTCTCTTCTTGCTGTTCTGCCAATTTAACTTGTGCCCACATCATTTTCTCTTTTGCTTCCTACGCCTGGCTTCGATGTCATCTCCGCAATATTTCGCATACTTTAAAATCTCATCCACTGTTTTGCTTTGCCAACACAACATGTGCTGCTGAATCATCTGACTAATCTCTGGTTTCAAACCATATCCAAACCGACACACAAAATGTCCCATATCCTTGTCACCGATATTCTCAAAACCATTATACTGCTTAAACACCTGTAACAATCTTTCATAATATGCATGTACAGATTCATTTGGTTCTTGTGTTGTTCTATCTATTTTTACCCAATCTGTTTCTTTAGGAGGAATTTTCCCTTTCAAATACGTAATCACTTGGTGATACTTTTTCATCACCTCCTCCGAGGGTGCTCCTGTCTTTGAGTCTCTAGCATACTCCTCATTAGGCCAGTCAATTGTAATTTTGCATTCTGTCCATAAATCAGCAGGTACCACTATATCAAATAGACTATCCAAATCCTTCAATAAAACCTTTGAAACCTTCACAAATCTCTCTACCTGTTTGTACCATTCAACTGGTTTTTCTCTCATCTTTGGAAAATCATTTGTAAATGACAAAATATCTTGTCTACTCCAAGGAACATGAACATATCCACCTCCTGGAACCTCTCTCATTGGACACAATTTTTCCACTTTGCTTGATTCTCTTACTGGAAATGCAGCTGCTGCTTCTCTCGCTTGTACTTCCTCTTTCTTTCTTATCCATCTAATTCTCCATTTATCAATGTCTCCCCATTTTCGCAAAATGTTCATTAATTCCTTTATCTGTAGTCTCTTTCCAGAAGCATTTACACTTTCTAAATCATTATCAGTAAAGTCCACTCGATATGGTTTCTGTAACAACTTTGATTTCCCTATGTCTATTCCAATCTCTGAAGCAACTTCAGTCAATCTCTCATGAAATACTCTTGCCCTTCTGGTTATACTCTTACATAAAATAATAATTCTTCTTCATTGTAAGCATTCAATCTTTCTGTGCCCACACATCCTGTCATCTTCTCTTCCAATTCCACTTTCAATCTGCTGATGTCTAAAATCCTTGGTGTTGGGTTCTGATTATCTCTTTCCTGTGCCCATCTTTCTATTTCTTCAGAGGTGACTACTGTTGCGCCTCCAGTTCCAGTAGGAACCAAAGGTCTTCTTTCTCTCAAATTCATGGGCGTAACTCTCTTTGGAGTTTCCGTCAAAGGTTCCACATTAGGGAGATCCATTAATGAAATAATTGACTCACTTTTGCTAACCTGATCATCTGTAATTATTATCTCTTTTCTAGGACTATTTAATGGAACTGTCACAGGTTGTGGTTTCTGGCAAATCTTATTATCTCCATACAATGGGATTACCGGACCAATGGTCACTGGTACTGTCAAGGCTTCAGTATTCAAATTTAATTGACTTATCTTTTGAACTAGTTCTTCTCTAGTTTTATTCAAAGCATCTCTTTCATTATCCTGCAACACTCTGTTATATGGCGTCTCATGTAAAATCTGTGGGGTTAATGGCATTCCCATTACTGGTGCACTTGGGGTAACCTTACTAGTTGCTTCTTGATACGGTGGTGGATTTTTAATTAAAATATCCTCTAACAACTCGTCATCTGATTCACCATATCCTGCTGTGTTCATGTGTTTCGTTTTCTCCTTACACTTTCCTCCAGACTGTTCCTCAGCCATTAACACTGGATATAAACCTTCTGATACTATAGCTCTCCTCAGGGCCGGACTGGCCATAGCGGGCACCGGGCGTTTCCCCGGTAGGCCGCTAGGGTGGGGGCTGGTTTTGGGCCCCTGGGTGGCCGTTATTGTTACCGGGGGTCGGCAATATCGGCCCCCTGTAACAAAATCGGCCGAAACCGGCCCTCGCAAACTGCTCGGCTGCACTCCCCCTCACCCCAGGGGGGCCGGCTGAGCAGTTTGCCAGGGCCGGTTTATGTTCCCAGTCCGGCCCTGGCTCTCCTCCATTGTTTCATCTGCCCTTCGCGTGACTCATGCAAGTGTCTGGGAAAGAATCCTCTATATCTTCCACCTCTGCATTTCTCTCGTTCATATGACTCAGTCTCCCATTCTTCCAAAGCCTCATATTGAGTTAACCTAGGTTCCAAATCATTCATTTTCAATCTCAAATTCTGAAGAATCTTCCCATTAAATGTACCAGCTATGGGAAAAGCTAGCACTCCATCATCTTTCGTATATTCTATCCAGTTTTCCAACCACACGCAAGTATGATATCCTCTTTTCATCATCATAAAAGATGCTGGTGTCTTCGGTGGCGGAATAGGAATTCCCTCTCTAGTCAACACAGGCTTATCCTTTACAAAGAAATTCTTAATTTTCCTTAAAAATGACATCTTTCTTTTCTCTTCATACATCCTTGAGGAACAATGTAGAAAATTGTATTCTGCAAACCCTTGAAATCTTCTACCTGTACGTCTTGCACTAACAGTCAAATCAAAATCCTGCATGCAATCTCTCTCTCCACCAATCCTAGCGCGGCTTCTAACTAGCTATCCAATCAAATCAGGCTCACGCTCGTGATCTGACCAATGCCAGCGCTGCCTTTTCCTGACGTCAGTTCTGCTCCTTACTACTGACCCCTCCTTTACAAGGCTGCTCCTGTCACACGCCCGCCGTTTCTACCAATCCCAGCGCGGCTCACTGTGACGTCAGTACCACTCCGGCAACTGACCCTCCCTTCACAAGGTAATACGAAAACTTTTTTCTCAATATTTTCTTTAAAATCTTTGTTATTAACGACATAAAACATTCGCTACTCTGTCTGTTCCACTAGATCAAAGGATAGTTTATTTCTTTCCACTGCGAGTAAAACCTTCCGCTTACTCTTCATATAAGCTCCAGAGAACCTGCTACTCCTCCGGTGTCACCCGTATTTGGGAAAATCGAGACCAAATTTTCACCAGCGAACTCCTTTTGCTGTCAATCTAGCTAGGAAGAACCTGTTACTCCTTCAGGGTTACTCTTTCTAGGTGATATAACGCCTAAAGTTTCACTAGCAAACTCTTTGCTATCAATCACTCTCACTTTTACACAGAAAATAGTCCCTACTTTAACACTGCCAGGCCTACCTAGCTTCTCGGTGTTATTCCAACAGACGAGTAACCTCACTGCAGTGTGGTTTCTATCGCCACCCGCTATTCATTCCCCGGGAATTTTCCAGACAACATAAAACAAGGACGCTAACACTTTTTGTTAAACATAAATCAATAATCAATAATCTATACTTATCACCAAACTAGTCAATAATAACCATAACTCTGCTACCAGAAAACTGATCCAGCGGTGTACTAGCAGCAGATACTCCACTACCATATACTCACCTGGGCCCATATAACTACTTCCACTAAATACCAAGTAGACCGCTGGAACTTAGTTTATGATTTTCATACTTCAAGATCTAGTTATTTCTTTCCCTAACTAAATCTTTCACTGATCAATTAGTTCTTTCCTCTGGTCAATGGACCATTAGTTGGAACTAGTTGAGGGTGATAATTAACATAACTTATTAAACATTTCTCGATTAAAATGAAATAATCACAGACTCGGGAAGTTTTAAAATCTTTATCTAAATAATTGAATGTGAACCATCTCAACGTTTCAGTACAAACACCCTCATTCGCAAGAGTGTCAATTCAATCAATTCTCAATAAGCAATAGCAATTCAGATCCACACAATAACTATGCTCAGAAAGAAGAGGACAGAGAGAGAAGAACATCTATCAATACGATGAATTTATAATGACCAAGTATGGTGTTAAGACCAACCCCCTGGCCAAAGGGCTGGTAAGGGTCCCCCGGGATAGATCAGGAGACAAAGACTTCAGCACAGGAATCAGGACAGGATACTTCACCTCTCTAAATACCGACGACTGCTTCGCACCCCTCTCTGACACTCTCTTCCTCCTCGTGGTTCTTCCGCGATCTTCTTTCTAACCCAATTTAGTTAAAATAGATGGTTCTGCATTCGATTTCTTCATCAGCGTCTCATTGCATCAGCACCACCCCCAGCACCGACAGCATCCCGAGCTCTGCTTCTGTGCTCCCGTTAAGCTCTGTGTCAGCTCTGCTCATCATCAGCTTCTCTAACTAACTAAAACTACCTCAATTATACCCAGAGGCGTAGCTAGAGCTTGTGGCGCCCGGGGCTATCCCTCAGGTTGCCGCCCCTGGGGGGGGGGGTGGGGGGTGCTGGGGAAAAAGGACGGCGAGCACTTGAAAGAGGTCTGAGAGACACGTAGTATCGCCGCTAATAGTTACCTCGATCATGCAAGTTACATGCACATACATGACACGGTCCAAGGCTACACAGTTAAATACACCGGTGACCGGCAGTACAAAGGAGAACACACAGACTGCATGATCTATCTGGGGACTCAGAAAAACCGCATGTGACATCCATCAGAGAGCTGTGTGAACGATTACCTGGTAATCCCCTCAGCACAATGCAAACATGCACATACATGACACTGTTCGGGGATCCATCATCTACAGCTGACATTAAATGACCAAACATCATGGTCCCCCCATTAAAGCAGTGGGGACGTGCACAAACGTTATGTGCTCTGACTTGAGGTACAATAATGCAATGACGAACTCAGAACAGCATGAACTACTGAGGGGAGGTGGGGGCGGGTGGTACACATATAGCCTGGCCTTAGAACAGAGTCACACCAATCTCAACAGTCAGGACCACACCATTGCAGCCAGAGAGTTTCTGCCAAACTCCTAGTGCCTACTGCTTGGTGCCGATCTAAGTTGGAGTGTGTGCAACAGCTAAGTTCAATTCAAGTCAAGGGAGATTTCTAAGATCTCACTATCTTGTCACCAACCTGGCACCAGCCTGCATTAATTGAGAGTCACACTGGTGGCCCACCACAGCAGCAAGCCACTATAGCAACAACAAAGTACGACCCTGCAGGGTTACAGCATCACCATCCACCAAAGCATCCAGGCCTATCAACAGTGCCAGCTTCTTAACTGATGTGTTCTCATTCCTTGAGAATCCCAGGCCCCGCCAACTTGCCTTACCAGCACCGCCTCATTGCTACAGGACCTCAGCAGTATGGCCTTACCACAGAAGGGCCTTATCAGTGTTGAGGTACGCATGATCTTCCTCCACTAATGCCTTATCAGTGCTTTCGGATTCCAGGTAGTATTAGCTTTCCCCAACAATGCATTATCAATGCCACAATAAATGCTTTGCTACTAAAATCTCCACACTGTTGCTTCCCCAAAATTTTCAGATTTTACACTCATGACAGTGACATGTCTTATAAATAAAAGGATGTTTGTGGGATTACCGATCCATATCATGGTAAATCTCGAAAATGCCTTAATGGTAAAGAAAACTAGAAAATAGCATACTGGGACCCATGTTAATGGATGCTTGTATCCTTTCAGGTGCCAACCATCACGTGTGGTATTGAGGGGCAAAACTGCCATTTGCATAATTTTCAACACGCTTGCCGGGTGGACTTACCTGTCTGCTCCTCTCCTTTCTTTCCTGTCTTCAGACGTTCCAAACAAACAACTGTGGAGATACCTGTGATGCAGTGTAGAAGTTCCTCTCGGGTTGGCTCTGGTCCTCCACTGGGCCCTGGGACGGACCCACAAGCAACCACAACAAACGCGGTACGTCGGGGCGGCAATAATCACAGAGAAATTCAAAGCCTGCTGTACCAATACAGACCCTTGCGCGCCTCCGTTCGATTGCCTGCACCCTACGAAGGGGAGGGCTCGTCGGCTGGATCTCTGAGCTGAGAGAGCTCATTGCCTGATTGGAGTCTTTCCCCTCTGACCTCGGTCCAGTCGCGCACCACACCACCACCACTACGCTAGGTGGTGATGCGTGCGCTGCAGGAAGCAGTTGCAAACAGGGGCACTTGCACTTCAAACGGGGCCGCGCGCGCGGCACTGGTGGCCCGTTGCGGCGGCCTTTATCATTTATTTGGGGACACTGACACTACTGTAATGACTGACAGTAGTGTCAATGAATGTCCCCAAATAAATTATAAAGACCGCCGCAACGGGCCACCAGTGCCGCCCGGCCGCCGCTCCCAAAATAGTGGCGCCTGGGGTGGACCGCCCCCCCCTAGCTACGCCAGTGAGGTGCACGCAGGCTTTGTGACTGATAAGGTAGTGCAAGGAGAACAGACAGGACATAGTGAAGTTAAGGATAAAATAGTCAGGTGCTGGCGACAACGGATCTAAAGTAATAGTGGTTATTGCTTATAGAACATGTCAATGCTTGGTGCATGCTTAAACTAGTAGTCATGCAAGGTCATGAGTTGTGTACATTCTCTTGTATAGAAGTGGTGCTGACGATCATTAAAACCCACAATTGTTAGTCATGCACTAGATTATTCCTTAATGTGCTTGATAGTTTTATCAAACATAGATCAATACATTTTTACTCATTTCAAATATACCTTATTAGTTATTCAGAAGATCAGAGAGCAGTTGCCTTCTGATACAGTACATCGGTCCTCAATCAGAATACAATAAGAGCTGAAATCTGTGAATAGGTGAGACAAAGTAAGGGGACTGTGGACAAACGGTAGGGAACATTAAACTACTGATGTAACAGCATTTTCAAGAGCAGGAAGAAAGACAATAAATGTGGAGGAAAGAAGAAGCTATTTCCATTCAAATTATAAAGTTTGTCGATATACAATCAAACTAGATCACCTTATAGGTAGAGCGTACTAAATAACAATCCTTTTCTAATTCACAACCTTGCCTATTGTATTTAAAAGCTGAACGTCAGAGGCAGTGTACCATGGGCGAGAAGGGTGTGTGCTATTATGTGCCTCAAATGAAAGGAAAGGAAATCTTCCTTAGGCACTACCGGCAGAGAACCTGTTAAGTGATTCTTAATAGCTGAATTACAATGCTTGAAAATAGCGAAGAGTTTCATTTTATATGGACAGGAGGTTAAGCGGCTTAAAATGCAATGTTTTCAGTTCCTCGAGATAACATGAGACAAGAGGTCAATTTGAAGCATGCACGTAGAGGTAAAAGGGATTGAAAATGCGAGATCGGCAAAAGAACGACAAGGCTTAAGGGTTCGAGAAAGCAAACAGATGAATGCCCTGGGGAAGAGAGTGATCTATTTCGTAATGCCTTAATAAATTTAAAGAACCACCGTGGCAGACACTTGTGCGGTCACTAGATAGACCTCAAAGTAACATAACGCTTCAACACCCCATCAGGGGTAACAAGCGCTATCTATATATGCAAACCTCTGTCCCTCTTCTATCCCTCTGCTACCCTTCTCAATCCAATACAGACCCTTGCGCGCCTCCGTTCGATTGCCTGCACCCTACGAAGGGGAGGGCTCGTCGGCTGGATCTCTGAGCTGAGAGAGCTCATTGGCTGATTGGAGTCTTTCCCCTCTGACCTCGGTCCGGTCGCGCACCACACCACCACCACTACGCTAGGTGGTGATGCGTGCGCTGCAGGAAGCAGTTGCAAACAGGGGCACTTGCACTACAAACGGGGCCGCGCGTGCGGCACTGGTGGCCCGTTGCGGCGGCCTTTATAATTTATTTGGGGACACTGACACTACTGTAATGACTGACAGTAGTGTCAGTGAGTGTCCCCAAATAAATTATAAAGACCGCAGCAACGGGCCACCAGTGCCGCGCGGCCGCCGCCCCCAAAATAGTGCCGCCTGGGGCGGACCGCCCCCACCGCCCCCCCCTAGCTACGCCAGTGATTATACCTTTCCATAACCATGTACCACCCATTAATGTTTCAATTTCACAAAATACTAAGGGGCATATGTATGAAAAATGGCAATCACGATTCTCAAATAGCGATTTTTTGCGAATCGCTATTTGAGAATCGCAAAACGCGATGTATGTAGGATTTGCAAATAAATTTGCGAATCCTATGTATTCCTTAATTGCGAATCGCACATTGCGATTCGCAATTAAGGAATACCTTCCCATTCATTCCTATGGGCCTAGAGGCCCATAGGAATGAATGGGAAGACATTCGCAATTTGCGAGTACCCATTAGGTACTCGCAAATTGCGAATGCAATTTCAAGGGTGCAAGGGTGTCAAAAGGACACCCTGTTGCACCCCTGAAATAAGCATGGGTGCACATGTGGCGCACATACATGCCCTATGCGCCACATGCCACTTTGAAAAATGCAAAAAAGTGCATTTTTCAGGAAAATCGCAAATTTCCACCAACTTGAAGTTGGTGGTAATTTGCGATTTTTTAAGGCAAAATCGCACAATCAAGGTGCTTCCGGAATTGCATTTAAGGAATCGCAATTTACGATTCCTTAAATGCATTCGTAAAATAGGGAATCGCAAATTTTGCGATTCCCTATTTTGCGAGGGCCTTTTGGGATGATACATCCCAAAAGGCTTTTTCCTGTTCTCAAACGGGCCGATTCTGAGAATTGGCTCGTTTGCGAACGGGAAAAACGGTTCATACATATGCCCCTAACTCTGATTGGACAGGCGAGGGGGCATGATCGTCACACCATGCTTACATTTCACTTATTTCATTAAACCATTGTTTCAAACCCCTCCCCTCAAACTTTTATTAAATCATTTCCTTTCCCATACATCTCCAAACTTTTTTAATACAAAATGTTGCAATGTCATGAATAAAGCTCCTTCATATGAACTCTTCACCCTCATGTTCCCAGGGCACATCTTCGCTGGCCTTGGACACGTGACAAGTTCTTACTCATCTTTCCTTATTTCTCTCTGGTGCGCATGCGTGGGGTCAAGTCAGTCAGCTCAATTCAGACAAGTGTGGAGGGCCCAAATGCGCACTAATAATAAAGTCAACAGAAGAAATGTTATTCTCAAAAATAAATGGTTTCACTGTACACCACCAACCTCTACTCTAACCCACTCTAATTATTATTACCCTTTCTGCATTTGCGTTAGTATAACACTTATTTTCTATTTCAGTCAAGCAGGTGCCATGCATGTGAGCTTTCAAGCGGCCATTTTATTATCTTTTGCGCAGGCGCAAGATTTTCCCTCCAAGCATTAGTACGTCATACTACGTAGCTGTAGTAGACGCATGCGCAGTAAAGATCCCTTGTTAAAGTGCGTTTTAGTCCTTCGCTCATGTAATTGCAGTTAGTAAACACATAGGCAAGCTTCACTGTCCCGCGTGTCTTTTTCTAAATGCGAAATATTAATTACAAACACGTTGTTAGTAATTCGTTAATGAGTTAAAACGAAAGGATTGCTTCCGAGCAAGTCTCATTTACGAGTCCTTGCTCCATCAGAATGAGGCACTACTACGGGTACACCCCCACCTCCGAGGGTCGCACCTTGTGAATCGGACACTGCATGCTATGAGCATGCAGTCGGCGTGTCGCATGAAAGGGATGCATGATTGATGAAATGGGCCATGCGATGTCCCGCAACCGGGGAATCCACTCACCACGGCCCGCAGTACAGGAACCACACGCCTTAGATGCAGGCAAGATTTCTGGGGCTCCGCACTAGACAATCCGGTCTCCAGACACAAGTCTTAGTTCCAAGTTCACACTGCGCTACCAGTTGGGATTCAGTAGCCGATGTGGGCACTTGAGAGGGCACCACTCTCCAGATGTCACAGGTAGATGGTGTAGGTCCCTCGTGGGAGATCTTTGACGTCCCTGAGATCTCTGGGAGAACAGAAGGCCTGCGGTTGGGCCCCGTGTAGAGAACACTTCAGGGCACCACACTTCAGCAGGTCCTCAGCGCAGGCAGCCTCTAATTGGACAGTTATCCTCCATGTGCCCAAGAGAGTCCTCTGGCAATGTGCACCATGCAGTCCGTTTTCTCTGGTCCCGCGTCCCCATAAGTGTATCTCATCCTTTGCTGAAGAATGGCACCCGTAGTTATACTGTTGTGTGTCTTTGAAGTTAGGGGTGGTTTAGGGGGTTTCCTTTTGAACCACAGATGTCTCCCCTAAATTGTAGGCCTGTCTGCTATGGGGAAACGGAATACAGATCTTAATCTTTAGTAGGGTCATGATCTGGCCAGAGAGGCTAAGTGTCAAAACCTCTAACTTCCAATCCATCCCATGCGGCCCTCAAATGACAAAGGTTTGCTGTTCCCGTGGGATCCCCATGGTTTATGGCTATCACTTGGGGATTGCAAAGATGTGCTCTCCTGACCCCTAGAGTCCACTGGAGCCAGACACCACAGTCCATGAGACTCTTGGTGCATAGAAATGTCCATATTCTATAAATGGCATTTCTAAGTGAGATATGCCAAAACCCCCTTTACTGATGGAAAGTGTTTGGCATTAGGAATCCATTGATAGGAATCATCATGAGGCTGCTCCGCTTTCAATCCACTCATGAAGCCCAAAGTAATGTCAACCCCTCCTCCTTGTTAACCCATCAGAGAGCAGGCCTCATAGGTAGTGAAAACACACACAGGTATTCCTCACTACCTGGGCACACATGCGCTATTGCGCACGCAGACCGGCGTTGACAGGTTGGACACATAGTCCACAGCACGAGGGGTGCAAGTGCTCCCGCCCAGGTCTAGATAGCAGGCTGGACACGGGTTTAACTAATACATGAGTCAGTGCTCATGCACTAGCTTGTGATGGCAGGCGGAACATGCAATCACAGGCACCACAGGTGCAGGCGCGTACATAAAGCAGCCTACCATGGGAAGCTGCTCATGAGTTTAATCACAATAGATGCCACCGCGCACCCACCAGTCTGCAATGACCGATCAGCCCATGTTTCAGAATATCGAATCAGCGCCACTTCCCAGCATGGGTAGGAAGGGAGCGCGCACTTTCATGTAGCAAGGACAGGCCGGGCACATGGCTTACCCCGGCCATTGCACCTTTGGCGCAAGTGTGCGCACGCCACGCTGCCCGGGCCCGCCAGACATGGGTTGACCTCCTAACGGGTGCAATTGCACTCTTCCAGCCTGCAGCGGCGGACCGGGCACTT
Source organism: Calotriton arnoldi (assembly GCA_963921515.1). Classification (NCBI taxonomy): domain Eukaryota; kingdom Metazoa; phylum Chordata; class Amphibia; order Caudata; family Salamandridae; genus Calotriton; species Calotriton arnoldi. Next base: position 1,317,109 of record CAWUFW010002870.1, on the reverse strand, counting down.
TGCCACTAGCACCTTGGATGCAAGTGTGTGGACACAGGCCTGCATCGGCAGGCCTGACTCTGAGGTTAGAAACCCGGGGATGCAGTTATATGCCGCCCAGCCCACGATGGCAGGCCAGGCACCTATCCAAAATACCATGGGTGCCAGGGTGCATCCTCCAGCCTGACGTATTCGAAACAGCATAAGGGCTGGTGCCCACACCCCGGTCTGCATTGGCAGACCAGCCCATGTTTCGGAACATCCTGTCAGCGCTTCTTCCTAATCTGTGTAGGAAGGCGCATGCACTTCCACACTGCCTTGACAGTGAGGGTGCAGGGCCCTGAGGCCACTCCAGAGAATCAGCAACACCCCAGGAGTATCCCATGGGCTAGCTGAACCCCAGGGAAGGGGAAGCCTCATTTGGGGGGTTCTCACTATCTGGGCTGGGAACGTCCATATGTACCGGCCCGGCCTTCAGCCTACTATCTCCCTCACCCCCCGGTGCCCGTCAGGGCTTTCCAGTGGGGTGCCCTCATGATATTGGCGATCCACTCAGAGCTGGTTGAGGCGTAAGTAATGCCAACCTAGGTAGGGGTGCAATGGTGCCCCACAGGCCTGTCATGGCAGACCCGACACAGGGCTGACGGCTATCCAGTGGGTGGCACACTCAGTGCTACGGTCCACTACTAGCCAGTTCTGCACCCGCCCTGAGTATGTGGTGTACCTGATTACAGGGCGCACGGAGGTACAGCACCTAAACCCATCATGTACGTACCCCAGCCCAATGTGGGCAAGGCAGGTGCACGCACCTTCCCTCTTCAGTCCAGGGGGAAGGTGCCCAGATTCCTAAGGTTATGTAGAGAAAGTCGACAAAGACTAGGAGGAAAAAGTGAAAAGTTTTGGGGTAAATTCCTCTGAGAAGGGCCATGTGCAACACCTCCTAACTTGGGTAGGGCAGATGGGATGGGTCAGGCTGCAGGCAGTATCAGTAAAGGACTGTGTTTAATTAGTGATTGGTTCACAGGAGGAAGTTAAAGAGTGCACTCCACCGGTAAGAATCAGTGGAAATTTAGCACTGGATGCATTGCAGCGGCAGCTGTTGGCTAAGGGACTTATCTTTGGTAAGCTCTTTCTTGACGATACTCAACGTAACAACAGACTCCTCACCTTGTGGACCTCTCAAAGTGCCGAACTGGATCCAGAAACTCTTGCAATATCTTCTGTGTGCCAGTAGGTGATGGTACTACGTCCCACCTCCGGACATGATGACACAGAGCCGCATATAGGGCCCTCACCCTGCTCGCTGATTTCAGTTTATTCATTGATCAAAACAAGTACATCTTGAACCAGGGCTGTAGTTGCATTTTTTGCCCTGTTGTAACAAGCCTTCAGACTCCCAGGATGTAGCTTTTTGGCCAAGACATAACGGTTTGATTCAAATGATAACCCATCATGATAAGATCTGTTTGTGTAATCCCTCTCCTTTCTTCGCCCCATCGAATCCAATTAAGTGATCATCCACCTGGTGCTCCTTAATCCTACCAATGTGGGAGCTTAGGGCCTACTGTGTATCCAACCAGTGTTATCTTTTCTCTTCCTTTGAAGGATGTGATGGAAAGAAGAACACAGTGAGTGTGATGGACTGCCACCCACAAAAAAGGGGAACCACTTTTTGAAGAAAGGGTGAATGAGTCGTAAGTATCAGCTTGTCAGGAAGAAGGTATTGTACGGAAGCTGGACTGACTGTGCCTGTAGTTCACTCATGTGACATGCAGTGAACTACAGGCATTGTTACGATGTGCAAAATTGACTGTAATGTGGAACAAAACTTTCAGAGATAGGAGTCTCAAGATAAACTATGCAGAAGCTTGAAAGGGGCACATATCAGGGACCTTGAGGCTAAATTGATGACCCACTGTGGCATAATAAAGGGTACAGAGGGAAACATATGTGAAAGTCCTTTTAAAAACACATCACAATGGGTGATTTGAACAATGAAGGCAGATCAGGCAAGCAAAGAAAGGCCAAAAGGGCCGTTACATAATCTTTAGTAATGCCCATGGCAAAGCCTTGATGGGCCAAAGTTAACACAAATAAAAGGGCATCAGGCAGCTTAGCCTGTTAACGGTAAACCTATTTCTCGCCATCACCTGGTCACATTCTTAGACCAGGGGGCTGAGAAAATTAAATTTGTAGAGGTGTGACAAGCAGCCAAAATGACAACCACCACCTCTAACAGTATATCAAACTGTCTCAGCGGGTTTAGCTCAGTCTCCGCATATGGATGTGTAGTTGCTGAGGTTCAGATGCTGTACATTGCCCTCTTGCTGAGACAAAAAATCCACCCCAGGAAGAAGCCGAAGAGGAGGCTAGATGCTGAGCTTCAGCAGCTCAGTATACAGGGGCCACCTGGCCCAATCCTGGGCCACCGGAATCAGCTGTGCTCAGTGCTGCCTGACTTTCTTCTGGACCAGCAGAATCAGCAGCAGAGGCATGAATGTATACAGGAGGCTCAGATTCCATCAAAGGCAGAACATATCTCCTAAAGACCCACAAAGAAAAACACTACAGAAGGCTGAACTAAAAGTACAAGGTTCCCTCCCAATTCGTCTACATAACATCTATCACCCTCCTGGAATCCCTCAACCTTTCTTTGATGAATTCTCTGACCTTCTGACACAATCCTCAATTTCCAACTCTAATAATCTCTTCCTTGGTGATCTCAACCTCCACTGGAACGCTACCGATGATCCCTCAATCACCCTCCTCACTAATCTGCTTGAGATTAATGACCTCAAACAATTATGCCAGTCCCCAACCCACACCAAAGGAGCCATCCTGGATGCCATTATTACCAATAAGGATCTGGCCTTCCTGACCAATATCATCCCCATCGACTGGTCTGACCACCACCTCATACTGTTCACCACTGTTACCTCAGCACCACCCACCCCCCCAAAAATTAACAAACCACAAAAACTGACCAGAAATCTTAAACTCATCCCCCCTGGTGTTCTTGAGGCTCAACTCCAAGCTCAACTTCTCCTCACCCCGCCCTCACAAAACGCGAACGAACTTACGGAACACTTTAATAAAACTGTTACGGAAGTACTTGACCGATTGGCCCCGCCTAAACTTAAAAACCAAAGAAATATTCCCTCCAAATCATGGTTTAGTTCAGAGCTCAATAACGATAGATGCTCACTAGGGCTGATGGAAAGAACATGGAGACACCATCCCTCTCCCTCACATCTGGCACTCCTCAGATTAGCTAGATCCACATACAAAAAACACATTTTTAACGAGAAGGCATCCTTCTTCCGCACACAACTCGATCGGGCCAAAAACAGGCCCAGGGAGTTGTTGAATATCATTCGCAACCAAACATCCTCCGCACCTCCGAATCCAATAGCATCGATCGCTAGATGTGAAGAAATTGCCCACTTCTTCTCGGAAAAAATCACCAAAATAGATCAATCCTTCCTCTTAACACAGATCCTAGCCAACTCCCAACATACGCCTGACATGACCTCCAGAGCACATACCACATTCCCCACACCCCCTATTCCCTCCTCACTCTTACACACTACAGCACCTCAGCTCAACTACTCCCCTCACTTACCTACTACACCTCCCCTAGACTACTGCCCACACTCATCCTCATCTACACCACTTGAAACCAATCACCCTAACTCACAACTAAAAAACAATGCCTCCTTACTTCACTTCCTCCCGGTAACTGAGCAGCAAGTCTTTAACATCATTGCTAAACTTAAACCGTCCTCCCATACTAAAGACCCCCTCCCATCTAACCTTGTCCAAGACCTAAAACACATCCTTACCCCATCTTGGACCACAATCATCAACACCTCCCTTGCCACAGGATGTGTCCCCATCTCCCTTCAACTTGGTCAGATCACCCCCATTGTTAAAAATCCTAATGCCGACCCCAATGATCTTAACAATCTTCGCCCCATCTCTAACCTCCCCCTTCTCTCTAAAGCCCTTGAAAAATGTGTCCTGCTCCAATTAGACAAACACATCGAAAATTTCAACTTACTCGACCCCCTACAATCAGGCTTCAGGAAAGGCTGCAGCACCGAAACTGCCATGCTTAATATTGTCGATGACATCCACCACTCCCTGGATAATGGCAAGACCTGCCTTCTTATCCTCCTAGATCTCGCCACAGCGTTTGATACTGTTAACCACTCTGCCCTACTTAATGTGCTCAGAGATCGCTTCGGTCTCAATGGTACTGCCCACAAATGGTTCGTCTCCTATCTACAACACCGAACTCAGCAAATCAAAATTAACGACTGTCTTTCTAACCCTACTCCGGTCTCACTAGGTGTCCCACAGGGATCTATACTCTCCCCCTCTCTCTTTAACCTCTTTATGGAACCCCTAACCCACATTCTTAAACAAGCTGGAATTAACTACCACCTCTATGCCGACGACACCCAACTCTACTACAAGATCAAAACCCATGCGGACATCATACACCTTAACAACACCCTCACTGAGATCCAATCCTGGTTCCAATTAAATCATCTCAAACTCAACCCCCAAAAAACTGAAATCATTCTCTTCTCCCCCAAAAATAACCCTCTCCCCATTCTATCCTGGATCGCCAACCTCAATGCCCTCAACTGCTCACTCTCCCTGTCCAACTCAGTTAAATCTCTTGGTATCTCCATCAACAATAGCCTAAATCTCAGTGTCCACATCAAAAACTCGGCGAAAGGAGCCCTCTTCACTCTCCGTCATCTCAAGAAAATAAAACCCTTTATTCCAATTGATGACTTTAAATTAGTAGTCCAGTCACTTGTCCTTTCGCGAATTGATTACGGTAACGCCATCCTCACCAGAATCTCCAAGGTCCCCCTAGCTCCACTCAAATCTGTACTCAACCTTGCAGCAAGACTCATCACCGACTGCAAACGTTTCGACCACATCTCCCCTGCCCTCAGAACTCTCAAATGGCTCCCCATCGAAGGCAGATCCGCATACAAAACAGCGTGCATTGCACACAATGTCCTCTATCAACACACACCACCATACCTCGCCAATAAACTCTGCAAAGCGGGCAGCTCACGACCTCTGAGAAGCACCTCCTAGTCCCACCCCTGCTAAATAAGAAATCCACACAATCCCGCTCCTTCTCCGGAAATGCCCCTAGCATCTGGAATGCCCTCCCCAAAGACCTACGATGTAACCCTTCTTACGTCAGCTTCAAAAGAGACCTCAAAATGCACCTCCTGAATAAATACTGGGGGTCTTAATCCTGCGCCCTGCACCTGATCTCCAATTTCCATGTCATATATGTATGTAGCTATTGTAATACTTATCTGTTTATTATATGTGTAATTTCATGCCGTTTCTCCTCTGTTTTATGTTGATATTCTATGCTGTTGATATATTGTTTTTGCCTTGTTGCTGTAATATTGTGTTTTAACCGTTACTATCTTCTCACCAATGTAAAGCGCTCTGATACCTCTGGGTCTAGCCAGCGCTATATAAAACCTATAAAATAAATAAATTAAATAAATAAGGCTCGACATTGTGTCTTTTCGGAGGTAGTGGCTAGATCCACCTAGGGCATTCCCCACAGTGCGACCATACCCCCTACTACTTCCAGGTGTAGATGTCACTTGTAATTGCATGGTGAGTTTGTTTTTCCTGATATTGAGGAATCAGGCCAGGTGACTGACCGTAAGGGAGATCCTGTGAAGTTCCAGCTACTGTCACAGTCCCAGAGTGTTTAACAGAGGGCCTGGGACCCCATTCTGCCATGCTTGTTGCAGTGCCAAATGGAAGTCCTGTTGTCTCAGCGTTGGGATCGACTTGCGCTTGATGGAAGGCAGAAAGGCCCTGAGGGGCTGACAGATGGCACACACTTCCAAAAAACTGAAATGATGGCGCTACTTCATGAAAGACAAGAGGCCCCTTGTCTCCCAGCTGACCTCCCCAAACCAAATTGGATGTATCCATCACCAGTGACACCTCCAGAGAAGGAGAAAAGAGTGGCTTCCACATGTTGAATTTCTATCTGGCAGACACCAATGTAAGTCCTAGACTTCCTCTTCGAGATGCAAATCCTGTCCGTGACGCAGCCCCAATGCTGAGCAGTTGAAGTACCGGCAGTAGCATTTGCTTGAAACATCAGGATCATATCCTGAATGTCATGGACTATCTGTAACAGCGTAAAAGCCTTCATGGTTACCATATCCAGAATTGCGGTCGTGATGGAAACCCCTGGCATGGCAGATGATGGGACTTAGCTGGTTGACGGAATATCCCAGAGAAGACATGTGTCCTTGGAGTTTAAGGCTAGCAGAAACTGAGGGGGTGTCATCATTTTGAACTTTTCTTTCTTGAGGGAAGAGTTGAATGCTTTAAGGTTCAAAATCTGGTCACCATCCTTCTTGGGAACCAGGAAGTACCTTGAGTGTGAACCAGGTCCCTCTCAGCCCTTGGTGCAGGTTTGGTAACCCCTCTTTGGCAACTAATATCCTCACTTCATTGAAAAAAATAGTCCCATGATCTGCTGGTGGCTGAACAAAAACAGAGGAATGTGAATGGTGCTGCTCTGAAAGGGAAGGGCATAATCTTACTGAATACTTTGAAGGAAATATTAGGAACCGGATGTTGTGCTTGGTGTCGACCCTCCTGCAGATGTTGGGCTTGACTGTGATGGAGCAGGGTAAATGAAAAATTTTAACCTCCTAATATTTACGTTAAATAACACACAAGTTCGTCTTAGTAAATAACCAAACATGTATGTTACATGTAAAGGGTTAAAGGTAACACGCTATTTATGTGCAAACTAATTTACTTACAATTGTTAACGTGGATAACATAAGTCTAATATTTGCGTATTAACTAGAATAACAAATGCATGATTCGTGCTTGGAAATAAACAGTGTGGTGGCAAAGTAAAAGCGTTGGTAAGTAAGGGATAGCTTTATATGTTGCTTATGCTAGGTAATACCTAAATTGGGGTAAGTAGAATGACGGGAGGGAAACGAAAAGGCTTATATTCTTTATTCTTAACTATGTTTTGTTTATCTTTATAATAGTGCGCTTAGGCCTGTTGAGCAGCGATATAAAATGGCCGCCATGAGCTAGAGTACGCAGGCGCGAGAGGGGTTACGAAAGAGAGAAAGGCCGTGAACAAGAGGGATCATGTGATCGTTCCAAAGCCTAGGATGGAAGCGTGGTCAAGGCTGTGATGACCTTATCACGTAAACGTGTGCCAAAGAAGGACAGCGAAAAGCGTGAGAAGTCGCAGTAAATAGATGAATGGACAATGAACTGTTCAACTTAAAAGTATCAGAAAAGGATACCGTTTGAAATGTAAGAGCGGATGGGTAATGTCATGAACCCGTGAGAAACGACAGAAGTATGAACTTTCCACAAAGAACTGGTTGGAACAAGGATATTCATAATGAGATGTATACTGACCCGAATGGACCAATTAGAGAGAATCTCGCCATAAAGATGTAACATTTTCACTTAGTAAGCTAGTATTAGGGTATAAGAAGACCTACTCTTAGAGGGGAGGGGTTGTTGTTGCTAGCTGCTATTGATGCTGTTGTTTTCAACGCTGCCGTATTTACGAACTGATGCTGCGGCTGCTGCTGCTATTTTATATTTTTGATTGAGCATGAGACGCTGCTATTGGAGAACCTTTTTAATCCTAATAGATTTTTCCATTTAAACTATTAGACTTTTATTCTTAAGATACTAAAGGGGAAAGGAACGAGAAGGCCTGTTTTCCAGGACAGATAGATAGATCTTTCGGGAGTTGTTGCTGTGACGAACTTTATTTTTCCATCTAATAGGTATGCATTGCAATTTCAATTTATTCTTATAATAATGCTAAATGTAATAACCTGAATAATAAATTTGAAACTTATTCATGCTTCTAAAATTTATATAAACTTTATTATCTTTAAAAACAATGAGTCAGTGGTTCTTTAGCCCAAGGATAAATGTAAATGTTTAAAGGTTTATTGTGATTGAGATGGTCTTAATCACCATCAACTGATTCCTACTAGTTGGTCCATCGACCAATGAGCGGAATACCTTAGAGCTTGAGAAGTATTATGTCGTTTTGATAAAAAGGTATCCCGTCTCCTTCCAGCAAATCATTTAACTGTTTTTCTCCTAGGTAAGGACGGATGAAATCCAGGGAATATATGAGAGAGTGAATGTATATGCGGTGTTATGGGCCCCACCGTCATATGGATATAGTTGTGTTTAAGAGGGATATTTGTACCTGGACGTCCAAAAGCATCTAGGAGAAGAAATTTTATTGATAGCACTGGATCAGATTTCTTGGTAGCAGAGTTATGGTTACTATAGATTAGTTTGGTGATTATTGGTTATTGATTATTGATTATTTCATGTCTAACATTCTATGTTGAGTCGCGTTATGTTATATGTAAGTCAAAGTTTTAACGCTTCCGGGAAGTAGGAAGTGGAACACGTGTGGCAAGAGAAGTCACATGGAATAGTGCATTGTCTGAGTTCATATTGGTGATAACACAAGTTGTGTTATGATAGGGACATTTTCCGTATAAAAGGTGTATGAGTGAAATAGCAACCGGTTTTCTTGTGAAACTCTGGCCTTAATTCTCAGGAGCAGTGTAGTCTCCGCATGTGTTTTATCCCCAGAGAAACGGGTTTACTCCTTGCTTGAAAGAAGGGTAAGGTAGAGGGAAGTGCTACACTTATCGAACGAAACTGTATTCTTGCGAGTTAGAATAAACTGTCACTTTTGTTTAGCGAAATCAGACAATGGAAATGTGGTTTTAATGTTGTAACTAACAAAGAACTGTTGAAAAGTAAATTGCCGATAAATTTTGTAAAGAAGGGGTCAGGAGCAGAACTGACGTAGACAAAAGCCGCGCTGGGATTGGACAGTGCGCTAGTCATACAGAACTGACGTAGACAAAAGCCGCGCTGGGATTGGACAGTGCGCTGTTATACAGAAGCCGCTCTGATTGGAGCGTTGGTGTGAGTCGCGCCGGGATAGGTCCGAATAACGCATAGAGAACAGTGTTGAATCGCGGACTTTTGAGAAGGGAAAGAAATTGTGAATCATGGCTTATTATGAGTATGGTAGAGAGAAAACGTCGTGGATGTCAAAAGTTAAGAACTTTTTTAAGAAAGACAAAAAGGTAGTGACTAGAGAGGGACAAGTAATTCCTCCGCCGAAGTCACCAGCTTCGCACATGATGCTGAAATACGGATATCATACCTGCATATGGTTAGAAAATTGGACAAAATATACTAAGAATGATGGAGCATTGGCGTTTCCTGAGAATGGTTCATTTAGTGTAGCTGTACTTCGGAATTTGAGAGAGAAGATGGCGATGCTTGAACCTAAACCTAGACCGACACAGTTTGAAGCCTTAAGTGAATGGGAAGATGAGATGTATGAACAAGAGAGATTCAGAGGATTAAGGAATCATGATTTTGTGCCCGGAAGGTTGTGGGGAGTGAATCATGAGGACAGAATAAAGCGTTGGAGATATGCTAATATGACAGGAGGTTTGTTTCCAGCTTTTACAGTTGAGGAAGAAGCAAAAAGAAAAGTACAGAGAAAAAGAAACATGTGGTTACTGAAAAGTGTGGGTATGGTGGTAGTGAGACAGAAGATGAAGTGCTGGAAGATATTTTAAACAGAAACCCACCTCCATACCAACAGAATTCTGCGGTGGTGACACCTAATGCACCGCCAATGGAAACTGGGAGGAATAAAAATCCCGAACGAGGATATGAGATAAATAGGTCACAAGATCAGTTGAAAACTCCACAAAATGAGAAGACAGAAAGTGACAATGCATCTGAATTAGCAAAAACCACAAGAGAATTAACTGAAAAGATAAGAGAATTAACAATGAATATGGAAGCTGTAACTGTACCAGTAACAATAGGTCCAGTAATATCAGTTTTTGAAAATCAGAAAATTGACGAGCATTCTTTAGTCATTCCTATGAATTCACACTTGCAAAGAAGGAAAGAAGAGATGGAATTAGACAATGAAAGTGCAAGAAACTTGGTTAGTACATATAGACCAAGCCCACCTACTAATTTGACGATAAATGAAAATGAGTTTAGGAGAATACCTATGGTAACTGAGTCTGCATCAGAGACACCAGAAAGAAGTAAAAATTGGATAGAATTAAATAGTACGCCTGTAGGTCCGACTCCAGATGAATTAAATGAATGGATGAAAACTCTAAAAATGAAAGAGACAGAATCAAAACCATTAGATGTAATTAGGTTAAAAATAGACATGGAAGAATTGATCTTAGGGACAATTGGCACAGAGAAACTGAAATCTTATCAGGATGACGAGATTATGTTCTTATGTAAGAGCATTACATGGAGAGCTAGAAATTTACATGACAAATTAGAAGAAACGGCAAATGAACTAGGAGTAGAATTTGTAAAAGTGAGAACGTTGCAGAAACCATATAGAGTAGATTTTTGCGAGAAAGATATAGAGAATTTGAACACATCAGGACGATTAACCCAAATAAAAGAATTAATTGTTTTACTGAGGATGATGTGGATAGATGGAGAAGCAGATGGACTAAAAGGAATGAGAAAATGACAGACAAAGCGTCTTTGGCTTTTGCGGTGACAGACAAGGAATCAATTGTAAGGGAGTACCCGATGAGAGAAACTCCAGGAGGTAGTTATGTGCATGTTCCATGGTCTAGACAGGATATACTGTCATTTACAAATGACTTCCCAAAATTGAGAGAGAAGCCAGTAGAATGGTACAGACAGGTGGAGAGATTTGTTAAAGTTTCAAAGGTGTTGTGGATAGATTTGGATGGATTGTTTGACATAGTAGTACCAGCTGATTTGTGGACAGAATGTAAGATTACTATTGATTGGCCAACTGTAGAATATCCAAGGGATGCTAAAACAGGAGCGCCAGGAAATGAAATGAAATGAAAATCGATATTTGAAAAGCGCTAACTGTCACTCCGAAGGGAGCATCCTGGCGCTGATACTGAGGTGATATAGCACTCTAAAGGTCTTAGATGAGAGAGAGGCAGAGTTCGTCTGTCGCTCCGAATATCCATGTTTTTAGAGCCTTTCTATATTGGGTTTCAGTTTTTTGCATTCTCAGTTGCAGAGGCAGTAGGTTCCAAGCTCTGGTACCTAACACTGCTATAGTTTTACCTCCTTTAGTTTTGCATCGAAAATTGGGAGGTATGAGCAGGTTAGCTGATGAGGACCTGAGAGTTCTGTTTGTAATATAAGGAGTGAACCGAGATGAAAGATATTTTGGTCCTATCTTGAGTGACGCCTTAAAAGTGATTAGAAGAATTTTGAACAGAATTCTCTTATGTAGTGGGAGCCAGTGAAGAGTTCTAAGAGCTGCAGAAGCGGAAGACCTTCGAGGAAGTCTTAAGACAAGCCGTGCTGCTGCGTGTTGGACCACCTGGAGTCTTTTTACTGTTTTTTTGCTAGCTCCTGCCAAGAGGCTGTTGCAGTAGTCAAGACGCGAAAGAATTAACGCGACTGCTACTAATTTCCTTGCTGCAAGAGGGAGTAAGTCAAAGAATTTTCTCAGGGATCTTATAATACTGAAGCAGGTCCCTGCTACCTTCACTGCATGTGGTTGGAAGGTGAGTGCGGAATCAAACTGCACTCCCAGATTTCTTGCCACTTTCACAGTCTCAGGCGGGAGTGGAGTTCCCTCTGGCCACCAATCGCTTGGTAAAAATGAGACTTCTTTCCCTATCGGTAGGATCTCGGTCTTGCTAGTGTTGCACCTAAGGTGGTTGTCCTTCATCCACTGAAGGACCAGAAGTAATGAGGAAATATGATCAAGTAATTACCTTTTTGAAGAATAAGATTCCGCCCAAAGAAACGGATTGGGTAAAAATAGACAGAACAACACAGGAAAGTAAAGAGTCAGTACACGCATACTATGAGAGGCTACTGTTAGTTTTCAAACAGTATAGTGGCTATGAGACACTAAATGAGAAGGATATGAGTCATTTTGTATATAGATTTGTTTATGGTTTGAAACCAGAGATAAGTGAAATGATTAAACAGCATATGATTTGTTGGCAGAATAGCACAGTGGACGAAGTTTTGAGGTATGCTAAATATTGTAGTGATGACATTGAGAGCAGACAGCGTAAATTGAAAGAGAAAGCAATGTGGGCACAAGTAAAAGTTGCAGAGAAGCAAGAAGCTCAATTGAGTAATCCCGTTAATGAGGCAGGACCGACTAGATTTAGACCAAATATAGGTAAAGGAAAAGGTCAAATGAGCATAGAAGAGGCAAAGAAAAAGTGGCCATGCCACAACTGCGGAAAGTTAGGGCATTGGAGAAACGAGTGTAAATTTCCTCCAAAACCTAATACGGAAAATCAATCATTAAATCCACAGGTGCAGAGGGAGGTAGTTACCCAACAAAGTCAGGTGCCACAACCACCACTTCCCAAGAGTGTTAATCAACAGAAATACAGTGCAGAAACAGGATTCTACGGAGGAGAGCAGGTAACCCAATTGCCGCGCGCAGCTGCCATATCTCAGTACTGGCTACGACAGGATGGTGATGAGTTGGATGAAAGTTTATGACGGTGCCTAGGAGAGGAGGAAGAGTGTGTGCTTGGCGCAACTCTAGAGGTAGATCAAGCAGGTCCATTTGTGGATGGAGAAGTGAATGGTGCAAATGTAACATTCCTTGTGGACACTGGAGCTACCCGTTCTACTGTTAGGTCAGTGGAAATTCCAAACCTTCCTCTCTCAGGTGAACATATCCAAGTAGTGGGTGTTTCGATTCAGCAAATCAAGGCGCCTCTTACTAAATTAGTGGAGGTAAAGATTGGTCCATTTAGTGAAATGCATCGATTTGTGGTGTGTGATTGCAGTCCTGTGAACCTATTAGGACGCGATCTACTTTGCAAGATGAACTGCACCATCTATTGTACTCCAGATGGAATTGCATTTCAGACCCCAGATGACGATGTATTGTATAAAATGACAATGGTAAAGTTAGAATCAGAAGTGAATGATTTGTTTCCCATATTTGATGTAGAGAAAATCCCAATTGAACTGAAAGAGACAGTGAAACAGGAAGTGTGGGACTTTACGGGAGAAGATATAGGGTTAATGAAAGAAGTAGACCCTGTTAAAATCTCTGTTAAAGAAGGAACGAGTTACCCAAATACGCCACAGTATAAATTGACACCAGAAATAATTGAAGGAATAACCCCAGTAATAAACAAAATGATTGAGCAAGGGATTCTGAGAGAAATAATGAGCAGTCCATGTAATTCGCCGATAATGGGACTGAAAAAGCCGAATGGAACATATAGAATTGTACAGGATTTGAGAAAGGTAAACAAAATTGTTGTGCCTTGCTGCCCAATAGTACCAAACCCTGCTGTGATTCTATATCAAATTCCACGCGAAGCAGAATGGTACACAGTTATTGATTTGTGCCATGCATTTTTCTCTATTCCATTACATCCAGATAGCCAGCCATTATTTGCGTTCAGGTTCGGAGAGCGTATTTTGGCATGGTGCCGAATTCCTCAGGGGTATACAGAAAGCCCCTCGATCTTTAATCAGATTTTAAAGAAATCATTGGAAGATTTGAAAATGCCAGAGAAGTCAGTGATGGTTCAGTATATTGATGACCTACTGGTGGCATCAAAAACGAAAGAAGCATGTGTTAATGATACAATTGCTTTGCTGAATCATTTAGCAAAAAGAGGACATAAGGTGTCCCCATCAAAATTGCAGTTTTGTCAACAAGAGGTCCAGTATCTAGGACATAAGATTGAGAAGGGAGTGCGAAAGGTAACGACAGAAAGAATAAAAATAATCCAAGGAATGAGAGCTCCAATGACACAAAGAGAGGTAAGAATGTTCCTAGGAATGGTTGGATATTGTCGACAATGGATAAGTGGATTTTCATTAATTGCAAAACCATTACAGAGATTGACAAAGAAGGATGTTAAAGATCCTTTTGAAATGAATGATGAGGAAATGAAAGCATTCAGAGAACTAAAAAAGAAACTGTGTGAAGCTCCGGCATTGGGAATGCCTGACTATGAAAAAGATTTTGAGTTGTACTGCAGTGAAAGAGATGGGTGTGCATTTTCAGTCCTGGTGCAGAGACATGGAAACATGAAAAGACCCATTGCATATTTTTCAGCTGTTTTAGACCCAGTGGCGAAAGCGTTGCCTGGATGTTTGAAAGCAGTTGCTGCCACTTGTGTAAGTCTGGAGCAGAGTGAAGGCATAGTGATGGGATATCCACTGAGAGTATATGTCCCTCATTCTGTGGAAATTCTGTTGACAAGAACCAAAACCCAATACATGACACATAGTCGGCTGACTAGGTATGAAAAAGTAATTTTGAGTGCAGACAATGTGACCATTGACAGATGCATGAATGTAAATCCTTCAACATCATTGCCAGATGAAGAGAGTGTGATTGAAATGGATGCAGTTGATCATGATTGTCTGAATGTACTCGAGTATTCTACAAAACCGAGACCTGACATACGGGATGAGCCTTTAAAGGAATCAGATTTTATTCTATTCGTGGATGGCTCATGTTTGAGAACGGATGATGGAGTTCTAAGTGCAGCATATGCAGTTTGCACAGTAGCTGCTGTAATGGAAGCATCTTGTTTGAAAGGGATACGTTCTGCCCAAGTAGCAGAGTTGGTAGCTCTAATTCAAGCATGCAAATTGGGAAAGAATGTTCGAATCACAGTTGTCACGGATAGCCAATATGGCTTTGGAGTGGTGCACGATTTTGGGCAGATCTGGTCTCAGAGAGGTTTCTTGACGTCTGCAGGAACACCGATAAGAAATGGTGAGTTTGTGAAAAAGTTGCTTGAGGCGATACAGCTGCCTAAACAGATTGCAGTAGTGAAGTGCAATGCACATAAAAATGGGGAAGACTACATAACTGTCGGCAATAAGTTTGCTGATGAAATTGCACAGTACTGTGCCAAAAATGTGGTCTCATTGAACAGAAACCAAGAACGAGAGCATATTTCATGTCCTTTGCTTTTTACTAACCCTGTTGAGACATGGGATGAGGTGAGACAATTACAGGAAGCAGCAGATGATGAGGAAAAAGATAACTGGATAAAAGCAGGATGTAGAAAACATGAGAAAAATGATGTTTGGGTTTACAGGGATGAAAGACCAGTTATGCCTGATAGCATGATTTCTGACATGGCACGGATGTACCATGGACAAGCTCATATTGGGAGAGACTCAATGATCAGACTTTTTAGACAAACATGGTATAATCCAAAATTCAGAGCCATAGCTGAGAGTCTTTGTCAAAGGTGTCTTATGTGTCAACAGCTAAATCCAGGAAGAAAGACAGTAGTGAGTCTAGGAACAATAGGACGAGAGGGAGGTCCTTTCACGAGAATGCAAATGGATTTTATAGAAATGCCTCCGAGCAATAGACTAAGGTATGTCCTTGTAGTCGTCTGTTTGTTTTCCCGTTGGGTGGAAGCATACCCGACCAGAAGGAATGATGGAATTACGGTAGCAAAACTAATGCTGCGAGAATTCATTCCAAGGTATGGTTTTCCAGTAACGATTGAAACAGATAGAGGAACACATTTTCAAAACGAATTGATTCAACTGATTTGTGAAGCACTTAGTATTAAACAGAAACTGCACTGTGCATACAGACCAGAGGCTTCTGGAATAGTAGAGCAAGTGAATGGAACAATTAAGAACAGACTAGGTAAAATGTGTCAAGCCACAGGACTCAAATGGCCAGATGCCTTGCCATTAGTCTTAATGACAATCAGAAGTATACCGGAAAGAAAGACAGGACTCAGTCCCCATGAGATAATTAAGGGACGAGCAATGAGACAAGCACATGTACCTGTCAACAAACTACTGACTATAACTGATGATCTGGTGCTGGATTATTGCAAAGGATTGGCTGATGTGGTACGTTCTGTGTTTCATCAGGTTGGACCGGATGCGACCACTCTTGAAAGAAAACCGGCTCACGATTTGAATCCAGGAGATTGGGTCCGCATAAAAGTCCACCGAAGAAGAAACTGTTTGGTTCCTCGCTGGGACCAACCACGACAAGTGATCCTGGTAACAACAACTGCAGTCAAATGTGCAGGAGTAAAACACTGGGTACATGCCAGTCACACCATCAGAGTTCCAGAACCTGAAGATCAACCTGTAAGTCGACATCTGGAAGTATTGGATACCAGTTCAGCATCGGATGTAGAGGAAGAGACGAACAAAGCTCCAGAATCTGAAGATCGACCTGTAAGTCGACATCTGGAAGACCCAACTACAAGTGCAACGACAGGAGGAGTGGAGGAAATAGCAGAAGTTCCAGAATCTGAAGATCGACATGTGAGTCGACATCTGGAAATATCAGACACCAGTTCAGCATCTGATACAGAGCATTCGGATTGTGAGGAAAATCTGAAAAGAAATTGGAAATTTGATGGTATAGAAGAAGAAACTGAGCAAAAAGACAGTAACAGTGAGCAACCAAGTACAAGTTGTGGTGAAAATCCTTCAGAGATAATATTAATAGACGAAGAAGGGAGAGTTTCAAATAGAAAGTTAGAAGAATCGGAAGATCCCCGAGGAGCAATAGGGACAGATCGACGAACAAAAGAACAGGGAAATTTAGAGGCAGATAGAGAGATTGACACAAATTCGGAAGAACCTCGAGGAGGGACAGAAGTAGGTGATCAAAAGAAAACACGAGAAAAACCACAAATAGATGAAAGAAATGAAATTATAAAATTTAAGATAAGAGACAATAAAGGAAGAACTGAAACAGAATCAGAAGAAAGTGGAGAAGAAGGAAACCAGAAAGTAGAGTCGAGAAAGAGAACTTGGAGAACAGAAAGAGAGGAAAAAGAAAGTGAACCAAAAAGGCCAAGAAAAGGAGACAATTGGCCCAACGAAGTTAGAAAATTGAGATACAAGATCATAAGGCTAGATGGAAAAAGTGCAGAACAAGTAAATGAGATAACAAGTCAAAAAGAACAAGAGAAACAAGGTGGAAAACACTTGCAGAAAACAAAAAGAGTAAAGAAAGCAAATCTGAAGTATAAATCGCCTGAATGGTTATACATTGCATTGACTGATATCAAAGAAGAAGAGATCACTCACGAAAAGCTAGAAGAAAGCTGCAACCTATTGGGTGAAGGTGAAGTGCATCAAACTTGAAGAAATTTGAACAAATTCTACCGGATTTGACGAAACACTGGATTTGACAAAGAAAGAGTTCTGAAAAGAATTAAAAGAAAGTACCAAACGAAGACAAAGTGAAAGTGCAGGGTGACTAAGAGGTCATTTCTGAGGTGTGGTGACACATTTTCCCTGTACATAATAAAATAGGTTATAGAACAAAATGGAAGATACTAAAAATAAAAAGTGTAGATGTGAGTTCTTAAGCAGGTGGTGTAAGATGTGCTTCTTTTGTACAGGATTATTAATGACAGTATGGATTATTTTAGCAATCACCATTCCAATTAGTTTAGCTGTAGAAGAAACGTCTAACAACACAGAGAAAGAAAAAGGAGCTAATGTGCACGAAACAGCTATATTTAAAAGTAGTGCAGAATTGCATAAAGACAAATCAATAACAGATTTTTCAAAGAATGTTTTTACTAAATTATTATATGAGTATGTAGAAACAATGGATGTAAGAGATTGTTATGTTTGTATGCAATTGCCTGCGTCTGTTGCAGAAGGTGTGACCTATCATCACCTTCCTTTCACGTATGGAATAACATGTAGTATTTTAGCAAGTCTATTTTACAAGACAGGAAGATTAGAATATTATTACACTGATATAGATAAGATTTTTGCAAAGATTCCTGTAGTTTCAGAACTAAACAAAGTAAAAGAAGCAAAAACATTTGGTGAATTTTTCATAGAAGATAAGATTCTAACATTAGATGATATAGTTAAAAACAACCTTACCTGTGAGTTAAGAAATGAAGAAAAGGTATTTTTTAGAAATGGTCGAGGATAGAAGAGTGAAATTTCAAAGAAAAGTGATAGAAGAGACAAAAACACCTCTTTGGGCGTTTGAGGAAGAAAATCATGACAAGAAAAAGACAAATGCAGCTATGACTCTGGATTGGCCCCAACAGGGAAGGTTGTGCATTAGAAGAAATAGAACAAGATATGACAATTATTTCGTGGGTTCCAGTGATTGCCATGACAATTATAAAATTTTAGGTGGATGGGGATTCAAAGGGGGAAAAGATCCAATATTTCCTGGGATCTATTACATTTGTGGTAACAGAGCTGATTACAGGTTGCCGGACCATTGGTATGGATCATGTTACTTAGGCCTGGTCTTTCCAAAGATTTTTCATGTAGATAGAGCAGAAAAGGGAACACACGAAATGATAAAGACATTTACACGTAGAAAAAGGGAAACTTTCTCAGAAATAGTAGGTGATATTTTTGGAGCATTGATACCAGCAGTGGGAATATCTTTGAATGCATTTAAAATTCGGGAATTATCCACAGTAGTAGATCGTTTATCTACAGATACTGCTGGAGGGTTCTTGATGGTAAATACAGAAATGGTTGCCATGAGAGCTATGGTGATGCAAAATCGACTTGCCCTTGACATTCTTTTGGCAAAAGAAGGTGGAGTCTGTGGAATGCTGAAAGTCCAACATTGTTGCACTTACATTCCAGATAAAAGTGAAAATATACAAAAGTATATAAAGAATATTACAAATTTGCACAAAGAACTTGTTCCACTGGAGGTTGAAAATGCATTTGGAAAACTTGGTAAGAGTTTTTCCTCGGTAATAAATTGGTTTACTAAAATGAGTGGATTAATAGTAGGGAAAGTCATAATAGTAGTGACCATGATAATCATAATAGTTTTAGTAGTGAAGCTAATCATTACATGTATAAAGAGGAGAAGAAGGCAGAACAAAATAGAAAAGGAAAATAAGATAAACAAAGAAAGAGAGAGAGAAATGGGTGAAATAGAGCTAGAAGAAATAAAAGAAAACATGTATAAAAAGACAAAGAGACAAGTTGAAAGAGATACAGTTGTGTAAACTAACAAAAACAAACGGACAAAGAAATATGCTATCTGATAGAATTGTGTAACAATGGGATTTTGTGGTGATATTAAAAATCACCAAAGGGGGGAGTTGATGGAGCAGGGTAAATGAAAAAATTTTAACCTCCTAATATTTACGTTAAATAACACACAAGTTCGTCTTAGTAAATAACCAAACATGTATGTTACATGTAAAGGGTTAAAGGTAACACGCTATTTATGTGCAAACTAATTTACTTACAATTGTTAACGTGGATAACATAAGTCTAATATTTGCGTATTAACTAGAATAATAAATGCATGATTCGTGCTTGGAAATAAACAGTGTGGTGGCAAAGTAAAAGCGTTGGTAAGTAAGGGATAGCTTTATATGTTGCTTTTGCTAGGTAATACCTAAATTGGGGTACGTAGAATGACGGGAGGGAAACGAAAAGGCTTATATTCTTTATTCTTAACTATGTTTTGTTTATCTTTATAATAGTGCGCTTAGGCCTGTTGAGCAGCGATATAAAATGGCCGCCATGAGCTAGAGTACGCAGGCGCGAGAGGGGTTACGGAAGAGAGAAAGGCCGTGAACAAGAGGGATCATGTGATCGTTCCAAAGCCTAGGATGGAAGCGTGGTCAAGGCTGTGATGACCTTATCATGTAAACGTGTGCCAAAGAAGGACAGCGAAAAGCGTGAGAAGTCGCAGTAAATAGATGAATGGACAATGAACTGTTCAACTTAAAAGTATCAGAAAAGGATACAGTTTGAAATGTAAGCGCGGATGGGTAATGTCATGAACCCGTGAGAAACGACAGAAGTATGAACTTTCCACAAAGAACTGGTTGGAACAAGGATATTCATAATGAGATGTATACTGACCCGAATGGACCAATTAGAGAGAATCTCGCCATAAAGATGTAACATTTTCACTTAGTAAGCTAGTATTAGGGTATAAGAAGACCTACTCTTAGAGGGGAGGGGGTTGTTGTTGCTAGCTGCTATTGATGCTGTTGTTTTCAACGCTGCCGTATTTACGAACTGATGCTGCGGCTGCTGCTGCTATTTTATATTTTTGATTGAGCATGAGACGCTGCTATTGGAGAACCTTTTTAATCCTAATAGATTTTTCCATTTAAACTATTAGACTTTTATTCTTAAGATACTAATGGGGAAAGGAACGAGAAGGCCTGTTTTCCAGGACAGATAGATAGATCTTTCGGGAGTTCTTGCTGTGACGAACTTTATTTTTCCATCTAATAGGTATGCATTGCAATTTCAATTTATTCTTATAATAATGCTAAATGTAATAACCTGAATAATAAATTTGAAACTTATTCATGCTTCTAAAATTTATATAAACTTTATTATCTTGAAAAACAATGAGTCAGTGGTTCTTTAGCTCAATGATAAATGTAAATGTTTAAAGGTTTATTGTGATTGAGCTGGTCTTAATCACCATCAACTGATTCCTACTAGTTGGTCCATCGACCAATGAGCGGAATACCTTAGAGCTTGAGAAGTATTATGTCGTTTTGATAAAAAGGTATCCCGTCTCCTTCCAGCAAATCATTTAACTGTTTTTCTCCTAGGTAAGGACGGATGAAATCCAGGGAATATATGAGAGAGTGAATGTATATGCGGTGTTATGGGCCCCACCGTCATATGGATATAGTTGTGTTTAAGAGGGATATTTGTACCTGGACGTCCAAAAGCATCTAGGAGAAGACATTTTATTGATAGCGCTGGATCAACTGCCACCCATCCCGGACTCCAAAATCCTGACTTGGTGCCGTCCTGATTTAGGCGGGTAGCTGGACGATTTCAGGGTGTGCACGGAGTTAGGAACAATGGGAGGCCGGGGATGATGCAGCATATTGTACTTGCCTTGGGCCAAGGGAGCCCCGGTGAAGGCAATTCCAATGCAGCTTGTTTAATTCTGTGCTGTGACCTCTGGAGCTAGAAATAATAACCCGATATTTGTAAAGCGTGAATAAATTACCCGTAAGGGTCTCAAGGCGCTGGGGGCCATCGGGAAGATTAAGCGAGCTATTGCCCAGAGTCACATAGTGCTGGGCTGAGACATACGACGGACAGAACTCAGAGGGAGTTCTGTCCGTCATAAGTCTGAGTCCATTAGCCCCCCACTCTGCCCCTCCCCCGCCCCGCCCTACCGCCCCGCGGCACTCCCTCGGCGAGCCGCCACTGATCCTCACTACTGTGGAGATACTGAGCCCGTACCAGCAGGTCAACTTCAGATTAAATCTCATACCATAATATTTGCTTCACTGTTTACAATCAGAAAAGACAAGGGAATTGATAAAGTTAAGGGTATCTTCTCATGAAATTCAGTTCGACATACCTGATGGGGATCTACTAGCCACATCACTGTAAAAAAACATCTGTGTGAATCATGGCAACAAAATGAATGAATTTCCCAGCTACATTAAACACGACAATGATCTGCAGTTCATGAAATCAGAGGAAACGGCCAACTGGTTTGAAATGACCCCAGTGTTAAATGTAACGATAACAGGCATGTTCCAATAAAGGCTTATCTAGGAAAAGCAAGCTATCACTTGGGATAGAATGCGTGACTCAATATTAGCCTTCAACAAGAAAATGAGCAACTTGAACTTTTTGGTAAAAACGACACAAAAAAAGGTGTTTAGTCCCCACTTGTTATACACTAACCACACTGACAAAACTTCAAGGGGTATATTTACATGAACGTGTGCTAAACATCTCCAAAAAATGTTAACGCAACTTTACACATCGCAGCCGATCGCAGGAAAATAACCCTGTGTTAACCTGGAATTCACAACACGGAGGTACCATGCGATAGTTCCCCGAAAACGCGGCCAATGTCCGCGATACAACAACCGCGACCGTGATAAAAACACAAACCTCAACGCAAAAAAACATGCGATGGGCCAAAGCGCGATAAGCAGCGCCAGGCCTGCAATACACACATGGCAGGCGGGAAAAACCACTATAAAAGTAGAAAAAACACACAAACACAAAATGACCAACACACAAGTACCATGGAGGCAGCCGGAGCAGGCGCAGAGGATGAGCGCAACCCCACAAGCACCCCGGACGACCAGCCTGGGACCTCGGGGACAGGGAAGGGCAAGAACAAGAAGAAGAGGAAGACGAAGTTCAGTCCGCAGGAAAACAGGATCCTGGTCACGGAGGTGATGGAACACCATCAACAACTGTTCGTCACCTCCAACGTGTCATTGGGCACCAAAAATGGAATATGGCGGGACATCGTGGACAAGGTGAATGCAGTCAGAGAGCAGAAGAGGTCAATGGACGAGGTCAAGAGGCGATGGATTGACGTCAAGCGCAAGACCAAGGAGAAACTTGCAGCCAACCAGAAGGCAGCAATGCAGACTGGAGGTGGGAGCCCAGCGCCACAGCTGGAGCTGGATGACATGGAGGAGCTGGTGTCGACAGTCATCAGTGTGGAGACCGTGGCAGGAGTCGGGGGAGCGGTCACTGCTCGACAGGACACAACACAACCGCAACAGGGTGAGTGACCACCAGGTACTGGGGGGACGGGTGGAGATGGCCACAATGGCACACATGCACAATCAAGCAGAGCACAGTGCACACCCACAATGACTCTGGATCATGGCCCTGATCCACAGACTGTCACAATGTACAATGCCATGCTGTCTGAATGTGAACCTGTACCATGCGGCTACATACATGCGGACACATTGTAATACACCATCTCCCCTTCACATTGCAGGGGCACCGTCAACACCTCCTGCAGAGCAGTCCCAGCCACTCTTCACTGATGACGAGGAGGACACCACCAGCATTGACACCCAAGCCCTCCAAGACATCATTGAACTCATCCGCCAATCACCTCCAGGACCAGGGCAGCCCAGCTGCATCGAGGAGACCCCACCCACTCCACAAACCACCCAGCAGGAGGCACCCACAGCCCCGGCAGTCTCCCAAGACCCCCAGGAACAACACATGGCCTTCCAACGCCGTGTGCTGGAGGGCCAGAGGGAGACGGCTGAGCAGGTGCGGGTGGGGTTCGACCTCATGGCTACCAAAGTGGACGCCATCCATGGGTGTCTAGGTCCCATCAGGGACCAGCTCCAGTCCCTAACGGACACCCACGGCCCGCTCCATGGTCTCCAACGAGCCCTGACTGACATCGCTGGAGTCATGACTCGGAGACAAGAACACCTGTCCGCTCAGAGTGGCTCCAGCGATCCCAGCCGTGAGCTGGCACACATACGGAGGCTCATGGAGGACATGGTGCGGATGGAGGCGGAAAGGATGGCAGCCACCGCTGCACATCAGCGAAATGTAGCTGGGATCTACCAGGCCCCGCAGATCCTCATCATGGCATTGCTGCCACAAGGCGTGGCAATAATGAATGCTGCTGCCCCCACACCATCCACATCTCCGCCCCATGGCGTGTCAGTGCCTCCCAGTGCGGCAGGCATATCCACTCCGGCACCTGATGTGTCAGTGCCACACAGTGCGGCCGACAATCCTCCTCCGGCCCCTGATGTGTCAGTGGCACACAGTGCCGCAGCCGGTACTGCAACACCCACAGGTGGGGCAGAGCACACATCTGAGGACGTGGATGGGATTGAGTTCAGAAGGAGGCACTAGCATTCATGTCCGCCACCTTGCCTGTTTTTGCTTGGTGCCGCACATGGCCCCATGACCTGCCACTGACCCCTGATACACTCCGCTGCACTCACCATGGACCGCAACATGGATTGCCATATCCTGTTTGATGACCAATGACACGGCGACCAGACTGCGGACTGTACCCTTCCTCTTCCGCAGTACTTGTCATCCCCGGATGGACTCTGGCTGGCCCTCCACAGGTCCATATTGTGTGGTGTGCTTGCCATGGCCCTGTACCGCTCCAGCTGCAAAACTGTGCAATAAACATCCAGAAACGCACTGCTGTGTCATGGCTTTCATCATTCATGTATGAATGTGTGGATGAATGTAGGGACAGTGATTTCCCTCACGTCAATGATGCTCATCTAGTGGGATGCCAGTCACAGTGTGCTACATTGCCTATTGTGTTCCGTTTGCCGTGGACACTACAACAGTGACACACGCATTAGTCACTCCCTTGTCCGGACATGGACTGAACCACGCCCAGAGCCCCCGAGTCATAGTTGCAAGCCCTGCGCTGGTCCGGCGTACGCCAGCCCAGACCACTCCGCTTACGCTCCGAGGGGGGGCCCACATAGCTACATGTCGCAGGCGTACACGCTGGTGGTATGCAGGTCACTGGTCTATTTGTTAGCATGTCACGGCCACTCCCTGAGGGCAGGTCTGCACACACACCACACCCATCCGGCACAAGCGTCACAGGCCATGTGACCCCGCCAATATAAGGGGCCGACAACGTCACATTCCCCACTGCCGGTGGTGACTGGATGACGGATGCTCCACGGTTCATAAAGGGCCCATGAGTTGTGGCGCACAGGGTTTGTCGCACCCGAGGCCTTGCACCCGTCAGGGCCCTACCACCACGTGGCGCTGACTGGGGTTGCACAGGGTTAGTGGCACCGAAATAGCTGAGCGGGTGTGCAGCCTGCGATGATGACGTGTGCACTGATGTGGTCTCTGCCATTGATGCCTCAGGACTCAGCGTCATGTGTGGGACCTGCTGGGCCGCGGGGCGGGTCCGCATGATGTGGACCATGCCATGGTGGCGGGACCGGGGCCTGGAGCTTGCACGGGCACGTGGTGTGCCCACTGGTGGACACACCGTTGGCGGCAGGTGAGCAGTGGGCCCGGGGTGCGCAATTGCGGACAGCCAGCGCTGGCCGGCGGGAGGGGGTAGGGTGCGGCTTCATGCGTGCGCAGGGACGGACAGGCGTTGTTGCCGTGTGCTGTGTGATGGACTCTGCCATGATTGACTCTGGCCTTGATTACAGATTGCAGACCTGGTGGCTTGCAGTGTATCCCGGCACATGGTTGGAGACACACCGGTGGCAGCAGGTGAACAGTGGGGCCTGGGTGCACAGGGGCGGCGGTGTCTCTCTCTCTCTCTCCCTTCCTTCCCTTTCTCTCTCACTCTCTCTCTCCCTTCCTTCCCTCCCTCTCTCTCTCACTCTCTCTCTTCCTTCCCTCTCTCTCTCTCTCTCTCTCCCTTCCGTCCCTCTCTCTCTCACTCTCTCTCCTTTCCTTCCCTCTCTCTCACTCTCTCTCTCCCTTCCTTTCTTTCTCTCTCTGCCTTTCTTTCATTCTCTATTTCTCTGTGTCTCGCTCCTTTGATGTGCGCATGGCACACGTTCTGATTTTGTGCTTTATTTTCCAGGCTGTGACGTCGTGATTGTCCCGGACGGACCCGACAGGAGTCTTCCGCATTGGTGTTTTGTGTTGTGTTTCAATAAAGTTTTTGGTTGTTACTTCAGTGCTGTGTGACTGTTTCTCGTTCTTCTGGCCGCACATGTGTGCTATTTTTTGACAATGTGCGTCATCATGCGCTTTTTGTGGCTCTTGTGTCATGCACGGTATGTGTATGTCCGGGGTGGGGGGGGTTTGGGGGGGGCTGGGGGTGGTGGCGGTGGGTGTTGTGGCCCTCATGGGTATCCGAGCTGCATGATCATTGTCTCCATGGCATCGGTGGGTCTTCGGGTGTGGCTCTTGGCTGGGCTCCCTTTCATGCTGCAGGTAGTCATCCTGCTTAACACCAGCAAAAGGCAGGTGTTAAATCACTGGTGCTACCGCGGCTTATCGCCTGTTTTTGGTTCGCATCGCAGATCTGGCAGTTTGTTGTGAAAGTGGTGTTGTGGTTTTTTCGTGTGTTTTTGCTCGGAACGCCTACTCTGCATCTCATTAGGGTTAGTTAGTGGTGTCCACCGTGGAGATACATTTTGGGGCAGTTATCGCGGGAATACTGGGGATGTCTGCAGTTTGCACCCGCTTGTGAATGGGGTGTTGAATCTATCTCCACTTTGGATGCGTTAAGGTGGAGATATATGGGCGGTAGGTCCTTGTGAATATGCCCCCAAGTGAGATTAAATTCTAGGACCTAAATACTGATAAGAACATACATACATACATGAGCGGCACTCAGCAGCGAGGGACCCTGCGCCTTCTACTCCCATAGTGGTGTTAAGAAAGGGGAGAAAGGTAGAAATGTTTGCCACTACGGCAGGTACAGATAAAGACGTTAAAGACCCTAAAAACATTGAAGATCACTTTTTTGCCCTTGTTTCAGCAAAAACACAACTGAGTATTTGGGCAAAGGTAGGATATGCAGAAAAGGTTGGAGTTCAATTAAAAATAGGCCCAGGTTCCAATGAACCAACAAGGATTTTTAACATTGCCTCTACCTAATACACCATTTTACGCAGACATCTGGCATCAATCTGACTGTAGAAAATCATTACCCTTTAGAAGTGCAAAGCCTATCACAATATCAGACTAGAACTTACAGTAATGCAGTGCAGGTCAAAATCGCTCACTTAACTATTATTCATTATAATATGCCCATGTTGCAAACAGGTGAGTCATCAAACATGACAGATGGCATATCGTAAGGATTCCTTTAAGGTGTCATAGTTCGTGCTGCAGCCCTTAGGGACCCTTTTTAGTACCTCAGGCCCTAGGTACCAGAGGTACCATTTACTAGGCCTCTTTTCGACCGATCCCCATAGCAACATTGGGCACCCAACGCTGAAAAGCACCTCTGCACCCAGCTGCCCCAGTGCTGCGCGAGGGACCTGTTAGTGCGGCCTTGGACCTTTTCCCATACTCACCTTAAGTCCAGGAGATTGGTCCCCATAAGTCGCTGCCAAGTGCCCGAATGCAGTACATGTTTTTCCCCCATAGGATAACATTGCAGCTTTTGAAAAATGCACTGTGTCGACTTTTTGAATGCAAAAGTATTCCTCTTGAAAAACATACCTACCTGATCGTATTGATTCTGGGGTCTAAACATATATAAAGATACGTGTTATTTTTATAAATTGGAGTGGATCTCCTGATTGAGTCGTGTGCATCATTTATTTATTGCAGATATCTAACACTCTTCTCTGATAAGCCTAAGACCGCACTACCCCCTAGAAGAGCACCTTGGGATTGCTAGAGCAAGTCCCTGTCCACTTATAGGGGAATACCTGGACTCTTTGCACGATAAACCTCTTTTTGGTATACCATATAAAGAGCCAGCTTCCTACAATATGTCTCCAGGAAATCTGGAAAACGAATACACTAAATCACCTGGGATTTAAAACGTTTTAAATCTTTGCAAAAAGCATGTAAATATAAATAGACATTATTACAATAGTCGTAGTTGAGAAAGAGGTAGACTTGGCAGATGTAGGTAAATAGTCGTCATGCGCATTAAAATGGACAGTAGTAGAACATAACTATTATGTTTGATTAATAGGGAGCATAAGTTTTCTTTTTAAAGTTACAAATACTTCTGGATTTTAACCACTGATTTGTCCAGAAGGACATGGCTTCTCTCCAGAAATTAGCAGATGAGAGCAGTAGGGGAAATGCCAAATTGTGAGACATATACCAATGTTTATGTATATCATGATAACCTACACCCCTTAATTATTTAAGGAAGAAAAGATAGGGTAGATGAACTGAAATGAAAAAAAAGAAAACTCCTCTAAGAAGGTGGGATCAGAAAACTGGAGAGGCTTCTTCTGTATTTTTCTTCCCCTTTCCCCCACCTACCTCGATCACTCCAGGAAATATAAGAGTGTGAGAGGATGATAGGGGCATTGGGAGCTGTTACCAGCTACCTCTGCTGATCACCAGGTATTATGGAACTAGCATCCCTGCGTAGGCATGGAGCCAATATGCAGCTCCATATCGTCATGTCCTGATGAAGGACGGAGTCACAATGGAGGCGATGGAGCCACTTGCTTGTGCGCAGGAGCTATTGCAAGAGTTTCCAGATCCAGTCTGGTGCCTGGGGAGATTCACAAGCTGAGGAATTTGCAGACAGAAGTGTCCATCAGAATCCCTGTTACTAATAAAAAAAAAACTATCTTGTACCAACATTAAAAAAGAAGCAATAGCAAAAGGTCTGTTTTTTTGTTTTAAATGAAAGTGCTTTTTCTTTGGCTAGTGATTATGTGTGTGTGGTTTTGAGGATAGGTGAGTAGGGTGAATGAGTGATAGGTTGGTTGAATGGATGGGTGAGTGAGTGAGCACATGAATGAATGAATGGATGAGTGCCCATATCTGCACACACAGATTAAGACACACACACATTTAGTTCAAAAGCAAGAGATTTCAGAATGCTGATACTGCCCGATGTGTCCATACTACCCACAAGATTACTCACTGCCCCTTTCTCACTGCCTTACTGATCCTACACAAAGAAGAAGAATTCAATGACACATCCTGGTATATTGAGTACATGAACAACCTTATCTGTTACCTATCTCTGTGTATTCACCGCAGATCCGTGATCCTGTTGTCTGCAAAGACAATAATATATAAAAGCAATTCCACATCGCAAACAGTATTGTGCTGCATGTAAATACACCTTACACACAGAAAGGGGCTGCTCCATCAGTGAACCGATATAGGCTGCAACAAGGATGGAAAGCACCATTGTATGAGTGTTGGCTTATAGAAAAATCACAGATCTGTGTATGCACTTCGAATGGGTCTGGGAAAGTGTCATTTTATATGTAAAATAAGGTAGCTCTTCTCTCATGACAAGATAAACAAACGCTGGAAGCTTAACCCAGCGAGTTAAATAGCATGATCAAATAAGCAGACACTTGATATGTATTTGCAGACTCAGCAGGTGCAGTGGCCTAGAGCTGTAGGAAGCGAGGTCTGGATTTGCGGTTAATCCATTGAGAAATGGCCAGGGACTCACGCCGGAAAGTTGTTCTTTGGGCAAGAACTAGAGATAGATTTTGAATGAGCGGCAGTGAGATGGTATGGGCTGGGTGTTTTAGTACAACCAGCATATGCCGACTCTATCGGAGCAGAGGGCAAAATAGCAAATTTGGATGTGCTACTGCTAACTTTAGGTAAAATGACCTGTTCCAGTCAAGGAGAGTGAGGCTGGAAAAAATAAACACCTTACTGAATGCCACTGCACTCTACACCTTTATACTCTACCTCAATGCACTCTACTATGTACCACTCCACTCTGTGCCAGTGCACTCTACGCCAATCCACTCTACCGCACTCTAATCTACTCTGCACAATTGCACTCTACGCCACTGGACTCTACCCTGCACCACTCCACTTTACGCCACTTCACTCTACTCCGAAACACTGCACTCTATGCTACTCTACTCCACTCTTCACCACTGCACTCTAAGCCACTCTACTCTACTCCAATCCACACCACTGCAATCTACTCTGCACCACAGCACTCTATGCCACTCTACTCTACTTTGCACCACTCTACAACATGCCCTCTACTTTACACCACTACACTCTATGCTAATGCACTTTACACCAATTTACTCAAAACCAATGCACTTCACATCACTGCATTCTACATCAATCTATTCTGCAGCACTGCACTCTACGCCACTCAATTCTACTCTGCACCACTGTACTCTATGCCACAGCTCTTTATGCCATTCTACTCTGCCACTTTACTGCACTCTATGCCAATGCATCGTATACCACTACACTGTATGCCACTGCACATCACTCCACTCTATGCCATTCTGCCACTCTAATATACTCTGCACCACTGCACTCCATACCACTCTACTCTGCACAACTGAACTCTATGCCTCTCTACTCTAGCCTGCTCTACTCTACACCACAGCACTCTACACCAGTGCACTTTACATCAATGCAGTCAATGCCACTGCACTCTGTGCCAATCTATTCTGCACCACTGCACTCTACGCCACTGATACTCTACTCTACATCACTGCTCTCTATGCCTCTTTACTCTAACCTGCTGTACTCTACACCACTGCACTCTATTCCAATGCAGTCTACACCACTGTACTATAAGACCCTCTACTATGCAACACTGCACTCTCCACCACTGAACTCTACGCCACTCTACTCTGCACCACTGAACTCTAAGGCACTGCACTCTATGCCACTGCACTCTATGCCACTGCACTCTACACCACTCTCTTCTACTCTGCACCACTGTACGCCACTGCTCTCTATGCTACTGTATGCCATTGCACTCTACGCCACTCTACGCCACTCTACACCACTGCACTCTATGATGCTCTACTCTGCAACACTGCACTCTCCACCATTGAACTCTATGCTACTCTACACTACACCACTGCACTCTTCTCTGCACCACTCAACTCTACGCCACTCTACTTATCTGTGCACCAATGCTCTCTATGTCACTACAGTCTATGCCACTCTGCTCTGCATTACTCCATTGTGTCACTGCACTCTACGCCACTGCACTCTGTCACTCTAATCTACTCTGCACCACTGCACTCTATGCCACTGCACTCTATACCACTCTACACCACTGCACTCTGTGTCACTCTAAGCCACTGCACTGTATGCCACTCTTCTTTGTTCCACTGTACTCTACCCTGCACCACTCCACTCTACCCTGCACTCTACTCTACGCCACTGCACTCTATACCACTGCACTCTATGCTGCTCCACTCCACTCTGCGCCACTCCACTCTTCACCATTCTACTCTATGCCACTGCACTCTACTCCAAACCACTGCACTCTACGTCACTGCACTCTGTCACTGCACTCTACGTCAATGCACTCTATACCACTTTAATCAAAACCAAGGCACTTTATGCCACTGCACTCTACGCCAGTCTACTCTGTACCACTGTACTCTACGCCACTTCACTCTAGGCCACTCTGCGACACTTCACTCTATGACGTTACATTCCACGATAGTCCACTCCATGATACCCCACTCTATTAAACTCTACTCCACTCTTCGACACTCTATTCAACTCTATGGCACTCGACTCTACAACACTCTACTTTACTGTATACCACTCTATGACACTCTACTGTACTCTGCGACTCTCTAGGCAACTCTCTCTGCGCCACTCCATGCCACTTTACTCCATTCTATTTTACAACACACTATTCCACTCTGCTCCACTCCACTCTATGCCCCTCCACGATATTCAATGCCACTCCACTGTAGGGTACTCTACTCCACTCTATGCCACTCCATTCTACGACACTCTATGCCATTGCCCTCTACTTCACTCTATGCTACTCCACTCTACGAGAATCTACTCTGCTCTATGCCACTCTACGCAACTCCCTCTTTGCCACCCCACATTACTTTACTCGATTGTATTCTACTCCACTCTGCTTTATGCCTTGACACTCTACGGCACTCTATGACACTCCACTCTATAACACTCTACCCCACTCTATGCCCCTCCACTCTATGGCACTCCCTCCACAACACTCCACGCCACTCTGCAACACTCTATGACACTCTATGACACTCTACGGCATGCCACTCTACGCCACGCCACTTTACAACATTCTATGCCATACCACTCTGCAACACTCCACGCCACTCTCCTTTATGCCATTAACCTTTAGCCATGCAAAACACATTGGCAAAGTCAATAGCTCATGCATAGGTGAGACGGCTTTGCCAATGCGTGTTTCCTTTGTAAATGATACATAACATGCAAAATCAGTATTTAACAAATTCTGTATAGTTTGCCTGTTTTTCTGGCTATGAAGGCTGTTGCCATCTTTTTGTTTTAATAAACAATTTTATTTGGTTTTTAAACATCCTCATATGCCCAAAAATGCTTTTGTGCAGGTTGACCCAGGTGAAAAATTTGAGACAGTATGCTTGACTTTATATCAGTTTAGCATAAACACAAAAATGGCACTGACGCCATATGCCTTGTACTTGGAAGAGCTTCCCATGATCAAACCCACCACATCACCCCCAAAAAACATGAACCACCAGATGAACAGATGTGAACAACAACAGGTAGAGCAGGTGGGGGAAGCGGTTTGGTGAGGTTTCCCTCAAAATAGGCACAGTTTATGTTTACCTTGGGGTATCTTGTCCTACCTAAAGTTGCCTGAAACCCCTCTGATTTAATCAAAATGACAACTAACAACATGACAACTAGCTCTTCCATGACAGTAAGTATGTCTCTATCTTTTGTCTGGTTTTAAAGGCTGCTATTTTATCATCTTCCAGTTTGTGACATCAGGCTGCAGACTTCAGTTTCCATGAACGACTATTTCAAACAAGTTAGACAATACACACTCATCAGAGTAAAATGCTGTGTGATGCCACTCCCTATGGTATCATCATTGGTCAAAGGCTGTGTGATGTTACATCCTGCGAACCCTTCGTTTAAGGGCCACTTTAATTCTTTTCCTGGCCGTCTGAGCATTTTCATCAGGGCAAAAATTGGAGGCAATCGTCAGTGGTGGCCCCTCCTCTAAGGCGGAGGAGCATCACCCCACTTGCAGTCAGTGGGTCTATTTCATGCGGGGCAGGGCAGGCCAGAGCAGGGGAGGAGTGGTTTGCACTCCCTAAGTGTGCATGACTGTTTGCCCAGCCCTCTTGGGCCGGCCAAACAGTTCATGCGCACTTTGTATGTTCCCCACCAGGCTGTAATGCAGAGCCTGGTGGGGAACATGCACAGGCTCCCTGCCCCCGTGTGAGCGCCAAACCACGGTGCTCAGACCAATCCAAACGCTGCATTGCAGCATTGGGATTGGCTTTGGGGAGCCTGGGAGTCCAGGTGCTTCCTGCTGCTTCCTACTGCTTCCTGCTGCCAGGACTGGAGACAGGAAGATGAAGAGGATAGGGAGAGGCGGCGGCCAGCCGTTCCCAGGTAAGTGCTTTTTTTTCTTTTTTTATTATTCACCCCCAACCCCCCGATCCACCACTCCAGTCCGGTAGCAGCCGCTACTGGCAATCGTAATTGTAATTGCATTTGTATGGACCTACAATCCCCTCAGTGAGGCATCACAGTGCATAGTTGAACAGGAGCATGCTACACGGCGAGGGAGTGCTTGGTTGGAAAGGTATTGCAGTGTAGTGATGTGTATGTGGCAAGTGGTTTGGTGTTGTGCATGATGGACCAGAGTGCTACTCTTACTTACCCTGTGTTGGGTATCAGAGCTTATTGCATGGTGCGATAGAAGAGAGAGAGATAGAGCATACGCAGTTTTACATGAATTCTGCAGGACCCTTATAGAATTCTTGGGGGACAGCCTACCCTCCAAGCCGCATTCTGTGCTGGATTGAGCAGTTAAGACAGAAACTCAGTATAATCTAGTAGGGTAAAGAGGGATAGAAGAGAAGGTGACAGAGATGGACTGTATTAACGTCATCCCTGATGCAAGCTTTTTTGTAGCCATAGAGATGATAATGCTTTAAGGTATCCGAGCGATTGGTGACGAACAGTAGCGGGACCTGCAGAGATGGACTATGTTAAAGAAATCCAATGTACAAGCCGTTGTAGACAGAAGGAGGGTTTATCATTGTTTAGTGTATCCAGCACTACTGAAGCATGACAGACCTCTTTGTGCATTTGATGCGTTAGCGGGATTGGTTTATGAGGGGTAGTGATGGCCCCATGAATGAATAGGTATATTCTATGATCAGTCCTGAATGTGTCTTACCATAATATGAATGCAGTTCGGGTCTACCATGGGGACAGAAGCAAATCTTAGTCAACACTGGTTGCAGGCAAATGGGATAAATGTCTTAGCGAGTCCATTCCATGTCATTCACTGATCAGTGTCACCCTTGGCTGCTCTATATCAGCCGTTTAGGTGACTTTTCTTGGCACTTACCTGGTTCATGTGTCTCTCTTGGGGCACTCTTGAACTAAACGTTCTGTTCTTACCTCACACATGGTTCAGTTTTGTGGTGCCAAGACACCTGATTGCTTTCGCTTCCTCACTTCAACGAAAGCTATGTCTTTACTTCCTTCCAGAACTTCAGATGGTATTACCTGTTTCTGAACTTGGCTGGTAGCATCAAGGATTTGTTCCTTCATTGAGAATGATGTTGCACCAATCCAGTTTTGTAGGGGTGAGGGGGGAATGGTCAGAGGATGTGATAGTCTTGGGATGATATTCTGACCAGATGTAGCAATGAGATTACAACAATGCAGAGTGCCTTGAAGACAAACCGTCCAGCTAACGGTCAACACAGACAGTAGAAAGCACTGCTGTGATGTGTTCCATTGGAAGAGAGTGTAGTAAGAGTCTTGCTGAAGTGTTTTGAATCCTTTGCCATTTGTGAGATTAGCACCTAGCTAAAAGCCATTGAGAACAGTGTCACAGTATCCCTGCGACATAACAAGGATAAGAATGGCCTATAATTTCTGTGGTTATCCAGTGGCAATGGTGTTAGATAAATGTCCTCACAAATCCCTTGAAACCTCAGCATACATCTCCATGGAGGGTGAAATCGAGTGTTTTTGTGGGGTGAAAATATCAAATTAACAATTTTTGGGAGGGTGAGGAAAAATTTCAGGGTGGATGATCCCATGCCCTTACTTGGAAGGTGAGCATGAGCTCAAAGAGGGTGATGACAGAGGCTAGTGAGTCGAGAGGCTTGTTCCTCACACTGAGTAGCATCAGCCTCAGACCATAGCGGTTGCAATACCAGCCTCAGTAAAAAAGCGACTCCAAATTTGGTCTCAGACCATAAAAGACTGACATGGCTGGCTTAACACTATGAGAGCCCCCGGAACTGGCCTCAGACCATTAGACCCCCCATTAATGACCTCAGGCCATGAGAGTCACCCGGATTGGCTTCAGTCCACGAAAGTCAACAAAACAGGGGTCAGACCAGGAGAGCCTTAGCACAGGCATCAGAAAGCACCCTCTACTGTCCACAGACCATGAGACCTGGCGTAAGAACATGAGAACCCATACGACTGGTCTCAGGCCATGAGTATCCCTATGACTGTCCACAAAAGTGGCAGAACCAGCTTCAGATCATGAGAGCAGTCCTCATGCATGGCCTCGGGCTTTTAAAGTCCACATAATGGCTTTAGACTATGAGAGTCACCGACTTGCCTCAAATCATAAGAGCCACATGACCGACATCTAACTAAGAAAGTCCTCAGGCTTTGAGAGCCACAGGACTGGCCTCCAACAAGAGGACACCGCAGAACCGGTCTCAAATCAGGAGAGCCCCAGAAATAACCTGAGACCTAGAAAGCCACTGGACCAGCTTCAGATGAACAGCAGCTCTCAACCTCTAACCATGAGAGCCCCAAATGTCGGCCTCAGACCATGAGAACCGTCAATACTGGTCTCAGACCATGAGAGTTTTGGGAACCAGCCTCAAGAGATAAGACCTCCCATGGCTGGCTTCTGAGCATGAGAGCCTATAGAAAAGAACTCACACCTAGAAAGTCCCAGACCCTCATCACAGGACGAACTCCCAGGACTCGCCTCACACTGAAAGTCTTGAGTATCAGCCTTACACCACCTGAACCCCAGCCCCGGACCATGTGAGCCCCAGAACAGGCATCAAACTATGGGGCCACAAGAAGCCACATAATGGCACCACATTTTGAGCCCCCATTTGAGTACCCAGGACACCCTCAGGCTTTGAGAGCCACAGGACAGGCCTCAGACCAGAAGAAGCATCAGACTATGGGATCTCCTGGACCGGCCTTAAGCCATAAATCCCAGAGGGCTGGACTCAAGTAATTAGAGCCACAAGTATTGGCCTCACACAAGGAGATTAGTAGAGCTTCCAGGATCGGCTTTAGACCAAGAGACCCCCTAGTACCAGCCACAGACCATGAGACTTCCCAGAGCTCACTCTGGGCTTTGAGACCCCAGGGTTGCATAATACGAAACCTCCCCCAAGACTCAGCTCATAAGAGTCCCTATCACTGGTCTCAGCACACAGAGCCGCTAATGCCAGCCATAGCTAATCTCTGACAGTGGGAACACCGAGGGCTGGTCTCAGACGATGAAAGCCCTAGGAATAGGCCTCAGACAAGGAGAACCCAAGGGCCGGCATCATACGATGAGAACCCACTCATTCCCATCACTGGCCTCACACCATGAGACTTCCCACAACTGGCCCAAGACCATCAGATTCCTAGGACCAGCATCAAGCCACCAAGATCCCCCTTAGACTTTGATAGCTCACATGGTCGGCTTTAAACTCTTAGAGTAACCAGGACTGACCTCGGTAGCCCCCAGTACTGGCCTAATCATAGGGGCTGGTAGTAGATGTGCTCCAGCACCCCCAAGTTAACCATGCTGGAGTTCAGAAAGTGAATGAGCAATAAAGATGCCTATATTTTTTTTTATGTATCTCATTTGCTGGCCATTCAAATACAGGTCAAATGTCAGGCTGTCTCTTCTGACAATTTCAATTTGCTGCTTATACTTTCAACATGGAGATTGGTGTTTACTTTTCTTTCTCTGACTGCAAACAGTGAGAGGATTTTGAATAATCTGACAATCTTGATGGGCTGCGCAGCGTGTGAAAATAAAGTTTGTAGTATGTCACTTTTTCTAAGACAATGAAATTTCAAATTATATCAGCAGTTAGGAGAGCACAAATGAAGCACATTTTTTTGTAATTATGAAGAATGAAGGAAACAAAGATTTCAATAGTATCACAACAAATCAATATACTTTTCTGGGTCAGGAACAAATAATAAATATTTGATGAAACTCAATTTTTACACATTATTGTTTGTGCGCCACATAACAGTAAAACAGCATGTCAGTGCAAATGTTATGCCCCTTTCAAAGGAAAATGTGCTGTTTGTAAATGACAGTGCTCTGCTACACCATGAATTAGTAATATATTTGTCTCAGTGTGCTGCAAAATGCATCACCAGCTATATAAATGTAAGTCCGTTTTTATATAGCGCAGCTACTCACCCTTACGGGTCTCAAGGCGCTGGGGGCCGTTGTGGAAATTAAGTGAGCTATTGCCCAGAGTCACATGGTGCTGAGCTAACCTGCTGCCAGATCCGGGGATCGAACTGTGAACTCTGTGCTCTGAAGTCAGCTGCCCTGGCCGCTGCACCACACCTCTCCACACCCATGCCACTCTCCCGCTGAATAGACGTGGCTCATTTGCTACACTTGCGGTTTGTGTGACGTTTGGATTTTTCACAATCCCTATGACTTCAGTGGTGTAGCTTTGATGGCAGCACTCCGCTCTGAAAATTGTTCCAGCATCACTAGGCCTAAGGCTTTGAGAGCCCCAGGACCGACCTCAGGATTTCAGTCCTAAGACCTTCAGTCCACATTCTTGGTTAATATTCAAAAATAGGCCCGTGGACCAGTTGGGGGTCCTAGATGGCTTGGATATTGGGCGCTCATATGTATCCGTCAAAACAATTCACAACGGCAAACTCTCAAAAATCAATACTGAGCTTGACTTACAGGCTTTTGGAGATTATTAACTATAAATGTATGTGCGCTTCTTACGCCAAGACTCTGGCACCGCTGGAGGGCTCATATGGTCTAAAATTAGAATCTAGCCTGGACCTATGGGTTCTTCTAGAGCCATCAAGCCAGGGCAAAGATGGGAAAAAAGCTAAGAAATTAAAACCCCTAAATCGATCACAACTCCTCTTTTCTTTATCAAAATGTGCAAGCCTCCGTAATATTGGCACAGAGGATCTTAGAGAAGTAGGGTTCCTCATAAACAATAAAGGGGGTGAAGTAACTAAGGTCCTTTTTATTCAGCCTTAGTAAAGACTGCAGTCGAAAAAGCTAAAAATGAGTTGCTAAAGGAGGGTATTAGATTGGTAAGATGGGAGGAAATTCAGAAAGAAAGGCAGGGGCTGCATTTTCTTACAAACCATGCTGGATTAGGAGCACGGCAGATAAGACTAATCAATTCAAGCTGGGATAAGAAGGAGGATCTTGAAATAACCATAATTGAAAAAGGAATAGCAAGACATGAAAGAGATTTGCTTGTTGGAAATAGGTTCAAAGCACTAGAACCCCCAGAGTATGAGGAGGAGGGGTATCTGAGTGAGATCGACTAGGAGTATGGGTCGCCGCACAGCCTGTCAATACTATCATGGAATATAAATGGTTATAATAAAATATCGAACCAGGACAGTTTTAAAAAGCTTGTTAGGAGTAATGATATTGTGTGTCTACAGGAGACTTGGCTGTGCGACGATACCCTAGCTACCCTAGTTACCGAAGGATTTGCTCAATATTCTAAATCAGCAAGAAAAAATCCCTTGGGTAGACCTTCAGGAGGGCAATTAACATTGATTTCTGTAAAAATTGCCAGGAAGGTGGAAGCCGTGAAATTACAGTGTAAATGGGCATTAGGTTGTAGGGTGCTGTTACAGAAGTCTGAACCATGTTACAAGGGAATATGTATCATAAATGTGTATATACAGAAGGGAAATGAGAGCGAATACAACGAAAATCTGGGAAAACTAAAAGAGGATATAACGTTTGTGAGTGATTACTATCAGAAGGATGTGTTATTGGTGTTGGGTGATTTTAATCATAGATTGGACCCCCGTAGGATAGATTGTTGGTGTAAGGAAATGTTAATATCCTATAATATCGAAGTGGCCAATTTCCCTAGTGGAGAGATCTTGCCTCAAGATGTGGCTTTTACACAGTTAATGGGCTCATTGGGTATGGTATGTGTAAATGGGAGAATGCAGACGGATTGGCCAGCAAGCCGTACCTTTGTGAATGGCCAGCAACTCTGCCCGATAGATTATGTGTTTACCCATGCCTGGAGCTTTGGCCTAATAAAACACTTCGAGGTAGCAAAAATTGGAGGCAGTGATCATTATCCACTGAGGTTAGAGTTACATATAACAAGGGGCAAAAATAGAGAGTCGGCACTTCAGGTACATGTGGAATACCCAAAACGGCTGACAACCCGTATATCGGAAGAACATATAGGAAAGCTAAGGGGTATCCAGCAGACTATTCCCCTAGAAGAAATCTCAACTCAAAATGGCAGTGCCTGGTTTGAAAATACAATAAGCAAGTTGGTGGAAAGCCTACGTGTAAAATTTAAAGGAAGTAAACCGGGGTTGGGAAGTAAAAGATCTTACAAAAATGAGTGTCCCTGGTTCGACGAGGAATGCCGTATAACCAAGGCACTTATCAGGCAAAGTGAGAGAAGATTGAGGGCAAGGTATAATGTGGATGCATCATTGACCCTCCAGAAACTAAGGAGAAAGTATAAATCGTTAGTTAGGAATAAAAAAGAACTTATAAAGATAGTTGCTGGGTAAATATGCTGACTGTAATTGAATCTAAAGATGTGAAAGGGTTTTGGAAGATGGTCCAAGAGAGTGCCGGTAGGAAAATAGGATCCCTAGATTGTATGGTCCCTGAAGACGATTGGGTTGGCTACCTGGGAGAAATTTATGGGAAATGGCCAATACTAGACAAGGCAAGTATAATAGCATGGGTACGAGTGAGGGATGATATAAAAGAATATTATACCCCTAGTAACATTATGAAAATTATTACAAATCTGAACCTTACTCGTGCCGCAGGCCCTGATAACCTGCCGGCAGTGATAATAAAAACAAGACCCGAGTGGTGGGCACAGTTTTTCGCAAAGATGTTTCAAGAGATCCTAGAGTTAAGGATTGTTCCAGAAAACTGGAGAGGAGCCATCATAAGACCAATCCATAAGAAGGGTGATTTAAAAGCGCCAAAGAACTATAGGTTAATAAATCTCCTGGATATAGGGGAAAAAGTCTTTGCGAAAGTATTACTGGAATTGCTCAGGGACTGGGCTGAAGAAAATCAGATTGTACCCCCTGAACAGGGGGGGTTTAAATCAGGACATTCTACGGTCGACCACTGCTTTGCTCTCTGGTCCATTGCGCGGAAGTCGATTGAGCAGAGGGGAAGTTTGTTCTGCTGCTTCGTGGACTTCCGCGCAGCCTTTGATTTAGTGGACCGGGAGCTGCTGTGGGAGACTTTAATTGGATATGGTATCCCAAAGGATTTGTTAGGACTGATACAAACTCTTCATACAAACAACTGGGCCCAGATAATTCTAGATACAGAGGGAAGCCTATCCAGAAAAATTGAGATTGGAAATGGGCTGCGGCAGGGGTGCGTATTGGCCCCTCTGCTGTTCTCCCTGTTCTTAGCAGATTTGCCATCAATTTTAGGTAATGTAATTGGGGCAAGCCCGAAACAAGATGGAAAGCATATTGCATGTTTATTATATGCGGACGACTTAGTAATTATGGACCTAACTGAAATTGGCCTGCAAAGGAAGTTAAGTAGGTTCAATGATTACTGTCGTTTGAAAAAACTTGTCGTTAACATGGACAAGACAAAGATATTGGGATTTGGCCGAAAGAAAATTGGGTTTACTTGGTTTCTGGGTGCAGAGAAGCTGGAAAAGGTTGTAGAATATAGGTATCTGGGAATGTGGTTTGAAAGAAGTCTGAAATGGCATACACACCTAGCTGCATTAAAGCTGAGATCTTCAGCATCGGTCAGCGGATTGAAAAAATTCAATACGGTTTATGGCGCGATGTCTGATAGACCGGTTTTAAAAGCTTACTCAGCTATGGTACCCCCTCAGTTTTTGTATGGTGCCGAATTACTTTACTTGAGTGGCAAATATGGTTGGGATGCTGAGGAGGGTAAAACTTTGAAAAATTTATTCTCATTGCCTAAGCAGGCAATGGTTCAGGCAGTGAGACTTGAATTGGGAATTACCTCATGGG
The DNA here is from genome assembly GCA_963921515.1 of Calotriton arnoldi. NCBI lineage: Eukaryota > Metazoa > Chordata > Amphibia > Caudata > Salamandridae > Calotriton > Calotriton arnoldi. The sequence goes on along the minus strand of CAWUFW010002870.1, from coordinate 1,276,378 downwards.
GCATTTTAGCTTGTATGGCCCTACTTCGTTTCTGGCAGCGTTTAGGAACAGGGGAGGTTTTTAAAATATCACAATGTTGCAAAAATGAAATTGAGAAGAGTGAATTAAACTGGGCAAAAGAGATAAGAGCTACTATTACAAAGGCATGTTGTTTGATGAAGGTTAAACTGTGCCCTAACACTTACCTGATGAAAATGGACAAGAGGGAACTTAGGGTGCAGGGGAAAGAAATTTCGCGGGCACAGGACCAAGATTATCTCTTGAATAAAATTTCAGCACATTTTATGGCTACCGCGTGGAAAAACGATCAATGCTTCCCTTATGTTGATAGGTTACCCACGACCGGACTTAGGGTTTGAGAAATTCAATATCTGGAGAGCCCCCGGAATTGGCCTCACACGATTGAAGCCCCCAGTGCCAGCCAGCATCAGCCCCACCATGACAGCTCCCATGAGTGGCTTAGACCCTGACTGCTTCCACGTCCAGCCTCAAAGGCCAGAAGGGACCTCAGCCTCTGAAAGCGCCCAGGACTGTACTCAGGGCACGAGAGCACACGCCAACATAGGAAACATTCAATGACTGGAAGCCATTTCTCATTCCTGAAAGCCACCAGTGGTTTCCAGATACGGTCGGCAGAGCTATCTAATGAGACAGAAGGAATTTGCCCTGAGTGACACCACAGTAAGGGCCTGGGTTGCAAGCTCTTGGCCCTACTCTATGCTCCACAACAAGGACCACCTCCCCTGAGGTATTTTCCTCCTGCACCTGTTAGTTCAAGTGCAGTAAACAAGTCATGAACAAACTTCTCAAAACCGGTTGCAGGAAAGTGTAAGAAGATGCCTATAGGAGGCAGGCGCGTGGTATGGAATCCGCACCGGCAGCTCGCGTTCCACTTCCATCCTTCCTGCCGGGCGTCTGTATGACGCAACCGCGCGCGCAAACTCTCCTCACCCCTACCTCCAAAACATGTGCACCATCCACAAGAAAAGTGCTGGATGGGGGTAAAAGCCAGCCCTCAGGGAGTGGGTGATAAAGGAGTACGTGGCAGAACACACGTATGCGTCCAGCAGGACACTACAAAGGCTTCATTCTGCTTCCGCGAGTCCAGGATCTAATAAATCATTGACAAAAAGATGATGTGAAATGAAACACCCTATATTTCTAAACCATTTATCTTTCCACAACAGACACAGCTTAAGGATCATAACAACAATAACAATAATCATCATTTCAACACCACCGATAATAATATAAATGATAATAAAAATAATAATATCAATAACACCACCAACAATAATAAAACTGATAACAACAATAATAATAATGATAGTAATACAAACAATAATATAATAACACTTATAATGATAATAATAATAACTTGCTTTTAGGACTAAATTCTTCAAATGACCTTTCTGCCGTTTCTAAGCGCTGTACTAAGAAGTGTTACTAAATTAGATTGTACCCAATGCAGTACAAACAAGCATTGGCATAGCCAATAGGTCTCGCCTTTGGGACCTTAGAAGTATTTAGTTACGCAGCACAATATCCTTGGGTCAACAACATCAACTGTTGCATGGCTAAACACTTATAAGGTCCCAAAGGCGAGACCTATTGGCTATGCCAATGCTTGTTTTAAATGTTTTCATTGCAAGCATATGCCACAAAATGAACAACACATATGCTATCTTTTAAACGTGGCTGCCATATGCTGGCAATAATATTCTAACTTAAAAATAACATTAAGATGCAGCTGTTTACGAGTCATGTTTTTAAACAAGGCTTTCAGTTTCACCCTGCATTTTATTACTAGACAAGAATAAATCGCCATCTAGCCAAGCAGATACAATGTAAAAAGTCACTTACAACTTTACGGCAAACTTTAATAGGGTGTTCGGGCAAAATAAATAGCCTGTATATTTTAAGCCATAGCCCCTTCATCTAGGAGTCCACGTGGAACGCCTAAGCTGGTCTGACGAGGCCAGCCTCTGCGCCGTGTCCACCCATTTCTAAGTGCAATGAGCACCAGCACCGAACGGATCGATCCTTCAAAACTAGTTACTCTCACTCAACAGTCATTTCACCGGCATTTACACCTGAAGGGACACAGACACTTCATTAGCCTGTGGTCAATATTTCATAGTGAAGGAAGAACCAGAACTTATTATACAGAAAAATACAACAAAATCTTACCGCCGACCTACATTCTCACAACACCGAAAAACACAGCTTGGTGTTGAAAAGAAAACTGCTGGACATTAGCATTGATGCAGAACTGAGCACATGCAGCATTGTGCACAGTGAGTGAGCAGGTGACGTGTACTTGGTGCCAAGTCTATAACTGCCCGATTAATAGAACGCTAGCTCCTAACGGACATGTACCCATTGCCTATTGACTGCCACCCGAGGCTTGTCGGCTCCGAGCATGGCTCCGTGGCACCCTGGGCCCAAACACAGGACTCGTGCCTTTATCATGCCTCTGCACGCTGCCATCTCAATCGTTGGCTTCTCGGTCCTAAATCACTGTAGAGGCCCTTTGCGGGTCTGTCAATGCCTCGTTCACTCTAAGCTCCAAGCGATTTATTATTCATCACCACATGAGGTAAACCTGATAACTGTTCAACACAAAGTGGGGGGCAGGTCCTGCTTTGGTGTCCGCATTTGAAAAGATGTCCCTGTCCCCAAACAAGGAACATGGTTTCTTTTCATTCAAATCACTGGACCAACGGGAGGCATTAACTCCTCCTCAAGAGGATGCGCACAGCTTGATATCTGATTGGGAGCCAAGGAGCCACCTTTGTAGATGTACAACAAAAACCGAGCTAGTAGGGAGGGGAGAAGGGCTGTGGAAACAATCCCTAGGTGTGTCTGGGATTAACAAGTGCCGGCCGATGTAAACACGTTACTAATTAAATGCACAGGTGGACAGCCACTCGGTGAAGACCCCATGGTCACCAACAAGGCTCCTTTTCCTTTCAGTTCTTTTGTTTATATTGGAAAAACAGTTACAGAAATTATGCCCAGCGCAGGAATTGAAAAAAAATGTGTTTGCATTTATAGCGCTTAGAATCGATGATGAGGCGTGGACTGACCTGCTGTAAACAGACGACGGTAAAGCCATGTGTGCAGAGAAAACGCTGCCAACTTTAACAAGCGCGCGCGCCTCGCGCAAGTAGGGGGTGGGGGGGGGAGTGCGGCCGAGAGCAGGCAGTGTTTACCTTGCGGGAGCGAGCGCGATAATTGCTAACACATGGCGCCGCTCGCTCCCGCAAGGGAATCGCCAAACGTGCACGCGTTGCCATTCAAAGCAATGCAACGCGTGCACGTTTTTCCCTGCAAAACCGGATCGATTTCAAAAGGTCTTTTTCCTATGCAGCGCATGCGCGCTGCGTAGGCGAGACCTAAAAAGAGGACTTTAAGCCTTTGTATACCATCACACCACAGTATGGTCCAGCCGTAGGGTCTCTGTTATATCCTTTGGGGCTTATTTACAAGCCCCTTGCGCCGCCGGTGCGTCACTTTTTCCCATGTTAAAAGTGACGCACCGGCGGAGCAAGGTCTTGTAAATAAGCCCCTTTGTTTCCATGTCTGCCTCTAGGTAGAGAAGACGTGAAGAGGCATGTATGTAACACTGCTTTTACACCATGTGTCCTTTGTTGCTGTTTGGTGTGGCCTGGTGATGGTGGGTTGGTCCAAAATGAAGGGAGCTCCAATCGGAAAGTGTGTCTCATGACCCTCTGTCTGTGTGTTTATCCCCCTAGTTTAATTTTGCTATCTGATTGCAAGAGCGTCTGTCCTTTGGTGTCTAGTCTGTATTTCTTGTTCACTTTTTTCGAGGACTCATTGGCAGTGGCTTGTTCTTGCACTCAATGTGCTTAATGTCACCCTGACTGCTCCCATCTTGTTGTGGGCAGTTCCTTGGGCTATTATACCTCTCCAGTGCACGGGGACGAGGTTTCCAACAAGAGCTTCTCTGCAGCTTGTCTTTAAGTATATATTTTATGTGTGCCAAGCACGGGTTTGAACAATTTTTAGACTTTTGATATTTTGGTTCCTGTTTTTCAGACCTTCTTTTTCAGACCTTCCAATAAACTCTAGCTGGCTTCACTGGGTTGTCCTAATTTGGCATTCGGCTATCAAAATATCTACTCTGATGTAATGTAATGTAAGGTGGATTTGTAGAGCCCTGCTTGTCACCTTTGAGGGGATCCAGGTTATCCTTTTTACAGACCACATGTCCTGAGGAACACAAACATGTCAGAGAAGCAGTGGGAAGTAAGATGGGCGCAGCAGCGGCTCAAGAACCACCACCATAAAGCAACTTCATTCTGCTGTATGTCAAAATATCGAGGGCAATAATATCGACCTGTACTTATATCAACTCCAGAATGTCGACTACCAAATATTGTTAAAGTAACCAAACAGAGAGATGTTTAGATTGACTATTCTCAACTCCAAATCTACTTACCTTGACTGTATGTTGGTAGTCAATATTGTTGAGTCAATGTGAACAAAAAACAATAAATAAACTTGATATTTCAGTAAAAGAACCCGTCAGTGCCACCACAAGGGCCACCACCAGCAACAACACCACATCGTCACAGCATGGCATCTTCACTTTGCAGCCTAAATACACCTAGCTAAAATGTTGCACATCATCAGACTCAAGGCAACCTTAGCAAAAACTCAACCATGAACCATATCCCCTTGTCAGCAGCTGCTACAACAGACACTATGAGCAAGCGCGCGGACTCACCGAGGCACGGGATTAGGACCCGGGGTCCCTGAGGGCCGGCTCCATCCTCCTTCCTGGGGCTGTTCCTGAACCTATGGCCTAAAGGAGGGGAAGGGTGGAATTTCTGGAAGGGCCTCGAACTTCCAGGTTGTGACTGGCACTGGCGTGTGGCGTCACTTCTGCTCACCGCATGCTGAGAGGTTGGAGCCTATTTAGGGCACTGCGGCCCGGGCCCCAGCCTTTTCACCTTTACAGTGGCGGGAGTGAAAAGGAGTTTGTCCCACCCACCCGTCCCAAAGAAGGTGGTTTAGAGGTTTGGTGAACACTAAGGGGCATATTCTCAAGGACTCATCGCCGATTTATCGGCACTTTAGCGGCGCAAAAGTGGTGATAGATTTATCGCCCTATTCTCAAGCTGGTGCAAACTGCTGATATCGCCAGTTTACCAGCGATAGCTGCCGCAAAAAACATCGCCACGGATGAGTGCGACAACTAACGCTAATGATATGCAGAGTAGGCGTTCCCGTGCAAAAACACACGAAAACACCACTTCGTGAGATTCACAACGACCAGTCAGATCTGCGATGCGAACCAAGAACAGGCGATAAGGCGCATTAGCATCAGGGATTTAACACCTGCCTCTTACTGGTGTTAAGCAGGACGACCAACTGCAGTAGAAAGGGAGCCCAGCCCAGAGCCACATCTAAAGACCAACAGATGCCATGGAGACACTGATCATGCAGCTCGGAGACCCAAGAGGGCCACAACACCCACCGCCACCACCCACAGGCACCCCCCCCCCCACCGGACCCTCCCCCCAAGGTCATGAAGTCCAGTAGTCAACGGTAGTGGAAAAACAGAACTTTATTACAAATACATAAATCAACAAAACGAAAAGCTCAACCAACGCGTTCCATTCCCAACGGAGAACTCCAACAGGGCAACGTGTCTTCAGAAACCTGTGGGAGAAATGGTGACAATGGTCAAACTTCCGTATAGTCACATGCCTAATCTGGTACAGTGTACTGCACTTGGACAAACCGGAATGCTCACAGGCCAGATAAACCATGCATGAGAAGACCGCAACAGAACTACGTGTGGCCGTAACCGTCGTAGGAATGAAGAGGAAGGTAACGACCACACGAACTGCTGTTACGGTCACATCAAGCAGGACTTATCACACCAGAAAGCATCACAGTGTGTGTCAGCTCGATACCCCTGCCCCTCACACCCCCCACATTGCGCAGGAACATCTTGAGACCACTCAAGGGAACTACGCCATAGCTGGCGTCATGCACGTGTTGGGGGTAATTCACAGCACACGTGTATGACTTGTGCCCCCTGCCGACACTGCACACAATCACCGCAACAGCAACCACACGCATGCCATCACTGTGCATACAAAAGTGGACCACCGTGGCCTGTCCACCAATGTTGTCGCAAATACCCCAGGCAGTGTGCATGATCCCCACATGTCCGCATGTCTGCCACCAACCAGCGCTTTGAGGATGGCCCCCATGGAAATGCACTGCCCATCGGCAAGCACCAACTGAACACACCACACACCTCAACTCCACAATCCCCCAACTCACAACTGTGGGAATGCACACGTCACCAATCCACCACCAAAGTGACTACTGCGTGTGTCTCAGTCTCCGCCACAACCTGCCCATAGGCCTACCCACACGTGACCGACCACCTTCAACGGGCACATTCACACTGGAGACGAGGTGGCTACGTCACAGACCAACCCGCGCACATCACGAACATCGCATGCAGGGCCGTGTCAGCAAGGGTGGCGCTCCCCACCCAGCCACGAGTCCGCCGCCGTGACCGGTGGTGCCTGCGTGATCCTGTGCGCCTGATGCACCCCAGCCCAGGTCCCCAGACCGGTCCTCCGCCCAGCGATGACTGGCCGCCCCTGTGCACCCAGGCCTCAATGCTCACCTGCCGCCACCGGCGTGTCTCCAAGAGGGCCCACCACGTGCAGGTGCATCCTCCTCAGCCGATCGCTGGATTCCGTGCCACAGGCCCCCAGCGCACCCAGCGGCACCGCGTAGTCATGTGTGTGCTGACTGCTGCCTGCACGTACACTGCGGTCCAGCAGGGCACACTGTTCAATTTGAGTCTTGATTTGCTGGACGCCGTATCGAGGCCAACGCATCATCGCAGGCTGCACACCCGCTCAGCTCTTCAGGTGCCACTGACCCTGTGCAACGCAAGTCATCGTCACATGGCGGTAGGCCCCTGCCAGCCGCAGTGCAGCGGGTGCCACTGACCCTGTGCAACGCAAGTCATCGTCACGTGGCGGTAGGCCCCTGCCAGCCGCAGTGCAGCGGGTGCCACTAACCCTGTGCAATGCAAGTCATCGTCACGTGGCGGTAGGCCTGTGCGGGCCGCAGTGCAGCGGGTGCCACCAACTCAGTGCACCACAAGTCATGGACCCCTCATGATTGGGTCGCGTGGTGCGGGCACCATCATGTCATCTCTGGCAGTGGGGTATGTGACGTGCTAGGCCCCTTTTATTGGCAGGGTCACATGTCCTGTGACGCCTGTGCTGGATGGGTGTGGTGTGGGTGTGAACCAGCCCTCAGGGAGTGGCTGTGGCATGCTGCCGACTAGACCAGTGATCAGCAGATCACTACAGGGAAGACCTGGGACATGTAGCTTTGTCATCCCCCCTTGAGCGTAAGCGGAGTGGACTGGCGTATGGCAGGCCAGCGTAGGGGTGGGAACAATGAGCCCGGGGCTCTGGGCGTGCTTCAGTTCTGGGCTGGACATGGAAGTAACTGATGCTTATGTCTCTGTTGTAGTGTCTACGCCACCCGGACCGCGATCGGCACTGTTGCACCCTGTGACTCAAGTCCCACGACATGAGCAACATGGATGTAAGGGGGAATCACTGACCCTACATTCATCCATACTCTCATACTTGCATGATCAAAGGCATGACACATCTGTGCGATTCTGAATGTTTAATTCACATCCAGTGGAGTGTTGCAGCTGGAGCAGTACAGGGCCATGCAAACCCCACTTCGCATTATTGGCCCGTGGAGGGCCAGCCAGAGTCCTTCAGGGAATGACAAGTACATCGGAAGTGTTAAAGGGTGAAAGTTTGTGGTCCCAGGGTACTGAACTAGGGCAGCTTAATTTGAGGGGGAGCGTCTAGAAAGTATGAGAAAAAACGTGTCAGAGACAGGTAGTTGAGTCAGGCTTTGGTGCAGTTTATTACAAGGAGACCACTTCCAACATGAAGTGAAAAAAAGAAACACTTTAAATGCAAAACGAAATACTGTGTCTCAGCTAAGACAAAATGAAACACAATGCATGTTGAAAATCTGACATGAGCATATAATGAGATGCTTCAATGCAATAATAAGAGAAAAATAGCATTTCTGATTTATATGAAAAAGAACACTTTTAAAATTCAATAATGAGCCTGAGCAAAAACTGAGCATTTAAAGACACATTTCTGGAGTGAAGAACAAACTCATGCAATGCAATGTAAATATATTTTAGATCAATGGAAATACTTTCAACATGCAAAATACACTTGGCTGCAATGCTAGGAATACACACGTTAAGTTAGGAGGAAAAAACATTATTGCTTTGCAATTGCAATAATGTTTTAGAATAACGGCAATGCATAGGAGAGAGAGAGAGAGAATTTCAAAGTACAATAAGCAAGTAGAGCTTCAGCCAAAGATGCTTAGATAGATGGCTGAAGGGGACCACACATGCGTCAGTGACCAAAGGGGGCACTTCTGCGAGGTAGTTCGACGAATGGACTGTGGTCAGATCATTTATACTCTTTCAATGATGAACCATTGACCACAAGTTCATATTTTGACATTTCGTATACGTCAATGGTATGCAAATCCTGTCTCTATTTAGACATTGTTTTTAGCATAATTTCTGAGAATCCTTAAAAAAACGGAAGACATAGGAGATTTGCAGATGTTATTGATACGCCAAGTAGCTGTCGTAAGGTACGATAAGGCAAGCTGGCGAAACTAATGCCGATAAATTGAGAAATTAGAAGACGTGAAAATGGCCTGTTACCCCACGCTTTCCTCTGTCAATATTAAGTTCCTGTTCTTGTGGTTTTAGTGGGTAAGCGCATCGCAAACTGGGCACATCGAAGGAGTGGGTGCTCGGGGGAGCTGCGCCTCGCTGAGGAGATGTGTGGTGAGAGAGACACTTTGAGGCCTAACACAGAAAAAGAATAGCTGGGACAGTTTGGTCAAGTTAACAGATTGGCAGGGGGGCCTGTTGTGTTCTATATGGTAATTCGGGACCCTACTTCAGAAGGGGAAGAGTTCAGTCCACAGTCTGATCGCTGTGTCATTGGTAACCAAACAGAAAATGGCAGTCCATGTCGAGGTCCAAGGTGAGTGTCGTAGAGTGTATCGGGGGACAGTGGAAGGTGATGATGCAAAGGGCCGAACCAAGCAGAAACAGGCCATATGGCGGAGATGAATGCTACTGCCTCCTCCTTACCAGTAAGGTTGTTTCACCCCCATCTTCGTCCTCTGATGTCACATGTGCCTCACACGTGGGTGGTGGTGGATTGCCTGCCGCACTGTGAGGCACTGACACATCAGGGGGCGGAGATGTGGATGTAGAAGCAGCAGCAGCATTCATCTGCGCAAGGCCTTGAGGCAGCAATGCCATGATGATGTGCTGCAGGGCATGGAAGGTCCCAGCCACATCTCGCTGGTGTGCAGCTGTGGCAGCCATTCTTTCCGCCGTCATCCGCTCCATGTTCTTCATGAGCCCCCGCATCTGTCCCAACTCCCGGCTGACATTGCTGGAGCCACTCTGACTGGACAGTTGTTCTTGTCTCAGTATCATGACTCCAGCAATGTCAGCCATGGATCGTTGGAGAGCATGGAGCGGACTGTGGGTGTCCGTTAGGGACTGTAAGTGGTCCCTGATGGTACTCAGACACCCATGTATGGCATCAAGTTTGGCTGCCATGAGGTCGAACCCCACCCGCACCTGATCAGCCGTCTTCTCCTGGACCTCTAACACTCGGCGTTGAAAGGCCATGTGTTGGTCGTGGGTGTCCTGGGAGACAGCCGTGGTGGTGGATGCTTCCTCCTGTGTGGTCTGTGCAGGGGGTGGGGTCTCCTCGATGCAGCGTGGCTGCCCTGCTCCTGGAGGTGAGGTGCCGTAGCTGTCCATGAACTCTTGGAAGGCGTCGGTGTCGAAGGTGTGGAGGTCCTCTTTGTCATCAGTGAAGAGCTGTTGGGTCTGCTCTGCAGGAGGTGTTGGTTCTCCCTCTGCAATGTGATGGGGAGATGCAGTTTAACATTGTGTTCACATGTATGTTGACGCATTGTACAGGTTTACATACAAGCTGCATGACAATGTACATTGTGACTGTTTGGGAGGAGCTGCCTATTTGATGCGTGACAGTGGACATTTCGACAACATCACGGATGTGTGTTTGTACTTGTACATTATCATCTCACATTTCCCTGCTATGCCAAATGTGATTGACCAGCTTCTACACACAAGCGGCACCAGTTGTGTCCTCTGTTCTGTTGTGAACGTGTTGCAGTTTATACCACATTGTTGTCAATGTTGATGTGCTCTGAATGTTATGTGTGTGTACTGCATTTTGGGAGAGTCGCCCCTGCAGCTCTGATTTGGCTGGCCCTTATCCCTTTCAGGCCATGTGCCTTTGACTTCTGTGCTTCTACAGTGCTGAGATGTTGCATTCTTAGGGAAATTTGGCTCTTGGTGGGACTTGGGACTCTGGGGCATGGTTTGTCCGCAGTTGTGTTGTTGAGGTCAGGGGTTGTTTGTGCACGTGGATGTGTCAGAGTGTGACCTGCTCCTTTACGGATGTGGTCCACACTCACCCACCTCAGTGTCGTGGCGTGCAACATGTCATGATATATTGACTGCAGCCATGCTATTCGTCATGCAGTGTCACTTGCATTGTCAGTGTGGCTCACAGACACGCCGCTTTGCTGGGTTCAGCACATGTGCATGGGTTTGTTGTGAGATTAGTGATGTGTGGGGAGAGCCCCTCTGTGCACATTGTCGACGGGGCCTACTTGCTGTTTCTATGTGTGCTGCAGTATGCCAAGGAGATCAGGGACATGATCCAGAGTCATTGTGGGTGTGCACTGTGCTATACTTGATTGTGCATGTGTGCCATTGTGCCCATCTCCCCCCGTCCCCCAGTCCCTGGTGGTTACTCACCCTGTTGCTGTTGTGTCAGGTCATGTTGAGCAGTGTCCGGTGCCCCAACTCCTGCCACCGTCTCCACACTGATGACTGTGGACACCATTTCCTCCATCTCATCCAGCTCCTCCTGTGGCGCTGGACTCCCACCTCCAGTCTGCATTGCTGCCGAGTTTCAGCTTGGTCTTGCGCTTCACACCATTCCAGCGCCTCTTGAGCTCTTCCATTGTCCTCCTCAGCACTCTCACTGCATTCACCTTGTCCAGGATGGACTGCCATATTCCATTTTTTGTTGCCAATGACACAGTGGAGGTGACAAACAGTTGTTGATGGTGTTCTACCACCTCCATGATCAGGATCCTGTTTTGCTGCTGACTGAACCTCGTCTTCCTCTTCTTCTTGTCCTTGCCCTTCCCTGTCCCTGAGGTCCCAGGCTGGTCCTCCGTGGGGCTTGTGGGGTTCTGACCGTCCTCTGTACCTGCTCCGGCTGCCTCCATTGTGCTTCGCTGTAGTTCGGTTTTTGTTTGTTTATTTTTTTTTTCTGCTTTTGTAGTGATTTTTCCTGCCTGACGTGTGTGATTTGCAGGCCTGGCGCTGCTTTTCGCTGATTGTCTTATCGCGGTTGGGCCCATCGTAACTTTTTTCGCGTTCAGGTTTGGATTTTCATTGCCGTCCCGGTAGTGTTATCGCGGACATTTGCCGCGTTATCGGGGTACTATCGCATGTTACCGCCGTGTTGTGAATGCCACGTTAACACAGGGTTATTTTCCAGCGATAGACGCCGATATGTAAACTTGCGTTAACCTATTTTGGCAATGTTTATCGCACATTCTTGAGAATATCCACCTAAGAGTGCTGAACAACAGCAAGGGGGTCCTCCAACGCACTCCCTAGGGCAGCACTGAGGGGGAGACAGTGGGCCGAACCCCAGAGAGAATGGTTACACCGGCTTAGGGCATGGGTGCACCGTTAGACAATTTAGGGCATGGGCCTGCTGCCTCTGGTTTACACCCTATGAGCCCCACGGACGGCCTGGTGTTGGAGGGGTGGCCCCCTTAGGGTTGCAGACAAGGATTGGATGGCTGAGGATCACCCCTCAAAGATACAGGTGGGTTAAACCTGTGTGATTCTCCCTGGGGCGCAGGCTGGTGGGACCCTTAGTGCTGGATTGGAACATCCCAACGGGATTTCGAGATGTCTTAACTGTTTAAGCGTCTTCCTGTAAATACGAGCACATCTTGGTTAGGACGTTAGTGAACAAAGAATTTGTAAAATTATACATGATGATTATAATAATGTCTATATCAATATTACAAAGTAAATAATAATTCAATGTCATGTTATTGTTATTTGTGAAAATGTTGTCAATAAACATGGCCTGTTTCCTCCCAAATGCACGAGTGTAATTTGGTTGTCATTGATTTGTGGGGTTCTGAGGGGGGGGGTGTTAGGTCCGACATGGGGGCCTCCGGGTTCTAATAGTGTATAAACAACTAACAGGATCACCATCACGCAGTGCTTAATACGTAACAGGATAAGTTCCGGTGCCCCAGAAGCAAACGGCTGATGCTGTAGAAGGTAGTGGTGTCGAATACCATGGCTGCGTAGTCTTGATTCCACCTCATGCATCTTTAATCCAACACCAGACACCCCCTACCTCTGAATCTGATGCTTGTGGTTTTTGTCATCCCTGCCTTCTCTCTTTCTCCCTACTAAGTGAGCCAAGTTTAATTAATGAGCCAGATAAAGAAATTATGCAAACCTGGAAAAAAGGATAGCAAGAGCTGCAAATAGTTGGAATGAGTGAGAGAAGACAAGTAATAAAAATTAACGTGAGAAAAGTAAGGCTTGCAATAGTTAGAAGAAGCAAAGGAGGAAGAGGATAAGGAAGAAATGGTGAAAGAAAATAAAGGTGCAAGGATGGAAGGAAATATGGAAGGAGGGAAGGAAAAGTAAAAAGAGTGAAAGGAAGAAAGGGAGAGTGAAAAGGAAAAAGGAAAGACAGGTGTAAAGATGGATGGGTGGGTGGGTGTTTAGGTGGGTATACAGATCCGTTTTTGAAAGGATGGAAGGAAGAAGGAAACAACTGATGAAGGGATAGATAGGTGGATAGAAGGATGAACAGAAGTGTGAAAAGATGGATGAATGGAAGGGTGAAAGGATGGAGGGACCTATGAGTGAAAGGAATAGTCCTTGGATGGATGGAGGGATAGATAGATGGAAATATGGAAAGCTGAAAAGGTGGGTGGATGGGCGAATAAACAGACCAATAGAGAGGGAGAGGATGTGGCATAACGGCAAGAGCTGCTGACTTTAGAGCTGGGGAACTAAGGGGCATATTAGCAAGGGCTGGCGATATAATTATCGCCGCTTTAGCGTCCGTTTTCGGGCGATAAGCGGCGATAATTATATCGCAATATCATCAAGGACACGCTAGCGCGTGTTTCTTTGATGTAGAGCCCGTTTTTTCACAGCCTCGCCTCGCATCGCTAATGAGATGCAAAGAAGGCGTGGCTGTGAAAACAACACATGAAAATATCGCGAAGGCAGCTTCGCGATATTAACAAGGAGGTGCAGCGATAAAAAAATCGCGCTACCTCGGTTTAACGCTGGAATTTAACGACTGTTAAATTCCAGACTAAGGCATACTAATAATGGTAGGTGGATTATGCTGATACGACCACAGGGTCGTATCAGCAATGTTATCGCTATTTTCCATGGAACATCGCTGGAAAACCAGCGATGTTCCATGGCAAACACCGCTATCGCTGAAATATTATCGCCATAGCGCTATGCATTGTAAATATAGCGTTATCATGGCGATAATTTGCAGCGATAGCCGGCGATAATATTTCTATCGCTATGTGGGGCCCTTGTTAATATGACCCTAAGTTTGAGTCTCGGTGTGGGCTCATAATCCTGTGATTCTGGGCAAATCACTTAATCTCCCCGTGCCTACCAAAAATGAATGTGTCCTTGTGTGATGTAACTGGTGCTCATGTAGAGCGCTCCAATACCTTTGGGTTGGGTTTGCGCTATATAAAAATAAACAGCAAAAAAAACAAAAATGGATGTTATTTCAATGGATGTTTAGAATAATGAAAAGATGGATAAAAGGTGGAAGAATGATGGAAAGAAGGGTGGGAGGATGAAAGGATAAATGAGTATATGTAAGGACAAAGGTAACTTTTCTAGGACAGGTTGGGCTTACTTGCCTCGTTTATTCAGTCTCATTAGAGGCTTGGCCAAAGTGGGGGTATTTTAGTTTTCTGGCTACTCCCTTGACCAGACCAATAAGTAACACCAACAGCAGCAACAGCATCACTACAGCTAGCCGCAGCACAGTCATCACAAGCAGTATGTCCAACAGTCTGTCTACTGGCATGAGTACTTCCAGCAGGACCACAATTAGTAATAATTACACCACGCCCACCAGGCACCAGCACTACCACATCCAACAGCAACATCATGAACAGGAAAACAAACATATGTATCTCCACCATTACTAACAGAGACAAGCCCACCAACAGACGTATTATTACAGTAATGCCAGCACCAGTCCCATGACAGGCAGCAGCTCTGGCACATTTTGCAAGGGAACCACTACACTGCTAAAGGCAGGATCGGAAATTTCTTAACATATCATCATTCCATATCATGGGCAATTCCAGTGGTATGTGCCCAATAGACCACTGCGCTCTTTAGGAGCGAAACTGGTGAGAGTACCACCCACAAAAAAAGCCAGGTGGGGAGGCAAAAGTTTCAGTGTCTGTGCGGCTAAGGCTTGGAATAACCTTCCTTTCCCCCTGAGGAATAGCTCGGATTTACTGGAATTTAGGAAAGCCTTAAAAACCTGGCTTTTTGACTAAATGCTCACCCTGGTTTCTTTATTTGGTGCTTCTTCTGAGGATTGTAGCTAGCGCCAGGACACCTTAGGGTAACAGTCGCGCTTTACAAGTTTCCTTAACATAACATCATACCTGCCAACTTACAAAATAATTTCACAGTGGGAGGAGGGGGCAGGGCCTTGGAGGGGCTGGGCCTGATGCCGAGAGTTAACTAAGAGGCACTCTGCCTGCCACCAAGCCCCACACCCCGGTCATCGAGGCTGTTGCCGATGTCCTGGGATGCTTTCACACCTTTCAATGGATATCGGCTGCTTAATGATTCTGAAAAAGAGCTGGAAATCCCCTGTTTACAGTGGTTTTCAGCTTGTTTTCCCTGCCACTGTGCGATTTTGTCTCCTCGCCCGGTGACCATGTGAAGGGAGCCAAATTTCAAGTGACACACGGTGGCACCTGTGAGTTTTCTGGTCTGTATCAAGTACGGCACCAATGACCTACCAGACCTAGAGCCTCGGGGTAAACTTCTACGCAGTCCTACCAAGCACCACGCATCAGGCGTTAGACTAACGCATTTCAGTGTGGTACTCCGCATTACTGCACTGAAATACATTGTCACGCATATGCATGGTGTCTGTTACTGAAGCGCAGCCTGCCTAAAACTTAAGTGGAAAAGAAACAATTGATGGACGAAATGCTGGACAATGCAAACATTCACCCCCAGTCACAAGGATCTGGAATAAATCCATCATTCTTTTGCTCACCACACAACACCAGTTTGGACCCAGCCTTATGCAAATCAGTCTTGTCCCTGTTCCTTGTGGGAACAGTCCAGCCCGAACTGCCAAGCCAGGACCTCCCTGGACCGGAAAGAAACATCCTGGGATCGGTTTCAGGGCATCACCCTTCATCAACCAGCCTAGCTTGAATCCAGTGGTGTAGTGAGCATGGGACCCCCGTCTGGGCATACCCTTCCCACTTAGGGCGACATATGCAAAAGAAACAATTGATGGACGGAATGCTGGACAATGCAAACATTCACCCCCAGTCACAAGGATCTGGGTTAAATCCATCATTCTTTTGCTCACCACACCACCCCAGTTTGGACCCAGCCATATGCAAATCAGTCTTGACCCTGTTCCTTGTGGGAACAGTCCAGCCCGAACTGCCAAGCCAAGTCCTCCCTGGACCGTAAACAAGCATCCTGGGACCAGTTTCAGGGCATCACCCTTCATCAGCCAGGCTAGCTTGAATCCAGTGGTGTAGTGAGCACGGGACCCACGTCTGGGCATACCCTTCCCACTTAGGTCGACATATGCAAAAGAAACAATTGATGGACGGAATGCTGGACAATGCAAACATTCACCCCCAGTCACAAGAATATGGGTTAAATCCATCATTCTTTTGCTCACCACACCACCCCAGTTTGGACCCAGCCATATGCAAATCAGTTTTGACCCTGTTCCTTGTGGGAACATTCCAGCCCGAACTGCCAAGCCAGGTCCTCCCTGGACCAGAAACAAGCATCCTGGGACCGGTTTCAGGGCATCACCCTTCATCAGCCAGGCTACCTTGATTCCAGTGGTGTTGTGAGCACGGGACCCACATCTGGGCATACCCTTCCCACTTAGGGCAACAAATGCAAATGAAACAATTGATGGACGGAATGCTGGACAATGCAAATATTCACCCCCAGTCACAAGGATCTGGGTTAAATCCATCATTCTTTTGCTCACCACACCACCCCAGTTTGGACCCAGCCATATGCAAATCAGTCTTGACCCTGTTCCTTGTGGGAATAGTCCAGCCCGAACTGCCAAGCCAGGTCCTCCTTAGACCGGAAACAAGCATCCTGGGACCGGTTTCAGGGCATCACCCTTCATCAGCCAGGCTAGCTTGAATCCAGTGGTGTAGTGAGCACGGGAACACATCTGGGCATAACCTTCCCACTTAGGGCGACATATGCAAAAGAAACAATTGATGGACGGAATGCTGGACAATGCAAACATTCACCCCCAGTCACAAAGATCTGGGTTAAATCCATCATTCTTTTGCTCATCACACCACCCCAGTTTGGAAACAGCCATATGCAATCAATCTTGACCCTGTTCCTTGTGGGAACAGTCCAGCCCGAACTGCCAAGCCATATCTTCCCTGGACCGGAAACAAGCATCCTGGGACCGGTTTCAGTGCGTCACCCTTCATCAGCCAGGCTAGCTTGAATCCAGTGGTGTAGTGAGCACGGGACCCACGTCTGGACATACCCTTCCCACTTAAGGCGACATATGCAAAAGAAACAATTGATGGACGGAAAGCTGGACAATGCAAACATTCACCCCCAGACATAAGGATCTGTGTTAAATCCATCATTCTTTTGCTCACCACACCACCCCAGTTTGGACCCAGCCATATGCAAATCAGTCTTGACCCTGTTCCTTGTGGGAACAGTCCTGCCCGAACTGCCACGCCAGGTCCTCCCTGGACCGGAAACAAGCATCCTGGGACCGGTTTCAGGGCATCACCCTTCATCAGCCAGGCTAGCTTGAATCCAGTGGTGTAGTGAGCACAGGTCCCACGTCTGGGCATACCCTTCCCACTTAGAGCAACATATGAAAAAGAAACAATTGATGGACGGAATGCTGGACAATGCAAACATTCACCCCCAGTCACAAGGATCTGGGTTAAATCCATCATTCTTTTGCTCACCACACCACCCCAGTTTGGACCCAGCCATATGCAAATCAGTCTTGACCCTGTTCTTTGTGGGAACAGTCCAGCCCGAACTGCCAAGCCAGGTCCTCCCTGGACCGGAAACAAACATCTTGGGACTGGTTTCAGGGCATCACCCTTCATCAGCCAGGTTAGCTTGAATCCAGTGGTATAGTGAGCACGGGACCCACGTCTGGGCATACCCTTCCTACTTAGGGCGACATATGCAAAAGAAACTATTGATGGACGGAATGCTGGACAATGCAAACATTCACTCCCAGTCACAAGGATCTGGGTTAAATCCATCATTCTTTTGCTCACCACACCATCCTAGTTTGGACCCAGCCATATGCAAATCAGTCTTCACCCTGTTCCTTGTGGGAACAGTCCAGCCCAAACTGCCAAACCAGGTCCTCCCTGGACCGGAAACATTCATCCTGGGACCGGTTTCAGGGCATCACCCTTCATCAGCCAGTCTAGCTTGAATCCAGTGGTGTAGTGAGCATGGGACCAACGTCTGGGCATACCCTTCCCACTTAGGGCAACATATGCAAAAGAAACAATTGATGGACGGAATGCTGGAAAATGCAAACATTCACCCCAAGTCACAAGGATCTGGGTTAAATCCATCATTCTTTTGCTCGCCACACCACCCCAGTTTGGACCCAGCCATATGCAAATCAGTCTTGACCCTGTTCCTTGTGGGAATAGTCCAGCCCGAACTGCCAAGCCAGGTCCTCCCTGGACCGGAAACAAGCATCCTGGGACTGGTTTCAGGGCATAACCCTTCATCAGCCAGGCTAGCTTGAATCCAGTGGTGTAGTGATAACGGGACCAACATCTGGGCATACCCTTCCCACTTAGGGCGACATATGCAAAAGAAGCAATTGATGGACGGAATGCTGGACAATGCAAACATTCACCCCCAGTCACAAGGATCTGGGTTAAATCTATCATTCTTTTGCTCACCACACCACCCCAGTTTGGACCCAGCCATATGCAAAGTAGTCTTGACCCTGTTCCTTGTGGGAGCAGTCCAGCCCAAACTGCCAAGCCAGGTCCTCCCTGGAACGGAAACAAGCATCCTGGGACTGGTTTGAGGGCATCACCCTTCATCAGCCAGGCTAGCTTGAATCCAGTGGTGTAGTGAGCATGGGACCCACGTCTGGGCATACCCTTCCCAATTAGGGCGACATATGCAAAAGAAACAATTGATGGACGGAATGCTGGACAATGCAAACATTCACCCGCAGTCACAAGGATCTGGGATAAATCCATCATTTTTTTGCTCACCACACCACCCCAGTTTGGACCCAGCCATATGCAAATCAGTCTTGACCCTCTTCCTTGTGGGAACAGTCCAGCCCGAAATGCCACGCCAGGTCCTCCCTGGACCGGAAACAAGCATCCTGGGACCGGTTTCAGGGCATCACCCTTCATCAGCCAGGCTAGCTTGAATCCAGTGGTGTAGTGAGCACAGGACCCACGTCTGGGCATACCCTTCCCACTTAGGGCGACATATGCAAAAGAAACAATTGATGGACGGAATGCTGGACAATGCAAACATTTACCCCCAGTCACAAGGATCTGGGTTAAATCCATCATTCTTTTGCTCACCACACCACTCCAGTTTGGACCCAGCCATATGCAAATCAGTCTTGACCCTGTTCTTTGTGGGAACAGTCCAGCCCGAACTGCCGAGCCAGGTCCTCCTTGGACCGTAAACAAACATCTTGGGACTGGTTTCAGGGCATCACCCTTCATCAGCCAGGTTAGCTTGAATCCAGTGGTGTAGTGGGCACGGGACCCACGTCTGGGCATACCCTTCCTACTTAGGGCGACATATGCAAAAGAAACAATTGATGGACGGAATGCTGGACAATGCAAACATTCACTCCCAGTCACAAGGATCTGGGTTAAATCCATCATTCTTTTGCTCACCACACCACCCTAGTTTGGACCCAGCCATATGCAAATCAGTCTTCACCCTGTTCCTTGTGGGAACAGTCCAGCCCGAACTGCCAAGCCATGTCCTCCCTGGACCGGAAACATGCATCCTGGGACAGGATTCAGGGCATCACCCTTCATCAGCAAGGCTAGTTTGAATCCAGTGGTGTAGTGAGCATGGGACCCACGACTGGGCATACCCTTCCCACTTAGGGCAACATATGCAAAAGAAACAATTGATGGACGGAATGCTGGAAAATGCAAACATTCACCCCCAGTCACAAGGATCTGGGTTAAATCCATCATTCTTTTGCTCACCACACCACCCCAGTTTGGACCCAGCCATATGCAAATCAGTCTTGACCCTGTTCCTTGTGGGAGCAGTCCAGCCCGAACTGCCAAGCCAGGTCCTCCCGGGACCGGAAACAAGCATCCTGGGACTGGTTTGAGGGCATCACCCTTCATCAGCCAGGCTAGCTTGAATCCAGTGGTGTAGTGAGCATGGGACCAACATCTGGGCATACCCTTCCCACTTAGGGCGACATATGCAAAAGAAACAATTGATGGACGGAATGCTGGATAATACAAACATTCACCCCCAGTCACAAGGATCTGGGTTAAATCCATCATTCTTTTGCTCACCACACCACCCCAGTTTGGACCCACCATATGCAAATCAGTCTTGACCCTGTTCCTTGTGGGAACAGTCCAGCGCGAACTGCCAAGCCAGGTCCTCCCTGGACCGGAAACAAGCATCCTGAGACCGGTTTCAGGGCATCACCCTTCATCAGCCAGGCTAGCTTGAATCCAGTGGTGTAGTGAGCAGGGGACCCACGTCTCGGCATACCCTTCCCACTTAGGGCGACATATGCAAAAGCGCGAGGGATGTCACATCCTGCGTGTTTGTGTGGGAGGCAGGAGGCTGAATTTGCGCGCCCGCAAACCAATCATGGCGCTTGCAGCGTCCCGTTGCCTGGTGCAGCTCGCACCGGCCTGGGCCGCAGCTTGCTGTCAGCTGTGCTGCACCTAGGGTGACCAACCGTCCGTAATTTTCATGGACTGTCCTTGAATTTACTGTAATGTCCCTTGTCCGTGAAGGAAGTTTCCACGGACGGAATTTGTCCGTAATTTTAGCCTTAGTGCTGAAGGACAAATGTTCACAAGTTGAGATGGCTCAGCTGAAGCAGAAGGGACGGGGTCTCCTGTGCAGAGATTCAGAGGGAGGGACAGCCAGGGTGCAGGGCTGCTTCAAAGAAATGTAAATGTGGGCACCTGGTTAATCTGCGCAGGTAAAGGCTGCTTGAATGCGATATAAATAGGTGTTAACGGCTAGAGTTCACATTAAGCTGCATGAAGTGAAAGATTTTTTCTTTTTCCGCAGTATTGTTAGGGTGTTCCAAGGTCAGCTGTGAAGTGTGTGTTTTGTAAATACAACTGAGGTCACAAACTACTGTTGCGTTACATTGCGACTCACAAAGAGGATGCGAATAGCTCTTTCATGCCGTCTCATGTTTACAATTCGAAAGGTGTCGCAAAACCCCTTTCACAAGTCAGAAACACTTTCCTCACTCTTAAAACAGGGTCTGTACATTGTAAAAAGGTGTTTTGCTATCGGAAGCGTGATTCAAAGACTTTGCAACTGAAAAATAAAACCTTCAGGACATGCGGCCTCTGGTGGATTGACCTGTCGGTATTCTTCATGCATTAAACAGGATTTTTTTTCTTCTTGCACTTTTCGCTGTGGAAATGCAGGCTCTGGACAGTCATAGTATATTAGATGCAGTAAATATGCATATATCAATGTCACTTTGCAACTAACATCACAGTAAATCACAGATGGGAAGTGATGTTGTGTGTGCGGGTGCCTCATTAATCGGGATGCTTTACTAGGTACTGGACATATGACTCTCCTGTAGCTCTTCTCCATCATTTTACTATATAAGTCAGCAGAAACATATCATGCACCATGTGCGGTCATTTGTGTACTGCAAGCTACAGTCAGTGGAGACATAAACCTTGGGGGTTTGCATGATATCACCTCAATACATCTGCTGCCACATAAAACAAGCTACAAGGGAGGGGGCATGGCACTTTAGGCTATACTGCCCCACCTGCGATCCTCAGATTCTTGGAATAACTATACTGCTCTCCTACCGTTACCCTATTTTCCTCCACTCTTCTTGCTTACTGCTCAGATTTACTAGTGTTTATCTTGCTGACATCTTTTTGGACTGGATTTTTCATACTGTGACCATTTCAATATCTCAAGGTTAGCATTGATCAGGCAATTCCCTTGTCATGCTTTCATGTCATACACCTTCTGCACATCTATGTAGACATGCTACAATGATTACTGTTTCTATGCTAATGTTATCCTTCTAAATTTTTACTCCTGTTATGACAACACTTTATACGGCACTCTACAAATTGTTTATCTGCACTCCTGCTAATGTGAAATCTATTGTGTAGTGCTCTGTAATCGTTTCATCATGTGCTTCCCGACCCTTACATATTCCTTTTACAGATTCCTCAAGCCGGTTTGAGTGGAGTCTGCACAACTGAAAAAAAGAAAATAAACTGCTAGGCTTGACATTTTACAAAGAGAATGTGCGTGTTTCATTTTTCCCAGAGTCTGCTTTCTCTTTCCCATGCGCAATATATGGATTTAAGATAAAGCATACTTTCAGTGCTCTGGAAATAGGAACGCACCGGGCAGAAGAGATATGGCACTGTCCTTGTGCTCTCGTCTGCTGTATACGCTAACAACAGCAGTTCAGTGAGTTGGTGCAATTTTCACATTTCAGACTGGGGTGCAATGTCATCGTCATTAACAGAAAATGTACTTGTCCATGGACGTTGTCACAATTCATTAGGTCTCACGTTAGCCAAGACCTTTTGATTTTGCTAAAATTATATGTATAATATATTCATCAATTGGTCTGTTGTTGTGTCATTCACCTTTTGCTTCTGCCTGCTACAGCATTGAGCATGGGGCAATGGGTCATCCTACTTCAGCCACTGGTTAACTTCACTCTGAGTGATTGTATTTAGCCCTTTGACAAAGAGCACATCCGCACACAAGGTAGTTCCCTTCAGTCGCAGTGTTTTGGTTTTCACTTTATTATTGCCTTTGTTGGTTGAGCCTGATGTGATAGCAGGACGCTTTGTACCAGATGAGAGCACAGGGCACGTTCCAGCTTTACCAGTTCTTGTCTCCTGCCAATGCTGGTGTATATTCCTTTTGAAGTAGTCTTTGTTTATCTGACTGCTGCTTTTTCACACAATATTAGCAGTTTGTTCACATGAACTCTGAACATAAGCTCATGAGGCTGCTCTATCTTCGCAGCTCTAACTGTTATGTTCTGTGTATTTGTAAAGTGCACTATCACCTGTGGCTGGCTGTCTGTCATTCCTTGTTTCTGTCTTTCTTCTTTGCCTGTAGCTGATGTTTTTGTTTGAATAGGGGTGGGACAGCAGCTTCGTGAACAAAATGTTTTGCAAAAACAATGCCAAAACAAGAATTGCCAAATTGCTGGCAGCCAACGCCAGACCTATTAGCTTTGCCAATGGTTGTATTCCAGAAAGTGCCTCTGTGGCCCTCTTTTCACCTATAACCGGTGCGTGGTTTAGCTACAACCACACACCAGATG
The DNA here is from genome assembly GCA_963921515.1 of Calotriton arnoldi. NCBI lineage: Eukaryota > Metazoa > Chordata > Amphibia > Caudata > Salamandridae > Calotriton > Calotriton arnoldi. Next base: position 1,253,300 of record CAWUFW010002870.1, on the reverse strand, counting down.
ATGTGTGCTGGACTATGCTAGAATCACCTCTTAGCATGAGCAAACAAAGCCTTTTTCTGAGGGAACAAGAGAGGATTTTTTATTTAGCCACATACAGGACAGGCCTCAATGATGAAATTCCCTGGTTTGAATTGGAAAACTGAGGCACTCTCTATTATGCACTCCCATGAGAGCAGCCACAACAGGGCAGTGTCCGTGGATTTAAACACAAATGTCTTTATGCAATACTTTCCAAAGAAATGCCATGCCTGGGTAGCTATCTGAAGCTGCATCTATGTCAAGCAATTACCACTTATTCACCTTGGTTAAGACTCAAGTTAACTTTAAAATATATCAAATTCTTAGTGGGAGCGGGATCTTCACGTTAAAGGACTTGACAACGTTTTGTAAAAACGTAAACAAGTTCAGGGTAGGCCTGCGGTGAGAAGGGTCCGGAAGTTCAAATGAATTCCACCTTGCAAATGAATATCATGGACAGGAGTCATAATCATAATCATAGTAAACCTTCAAGGTGAGTGCACTCCAGCAGGCAATCAGACATCTGAAGTGAGCTTGAAAAGGAACATTACTGAATCCCTGCAGGCTTAAATATTCAGATACCACCAAGTCAAGGTCATACCAACGAAGCAGCCTTGTCTACTTGCCCTGCTAGACCTCAGGAGGCTATAATCCAAGAAGAGATCTGCAGAGGTAGAAATGCTCACCCTGAAAGCATCTTGAAATACCACAAAAGACCTGCACAGTTTCTCAAAACTTCATGCATACCGAAAAACATGAAGTGCATGATTGTCTCAAACTAATATAAACTTGTTTTGACTTGTACTTATGTTGGTTGTCTATTTGCTTACTTATATACTATTGCGCGACCTCCTCGCAATTTTGTGTCCTGAATTTTGACCTTCTGTCCTGAATTTTTGTCCTGAATTTTGACCCTTTGTCCTGAATTTTTACACTCACCGTCATGCCAGTTGGTCACCCTAGCTGCACCCTGCCAAATTCAGTTCTTAACGCAGCTGAGGGAGATCGAGAAGGAGTCAGTGACCGGTGCTGCAGCGGCCGCCAGGACAGTTTGTTACTGGACGGTCCCGCCCAGGATGCACTGGACAGCCTGGACTTGGACTCACATCTCAATTAGGATACGTGAGTGATAAAATATATTCACAAAATTCAACTTCAAACATTTACTTTTATCCGCTTTCATTTTACCAGGTCATGTTGATAATGTTTCATGAATAGTACTGCACCACGTGTCAGCCGTTTGTTTTCTGACTTCCAAAATGTCAAGACAGAATAAAGACTTCCTGCCAGCTTCATGCAATCATAGACTTACACTACTTACTTTGAGTCGTAGTTTGAGCAAGGAAAGAATAGTCTACTCTGGACAATCCCCACTCCATCTATCTGATTACGAACTGCTGAAATCAGATGGCTCTGCAGTTTATTGGCTGACATACACACGGTGGTCCCGGGCCATGTTTGAATGGGAGTGTATTTTACAAACAGGGAAGGGGCACGAGGCCGGCATGTTGGTAGTGCTATAAAATGTGGCCCACAGAGATACAAATACCTGGAGTGTCCTGGTAAGCTTCAAAGTGTGCGATAACCCAATTGTCTCGCAAGGGTGATGTGGTTTCTGCATCATTGACCCTGTATAATACCGTTGTGGGTGGCGTGGTTTCTTCATTGGTGATCCGATAAAATAATGACATGACTGCAAAAGCTTGTCTTTAAAACTAAGAAAAGCCTGGCAGTGCAATTTGTATTTGTTTGCACTACCACGTGCTTAGAGTAAAACACTGCCAAGTTTTGCGCTGGTGTTTCCCAGCATTCTTTTTTACCTTTTTGCATTAGCAACCGATTATGCCTGTGACTGAGTGAATGCATAATCTCCTAGTTGCAGTTGCTATGCTAACAAGCATTGGCATAGCCAATAGGTCTCGCCTTTGGGGCCTTATAAGTATTTAGTTATGCAGCACAATATCCTTCGTGCAACAACATCAACTGTTGCATGGCTAAACACTTATAAGGTCCCAAAGGCGAGACCTATTGGCTATGCCAATGCGTAACATCTTGGATTACCAGCATTGCTAATGGACGGATCACTTTATCATGTAGTGTGTCAGACAAGATATTCACAGAGTACAGGCCAAACTATGGTTTGATGCTGGCTTTTCCAAATAGGAAATAAGAATATCCATTTACATCTTTTTCATAAGCACCCCTAGTTATTGAAATCCAGCATTTTATGACCCACACTAAATTCTTAGCAGATGTTATAAGAAAAATCACAGTTGTCCCATGGCCAAGTAGCACCCATCAGAGCTCATTCAGAAAAGAATGTTGTTGGTTCAGGGATGATATCCACCAAATGAAATGTAAGGGTAACATTTGTGAAATGGTGGACGTGCACACAATTTCCATTTGAATGAACAGAGTTTCAAATGTGCTCTTCTACCTGCAGAATGGCCTTCAAAATGCCATGCTTGAGTCATGGAAGATGGATTACATCAAAAACTGCTTTCAGTGCTTAAAGAATTAGTGGTGTCAAACTATATGTTCTACAGCGAAAGGTTCCCTGTGGCAAAGAGTGCAGCCAGCTCACTCATTGGTACAGCCGGTCATGAGAATATGCGAGCCAACCTTCTTTCTGTGAATTTACTTCCATCCACGGTCACAAAGATCCATCCTTCTTGTAAACACTCTATAAACGTCTGTAATTTCTGCCACCTCGTTATTATCCATATAAGCCTCCCTGTTTTCATATCCCATATCACCAACTTTCATTGTGCCTCTATCTATAGATGAAGCTGCCTAAAAATAAAGAGTAATCTTGGCTTTTGAAAGTAAAGCACCAGCAGCCACCAAATGTTTTCAAACCCATCTCCTGCTCACCTAGCATTGCAAATGTACTTGAAAATGTGGAGTCCAGTAACTTGATCAGTAACTTCCAGTCAGATGTCAGTCTGACAAGCCACAAACATTTTACTAAATATCAGGGAAGAGATGCTTGCTTACTGGCCTCTAGATTGACTCTCCACAGCCCTTGATACCACAAAGTGAGGTTTGACTTTCTTGCAATATGTGTTGGAGAAGCTGCCCTAGCTTGGCCTCTATCATTCATGAGTAACAATAACCACTAACTTAGACCTTGCTGTCTAGAACCATCCGCTTTAGTGTAGCAATGTTTGAGGATCATCTCCCTCATTAACTGTAATATCCTTTTTGTTCTGATTGCCAGTGTCCTTGTATGACACAACATTGGCTGCCCACATATTTATGTAGAAGACACTTAGGTCTGTCTCAAATTTTAGCAGGATTCTGGGTTTTAGTCAGTTGTTAACTGCTATAAAGAAGTTAACAGTTGGATAAAGTTAAACTAGCTGTAAATTTAGTCAACAGCTAACCCTCTTCTGGGCCCAGTGACACCCCCACTCCCTTAACCTCTCCCGGTTTACTCATCTAAATTGGTATTCATCCCTCAACACTAAACTAAGGGCTTCTAGTCGTGGCTTTCGATTTGACAGCTGCTTTTTTAAATAAAGTTTCTAAGAACATGGGTAGGCATCAACGCATGCTCTTGGTAGTACTCCTCTTGTGCACCTCCCTCTCGAAATTACCTTGATCTTTGCAGTGGTAACATCTTGTCTTTCCTGCAATTGTATTTATACTCTATTTTCTGAATAAGACTATAGTCAAGCTGCAAATAAGTTCCCATTATGCCTTGCATCGGATTTATGGTCTAAGAAGCCATGACCGTATTATAGTCACCCTGAAGACTCTTCACTAGCTAATGATTCATTAAACACCAGAACATGGTTGGGCATTAATATCCTTAATGGCAATGGCCCAGGCTAACTAATCATGTCATCTTTGGATTTCCAAAATGTCTTTCTCTATTAACTTACAAACCATCTGCTTGCACAGGTGGGTGGCAGGTGGAACACCATGTTATGCCCCCCCTCCCCCCTCAGCCCCCCCATTCACATCTGCTTCCAAGCAGTTTCACACCTACTAGTAGCCTACTCTGAACTGGCAGTTCAGACTTCCCACACATACCAGGTACACGGCAGGTACAAGGATTTACTGGGCCTAGTCCACAACTATAAAATGTCGAATTCCTAACACAAAAAAGGTACCCTAAGGAATCCGCTGCAAAACCATGTCTCCGTTTAACACATGGTCTAATCACACAAATTTAAGAGACTGCCAACACTCATGGTCTTAACCTGGGGTGTAGATTCCTTTGCAAAGGAATCTGCTTTTACATGGCTTTGTGTTTGGGGAGGCTAGGTAGCACATAGCACAGGGAATAACTGCTTATTATACTAAAAATGTCTACTCGCCTTCTACAGCAATCCCACATTCACAGGTGACAGGCTTCAAGAGAAAAAACCTACATACAAAACAGTTGTTCAGTTTGTATAGTTACAGGTAAGCAACTTGTTTTTCTATTGACCAGCATCAAGATGTGCTTCTGGTCAGTGTCCAAAATGTAAAAATGACCTCTGCAATGACTATGAATTCCTTTTGGCACAAAGGGTCATCTTGCGTCCTTGAAGTGTAACAGTATCTGTCAGTGATAGCATGGGTCCTACGGACCTCACTCGCTGCAATCTGTGGAGTGGTACTTGATCAGACCTTTTATTTACAAACAAATTACATACTGCATCTTGTTTCAAATTTATTAAATGAGAACTTGTCCTCTAACACATCTACTTGAAATCCTAATCCTAACAAGCCTTTTGAGAGAAAAAAATAGGCATTTTATCGGGAGTCCAAGGAGTTTCTTCATATAGCCTCTCCCACAATTTAGTCACTTTCAGATTCATTTTTAAAACTGTCAAGTCAAGTGTCCCAAATGGTGGATGGAAAGCACAATTTATTCCTTAAGAAATTGAGATGCTCCAACCATCAAATGACATCTATGGTAAATTCAGGTGGAAAAAACTGGGTCATAGATGGAAGGCAGCAGCACAACTGAGCACAAGGAAGAATGGTTGGAATGGGTAAATGGACAGGAAGGCAGGCGCTAATTAGCAGGGAGATAAAGAAAAAACATAAATCGGCACAGTGTGCTTCATATTGAATTCCCACTGCCCCCAACATCCAGAATTAAGTGGCTGCCAATTGAGTTTGACCAACGCACCCAATAGTGACCGAAACAGCTTCATGTCACTTTAGCACCAATATCTGCAGATTGAGTCGAATTGTCACTGTGTGCACTACACAAGATTGTTCCCAATAAGATTTGGGCTGTCTCCACACCTGTAAATACATGGGAATTGTTGCCATCTTTAACTGCAAGTTTTGCAGGGCTCATAGAGGAGCTGTAGCCCCCAGTCAACAAACTCCTTACCCATTGCTTACATCTTCTTTCTATGTTGTGTAAGCACTGTAAAGTTGTGTAAAAGGACCTACTTACATGGAGAAAGTTTAATAGAGGCAGCCTTCTTCAGAATGGGGTCTTGAAATTCAAGGTCTCTGAGAAGTATCATCGTATAACAGTCTCCATCCTGTGAATATGTTGAGAATCCACCGGCAGGTCTAAGCTTTTTCGAACCAGAACATTAGTCGCACACCCAACACGGAGCATATAGTTTTAGTCAAGGAAAAGGTTTCACGTACATAAGTAGGCCCAAAACCATGCAATAAAGACCCTTTAGTTGCAGTCTTAGAGTACCATGGTATGGATTTGCGGGAAAAAACTGTCTTCCAGTAATGAAAGGTCTGCATCCAAGTTAAAACTTGTATATAGGATTCATGAATGCAAAACCTTTAATATTAGGGCAAGCACTCTAAGGAAATGCTGTAAGCTCTGATGTATTAATGACCGTCCATTTTGAGATCCTCTATTGAAATCTTGAAGGCAAAGGATCTATGGGAAAACTCCCTGCCACCCAAAACAATAGGCAGAATTTTGACCAAACAAGCAAGATGAATTTGCAAGAGACCTGAATATTGAAGCCACTAACAATCTGGCTTTCATAGGTGCTGCTTCACTTCAATACAGTCCGGGAAGTATCACAAAATTCTTGTAACATCCTTTCAATCTCTACTGTTAAGATGTGACATAATTCCCCTTAAAGTGTACCATTTTGGTCGCATGACTGGTACAATGGATCGGGTTTGCAGGCTCTTTCGGGCTGCGTCACAGTCCTTAGTGGCCATTATCTGCATTTGGGATCCACTACTGTTTTTTTTTTGCAGCTTCGTATAAGATTAAGCAGGGAAGCAGTTACAGCCTGTCTATCTCCTCAATCGTCCCAGCTCGCAGCCCGATTCATGAAATGTATGCAGCATGCAGTAAAGTTGCAGGTGTATGTCTCAGGTTAATGTGTTTTAATCTCACCGCAATGAGGCTACATTTACACCAATCAATTATATCTTAGTAACTTGGAGAAATTAATTTGCTGCAAGTCGAATTAACGATCAGAGTAGATTATTTCAGATGAAATACCCTATTGATCCATAGGACCTGAGTAAGACCAGTGAATACATTACATCTGATTACTCCGAATTGTAAAAGTTCTAGCTACTCTCGATGTTAGGTGTTGAAGTACTAAAAGTGTGGTGCTTAGAAAACTACTATGCCATATTCACTAAACTAAGCTCAAGGTTACTCCATTGAGAATTAGCAATTTGTGGACTTTCAGCCACTAGGAATTGTTTTGCCCTCAGTTGCTCAGTCTGGAGACTGAGGAAGTAGTGAGGTGCACAGACCTGCATGCGAGATATATAACTCCAGAGGACTACCACTTTAAAAGCTGCTTTGCTCTGAACTGTTAGAATTAATAAGCGCTGTTCCTTTGCCTAGTTAAGTTATTCTTATGTAAACTAGGAGATTAATGGTCCCCTGAGTTATCATTTATACTGCCTATGGTAGCTCTTCTATTTATACTGCCTAAGGTAGCTCATATATTTATACATGATCCTGATTAATGAGGACATAATTTAATTTTATTTTATTGTATGGTTCATCTAGGGTAGTTTATTTTTTCTTTTGGCTTATTTCCCTTATTTATTTCACACTCTTTGTAACAGTTTTAATTAACTGTGCAATAAAATTACTATTACTGAGACATCATTTAGTAAACGTGTTTGATGGTAGCATGAAAATAAATTAATGACCAGTTTGTGAAAACAAGACACAAATATCCATCTGCAAGCTATGTCTTTTTATTGGTGCAGATTTATGACTTTCAGGAATGCACAAAAGTTTACAGAAGTAGGCCTGGAAAATGTACTCGTAGACAACTATTGTGAATTCTCTTTTTGCATGAGCAAATATACACATGTATTCATGTGAAAATCTCATGAGAATAGCAAATTCATTCTCCTTACACCCCCTTTTTTCCCACCCTCAAAAATGTTTTACTCCTGTCTGGTAAGGAATAAAATTCTAGCCTCTTCCAGTGTGTGAGGAGAGAGTAAACATGTTGGTTTACTCTCCTTAAACATGTTGGTTTGTGCACACAGACGTATATTTCTACAATTAAAAAACCCTCCTCCAATCAGGGCTCCAACGATGACGTGCCGTATAATCCGGCCGCCTTCTCTTCATGGTGCACCGCCCCAGGCCTACGGTCCTGTATTGCAGTCCACCCCTCTGTCTATGATGGCAGGGTAGTACTGCTCGCCACCTCCCCCTCCCCCCTTGTGGTGTCGATATGTACACTGGGGCCTCTGTCCCGGTCCCGGTATGCCTGATACCCTCTTCCCTCAAGGAAGGAGGGGCCTTCTCGCCCACAGGGAGTGGGAGCTGGTAACCCTCCCTCACAGCACCGGTCTCCCCCTTAGCGTCCCGCGCTCTTTCGCACTCACCGTGGTGTGTGTGAGCGGCGGCGGTAGCACAGGCTCTCCCGGGCCTCTCTGCACGGGCTGCCCGCGGCGGCGCCTGATTCGAAGAAGCACAAAGGAGGGGTCACGGAAGGAGGCGTGGGGGGTGAGATAAATCGAAAGAAAAAGAACCGGGGCGACTGTTAGACACATAAAACGAAGGGGAGGGATAAACAACTTAGGGATATTAACGGGATGGTGGTCCCAAGGGAGGTAGCAAGGGGGAGGAGTCGGCGGGTATGGGAGGAAATGTTGACTATAGAGTGCATCGAAGCAACATTAGTGGAAGGGAGGAGCAAGTACGTAAGGGAGGAGTCTTGGGGAGCAATAGTAAGAGGAAGGCGGGGAGAACGGAGAACAAGCCAAATAATCGGTCAAAAACGGGCGGCGAGTATAAGATGCAGCCAGAAACTGAAGTGGTGACAGAGTATGAAAAGACAAACAGTTGGAAGGAGGCAGAAAAAGGGTAACTATTGAAAACAGAAGGAAACACTAGCAACGAGGGACGGGGAAAGGCAGGAGCAAAAAAACAAGGACAACAATGGAGGAGCGGGGGCGAGGGAGCGCGGCAGCCTGCTCAGCTGACCAGACACTCGTGCGTCATGGCCTTTTCCCGGCATGTGTTTCCAATTATCGCGCCCGCGTCTGGGCACGATAATGGGAAACAGATGTCGGCCGCGCGGGTAACCGCCCGAAAAAGGCCATGACGCACGAGCGTCTGGTCAGCTTTGAAAACCCCCTACATAATGCTTCGCCAGAAGCAGCGCTTGCGCGCTACTCTAGGCTCAACCTAAAAATTTCCTTTTTGGGCTAGCTCAGGTCATGAATGATCACATCAATGACATCATCAGCAGTGCCTGCCTGCCCTCTGTTACTGAGAACTGCAGTCATGAAGTCTGTCTCTGGTTAGTGCCCTTCCTTCCGTTTCTGGTGCTTTGCAGATATGTTTTAAGATCTTCCTAGAATTTTTCGTTGCTCAAATTGGTGTAATTTCTGATATTTATATGTTTCCCTCATCTTCATTCCTTGATTTTGCCTGCAAGAAAGTGTCACTCATAGTCGTTGAAATGTCACTCATAATTACTGTGAAATTATGAAAATGTCACACATAGCAATCTGAAACCTTGGCAGCTATGTCTACGGTTTGTGAAGGCCTCAGCCTATCTCACTCTTTCTTTACACACATGTCCTGGAGATGGAGTCAGCCTTTACAAAGGCCACAGAAGCCAGTAGGAGAGAAGCAGGATAGAAGAGGCCCATGGGCTTCTCTGATATGGCACAAGAGGAAACCCCATGCCTGCATCAGTAGCACAGGAGGGAGAGCAAGGAGCAGGGAAACCCGGGGCCTGCACCATTGCACTGGTGGGTAAGCAGCACGGAGGGAAACGTGGGAGGAGTAAACTGATGCCACTGATGGAAGAGCAGCAGGAAGGCGAATGCCCAGGATTGGCACGGATGGCAGTGCAGGAACAGCAACAGGGTGGCAAAAGCCCATGGTCGAAATCAAAGACACTGAAGGAAGAGCAGCAGGATGGGGGAGGGTCAGAGCCTGCATCTATAGCAATCGAAAAATCCAGATGGATGGTTATTAAAAATAATTATTGTAGTGTGTAAGCCAAAAGAAAAGCCCTATTGTATTTATTTTAGTACACTGTCCTTGTTGCAGTTCTCTTTGTAATACTTTAAAATGTATTTTAGCTCATGCTGTGGCACTGTTTTGAAGTTCACTGTATAGTTGTAAATCACTATACAGCTACATACATGTAAACATTTAGATTTCTCTTTTTTAATAGCGAAATGTGAGTGAAATGAAGGATGGAATCTACAGTCAAGGATTTGTTAACAATAACAGGGTCATGTGCAGTGAGTCAGTTGGAGGGCAATTCATTTCTACATGCACTTCCCAAGCAGGGTCGACAATGCCAAAAGCCCAGTCAAGGAACTCCAATAAAATTCTAACGGAATTTGGCAAAACAGAGAGTGGTCATACCTCCACCCCACTTTCACTACATTTCTGCAATAAACTAACAACACATTATCTTGACAAAGCAGACACGCTGGATTCGTATCCAACCAGCAAGAAAAACAGCTCCTCCCATACTATACTGCCAACACCATCCACAGCAGATATTTAACCTCCATCTCTACAAGCCCTCCAAGAATTTCCAACCTCAGACTTTGAAGACCTATTAAAAGCTAGGAGCTCAGCCAGCTGCCCTTCGGACCCCTAACCTCCACATATTTTCAAAAAGATCCTTCAATCAACATCGTCATCTATCCCAGTCAGAATATTATCAACAACATATTTAAAGACAGAAACTTTCCCACAGATAATAAAGGAGGCATACATATGCCTACTATTTAAGAACAACAACATGGACCCTCAAGACCACAACAGCTACAGAGCAATCTCCAAAGTGCCATTTCTTAGCAAACTTGTGGAAAGAGCAGCCTTTTGCCATATTTTAGAACTCATAGAAGAAAATGAACTACTCTCAGATTGGCAAATAGGATTCTTCCCAGGAAGAGGGCCCGAATCTGCCCTAATCGCAATTTGGGAAGGCCTACCAAACAAAATGGTGTAGCTGAAACACAAAATGGTGTTGCTGAAAGGTCCTGGGCCTTTCAGCAGTTTTTGAAACAGTACACCATGACACATTCCATCTTAGACTGAAAAAAATTGGTATAGATGCGGTCACCCTCAGCTGGATTTTGTCTTACCTAAACAACTGATCAAACCCGATTCACACACCGCCTTCTCTTCAAATACTTACTGAGCAAAAACAGAAGTTCCACAAGGATCAGTGTAATATTATTTTATCAGTACTTATATAGGCACCAACTCATTCCCACAGGAGTAACCTGGCACTAATGCTACAGTCACATAGGTTGAAGGTTGCCAAAGCTTTAAAATAACCATGTTTACAGCATTTTCATAAAAATAATACCATTCTGACAGGAACAGATTTGAAATGGTAACCTGTGCCAGTGGTATGGGGCCAGATAGGAGAAAGAACGAACCCAATTCCGAGTTGTACAAATATGCAGAGAAACTGCTAGTGCCTTATTAAATGATCTCAAATTCCTGCCCGGATGGTAGAACAGTAGTCTAGAATGAAGTTAGTCTGGGCCCTTTCCATAAAAAGCTCTATGTGTATGGCAGAGAAGTTTAAACAGGCTGCACTTTCTGATAGGAATGCCAATGTAAAGCACTTAGCGTTGGTTCAGAGGAGGAGCCAGAGGGGAGATTACAAACCGAGCTGGCTGCCTTATTCTGCCCCACCTGTAATCTTGACAAGAGGGCCTCATTTACAGCCATCAGTAGGTCATTGCCATAGTTTAAAAGACTAGTTATAAGACCTTGGATTATAGTTTCCCTTGAGTTGAGAGGAAACCACGGGAACACTTTCCTAAGCAGTCAAAAAATGCCAAAGCAGGAACCACAAATAGAGTTAACTTGGTTCACCATAGAAACTTTATGGTCCACCAAAATGCCCACATTTTTTACCATTTACTTAGGACAAGTGGCAGTACCAAGCTCAATAAGCAAACCAATCCTCTGACCAGTGCTCATGCGCCTTGCCAAACAGTAAAATGTCCATCTTGCCTTCATTCAGCTGTAAACAGCTCTGTTTCATCCAGGACGCCGCCTTCCTCATACAGTTAGAGTTGAAAAGTGGGTTATTAGTAGTGGTAAGTGTGCATCTACCACTAGCAATAAGGCCACTAACACAGTCTAGGGCTCAGAATAGGTCTCAGAAAATTATTCCCATGCTCAACTCTTGGTAGCTTGGATGCGAGCAGGCAGGCTTAACTTCACAGACAGGTATGTAAAGCATTTAAAAACACCAATTCAGTAATTAATTAAGACACAACACACAATAAAAATCCAACACCAATTTATAAAAATAGGAAATATTTGTATCTTTAAAATTATAATAAAATGAAAAAATCCAATGTAGGGAACCTGAGATATGAATTTTTAAAGAATACACACTTTCCAGCACTTAGTCGCCTTATGGAGTTTTTTCCAAAGTTGCTCCAAACGTTTTCAAACTTCTGGAGCGTCTTCCTGAAGTTCCTCTTGAGGGTCCAAAGGGCCCAAAACACAATCCAAGGGTCCCGAAGCTCCAAGATGGTCCTTGAAAGTTTGGGACCACAATTCCCACAATGCACCTGGCTAAAACCCTTAAAGGTCCACTGGATGCACTCCAGGCAGGGGACTCTTGGTGGAGTTGATGCAGGTGAGCTCTGTTAACCTGAAGCTTGCAGGGAGCCCACTCTTTATTCCTCTTGAAACAAGGTACATCCAAATGGCTGTGGTTCCAGATAATGCAGCAGATGCAGTCAGTCAGAATGCAGGGCCTGATGGTGCAATTCAAGTTTCCAGCTTGGCGTCCACTCTTTATTCCTCTTGAAGCAAGGTACATCCAAAGGCCCTAATTCCGGATAATGTAGCAGGCTAGTCAATCAGAATGCAGGGCCTGATGGTGCAAATCAAGTTTCCAGCTTGGCAATCCTTTTTCTTCTCTCAGTTTCAAGCAGCAGAGCTGAGAGGCTCTGCCCCTCTCTGATACTTATTCAGTGTTTTCTGGGGTCAATCAGGAGGACACTCCTGTCCAATTAGGTGCAGGGCAACACTCCAGAGCATGACCATTTCCTCCAAAGTGTGGCACAATGGCCCCCCAGAGAGCACTATTCTTCCAAAATTCAATATGGCTGAAGTCTCAGCAGAGAAGCAACAGCTATCTAAACCAACCTCCAGGATGGCTCATTACAATAACTCTCCTCCTTCCTACATCTGCACATTCCTTCCTTAAGTCTGCCATCTGGCTGGGTTCAGAGTGGAAAGGGGGTAGATGGACCTGGATGTCTCTGCCTGTCCCCTTCTACCTTTGAAGCTGAAGCTTTACGACCCTTCCCCCCCCCTGCTCTGGCATTCCTGTGGAGCAGGACCTCTTACAAGAGATAGTCTTTTCTCCCTGGGTGCCACGTATCACTTCATCAAAGCAGTCTGGCTAATCCACTTAACTCTGATCAATCAGAGCAGACCACTGCAAGGCTGAATTTTGGCTTATAGACAAGAAAGTCATATAACTTCTGTTCTGTATATTTTAGGACAAATCCAACATCAGCATATTGTTGGATTTATCAATACCATTGTCCTAAGTCCTTGAATGATATTTTTCGGTTGTCCCTTGCGGTAGTTGTTGATTCATAAACTATTGCAATATTAAGCTATGTGGCTGGGGATCTGCCATGGGAAAATGAAATATCCCATTTTTACAGCACCAGGGCCTATAAAACTGGTTTTATAAGGACCCTGCTTATAACTACATAGCCCCCACCCCTGGGACGCCTAGGGGAGACTTTAGGGGTCATGAATATACCAAAATAATGTAGATCCTCACTCCACAGTGCTCCTAGCACAAAAGTCGATTTTGGGAAGCACTTTAGTACAATGAGGGAAGTGAAATGTGCAATTTCTCTATCTCCAAAGCATATAAAACCTCTTTATAAGGGTCCTCCTTATAAATACCTGACCCTCCACCCCTGGGATACCTAGGAGAGACCCTGGGGCTACCTAATATGCCAAAATATTGTAGTTTAACAATTTTTAAGTGCCCCAAACACCAAAGTCCAGTTTGGGCACAATGTACAGTTAAAATCAGTTCTGCAACACAGGACTGCTTTTAAAATGACCTCAGGCTCTCAGCAGTGCACACATGTAGGCGCAGAAAGAGTTGCTGGCCTCTAAATTGCCAGGCCCTAATATATACTAGGAACTTAAAGGTAGTTTTAATTCCCCTGCCCTATTATGTACTAGGGCCTAATAGGAGAGGTCATACCAATCATAGTGGTACCCCAACCCAAAGTGTACCCTGGTGTATATAGGTGTTTTCACTGTATTCTAAGTGTGTTTTCAGCATAGCACTGGCCCTGGGCCTGGTTAGGCAGAGCCCAGAGACAGTCAGAGTCAGCTACCACCAGTACCAATCGGCAAACCCACAGGATTTCACAATCTTGGCTAGCGGAGCCACATAGACATTAAGGAGCGCAGGGCTCAGTGATGACCCTTGGGGAACACCCCAGTTACTGGCTACAATCCTTGATTTAAACACATGGATAGAGACTGCCTGCTTTCTGTCTTTGAGAAAGTCCCTGTAGGAAAGTGCCCCTTTTTGCATGGTTACCCCCCACTTTTTGCCTGACATTTGATGCACTTTGACTTGATGTGCCATGGGTTCCTGCCAATGGGGTTCCCAGGGCCTGTGTTCTTTCCCAAAACTGTACCTTTATACCCATAATTGGCACATCACTGGCCACAGGTAAGCCCTTTGTAAAAGGTACCATGGGTATCAAGGGCACTGTGACCAAGGAAGGCGTCTAAGGGGTGCAGCACCTATTGTGCCACCCTTAGGGACCCTGCACCTTGACACCCACACACTGCCATTGCAGGCTGTGTGTGTTGGTGCAGAGAAAAATAAAGAGTCGACATGGCACACATCCCTGTATACCATGCCCGCAACCCACTGCCATTGGCCTAAGTAAGTCAACCCCTTAGCAGGGTGCACTAGCCCACAGGTGAGGAAACAGATGCATGACATGAGCACTGTACCCCTACAGTGTCTAAGTCCATTCTTATACATTGTAAGTGCAGTAAAGCCATAAAGAGTATATGGTCTGGGAGTTGGTCACTACGAACTCCACAGCTCCATAATGGCTTTACTGCAACCTGGGAAGGTTGGTAGCAAACTTCTCAGCACATTAAACCCACACTGATGCCAGTATGGATTTTAATGTACAATGCACTCAGAGGGCATCTTAGAGATGCCCCCTGAAAAACGGCCAGCCCTGGTGTGGTTCCTGAATCGCCAACTGCTATTTGCCACCACCAGACAGGTTTCTGGACCCCTGGGTAGAGGGCCTCGGCTCCCATCATGACATCATGACATGACACCTCTGCCCATCCTGGGCAGAGGTGTCATGTCTTTTCCCCCAGGATGGGCTGGGTCCACGAAGGGGAAGCCTGAAAGGCCTGCCGCCTTTGTGAGCTGACCCTGGCTTTTGCTGCCCACAGCAACTGGCTTCAACCGCTTCTGGCCCCCACTTTGGACAGAAGAATTGGCGGGAAAACCAAGTGAGGAAGAGAGGTGCATGCACCTTTGCCAATCCCACCCCTCAGGTGGAGGAGGCGAGGTGAAGCACAAATCTCAGTCCCCTCCATTTTGAAGATGAGAGGACACAGCCAATTAGAGAGAGGCTCATGCCCCTCCCACAGGAGGGTGGCATAATAGGGGGTGTACTCACCCCAAGGAAGGGACCTATTGGTCCCAACCTGCACACCCCTGTAATGCCCCTAAATTTAGCATTTAGGAGTGATCCTGAACCTTGCCTCCTCAGATTCGAGGAAGAAAGAAGAAGGACTGACCCAGGAAGAAGAGGACACCAACTGCATTGGCCCCAGTCCTACTGGCCTGTCCCGACTCCGACCTGCTCACAGCGAAACCCCAGTGTGTCCAGCAGCCATCCAGAACCTGGAGGACCTGCCCTGCCTTCATTTCAAAGACTCTGTTTCCCGTGAGCACCGGATTCGCTCAACCAAAAGACTCCAGCACAGAACCCGGATCCAGGCGGCTTCGTGGTCCTACACGACTCTGCACCCGATGCCCACGGCCCGAGTCCGAGTGGCCACACACCACAAGGAGGTCTCCCCAGCTATCCTGAGCTGGGATCTGGTGATTCCTGGCCTACCTCAAGCTTCAGACTGACGCCTGCAGCCTTAACCTGAGGGATCCCCCCGACCGTGACCGGAACTGGTAAGAAGATCTGACGCCAAAAGACACACCTGCACCCGACGCCCCACAGCCTTGAGTGGCCCAACCAACGGTGTTCGGGCATCCCCCAAGAACCCAACTTACCTCTCCTGCTGGTGGTCGTCCTCTGGAAGCCTCCTTGACTGAGCCTGCAGCACTTTATTTGAACCGGAGATCACCATTGCAAATCACAGGGTTCCCGACGTCGTCTTGGCACTCTGCATCCAGCCACCTGTGCCGCTGGTGGTGCAGCTCCTGTGCTGTTGGCCCCTGCAGTGCTGATCCTAACCCCAGGAGCTTTGCTCCCACAACCGAGAGGCTGCTCATAAGCAGCCCCTGACCGAAGGCCCCCTAGCCCCGTTGGCTAACATTGGGCCCCTGTACTATGCGCCCGGCCGCCCCAGTGCCGCAAATTGAGTACCTAACTGGATCTTGGGGAACCTTGGTTCTAACCCAAAAAACCTAGTCTTGCACGTTGTTTACTTACCTCTAAACCGCTAACCTTCTTTTCCCCATAGTAACCCATATTATGGTTTTCCTCCGAAAATTTTTCTAAGTGTTGTACTGTTTTTGTATGAAAGAAAAGTAACTGTGTTTTAAACCAAAATCTGTCTTACTCACCTGTGTTTTGTAAGGTCCACGAGGGGATAGCTAGGCATATCCCCCGAATATTTGAAGTAACGAAAAAGTAATCTAAAAGTAATCAAAAGTAATTTCACTGTATTCTAAACAGTTTTTAAAGCAAATACAAACCTGTAACGGTTCCAATTCCATTCACTATTACATTTCCTTGTAAAGTTTTGCATTTGAAAGTATATTCTGGTTACCTGTGCCAAGTCCTGCTTGGTTTTAGGAATAAAACTTAAGTATACCTTTTTATACTTACCTAATTGGCCTGGATTCAGTCTGAGTGTGTGCCATCAGCCTTGATTGAGTGAATATAATAAATGTTTAACACTCTCTCCTGATAAGCCTAACTGCTCGACCACACTACCACAAAGAGAGCTGTTAGTGATTATCTAATTTAGTCTCTGCTATACCTCTGGGGATCCATTGGACTCTGTGCACACTATACCATTCTTTGGTATAGTATATACAGAGCCAGCTTCCTACAGTCCCTAAACCAGGCTAGCATCCGCACATGTACTCCAATGTCATGTAGTCTCTGTATAAGGACTGGGTGGGCTACTGTGTCGAAAGCAGCCAACAAATCTAATAAGACCAACATGTCTGGTCTGCCTTCGTCCAGAGTAATCCTGGTAGAGTCAGTAACAGCCCTAAGAGCTGTTTCACAACTATGAGTGGTTCTGAAACAGACTGTGAATTGGGAGAGTTGTTTATTGATCTGATTGAAAACTTTTCTTTTCCAATAAATGTTCTATTCTCTACCACCTGGTTATAATTCTAGCTAAGCGCTGGGAAGCTTCTTGAAGCAGCTGTGCACTATACAAGTGGTTTATTATTATTATTATTATTGTTAACGTTATTATTATCAGTTTCTCTATGATCTTACTGTGGAATGGAAGGAGCGAACTAGGCGAAAATTCGCCAAATTAGTTTGGTCTGCATTGGGGTTCTTTAAGATCGGGGAGATGAACGGCTACTTCCAAACTTTTTGCACCTTGGCCAATTCCAATGAAAGATTAAACAATTCTATAAAATAAGGCGTCAGTAGTGGAGACAAGGAGGCAAATATATGTGTAGGACAGAGTTTCTCAAATGACCCTGACTTAACTTTCATTAGTGTCTCGAGTACCTCCTCCTGGGTAATTGGGTTGAACCTTCCTTATAGCCCAAGGGCATTCAGTGGAGGCAGATTATAATCTGCCTTATCAGCTGATGGCTTTAATTGAGGGGGGCAAACTCCTTATATATTTTGCTGATCTTCTCACAGAAATAACTCGCAAGAGAATCACATAAATCCTAGGAAGAAGGAATTTATGTCCTGCAGGCATCCAGCTTTATAAATTCATTCAAGGATTAAAAAATGTCCCTGGCCAAATTGCCTGGCTGCTAAATCCTTCGTGTAATAAAACGTCTGTGTGCCTCTCTCAGCTTTCGATGGTATATTGTAAGAGCTCCTTTGTAGAGATTTGGTGCTTTGCCACCTCCTTTCCAGTCTCTTGCAATTTGATTTTTCCCTTCTAAGCTCCTCATTATACCAAGCTTCTTGATTTTTGGTCTGCCTATTCTTGAGAGGTGTAAGTGGGGACCCCTGATCAAGGGCCTTATTAAGAAAGTCTTAATAACGAGAGATTGCCCCGTCGATATCAGCGAAACTCTTCAGATCCGGGAATTGGAGACAGTTCCCTACATTCGCCTGGTTGATTTTTATCAGGGCTGTACCAACTGATTTTCTTCTTTCCTTTGATGGCTACTATTGCTAGCCAGAGGTAATTCAATCAAATAAAATGATAAAATGGTGATCAATCTAAGTTAATGGTTTGGATTGATCAACCTTCAAGCGGATAGAATTGCTGAATATTAAGTCTAGCATGAGGCCCATAGTGTGAGTCGGACCCTCCACCATCTCCAAGTCCATCAACAATTGATTGGCCTCCTTATCTGTTAGGTCCTCTCCATGATAATCAAAATCTCCCAGTGACAGGAAATGTTCCGTCTCAAGAATATACAAGGAGAGTAAGTCTACCAGCATAAGAATAAATATTTCCTGGGGCCAAGAAGGCAGTAGATTAGAGCTCCGTTCCATGACTTATGAGTATGTGAATCAAGCTGAAACACACTCATCTCCAGCTGATTGGAGAGATGAGACCTTTAGTTTACTAGAATAGGCAATCGCTGCCCCACTTCCAACTCTGTTTCCCTAACTAATTTACCACTTCATAATTATCAGGGAAAGCAATAGAGATACTTGGGAGGGCCAGGGGGTGAAGCCAAGTTTCCTTAATAAAACAAATGTCAGGATTAGGGGTTCACAGTAGATCTCATAATTCGGTGGAACGTTTGGAAATAGTTCTAGCATTTTAATATAGGATGTTCCAAACAGTCCCTTGATCTTTTAAGTATGGTAGATTAATTTTCTCCCCTGGTTGCATGGCATGGCGTGATCTATCATTTTGACTCACTTCTCCTTCTTGATATATGAAAGAGCCACTTCAGAAGAAAACCCACAACCATAGCAGGAAAAAGGACTGACCAATGTGAGCAATGTGGCTTAAAGCACTGTTTGAGCATTTCAGTATGGTGGTATCCCCTCATGCCAATTAGACATAGTTCCTCAACCATGTATCTCAGTCTCCCCTCATACTCTAGGGAGAAAGATGAAGGGGTTCTGGCGACGGTCGGGCACGGACAGGAGCAGACGGGCTTGCTTTTGGCCCACCTTTGCCGCACCTGCGGTGTGCCCTCTGTGCGCGTCTGCTGCATGTCTGCGCTTCCATATATCTTAAATGCTGAGCATCCCGAGTGCAAGCCTGCCACTAGAATGTAAACCGCTCTAAAATAGTGGCTGCAAGTGTCATGAAGAGAGAAATGTCTCATTACTATTTACTCTCTCCGCCAAACAGTACATACCGGGGCAGTAAAAGACGTATTCTATTCCCCAAACTGATCTTCACCTTCCCCTCATTAAAACTATACAGCAGATCATCAAGATGTGATTAAAAAAAAAACTAAAATGAGTAAAATATCGCCATTAAAAGGTAAAATAATGTGCCAACGTGGTAAATCATCAAACCAAACAATCTCCCCTGCTCTATTAGTAGCTGCACGTCCGCGCTTCCATCTTCCTTAAATGCCAGAGTGCAGGCCTGCCACTAGAACCTAAACTGCTCCAAAATGGTGGTCACAAGTGTCCTGAAGAGAGGAATGTCCCACTACTATTTACTCTCTCCGCCAAACAGTAAAAACCAGGCGGACCGGAGAGCACAAAATAAAATGATAATAGGCAGTAAAAGACTTATTGTAGTCCCAAAACTGATCTCCACCTTCTCCTCGTTAAAACTGTATACAACAGATCGTCATGATGAGGTAAAAAAACTAAAAATGAGTAAAATATCACCATCAAAAGGCAAAAAAAAGGGCCAATGTGGTAAAATATCAAACCAAACAACCTCCTCCGCTCTATTAATAGCCTCTACTAATCTCACCTCTATTCTTTAACATGTACATGATATCACTACTAAATCTTAACACAAGTTTTGTACTTCCCAGCTACAACTATGCAAATTGCACATACATAATTATCAAACTGAAAAACCCTAGGACATAGCAACATCAAAACTTATCACCTGCCTCATAGCTGTAGATCAATGGAGGACGTGGAATCACCTCAAGCTCAATACATCAAAAACTGAAATACTGACCTGTAGTGATTGGAAAAACTTTGACCTTATATTTTTCTGGCCAGATAAACTGGGACCTCAACCAAAAAACACAAATGTGAGAATTTGCTGAGTTTTCTTTGATTCTACATTTTCCATGAATACTCAAGTGGACAGGCTGCCCCAATTAACCTTCCGGACAATAAAAATGCTTAGACCCATCTTTCCACATCTTGGATTTCCTTAAAAGGTAAAAGCAACAACATTATTCATCTTCTCAAAACTTGACCATGCAAATGGATGATACCACAGCACTCCACTATCAACTACCAGAAGACTACAAAGAATTCAAAACTAAGCAGCAGGACTACTTCTAAATGTAAATATACAAACCCACATTTAACCAGTCCTGAAGGCTCTACACTGGCTCTCAATACCAAGAAGATCCTCTTTCAAACTACTGTGCATCACTCACAGAGCTATTAATGGCAAAGGACCAAAATTAATTCATGCAAAACTCGCAAAATAATCACAACCAGGGAATGTACGTTCCAGACTGGAACCGCACTTAATAACTTCTGCTTATAGGAAAAAACACATTGATGGCACTACTTGCTCCATTTTGGTTCAAGTGACAACATTTTGGAATTTCCCAATCTGCAAAGAGCAGAGCCACTGAGAACCAATTAGAGTTCAAAAGGATGGTTAAGACCTTGTTATTCCTAATGTGATTCAACAAAGAATCCACACATTTTCATTTGAATGATACTCTCCTACATTCCATCCTCTGCATGCCTTAGTGCAGAGGTCTTCAAACTGTGGGGCGCGCCCCCCTGGGGGTCCGTGGAGGCATTCCCAGGGGGGCGCAAATGCTTCACTAAGTACTTGTAAATAACGATGGCCTGAAAGCGCGGCTTTCTTTGTTTTTTTTGCTTCCAGGCCGTCTTTATTTACATGAAGCGGTTGAGGACAGGAGTACCACCTTTCACAGTGAATGCCTGACATCTGTTCCTGTGTTAAGATTCTGCAAAGGCCCGGACACCTGCATTCATTCTTAACATGGTTTTTCTGTCTTTCTGTACTTTAGTTATCATTCAGAGGTCATTAGGGCAGCAGTAGAACACATTTTAAAGTGTTTCCTTCTAACATTTTCTATTTAAAGTATGTGTTATTGACAGAAAAAAATTCCGGCTGTATGTGATTTTTCTAATATTTGTATGACATTAACCTACTGGTTATGCCAGCAATTGTGTTCTCAAATCCTGTGGTTGTGATGTAAAGAACATGGCAAAAAACAACAAAATATTCTATAAGTATTTTGTTGCTTTTTCACATTCACTGCAACTGCATATAACAACAGCTCATGCCCTTAAATGACACCTTAAATTAAAAAAAAGTGCAAATTAAATTAATTTTTGGGAAATGCACTCTTTCAGGTATGAAACATTAATTGGGTAATGCAGTCACTGCAGATGTCTTTTTGTGAGGCCAGAGTCACAGAACTGAACTCAACTTGGCACAGTGCAGTATACTGACACATGTATTTATAAGGGTCTGAGGTCCCAACAAGTAACAGAAAGCTCTGAAAATATTTAAAACATTATTTTAAAATTGTAACAGTACAAGATAGGCTGCCACACAATAATTTGGTATATATGATGAAAACAAGTACTTTCCAAGAATACATTTTCATAATAGCTAACCTAGTGTAGACATTTTAAAAAGTCTATTAAAGGACACTTTTCAAAACTCAGCATCCTTACATTATCTTTCAAAAAAAGTTATAAATGTTTGTCATCATGAAACTTCAAGTGACTCTTTAAATTAAATCACGTTAGAGCCCTCTCCCCTGAACTCCCACCTTCCGTACCCTCCAAGCACTCCAGGTCCCCATTAACAATTCATGGAATGTTGTTTTTAACACAATATATGGGAACTGTTTTGTAAAATTAAGAACTCCTTGGTCCCCGTACACCTAGGCAATACCAACCCCTGTTTACATGCAGATGTCCTCTCAGGTGAGTAGAGAGGGTGGGAGGAAGGAGGCCAACAGGGTCAGATTCAGATCCCTAAGCGTCCTGACCTCTTGGGCCTCAGACAAATGGCTCAAGAAAAAGCGGAACAGAGCAAAATCCATGGACAGGGTGAAAGAGATGACCCTGAATAGAGGGCGCTATGGGGGTCTAATGTGTTCATTCACAAATGGACAGAGACAGTTGCCCCACTTCCTGAATAAGATGCTCTGAAGAAGGTTTCAAGAAATGCACATTCATTAATGTTTTATTTTTAGTGCCATCACTACCATTAGTGCAACAGGTGCATTGGCACTGGGGCAATGGTGTGAGGAATCATTACACCCCAATTAAGGATGTGTCACTAGCAAAAAAGTTGGGAGAGGGGAGCCATTTTTCTGGTTGGTAATGTGGCCCAAGTCCCCCATGCTGCACAGGGAACAGGTCCCAAGCAACAGAGGGGCGAAATGTGTGACTTTTCCTTTTTTTTTTTTTTTTACAAAAAGGAGCAGACAGCCTTTCTTTAGCAGCAATGGCCCAGTAGTGTGGGCAGAGGAATAGGTACAATTGCTGCTGCAGGTGCAGTGTCACCGGGTCTCAAGGGTGTGAGGTACCAACGAAACACATATTATGGCTGTTTTACTATCATTCCTGTCTTATATTAGGGCTAAATGCTCCCTTGTTGTGCCAGTGTTGCTTTGAGCATTAAACCAATGGCACCAGAGAGAAGAACATTAAAGCAGAGGAGACACCGTAGCTAAGGCCTCAGAGATAGAAAGGAGGATGGGGGGTTAACAAGTGGCAGAGGAGACGTCCTGCTTCACAAGGCATTAGCTCTTATTAGTGAGGCAGGTGCAGTGGTGCCCTGCACAGGAGTGTGAAGGGCCCCTGCTCACAATTATGACAGTCTTACTTTAGAATAGAGGCATGCTGGATAGCATTAGGGCTGAGGGCATCCTTGCTGCAAAGAGGCGAGAAACACGTGTGATCTCATTTTATCTGAAAGGGACAGAGTCTGTTTCAAAATTGGGGTGATGACCAGGCTTGGCGGGGAAGGGGTGAAAGAGGCAGAGGGGATACCCTGCTACTCAGGGCTGCAGCTATAATTAGTGCAGAAGGTGCAGTTGCATTGGGGCCCAGGAATGGGAGGGGTTCACAAAACCCCAAATAATGGGAGTAGTTTTTTTTGTCTATTTCAGGTTTTTTAATGTATTTTCTCAAGTCTCACATTTAGTGTGGCTTATGAGATACTAAAAAACTGCCCATGAAATGATCTCATACACACCACCCCCTGTGCTCAGCCCTGCTCTTCTCGCTTTCTCCAGTCTTTCCATAGAGTTTTGGAGGGGGGCCCGACTTCAAAATATTTTGGGAGGGGGGGCTCAGTGTAAAAAGGTTTGAAGACCTCTGCCTTAGTGCCTCTGAGTTTACCCTACCCTATTACATGCTTGCCGCCTTACTCTCTACTATACTTCAGTAAACTAACCATACCCCTCCTTACAAATCATAAAATCTCCTTCTGAATAACCATTCGTGCAATAGAAGACCCTTTGTTACCTATCTTTTCTTCCCGCTTCCATAAATCACAATTTCTCTTTCTGTTCTAACCTCTCCTTGCTATCTCACAAAATCTAACCTCTTCCATTTACTCAGCCCTTTTTTCCACTTGCATTAAATCAATATAAAAATTGCACCTAACTCCCATTAAGTTAATACATCATCACTTGAAAATGGAGGAAATTCTTCCTAGAGCACAAAACTAACCCAATAACCAACAATTCTACAATAATTCATAACCACTGGATTAGCCACTAACCTTGGGCTACTGCGAACCCTGCTATCTGCCATTAAGCGCTTCAACAGACCTGGCGGAGGCATCACCATCATCCACAAGGACTCCCTCGACTGCAACGCCCTGGGCGACGACGCTACACCAATTATGGAACACCTCAATTTCCAGATCAAACCCAATGCCAGGACACGAATTTCTGCAGCCATGGCAAACATGATTATTCTTTAATACAGAAACCATGTATTAGAAGATGAATTGAAGTGACCCCATTGTATATTCCATGTGTTGCCAGAAACTACATATAAAATTTGTATGTTATCTTCACTCAACACATTGTGTAGAAACAGGCACTGTACGAATGAGTGAGCATGTTTGAACATTTAGAGTAGGCATCTTGGACTTACAATGTGGTTGATATAGTCACAAGCATAATTACATTGCTTATATTGTGAAAATTGTTTTTATAATATTTTTGTATTTAAACATGAACAAAAAGATATAAAATAATGATAAATAAAAAACATTGTTTGTATTAATAATAAAAAAAAAAAATTTTGATACTCAACAATATCCGCTTGTTTGCATATTGTTTTTGCATGTTTGAAGGTCCACTCTTTATTGAATTTCCTAAGTGTTTTGTTCATATTTGAAATTTATACCCTTAATTTAGGAAATTTAGTCAGGGGTACCCCTATTTTTGCAAATACAAACCCAATGCCAAAACCACCATCAGAGGAACCCTCGTCTACAGACCGTCAGGCCCCCGCTCCAGCTCCAGCAGTGCCATCACAGACTTCATCGCCCCCCTTGATATAGACTCCAGCCACTACATCTTCCTGGGAGACCTGAACTTCCACCTAGAGGACCCCAACGACACCAACTCTACCACGCTTCTCAAAAATATGAGCATCATCGGGCTCTCCCAACTTGCTACCACCCTCACGCACAGCGCTGGACACACCCTGGACGCCATCTTCTTCACCAACGACCCTGCCAAGTTCTCCCACACCACGAGCTGACCTAGACAGACCACAGCATCGTTCTCTTCTCCATCGACAGCCCGCTGGAATCACTGATGAAACACCAACCCCTCCCTCGACGCAACTGGAGCAAAGTCACTGAACCCCTTTGGACCACCGCCCTCAATGAAGCAAGACCTATTGTTAGAAATGGGGGTCTCTAGTTGGCAGAGGTAGGTACCTTTGTCCAAATAGGGACCCTTGCTTCTAGTCAGGGTAAGGGGGATACACACTTTAGATATCCCCTGCTCACCCCCTGGGTAGCTTGGCATGAGCAGACAGACTTATCACAAAGGCAATGTGTAAAATATTTGTACTCAAAACACACAGTAATACAGTGATAATACAACAAATGTACACCACACCAGTTTAGAAAAATAAAGTATCTTTATCTGAACTCAACAAGACCAAAATGACAAAAATCCAACATGCATGTAATAAGAATATGACTTTTCAAAGGTTTCAAGTAACTGGGTCCATAGTAAACTATGGATGCTTGATTCTACACAAAGTACCTGTAGATGCTTCAAAATTCACAAGGCCAAACAGCTGCAGAGATGGGAAGCATTAGAAACTAAGAGATGCGTCAGTTCCTGAGACCTTGGGGAGGCGATGTGACAGTTCTGCTGCACGCAGGAGAAGTGATGCATCAAATCCGGTCTGTAGGGGGAAATGATGCGTCGATTCCGAGACGGTTCTGGTAGGCGGTTGATGCGTCGGGAAAACTTGCCGCACAGGTGCGATGTGTGGAAATCCGGGATGCGGCAGCACCAATCGCCGCTGCGTCGGTTTCTTCAGCTGCGATCCCTCGATGCGTCGTTTTTTGCAGTTGCGACAGGCGCTGCGTCGGCTCGGCAGTGGCGATGCGTGGAGATTCTTCTTGAACAGCGGTGCTGCATCGGAAAAACAGCCACAAGAAGAGCGATGCATCAATTTCTTCAGTTCTTTAGTTTTCTTCCAGCTCCCAACAGCAGGAACAACCTCCAGAGGCCCAGAACAAGAATAGGCACTTCCGGGCAGGTCAGAACTCTCAGCAGCAGAGTTCAGGTGAGCTGGGGGGGTGAAGTCTTTGTGTCCCTGAGACTTCAGAACAGGAGGCCTGGACACACAGGCCCTTGCAGATCTTCTTCAAGCAGGCTCAAAGCAAAGTTCCGGTCTTGGTCCTCTCCTTGGCAGAAATAGCAACTGCAGGCCAACCCCAAACAGCACACAGCAAAGGGGCAGTACTCCTCCTCACAGCTCTTCAGCTCTTCTCCTTGGCAAAGGTTCCACTTGAGTCCAGAAGTGGCATTTTCAAACACACAATTTAAAAAACATCTTTACTAAAAGATGTATTATTAAATTCTGAGTTCAGCGAGCCTAAACTTTATTTCTCTATCTTGTCCCAATGGGAAGTTATACTTGTAAGATGTTACAGAGTATTTTCCAATCTATCCTCTGTGACAGATAGCCTTTCAATAGTGAAAAACGAAATTGGCAGTATTTCACTATCAGGACATGTCACACACACCAGTACATGTCCTACCTTTCTCATACACTGCACCCTGCCCATGGGGATACCTTGGGCCTACCAGATGGGTGCCTTACATGTAAGGAAAGGGAAGGTTTGGGCCTGCAAGTGGGTGCTCTTTGTCAGGACAACATGGCAGTTTACAACTGCGTGCACAGACACTACAGTGGTAGGTCTGAGATACATTTACAGGGCTACTCATGTGGGTCGCACAACCAGTGCTGCAAGCCCACTAGTGGCATTTGATTTACAGGCCCTGGCACACACCGTGCACTTTACTAGGGACTTACCAGTAAATCAAATATGCCAATCATTGTCACAATTTATAGAGAGAGCATTTGCACTTTAGCACTGATCAGCAGTGGTAAAGTGCCCAGAATCCTATAGTCAACAAAAACAGGGTCAGAAAAATAGGAGGCAAAAGGTTTGGGGACAAACCTGTCAAAAGGGCCAGGTCTAACACCTATTCCTACTGATTCAATTGAACTTGACGTCCAAAACTTCTCCAACTGAATCTTCTCAAACGCCGATACCATCGCCCCCAGAAGAACTCCACCAGCAGACCTGCCAAGCAAGCCAGTTAGTTCACCACAAAACTACTGACACTCAAGCGCCACTGTAAAAAACTGGAGAGACATTGGTGCTCCAACAAGACCCCCGCCAACCTCGAGTCCTTCAGAACTGCCCTCAACAACTACCACAGCCAGCTCAGAGAAACCAAGAAAGAAGCCCTCACCACCCACATCGGGGTGAGCGCCAACCACACCAAGGAACTTTCCTGCATCATCCGAGAATTCTCCTGCCCTTCTGCCACTGAGATTACGATCCACCCATCCCAAACCATCTGGGACTCTCTATCAGACTACTTTCACCGCAAGATCTAAGGCAACTTCGACTACCAACCCACTGCCCTCAACCATCTACGCACCCTAACCAACGCCTCCCACCCCCACCGAATCACCGACTGGAAGCAGCTCTCAACCGAAGACACCATCTCAATCATAAACTCCATCCAATCCAGATCTCCCTCAGACACCTGACCCACCACATCTACAACCTAGGAAGAGAAGCAATCGGATGCTCCCTCGCAGGACTCCTCAACACCTCCATCACCACAGCAACTGTCCCCAACGCTTGGATGCACGCCGAGGTCAAATCTCTCCTGAAGAAACCCACAGCTAACGCCAAAAAACTCAAAAACTATCGACCCATCTCGCTCCTCCCCTCCCCCACCAAAGTCTTTGAGAAAGCCATCAACAGCCAGCTAATGGAATACCTTGAAGACCACAACCTACTCGACCCCTCCCATTCAGGCTTTTGGCCTAATCACAACACCGAGACCGCACTGATCGCAGCAAAGGACGACTTCAAATGCCTCCTCGACCTAGGCAGATCAGCCGCCTTCATCCTCCTCGACCTCTCGGCACCCTTCGACACCATCTCCCACCACACCCTCATCACCAGACTCCACCACAAATGCATCCAGGGCAAGACTCTCGGCTGGATCTCCTCCTTCCTCTCCGGCCGAACACAGAGGATCCACGTACCACCCTTCTCCTCCGCACCCAAAGACATAATATGCAGTGTACCCGAGGGCTCCTCCCTCAGCCTCACCCTCTTCAACACCTACATGGCACCTTTGGCGAACATCGCCCACACCCACGGACTCAACATCATCTCCTACGCTGATGACATCCAGCTTGTCCTATCCCTTACAAAAGACGCAGACACCACAACTTTCAAACTACCATGACCGACATCGCCACCTGGATGAGGACCAACTGCCTGAAACTCAACTCGGACAAGACATAGGTAATTATCTTCGGCAACCAGCCCGCCCCCTGGGACAACACCAGGTGGCCCCCCACACCCACCCCTACTGACCACGCTCACAACCTCGGAATCATCCTGGACACCCAACTCACCATGAAGCAACAGATCAACGCTGTCTCCTCTGCCTCCATTCACACTCTCTGCATGCTCCGCAAGATCTTCCGATGGATCCCTGTCTGAACCAGAAAGATAGACACCCAAACCATCCAGAACTCAGCGGCAAGACTCATCCTCGGCCTTCCCAGAAGAGCTGGCATCACCCCGTGCCTCAGTGCCCTCCACTGGCTCCAAGTCCAGAAGAGATGCCTCTTCAAACTCCTCAAGCATGCCTACAAAGCCCTCCACAAAACCGGACCCTCCTACATCAACAACCGCCTGACATTCCACCGATGGACCAGCGAGCTCCGATTCTCCTCCCTTGCCTTGGCCTACATCCCCCGCATCTGTTGCAGCCGCAGCAGAGGTTGCTCCTTCTTCTATCTCGCTGCAAAGTCCTGGAACGACCTTCCCCTCCACCTGCGCATCTCCCTTCTCTGAAGGACTTCAGGAAACAGCTCAAGGCCTGGCTTTTCGACCACCACCTCTCCGACCGAGGCTCGCACAACCACCCAGCACCTGGAGATCCCCCATGGTGACAAGCTGCGCTCTACATGACCCACTGATTGATTGATTGAATGTCTTGTCAGGGGTATTAAGCACTATATCAATGCAATTACAGTACAATACAATATTTGGATACAAAATATATAAAATCTTTTTCTGTATGAGTCTGGTATCAGCCACTGCATAAACATAAGCACAGATGGTGTATAGTATGCACACTTAGGTTGCTGACATTGGCTATCCATACTGAGCCGTCATACAATGTGATACAAAATAGGTTTCATGGAGCCCAACTAAAAGCATGTGGGAAATCACTGTGTTATATCCCTGTAAGAAATTGGGCTCCTGATTGACTGGGGTGGAAGCCCTGGTCAAACAGCAATCACAATCCTACTCAGGTTAAGTCACAAACACACCCTAAATTAACCTGTGCTCAACTTCTGGTAGCTTGGCCCAGAGCATTCAGGCTAAACTTAAGAGGCAATGTTTAAAGTATTTGTGCAAAACTTCAAACCGTAATACAGTGAAAACAACACACAGAAATATTCCACACCAGGTTAGAAACATAGCTCTTAATTTAATAAATAAAACAAGACCAAAACAACAAAAATCCAATAACAAGAGCTTGAGATATGATTTTTAAAAGAATACACTGTAAAATAGCGCTTAGAAACAATAGGCACCTATTTGGGATATCTGGTTGTGCCGGACTGGTATAAAAGTAAAAAGTTCAGGCCGACCACGATGGAGCGCAGGCCGGGTACAGGGACCCCATGAGGCCCGCTGAACAAAAGTACTTTAATCCTGGTTGCGACAACAAAGATGCGGGGAGTACCCGAGCTGCAGTCAAGGTGATGTGTCGATTTTCTCCACACAGCGATGGTGTTGCGTCGGTTCCAAAGACGATGCGCCGGTTCCGAGATTCGACGGTTTCGAAAGCGTTGTGCCGGGTTCCTCCACGCAGTAGAGGGGATGTGTCTATCGTCTCTCTGGAGAGGTGGCGATGCTTTGGTTCCGAAGTGGCGGTTCCGATGGAGATGCACTGATTCTGAGTTTGGTGCACCAGTCCTTTTCCTGCAACAGTGGCAATGCATTGATTCTGCTCTTGCAGCAGAGGATGTGTTGGTTGTGCTGGAGCAAGCAAGACCCACTTCCACTGGTCCAGGTGCAGGTGCAGGTGCAGGAGCAGTGTGGTTGGAAGTCTTTTATGTCCCTGAGACTTCAGATGAGGAGGCCAGTAAGCTAGCCCTTGGGTTCAAGTGATGTTGGTCCAATATTTAGCACCTAGGCAAGAGAGAGCGGCAGGTAGCCATGTAACACAGCAAGGCAGCAGTTCTTTCAGAGCAGCACTGTGGCAGTCCTTCAGCACAGCAGTTCTTTGTCCTGGCAGAGTGGTTACACGTCCAGAAGTGTACTGAAGTGGTGGTATCAGAGGTCCAGTACTTATACCCAGCTGTGCATCTGAAGTGGGGGAGACTTCAAGGAAGGGTGTTTGAAGAGCACAGAGGAGGTTCTCCCTTCCTACCCTGGCTCCAGACTCACTACAGGGGATTATGCAGCCCTTTGTTTGAGGACAGGACACAGTCTATTCAGGTGTAAGTGCGAGGCTGTGCCCTGCCCTTCCCTGCCATCTCCCAGGATAGCCCATCAAGTCACAACTATGCTCCCTTTGTGTGTGGCTGTCTAGAGAAAATACACAAAGCCCAGCTATCACCCAACCCAGACAGATATTAGAGACAGCCAGCATGCGCCAAATGGCTAAGAGCATAAAAATGCACAACTTTCTAAAAGTGGAATTTTCAAAATAGCAACAATAAATATGACTTTGCCATTAAAGAGGATTTATCATTACCATTTCATAGGTGCTAAACATTACAGATCTACATTCTCTCAATTAGGAATTCCACTTATTAAATGTAATAAGGAATCCCCAATGTTATCCTATGAGAGGGGTAGATCTCTCAGTGGTGAAAACTGTGTTTTGGAGTTGTTTACTACCAGGACATATAAAACTTAAAAACACATGTCCTACCTTTTAATTACATAGCACCCTGTCCTGTGGGCTACCTAGGGCCTACCTTAGGGGTGACTTATATGTAATAAAAGGGGATTGTAAGGCTTGGCAATGGGTTTTAAATGCCACGTTGATATGGCAGAGTAAACTGCACGCACAGGCTCTGCAATGGCAGGCCTGAGAAATGTTTAAAGGGCTACTTAAGTGGGTGGCACAATGAGTGCTGCAGACCCACTAGTACCATTAAATATAATGGGGTTACCCTGTGTCCCTCAGAACCTGGGTATACAGTTATGAGCTACAAACAGTTCTGTTGGGTAAAAGAATTGTAAATACTGGAAGGGCCTATAAGTGATCCCTTCAACATCTGGGAAACTTCTCCTGATTCAAATAACACAAATCTTCTAAGAAAAATATTTCTTAAAACCACTGACACAACACAAATATTAAATTATGTTTTATATATATTATTTTTCATATATCTAAACATACATATATATCTCTTTTCATATTTCTCTTTTCAACGGCTGTCCAGAAAAAATAACGAACAATACATCACATTAACATATACATAGTGAAAATCAAAATCTACCAATTATCACATACACAGACATGAGATCTTGGAAACACATATAATCAAAATGTCCAAAACAATTTTTGTTCAGTGTATCCTTATTTCTTCATCACATATTTCCAAGGATAGCTGACTTAGGACTTAACGTAATGTCATCGAAATTTCGACCCTGTGTTCAAGTGTTATTGACTATACATCATGTCGGGTCTTCCTCAGGACTAAAACAGACCAATCGTGGCTTCTTTCGTTTTTGATTTAAAGTGCAGACAGCAGCAGGAGGACAGCATACAAGTCAGGTGCTGCTGCTGTTCGCACTTTAAATCCAAGCCAAACGATTGGGCCAAGAGGACTACAATTGAAGGACGGTATAAAAAAAAACCTCCCCACAGCGAGTTAACCCCGGCTGGGTGTTGAGATGTCATGGTATATATCTAACAGATACCGTTTTGGACATGTCATATGGGTCTTTCTTTCAATACATTTAAGGTTGTCCTTTGGTCTGTTTTAGTCCTGAGGAATACTCGACATGATGTATAGTCAATAACACTTAAACACAGGGTTGAACGTTGACGACATTACGTTATGTCCTATGTCAGCTACCATGGAAATACGTGATGAAGATATAAGGATCCACTGAACAAAAATTGTTTTGGACATTTTGATTATATGTGGTTCCAAGGTCTCATGTCTGTGAATGTGGTCATTGGTAGATTTTGATTTTCACTATGTACATGTTAATGTGATGTATTGTTCTTTATGTTCTTTATGTTTTCTGAACAGCCGTTGAAAAGAGAAATATCAAAAGATATATATATATATATATATATATATATATATATATATATATTGCTTTTTGCCGTTCTCTGTAACTTCCCTTCTCCTGGGAAAAGACGGAGTCGAACCCAATTTCTGTGCTTAAATTATTTATTGTTGCTCAATCACCACAACCGCCCTGACGCGTTTCGGCCTGACCCGGCCTTGATCACATGACGCGCTCTAGGAGCCACATGACTGAATTTAAAGTGCAAGGTGCTATACACGTGATGTTCCCGGTATAGACATAAACAAAATACATATGTCATTACAATTTTTTATGTGTTCCTCCTTATTTCTGTGCAAAACCAGCAAATAAATATCGGATAGGTTTAAATACCATATGTTAGCAATACATTACATTAAATTAAAAATACGTTAAAAACAAATTCATGTAAAATACATAAAAATCTGTTCATAAAGCATTTAAAATCAGTCATAAAAACATAATGCTGTTAATGCATATAACCATATCATCACCTCATAATGAACAATATCTGTAAAATACAATACATTATAGTTCTGCAGCGTAATGGTCTAACATAATCCCACACTGTTTTAACTAGTTATTGTAGGACATGGAATAAAATTGTAAAAAAAGTTTGTACATTTTAAGTCTATACCGATCTAAAGTGCTCAGTGAAGTGTAAACAAACTGTGTGCTACCTCGGAACCAACCATGTTCCTAAAATTCAGAATGACACAAACTAACATACTATGTTAGATGAGAGTGAAAAAATATAAAAAACTTTATACATTTATAGCCTAAATGCTATATAGCAGCATGCTGAAGACGATAAAAAACATCAGGATAAATGGAGACAGAAATATGTACACATAATGTAAGTATCAGATCTGGGAGTTATATTTGTCTATCATATATGTTGTTATGGCCAGGTATAAAAATCCTCACTAGCATTGTGGCCATTGGGGGTCTTGGTATCTAATTCTATGATGTATTGTGTCTCGAGACTTCTCAATTTAGCCTCTCGGTTGCCCCCTCTCCTAGATATGGGAATGGAATCAATCAAAAAGTAGGAAAAATGATTCAAATCACTACTGTGTCTTTCTTTAAAATGGCGTGCAATGGGATATGTTGCGTCACAGTTAGTGATTGCTCTCATGTGCTGCAGTATACGTTTGTGGGCCTGTAACTTGGTACTGCCCACATACTGCAGCCCACAAGAGCAAACCAACACGTACACAACAAATTCAGTTCTACATGTAAGGAATTTTGTAATCTTTACAGCAACCTCAGCGAAGGGGGTTGTATATGTAGTTTTGTTTGTTCCATATTTACATGCCCTACAGTTGTTGCATTTAACAAGACCCCTGCGGGCAGTGAGCCAGTTGGATATTTTTACAACTTCTGGACTACTGCTGACCAGTGAATCCCTCATCGATTTTGATTTTCTGAATGAAATACTGGGATTTTTTGGTAACAATCTTCCAATTATCGGGTCACATTTAACCACCGGCCAATTCTCATTAATGATCCTTCTCAATGAATTTTGTTGTCTACTGTATGTTAAAAAGAGTCTAGTTTGTGTATCAATTGGGTGTACTGAACTGAGGCTTTTTGAGATTAACAACTCATTCCTTTCTAGTTTATTTGCTTTCAAAATGGCCATGTCTAACATTTTCTCGTCATAACCACGCTCTAGAAATCTCATTTTACTGAGTTGTTGTGCCACAGTGAGGTCAATTTCTGTACTGCATGCACGACGTATCCTAAGCATCTCTCCAAAAGGTATACTGCGGATGAGATGTTGTGGACGATGACTTGTGACATGTAATAAACTATTACCAGAAGTAGGTTTACGGTAAAGTTTTGTTTCAATTTTCTGATCTTTGATGTACACCTCCACATCCAGAAAACATACACGTGCACTGCTGATGGTGGCAGTAAAGTGAAGATTGACCTTATTCTGATTGATGCTGTTGACAAATTCATTGGCTGATTCTTCAGTGCCTGACCAAATTACAAATAAATCGTCAATATAGCGCAGCCATAGTTTTACATCATTGTCTACATTTACTTTATGCTCTCTATTCAGAATCATTTCCTCCCACCAACCCATGTGGAGGCAGGAGTAGCTAGGGGAAAAGCATGCCCCCATAGCTACTCCTCTTGTCTGTTGTTATACCTGACTAGAAAACAAAAAGTAGTTGTTGTTAAAGCAATATAGGATCATAGAAATCAACATTTTGTTGTGATGAACCAGATGTATTGGTCTGTGATTTAAATAGTACTCAACTGCTCGGATTCCATCATTATGATGGATACTAGTATACAAAGATGTTACATCGAGACATATTAGTAAGTAACTCGAATCACATTTAAAATTATTTAACCGTCTCAAGAAATCACTCGAATCCTGTACAAAAGAAGGTAACTTTTTCACAAAATCTTGCAAAAAAAAGTCTATATATTTGGACGTATTCTCCAATAGTCCCTCTCTTGCTGAAATAATTGGTCTTCCAGGCGGGGTTGTCACGTTCTTATGGTATTTGGGAATCAAGTATAGTACAGGTACTACTGGATGTTCGTTTTTTAAGAATTTCAGTTCGTCCATACTCAGCAACCCAGTACTGCGCCATGCATTTAGTTTAGAATAATACTGATTCCAAGCCGTTCGAACTGTTTGTATGTTACATTTCTTGTAACAGTTTGGATCCTCCAACTGTAACAATGCCTCCTTCATGTACTCTTTGCGCGACCAAATGACAATATTTCCGCCCTTGTCAGAATTGCGCACAATGATTTGTTCGTTCTTTTGTAATTTTTGCATCAGTTTGTTATATGCGTTTTGTTGAAATCTGTATTTCTTTTGTGTTCTTGCTGTTTTGTATTTCAAACTTTTAATTCCAGTGGTTACGAGTTCTCCAAAAATATCAAGAGAATCTCTCATTGTCACTGGCTGAAATGTTGACTTTGGCTTGAATTTCGTTAAAGGTGTACCAAAACTACTTCCACATGGGCTTCCCAGCTCATTAGTAGTTGGCATACCTTCTTGTGCCAATTCCTGTAGGTTTTCTAACAGATCGGCATCTGCTGCCGTCAAAGAGCACACCTGTTCACGATCAATAGTCTCAGCTTGTGTTACCTCGGTGTTATTAGGGGCATTACAATTAGTTAAATGATATTTTTTCAGTTTCAGTTTGCGGATGAATTGATGTACATCAACGCGAGTTCTTGCATAATCAAAGTCACAAGCGGGGCAGAATGACAAACCTAATTCCAATAGTTGTGTTTCTGCTCGAGTTAGATTTAATGACGATAAATTAACAACAGTATGGGTTTTTTCATTTACTTTTGTTGCCATCTCTTTTTGAATTGTGTCTTCTTGTTTGTGGCGCCTCCGTCTGCATTTCCGCCTTTCTCTGCGCTTTGTATTGAGCTTTTGTTTGTTTGTATATTTTGCTTGCGGGATCTTAAAGTTTGTTTTCTGTCCTGCCTGAGGCAGTTGACCTCCTCGGCCAGCGAGAATTTGTGAAACCCCAAACGTGATGATCGGTCTGTTTGTTCCGTTTCTACCTCACTATCAACGGCAGAACTTAAATCCGATGCCGAGGTTGACGATATTGCCGCCTCTCTTCCGCTGGCTTGCGCATTTTCTCGTTGGCTGGCCTGTTTTGAAGTTTTTAATGCCTCATATTTTTTCGCGAACGTAAAGACTTGACCCCGCTCATAATCTTGTTTATCTCTCTGAAACTTGTATGTCTTCCGTTTTTTCATAATTTCCTCCTCTTTTTCTAGTCTAGCCATCATGTCATCTCGGTATTTTTTGATGATCGGGGTAACTTCTAATTTCATGATTTCTGAGTTTCATTCATCTATTTGTTCTTCTACTTTACTTCGATCGCTTTCCACATATTTTACAAGTATTTCAACTAAACGTCTCGAAGAATCAAGATTGCAGTCCGCCCACTCGCGTAACATTTGCGGGTCCGGATTCTTGTAACTTGGGGCAATCATAATGCGTAACCCCCTGGGGATACGTCCTACCTGCAGATAACGGCCCAGTGACTTGTGTTCCCACCACTTTGATTGTTCCATACGCATCAATTTCTCCAATCGTTTAAACATATCTCTGATGTTGGTATTTCCCCCCTGAGCTGGGCCACTTGGGGCCAACACTTGATTCGAAGTGCTGGGGGCATCGTCAAACATTAGTTCAGCCGCTGCCTCACGGCTGCGTAGCGCGTCTGCGGTCATGGTGGCTAAGCTTTATCAATCAATTACTTAGGTTACACACATGCAGCGCAGTGATAATCCCGATACTTGTGTTACTGCACACCTCCTCTACTGGATATTCCCCAATTGCTTCCTTTTTTACCTTATCTCACGGCAATCGATCTTCGAGTCTTCCGACACGTATTCTCGCTGCCGCTCCGAAGGTTGAAAACAGTATTCTGGGTATCCAGGGGCTCGTGACTTCCTCGTAAGAGGCTGCTCCAAAACTCCGGCACTGGACTCCGGATGTAGCTTCCTTTCACGATGCCCAAATGCAAGGAGGGGATTCGCTGATGCCGAGGAAGCCTTCTCGGCACAAATATTGCTTTTTGCCGTTCTCTGTAACTTCCCTTCTCCTGGGAAAAAACGGAGTCGAACCCAATTTCTGTGCTTAAATTATTTATTGTTGCTCAATCACCACAACCGCCCTGACGCGTTTCGGCCTGACCAGGCCTTGATCACATGACGCGCTCTAGGAGCCACATGACTGAATTTAAAGTGCATGGTGCTATACACGTGATGTTCCCGGTATAGACATAAACAAAATACATATGTCATTACAATTTTTTATGTGTTCCTCCTTATTTCTGTGCAAAACCAGCAAATAAATATCGGATAGGTTTAAATACCATATGTTAGCAATACATTACATTAAATAAAAAATACGTTAAAAACAAATTCATGTAAAATACATAAAAATCTGTTCATAAAGCATTTAAAATTAGTCATAAAAACATAATGCTGTTAATGCATATAACCATATCATCACCTCATAATGAACAATATCTGTAAAATTCAATACATTATAGTTCTGCAGCGTAATGGTCTAACATAATCCCACACCGTTTTAACTGGTTATTGTAGGACATGGAATAAAATTGTAAAAAAAGTTTGTACATTTTAAGTCTATACCGATCTAAAGTGCTCAGTGAAGTGTAAACAAACTGTGTGCTACCTGTATGTTTAGATATATGAAAATAATATATTTAAAACATTATTTGATATTTGTGTTGTGCCAGTGGTTTTAAGATATCTTTTTCTTGGAAGATTTACGTTATTTGAATCAGGTGAAATTTCCCAGATGTTGAAGTGATATCTTATAGGCCCTTCCAGTATCTAATGTTTAATGAGTAACATTACTTACAATTCTTTTACCCGACAGAACTGTTTGTAGCTCAAAGCAGACCTACTAGTAGCATTTAATTTACAGGCCCTGTGCACATGTAGTGCACTTTACTAGGGACTTATAAGTAAATTAAATATGCCAATTGTGGATATAGGGGAGTGAGCACAAGCACTTTAGCACTGGTTAGCAGTGGTAACATGCACAGAGTCCTAAGGCCAACAAAAATGAATTCAGCAAACTGGAGGTAAGCAGGCAAAAAGTCTGGGGTCTGGGGGAAGACTACCCTAAGGTTGACAGGTCTAGCAATCCCTATAAAAAGGGAAAAGGACATTTAGATGAATCATGATTGTTTTTTTATCCCGAAACCCATGGGGGGGGGCTATTTCTTTTAAAAAGGATGCTTTATCACACCCATTTGCAGTGGCGTGCTTCATCATTGGTTACCTCCTCGCTACCACCAGTACTTTAGGTGAGTAGCAGACTCCCTTCTGAGCACTTAGTGGGGGTTGAGGATTCTTAATATATTTTTGTTGTGAAGAATCGTGCAAAATCACATACAAAGGATAGTGGTATATACTCTGTGTGTTATGGTAGCGGAAGGGCCTTAAAAGTTATAGCGGTTTCTCCAAGATAAGGGATAGTACATTTTTCAACATGCATAGAACGAGATTATTTGTCAGATTTGTTTTATTGTTGGCCTCGTCTTTCCATGGATGAAAGCAGCATTCCTGAGAAGCCTGTGCAAAGCAGGCTCTTGGAAGGCAGTATCGGGTGATTTACCACAGAAATAGCACACATCCCAATAAAATGACTCATCTCCCGGGGATAAGTGCTTCTCCCAGGGTAATGGTGAACCCCTCAAGGCAATTGCTCATCTCAAAGGGTAATGGTGCATCTTTCAGGGAAACGGCACATTCCTCAGGGAAATGGTGCATCTTCTATGCAAATGGTGTCTTCCATAGTGAGGCGGCATATCTTCCAGATTAAAGTTCAAATCAACATCTCCCACGATAGAAATTGCGCAGCTCTCAGTGAAAGGTCACATCCCAAATGGAAATAGCACATCTCCCCTGGCAATCCTGTGGGATGTGGCCTATCTCTCAGGGTAATGGCTAAGGACAATAGACCATCTCTTGCAGCAATGTCTCATCCCGCATGACACACCACCAACAGCAATTGCACTTTTCCCTGGATGAAGCATTTCACATTCAGTGTCACTTTTCTGATAGCAGTGGTGGATCTCTCACACAAAAAAGGCATCTTCCAAGCCAATGGCACATTTCCCAGGGCAATGGCACATCTCCCAGGGCAGCAATGATGAATCCCCAGGAAAATGGCGTCCCTCCCAATGCAATGGTGCAGAACCACTTCCCCAATAGGAATTGTACGTCTCCCGGGGCAGTGATGCATTTCCTATTCAGTGTTGCTTTTCTAATGGCAGTGATACATCCCCCACACCAGTGGTGCATGCTCCAGGGCAAATGCCGATCTCCCACATTCAAAAATACATCATTCTTGGCAATCACACACTTCACAGGGCAATCACACTTTTCCAGAATAATGGTACATCTCCCATGGCATCAATAGTGCATCACCAACGGCAATGGTGTATCTCCCACGGAAATGGCACATCTCCCAGTGCAATGGCATAGCTCCAAGAGGAATGGCACATCTACCATGGCAATGGTGCATCTTTTATAGAATTGGTGTCTTCTGCACCGAAATGTTATACTTCCTAGGGTTGCGGCTAAGGGTAATAACATAGCTCCCTTAGCAAGCGCGTATTTCTTGGGGCAAAAGCATACCTCCCAGGGAAAAGGCACATCTTCCAGGGAAATGGCTTATCTCTCAGGGAAACTGTGCACCTACATGCCAATGGTGCATCTGGTATGGAATTGGTGTCTCCCACGGGGAAATGGCATATTTCCCATTGCAAGGGCTAAAGGTAATGCCACATATCCTATGGCAATGGCACATCCCCATGGGAGTGGCACAACTTCGACAGCAATGATGCATTCTTGGGTATCATTACAAATTTGCCATTCCCTCTCACATTTTGTATTGCAGTAACACATCTCACAAAGCAATGGCACATCCTGCATTGCAATGGAAATCCCTCACTCAGCAACACATCTTCTATGGCTAAAGCACGTCTCCCAGGGCAATGACGCCTTTCCCTCTCAATGGTTGTCTCCTATGCGGATGACACTCAGCTGGTATTCTCTTTTAAAGAACAATCTGCTGCTGCCTTCCACAAATTCCAGGAGTGCCTGAAAGATAATTCTATGTGGATGAACAGTAACTGCTTGAAATTAAATACAGAAAAGACTGAGGTCTTGTGTTTTTAGTCAGGCACCTCATCCCCCTTCGTGCTCCTGGTGGCCCATAGAGCTGGGTTCTCTGCCGGTTCCGGTGGACTCAGCAAGAAATCTTAGCATCAGGTGGGAGTCAGATCTATCTTTTACGGCGCAAGTACGGCAGATCTCTTCAGCGTGTTTTGGGAAACTGAGAATCATTAGGAAAGTCCTACATTTGCTGCCGGAGGAGAGACGCAGGTTCACAGTCCATGCTCTGGTGACCTCACAGTTGGATTACACCAACAGCCTATATCTGGGGTTACCAGCCTACCTGATTCATAGACTACAGATGATTCAGAATGTGGCGGTGAGGCTAATTTGCCAGGTTCTCTTCCATCATCGTATCTCCCCCCATTTGAGACAGTTACATTGGCTCCCGGTGACTAGGAGGATAGAATTTAGGGCGCTGACCTTTGCTTTTCGAGCCATGTGTGGCATGGGCCCAGGCTATCTTAAGCTAAGGCTCAGCCCATATCGACTGGAATGGACTCTGAGATCCAACCACCAGGCTCGGCGTCCCTCGATATGCCAAGACCCGACAAGGTGGCAGGTCCTTCTCGGTCAGGTCCGCAAGATTGTGGAACTCTCTGCCAATTAATTTGTGCCGGATAAAAACGGAACATGAGTTTAGAAAGATCTTAAAAACCTGGCTCTTTAGGCAGGGGTAGTTCTGTTTTTGTTGGCTGCTGTCTCACTGTAGTCTGCATAGCACCGGGACACCTCTGACTGAGGTAGCTGCGCACTTTACAAATAACTATTGATTGATATTGATGGTGCGTCTCAGTCATTTGTGATGTTCGCTTTCAGTGGCGCATCTACACGGCAGTTACATACCTTCTCCTTTGGCAATAGTGCATCTTTCATGGCAGTGGCACATCTCTTTTGGCAACTGTGCATTTCCTACAGCTATTATTCATCCTCCACTCAGAGCCACGTATTTCAGGTCAAATGCACCATTTTAGCACGTCAGCACATCTCCTGAGGTAAAACCACATTCCCCGCGGTTATGGCGCCTCTTTTATGGTTGTGGCGCGTCTTCCAAGAGAACGAGGATTCTTCTGTTAATGGAGCATCCCCGTATCAATGAGACTGCTCCTCAATCACTGAGGAGCGTGTTATGGAACCTTCTAGTTTTCGGCATACACACGTACAGAGATTGGTGTGTAGAAAAGGTGGAATCAGTGGAAACTGCAAGGGCGCTGACGCTTGTATTCAATGGTGTGTCTGCACCTGGCAAAGGTCAAGTTCATAGCACACATGTTGTCCTTCTGCTCTGCCTCGGGTTGCCGGCTCTCAGGTATCATTGCGGAGCCCGTCCCCCTGTAGCAATTGTTTCCACGAGCAGTTGCTGCTTTCAGTCCAACTGGTTCCTCCAGAACGCCCCTCGAGGAACTGAGCTGCGGGCAGAGGAATCGCACGCGATGGCAGGGCATTCTTTCACAACACACGCGTGTGACAGGCCCTCATGGAGCTTGACCTGGCATTCCAAGGGCGGCGTGCGTCACGAGACCTCCCTATATATCCATGGACTCGATGCTGGACCGCACTTCAGTTGTGCAGCCTCCCTCCCCGTTGCAGTCCTGCGCCCCGGTTCGTGACCTCTGAACTGCAGACAGCGCCTCTGAGGCCTCGCCTCCTCCAGCCTTGGGACCCAGACGCTCACCCGTGGTCAGACACCTACCCTGAGCCCCGCCTCCTCCTCGCAGGATGAAGCTCCTGGTCCTCTGAGTCTGCGCCCTCCTGTCTCTGGCTCTTGCCCACAGGGACGGGGACCGCGGCCGAGAGGGTGAGCCTGAAGGGGACGGTAGTGGGACGTAACCACCTTTACTCGGGTTAAAGAAGGGTAGGGGTGAGTGACGCAGAGAGCCGCTGGAGCGCACCCATGGGTAGAATGTGGTGGGACTGGGACGGAAATCTAAGGGAGTGGTGTGGGGATGGGAAGGCCGGATTTGTGTCAGTGGGTAAGTGGATGGTTGGATGGGGGTGAGTGGATGGTTGGATGGGGGTGAGTGGCAGGGGCAGCTGGTGGGATTTGAAACTGGTGGGGCGATGAAGAGCGAATCAACGCATGCGAGCGAGCGCAGCGAGCGAGGCCGACGGCAATAAGGGGGGTCCGGGGGGGTTCTCCCCCCGTGAAGAAATTAAAAAAAAATTGGCATCTTTTTGGTGCGATTTTCAGCACTATATCTGTGATAAATGGACTAAAAATTCAGTAGTTCTAGGCATTCATAAAGGAAAACTCAAACATTATTTCTGAGAATTTCTGGGTTGCCAAGCAAGTCTGACTTCTGAAGAGGGTTAGGGTACTAAGCAAGACTGCTTTGGCTCTACCCTTTCCAATAGAAAACACTAGTTAGCGATGTGAACAAGTTCAATGGACAAACCTGGGGTCTAGGGAGAGTCCCTCTCCTGAGAAAGAAATTAAAAAAAGATTTGCAAATGGTGCATTTTAAAGCAAATGAATGCAGTGATAAAGCAAGGCTTATTAAGCAGTGGGAACGTATAGTCTTGAAATATTAAAACATTAAAAACTGCCCTGTATCTTCTTGCATTAATTTGTTCAACAGTTACTGTAATATGTAAATTGTACAGCATGACAACTTTAGCCCTTTAAAATGTATGCTTAGCTTGCCCAGTGTCTTGCACTGCATGCAGCATTAACTTTGGAAAGTGCTTGCTCAGATCCACCACTCCACAGAGCCAGAGCCGACGGCTGCAGCTTCTCCCACCTCACACCCAGGACTGGAACAAGCTTCCAATGCACAGCACAGCCACCTCCTCAGTCCTTGAATTCCACAAGAAACTGAAGACATGGTTCTTTACTAGACCTCAGACTCAATCAGCTCAGCTCCCTTCTTAGCTAGCACCTAGATACTCTTAAGGGTGAGGTGTGCGCTCTACAAATAGTCGTAACAACATAGCAAAGGAGTCTGCGAAGGTCGCTTCCGGTGGAGCACCGCTAGTCATAGTGAGGGAAAAGTGTCTTCGTGCACAGGCTTTGCTACGGACAGTTTTTAGCTTAGCTGCTAATAGGCCTCAAGCGTTTCCCCATCTGACGTCCATAACACTGTCTGATGTGAGGCTAGGTTTTTTTCTCTGCATTCTTGTAAAGTACTGCTCAATTTATAAAGGTATGAGCCCTTGGCGGTAGGCCCATATGTAACCTGTAATGTCACATTCAGCCATCTGTTGATGTGCTCGCGCATGAACAGCTTACTCAGCGTGAACTACCACTTTACAAGGCAGAACACAGGCATGCAGCTGAAATTACATAATGAATCAGCCATACATGTGTGGGCTGCCTCACTGATAAAATGTTGTGCCTAACCAGCCGATAAAAACGTCAGCTGTGTCCACGCTCTGTGAGAACCTTTGAAGAGCTGCAAAAGCAGACACTTGCTGTATTCAGATTTGTGACCATCCTCTGTAGCTGCAAAAAAGTGATGTGTAGTACATTCCACCCCGGGTGTAAATTAGACAGCCATCTAACCTAGATTGCACAGACTGCACCGACTTTTATCTGCAGCGCTTCCTCCTGTGATCCTTCACTCTTCCCGCAAAACAGTACACACGCCATTTCCGGAGTGGAGCACGCGCACAGTGTAATGGACCAGCACAATGTCCAATTGAAGATCCAGAATGCTGACAACGCTGAATGGGCCATCCTGTGTGGTGATATGCAGCTCTACAAAGCAGAAGTTCGTTTTACCCGCAGTGGCACCGAGCCGCATGTGCTTCTGAAGCCCATCTGGCATGCCTTCACTCCATGATTAGACATCGACAAAACAGGAAATGTTTCCAAGTCTCAGTTGAAGGTAACTGGCAGTGCTGTTTCTTGGTGACCTCTTGGACTTTCACTTTTGACTGTGTTCTCGTACACTTCACAAGTTGCCTGCTCACTCCCTCCTCTTCCCCGCACTCACCTTGCCTGCTCACTCACTCCTCTCCCCCGCACGCACCTTGCCTGCTCACTCCCTCATGTCCCCTCACCTTACCTGCTCACTCCCTCCTCTCCCCTGCACTTACGTTGCTGTTCCTGTCACTTCCCCCTTCGTTGTGCACTCACATGCCTGCTCACCTTGCCTGCTTCGTTCACTTCCATCTCTACTCCACTCACCTTGCCTGCTTCTCTCACTTCCATCTCTCCTCTCTAAACTCTCTTCTCTTCCATGCAAACATATTGTCTGGTATATTAATGGCCGGCGCTTTGATTGTGCACTTTAGAGTGCGCACAGCAACGTTAACAAAATGCCCATGTTAACATTGCTGTGCGCACTCTAAAGTGCACAATCAAACGCCGCCATTAATATACTCTTTTCCTGGAAAAGAGTATATTAATGGCCGCCGCTTTGATTGTGCACTTTAGAGTGCGCACAGCAACGTTAACAGGAGCATTTCCTTTCACCCGTGCCACCAAGCTGATTGCTGTAAGTAATTTAAAATGTACAATTATTTACAGCAATCAGCTTGGTAGCACGAGTGAAAGAAATAGTATATTATGGTCATCAGCTCACTGTTGAAATAAAGACTTACTTTTTTACGTCGTGAAGTCTCGTCCAGGACCAGGACCGGAGCACTGCAGGACTCGAGCCACCCACGACGAGCACTGCAGTAGTAGCAGCCTCGGCCCTCGCACCAAAATACAGGTGTGTCGTCGTCGTCGTCTCGTCGTCGTGTGTGTGGCGCAGCAGGCTTCCCAAATCCCGTGCCTCGCTCTGACTAAGCCAATCCAGACGCTGCTCCAGCAGCGCCAGGATTGGCTTGGGCAGGGGTACACACCCGCCCATTAGGAGACCGGGGGCTGCGCCATGAAGCAACCCCCGCTCTTCTAATGTCCAGTCTAATGCGCATGTTCGGGCTGGTCAGAAAAATGACCAGCCCAGAACTGAGCACGACGTCACCACCACCCCCTTGTCCTGATGTGATTGCTCGGGCGTCGCCCGGTGGACGTCGGTGACCGGCACGGACTTAAAGTAATACTCCTGTACGTCTGCCAGACGTACAGGAGTATTACTTGAATCGTCTGCTGCTTACGCAACAGCGGCGACACTTTGGGGCCATGTGCATTAGTGGGGCAACGCC
This sequence comes from Calotriton arnoldi, assembly GCA_963921515.1. Classification (NCBI taxonomy): domain Eukaryota; kingdom Metazoa; phylum Chordata; class Amphibia; order Caudata; family Salamandridae; genus Calotriton; species Calotriton arnoldi. The sequence continues at coordinate 1,208,392 of CAWUFW010002870.1, read as the reverse complement.
CCAGTGCCCCAATGGACGCACCGCCCCTGGTGAGTGGATTGTTGGATGGGGGTGAGTGGATGGATGGATGGCCAGAAGGGAGGCAAAAACAACGACGCCTGGGTACACCGATGACGTAGATGACGGAGCAGACCGATTGGGGGTAAGTGGATGGTTCTGTGTGGGTGAAGTAACCCGGCCTCCAACCTGTATTATCTTCGGAACCCGCGACGTGCAGTGCACACCCAGAGGCCTGCCGCAGGCGCAGCATCAGTCTGTACTTTTAAGTGCCGGGGCTCGAACCCGTGCTTGCAGGAGGTCCACACAACATGGCATCCGATCCGTTGTTAAACTAGCCCCCCCCTCCCCAGTGACTAGGATGGGGAGCGTCTTTCCACTCCATTCTATGCAGTGTTTTAAATTATTATTTGGAGGGCGGGAATACATTTGGGTGGCACATTTGATCGGAATTACTTTTGAGGTGAGAAAAAGCAAACGCGATTAACCAACTCAGTTATGCTGATTTCCTCGACATTGGAATGATGATTTAGCGAGTAAGTGCATTCATGATTCCAGCCTGTAAACCTCCCTGAAATATATGTCACTGGAGCATGTGCATGCATCGACCCCCTGCGCTGTCTTGCCAGAGAAACTGGCTTTAACATCCTGTTTTAACAAGTTATACCAACGGACATTGATTCTTGTGTAGCGCCCATCTAGTAATGGAATGAGTGGCCTTGGTGCGCTGTGGTCTATCTGAAATGTACTCTCGGTTTTGGTCCGTGCGGATTCTGGATTGTGTTACTTGTTGTGACTCGTGTGAGTGGTTTAGTTTGCCAATTCCTCTTTGCGTGCTGTGCGCCAAGGACTAGACTGTGTGCACATTAGTCGTAAAGTGTCTAACTCTATTCTGTTATTTGGTCGCATTTTTTTCGCCAAATTGGTGCTGTAGTTTTTGCTACGGACGTGATAAAAATTTCATAAAGGAGCTGTTTTATTGCTCCAGACCCAAGAAACTCTTTTGTGCGAGCCAGTCTTTATTTCGGCCCTCCACTCCGAGCTTAAGATCATTTCCTGGAATGTAGCCGGGCTTTTTAACAAACTGTTACTGCCCGACTGGAATAAACTAATAGAAGGTCAAGACATTTGTCTTTTCCAGGAAACCTGGAGTTTAGTCCCTCTCTATAAGTCAGGTTATACTTGTTTTTTTACACCAGCTGTAACCATGGGGAGAGGGCGCCCTTCGGGAGGCCTTATTATTTGGACCAGTATTGCTCTGGGCTGCAGAACCACGCAGCGCCATTGTGTGAGCCCAGACATAATGAGGCTCACCACAGGGGTGGTGTAACTCTCGAGTTGTTTAATGTATATGCTAGGGGGCCAAGAGGGGGAGTGTCCTCATCTATTGTTTCATCCCTGGAGCAGGAGCTATCTAGTTGCCCGCCCGAATCACATCTTGTTATTGCGGGAGACTTTAATTGTATGTTCGAGCCTCTTAGCTCGGAGGACATGCTGGGGCTAGAGGAAGACAACGCAAGGTGGGGTGTATCCCCTATTAAAAGGTGGTCCCGGGTTGCAATTCAGCTGAACGCACTTACTCTGTAATTTGGAATGAGGGCCGCCAATGGCAGGACAAGGTCTGATGGTGTAGGGGCGTGTACATATAATAGAGTCAGTTGCCCCTCCCGCATTGACTACATCCTAATAGATGTAAGACTCTGGAGTAGCATGATCAACATGGAAATAGTCCCCACTATTGATAGTGACCACAATCCACTCTGCTTGACCATGAAGGTCCCCTGGTCTTTCCCTTGCCCTGTCTCTGGTCTAAGCACTGCCATGTCGACTAAGGAACTGGCTCCATCTAATTGTAAAAGATATCTTAAATGGCCCAAAGTTGTTGCTAATGAAACAAAAATGAATGGCATCAAGCAAGTACTGAGAGAGAATATTGTTGATTTACAGGAGGCATCTAGCGCACTTGACGCCCCAGAGAAGGTCTCAGAAATGTATGCAAGAACTATAGAGCAGATGGGGTCCTTTTTCCAAATAGTGACTAGCCGCAACTCCCATAATGCGCAAATAAAAAGGGGGCAGACATGGTTCTCCAAGGACTGCAGACAAAAAAGGAAAGCTTTAGCCCTTGCAATTAAAAGTAAAAACTGTCCACGGGTCCAAATTGCCAGGAAGGAGTACAAAGCAGCTCTGCTCTGTGCTAAGCTGAAGTGGGAGGAATCCCACTGGCAAGATTTGAAGGCCGCCAGCATAGTAAGGGATGCCAATTTATTTTGGAACCTTGTTAGGGGGGCGGACAGAAAAGACCCTGACTTAATTCCTAACCACATCTCGAGTCAGGATTGGTTTGATCATTTTAGGAAACTTTATTCGGGGGCAGATGTAACCCACCAAGAAGGGCCGTTTGATCAGTTAACCACCCGCCTCACCCCAAATACTCATGACCTTTTTACGCTTAATGAAGTAGAAGCGGCTATCCTAAGAATAGTGCCAGCAAAAGCTCCCGGTCCAGATGGTCTTCCTGGGGACCTACTCCTCGCGGACCCCTGTAATTGGGCAAGATATATTATGTTTTTAATGAACTCTATCTCGAATGGATGCCCCATACCCGAATCATGGAAGGGTGCAGAGGTGGTGCCAATTTACAAAAAGGGAGCTAGGGAGGACCCTGCCAACTACCGACCTATCAGTTTGATTGATGCTATCCAAAAGGTAGTTGGCAGGGTGTTTGTTAGAAATGGGATCTCTAGTTGGCAAGGGCTTGCACCTTTGTCCAAGTAGGGACCCTTCTTCCTAGTCAGGGTAAGGGTGTTACACTCGTGAAGTAACCCCTGCTCACCCTCGGGTAGCTTGGCACGAGCAGTCAGGCTTAATTCAGAGGCAGTGTGTAAAGCATTTGCACATAACCAACAGTAATACAGTGTAAGCACTACAAACGGACACCACACCAGTTTAGAAAAATAACCAATATTTTATATACTCAAGACAAGACCAATTACGACAAAAATCCACAATACTATACTTTACGAATGAATACTTGATACGGTAACTTCTTCTTTGCAGGAATAGCACAAAAGCAAAGTTCGTACGAGTCTGTAGCTCCGTCCGAGCCTACCGCGATGCGGAAAACCACAGAGTCTAACAGTTCCAGCCGACCGCGTCGATACGGGCCAGCAGAGTCATGAACAGACTCGGTTACAGTACCTTTCTCGTTGTGGCTGGTACGGAGTGTACGAGCCGGTCGGCGTTCGTCGCGGTTGCGGTGCAAGACGGAGCGATGCAAGGTGCGGTGTCCCTCGATGCGGTGCAGGCAGCGGCTCGATGAGCGTCGTGCAGACGGAGTCGGTGAGTCCAAGGCGTGCGATGCAGGGTGAGACGATGCTCGATGCGGTGCTGACAGGTTGCGATGCAGGCGACCAAGCCGGGTGCGGGAGCTGGCGTCGGACAGCGGTTCGAGTCGGAGCGGTGCGTCGCAAACGTGCGAGCGGTGCCCCAAATGCGGTGCGGCCTCGACTCGAGCCAGTTGCAGCGACCGCGTCGGTCGGGTCCGGTTGGTTCAGTGAAGCGATGCGATGCGAACTGCGGTGCCCACAGGTCACGGTGCAAGCAGCGGCTCGATGTTGGCGGCGTCGGACGTCGCCCACGGTGAGACCAGGGTTGCGATGCGAAGCGGGGCGATGCGGTCTGCGGTGCAAACAGGTCACCGGCCAGGGGTGGATTCGGTTGACGGAGTCGGTTGCGGTTCCCTTCCTCTGTGGCAACTGAAACAGCGTTCCAGAAGCGGTACCCAGAGGCTTGTGAAGTCTTTGTAGTCCCTGAGACTTCTTAACAGGAGGCCAGCTCGGTTCCAGGCCCTTGGAGATACTCAGCACAAGTTTGTAGAAAGTTCAGTCCAGTCCTTTCACTGCCCAAGGCAGAAGCAGCAGCTGCAGGCCAACCCAACAAAGCAACAACACAGCAAAGGGGCAGTACTCCTCCTGGCAGCTCTTCCAGCTCTTCGTCTTGGCAGGTTCCTTGATTCCAGCGAGATCTAAATTCATGGGGTCAGGGCCCCAATATTTATATCCCAAATTCCTTTGTTCTCTGAAGGCAGAGGGGCCTTTGCCTAGTCCAAACCAGTTCTGGAGCACTTTGTTGACAAGTCTCCGTCCCTTCTTTCAGTGAGTAGGCCAGGGACATCAGACGCACCACAGGAGGTGGAGCCAGCATTGTGGAGGGAAGGCACTGTCCTATTCAGGGCCCAGGTGCGACCCCTCCCACCCATCTACATGTAGATTTGCTATTCAGCCCTGTGCTGTCTCACCCTGTCTCCTGGCATCCCCCAGCCCCTGTCACTCACATTCCAGACAAGGAATACACAACCTCGCAGAGGCAGGCTTGGATGGTTAGACAAGAAAATACCCACTTTCTAAAAGTGGTATTTTCAAACACAGAATGTTAAAACCAACTTCACTAAAAGCTGCATTTTATCATTCTGAGTCCAGGCATACTAAACTCGAATTTCTACCATGTTCCCGGGGTCAGTTAGGATTATAAGCTGTAATAATCAAAACTGCCCGTTCTGGCCTAGGGGAACAGGTAGCCTTGCAATAGTGAAAAACGAACTAGGCTGTAATTCACTATCAGGACATGCCACACACACCCGGGCATGTCCTACCTTTCGCATACAACGCACCCTGCCCACAGGGGTACATTGGGCCTACCTTGTAGTAAAGGGAAGGGTTAGGGACTTGCAAGTGTGTGCACTTGCCAAGTCGACATGGCAGCCCCAGGCTGCGCACAGGCTCTGCGATGGCAGGCCCGAGTTACACTTTACGGGCTGTTTGCGTGGGTGGCACAATCCAGTGCTGCAGCCCACCAACAGCATTTGGTCTATAGGCCCTGGCACTCGCAGTGCACTTTACAAGGGACTGACACATAAACCAAATAGGCCAATCATGGAAACACCAATCCATACACATTTTATACAGGAGCACTTGCACTTTCCCACTGGACAGCAGTGAGCAAAGTGCGCAGAATCATTACACCAGCAAAAACAGAGTCAAAACCGGGAGGTCAGAAAGCAAAAGTCAGGGGAAACACGCCAAAAGATGCCAAGTCTAACACATGTCCCCTCCAGCTGAAAGTAGGGAGAACTACCCAACCCCATTGGAGTTCTCTTCACTAAGGCGGAAGAACCTGGACAGACCATCTGCGTTGGCGTGTTCTGTACCAGGACGGTGTTCCACCGTAAAGTCCATTCCCTGTAGGGAGATGGACCACCTCAGCAGTTTTGGATTCTCACCCCTCATTTGCATCAACCATCTGAGGGGCCTGTGGTCTGTCTGAACCCGGAAGTGAGTCCCAAACAGGTATGGTCTCAACTTCTTCAGTGCCCAGACCACAGCAAAAGCTTCCCTTTCTATGGCACTCCACCTCTGTTCCCTGGGAAGTAGTCTCCTGCTAAGGAAGACTACAGGCTGATCCAGGCCCTCTTCGTTTAGTTGTGAGAGCACCGCTCCCACACCATGCTCTGAAGCGTCAGTCTGCACGACGAATTCCTTGGAGAAGTCAGGTGCCTTGAGCACGGGCGCCGTGCACATGGCTGCCTTCAGGGCATCAAAAGCTTTCTGGCAGGACTCAGTCCAGATCACTTTCCTGGGCTGCCTCTTAGAGGTCAGCTCTGTTAAGGGGGCAACGATGGTGCCATAGCCCTTAACAAATCTCCTATAGTAACCGGTGAGACCTAAGAAGGCTCTCACCTCTGTCTGGGTCTTGGGGGTTCCCAAGCCAGAATGGTGTCAATCTTGGGTTGTAGGGGCGCCACCTGGCCGCTTCCTACCTGGTGTACCAAGTACACCACAGAACCCTGCCCGATCTGGCACTTACTGGCCTTGATCGTGAGGCCTGCACCTTGCAGAGCCCTCAACACTTTCTCAAGGTGCTGTAAATGTTCTTCCCAGCTGGAACTGAACACAGCAATGTCATCCAGGTAGGCGGCACTGAAATCCTCCAGCCCAGCCAACACCTGATTGACCAACCTCTGAAAGGTGGCAGGGGCATTCTTCAACCCAAAGGGCATCACCCGGAATTGGTAATGACCTTCTGGGGTTGAGAATGCTGATCTCTCCTTGGCCCCATCGGTTAAGGCAATCTGCCAGTACCCAGACGTCAAATCAAACGTGCTGAGGAACCGGGCAGCTCCCAACCGATCAATGAGCTCATCAGCTCTGGGGATGGGGTGCGCGTCAGTCCTGGTGACGGCATTGAGCCCACGGTAGTCCACACAAAACCGGAGTTCTGGAGTGGCACCGGGCGCCGCAGCCTTTGGGACCAAGACCACTGGGCTGGCCCAAGGACTGTGGGAGGGCTCAATCACCCCTAACGCCAACATCTTAGAGACCTCCTCCTTGATGCTGGCTCTGACCCGGTCAGTCAACCTGTAAATCTTGTGCTTCACAGGAGGGCTGTCACCAGTGTCCACGTCATGGGTACACCAGTGAGTAACACCGGGGGTCAGAGAGAACAGTGGGGCGAACTGTCCCAACAACTGGCGACAGTCCCCCTGCTGCTCCTGAGTCAGAGTAGGGGAGAGGATCACACCCTCTACTGACCCATCATGCTCCTGGGTAGACAGGAGGTCAGGGAGAGGCTCACTCTCCTCTTCCACCCCATCATCTGTCGCCAAGAGCATACTCACTTCGGACCTCTCGAAGTGGGGCTTGAGGCGGTTCACGTGAAAGGCCCTCAAAGGGTTCCTTGGAGCCTGCAAATCCACCAGGTAGGTGACGTCACTTTTGCGCTCCTTTACCTCATATGGCCCAGTCCACTTGTCCTGCAAGGCACAAGGTGCCACTGGGGCCATGACCCACACTTTTTGCCCAGGTTGAAATTCGACCAGAGTGGCATTCTGGTCATACCATCTCTTCATTTCTTCCTGGCTTGCTTCTAGGTTCGCCTGAGCGAGTTTCCTGAAGCGGGCAGTTTGGTTTCTAAAGGCCAGCATGTAGCTAAATACATCCTGGGGAGTTTTCCTGGGAGCTGCCTCCCAGCCTTCCTTTACCAAACTCAGAGGTCCTCTGACGGGTGGCCATACAGGAGCTCAAAGGGGCTGTACCCAAGAGACTTCTGAGGCACCTCCCTGTATGCAAAGAGTAGGCATGGCAAGAGGACGTCCCACTTACGCCTCATGGGTTCTGTTAGACCCTTGATCATGCCTTTCAAGGTCTGGTTGAATCTCTCCACCAGACCGTTTCCTTGTGGGTGGTAAGGAGTGGTGAACTTGTAGGTCACACCACACTCCTTCCACAGGGATGTCATATACTTGGATATGAAATTGGTCCCCCTATCAGAAACCACCTATCTGGGGAATCCCACACGGGAAAAAATCCCCATTAACGCCCGGCCCACCACTGGCGCCGTCGTTGTCCTGAGAGGGATTGCCTCCGGGTACCGGGTGGCATGGTCCACCAAGACCAGGATGTACCTGTTGCCCATGGCTGTCTTGGGATCCAGCGGCCCCACAATATCCATCCCTACCCTTTCAAAGGGTGTACCAACAACAGGAAAAGGTTGGAGAGGAGCTTTGACCTTCCTCCCACTCTTACCACTTGCCTGGCAAGTTTGGCAAGACCTTCAGTGTGCATCTGACTGCCTTCGCATTTGGGGCCAAAAGAAGTGGGTGACAAGCCTGTCAAAGGTCTTGTCCTGCCCCAAATGTCCTGCCAAAGGCACGTCATGAGCCAGACCCAGTAGGAAGGTCCTGAAGCGCTGGGGTACCACCAGCACACGGGCTGACCCAGGCTCAGCAACCTTAGGCTCACAGTATAGGAGACCACTCTCCCAGTAGATCAGATGTGACCCGGACTGATTACCAGCTGCCTGGTCTGCAGCCTGCCGCCGCAGACCCTCCAGAGTAGGGCACTCGTTCTGCTCCCTGCAGAACTCCTCCCTGGTGGGACCCCCTTCTTGCTGCCAATGGGTCAGCTCAGAGATGTCTCCCAGTTCGGCTACCTGCTCCCCTGTAGGCACCGGGGCGTCCCCCTCGAAGTCCGCCTCCTCCCGGTCCATGGGAACTTCGGGGGCCGGTTTCCCGCGCCCCCTGCCCTTTCTCTTGGCAGGGACTTGGGCCACTGTTTCAGGCTCCAAGTCCTCTTGATCACCCTTTCTGGCTGCCATTGACCGAGTAGACACGCATGCCCACTCTGGCAACCCAAGCATCTCCAAGTGAGACCTGAGCTCAACCTCCTTCCATGAGGACTGCTCCAGGTCATTTCCTAGCAGACAATCTACAGGCATGGTAGGGCTCACAACCACCCTCAAGGGACCTGAGACCCCCCCCATTCAAAGGGAACCTGCGCCACCATACACTGGCGCTCAGAGTTGTCGACAGCAACTACTTGGTGGAATGCTCCTGGGA